>CM062816.1:1300095496-1300736484 GCA_031772625.1 Pinus tabuliformis | reverse complement strand
TATCTTCTCCTTGAGAGCCTTTATTTCTCTTCCTTTTTCAGCTACATTTTGCTTGGACTTGTCATATTTTTCATTCAGCTTAGCTAAATTCTCTCTGGCTTCATTTAGCTCTGCCATCTGGGCTTCCAGGGATTGAATCTCATTCATCAGCTTCTGCATGTCAAGGCTTGGAGCCTGCTCTGATGTTGGTGCTGGTGCTGATGTTGATGGAGCTGTCTCAACTGTTTGCATTGTAGGAGGAGTGACAATTTGAGGGGGTTCCCCAAGGTTGATTACTTGTAGAGGGGGCTGAAATGTTTGGCCTCCTTCTTTCTGTTGTAGGGCTGCCTGCAATGCAGCCTCTGTTTCTACCAATTTTCCCTCTGTCTGGACAAGTTGTTTATGTAGTGCTACCAGCAATGTCGATACATCCTGGTCCTTTATTTGCTGGGCAACCTCCTCTGTTTGAGGGTGAATGGTTGCTGGGATCTTTATCATCTTTCTTAAAGTTGCAATGTCTGAATCTCTTATTTTTAGCAGGTCCTTTATAGCTTTAGGGTCCTTTGGGTCATGCCCAAGCTCTATGATTATATCCTCCAAAGACCTTATCTTGTTGTCTTTGGCCTGAGAGGATGCCTTCTCCAACTCAAGTTGGGCGGTTGTATTGTTCAGGCTATTTTCCAACCTATGTGCCAAGAAGATCTTATCTGCAAGTGTCGAATACACCATCTCACCCATTTGCTTGTGAAGTTCTATTTGATCCATAGGGTGGATGTCTTTTGCAAGAACCTCAAGGTTGGTCCTTATATAGTCTGCTGCTGACTGTGGCTGCAGCATGGTTGGCATGAAATGACTCATGGTCATTTTTCCCTCTGTTATGTCATAAGCTGACATAAGCCTCTGCTGGTTTGTAGGGGCCATTTTAAGCAACTAATTATAGATCTGGAGCCTGAGTGGCTCATTTCTCTTTTTTATGTCAATGAATTATTGCTTGATGCCCTTTTTGGCTCTGCTTTGCTGACTTGAGGAGCTGATCTCTCCTCCAATTATTCTTTCTTGTTCCTGCTGAAAGGAACTGGCAGATGCCTCCATGCTTGGTGGGCCCATGCCCAAGGATTGCCCAATAGGCATCTCTTCTTCTGAAAGGGGATTTATCCTCTGCCTTTTCTCCCCTTGAGTTGTGGATGTGGTAAGGGGAGTCTCTTGCTCCCTATCCCTCTTTCGGTTTCTGTCTTCATTCTGAGGAGTTTGGAGCACCGAGGCCTCCACTGTCGTTTCCTGCCTAGGAGGCACAGTTTCTTGAGCCTGTTTCCCGGTGGATATTGGGGCCTCAGCTGTTTCTTCCTACTGCATTGGCTGCTCTTCTTTTTGCTGTTCTGCTGTAGGAGGTGGTTGTTCTTGCTCCATCTGCTTTACTTTACCCTTGCTTGACACCTGATGAACCGTTCTAGCTGCTTGCTGTTGGGCTGTAGAAGATGAGGCAGCTGCTCCAAGTTGCCTTTGATAGGAAGAGGAAACCTGCCCACAAGTTTCCAAGTCAGCCTCTTTCTCAAGATTCTTTGCCTCTCTTTGTAGCATTTTCTCTCTAGTAATTGCCTCTTCTAGAGTGCCTTCTTTCCAACTTAATAAATTGGCATATTTCTCAATATGAGGCAATCTGATGTGAGCATAGCCACCCAATTTATGTCTTACCCTCCTGAGAGAAATGAAATGATTAGGGTCATAAGGTACCCAGCGGAAACTGGTTTCTAATTGGAGGGTATCTAGGATCATATCTGCTTCCTTCCATCCCTCCTCCCTTTTGTTGTAAAGAAATGGGCCTAGCTGGTTCCTGACCTTCAGTTGCACCTTCTTGTTTTTACTGTGGAAATGGACCTGGTCTGCATTTCCAAATTGCCTGAAATACTCCAAGGCAAAGAGTCTCATAGGGACATATCTTGGGAGCCTATAAGGGTCCAACTCATAGCCATATATTCTGATTACTGTATGGTGTTGGTAAAAGTACCAATCACCAATGCTGTAGGCCTTTGAGAGGTGGAGTATTCTTTGCATCTCATCGGTCAATCTTGGAGGAGGGACACCAAATAGCAAGGTCATAGCTGGATGGATAAAAAGGTCTATGAATTCACAGTATGTGTATGGTGAATAGGAGGTGTGATGAAAAACTGAAGTCCAAAATACTACAGACCTTGGGTTTCCCTGGGCATCAAGTTTCTTGAGAGGAATAGGGAAACTGTCAGGTTGATAAAATAAGAACAAATGATAGATGTATGAGGTGTATTTAAACACCTCCTCCCTCTCTAGATTCATTAATTGCTCATGAATCGTATTGGCAATGTATGTAGCATAATCATAGTGCACAGCAGGAGGCTTTCCAGGGGAAAATATGGACAGCATGGCCATAATCGTGTCATCAACATCCTCAACTCCCCTGTACCCCAGGACATAACTGATCAAGTCCACAAGCAATTTGCCCAAGTCATTCAGATATGGATTTCCAATAGGAGGTGTTCTCACAGCTTCAGAGCTTGGCTGAACAAATAACTGATTAATCTTGATGATCTGGGCACTGGACAGCTTGCCCCCCTTCTTTAATAAATCCATCATGGAAAAGGGAGTTAGTGGCTTTGCAGTGTGAAAGTGCAGCATCTCATTTATGGCGTCAGGGGTGATATGGAACAAGACTGAACCTGTGGGACTGAGAACAGCTCTTTGACATGGATCATAGTTTTCACAGCATCTATGGATCAAGTCTGGAAGGGCATTGACTTGAGGAAGGTTAAAAATGGGCAAATTGGAGTCCCAAATTCCTAAAATATCAGCTCCACTGAGGTGTTGAGCCTTTAACTCATTTAGCATATGAATGTTAAATTTGGAATTCATTGAGAATGTCTTTGTCATCTGATAATCTTTATCACCCAGGGCCTTCCACTCTAACTCTCTGTGTGGGGCATTCAGAGGTGGGACATTTAATGCTACTGGTGTTTCCATGGCTAATTAGGACTCTGAATTGTATAAGGATTTGCTCTACTAGACAAAGCAACACAGAGGGGTATTTTGCAAGAGTGAGGCAATTTGCAAGGAAATAACTGGGTAAATTGTGGTGAAATAGTCTGGAATGCTCCGAAGAGAGTTTGAATGTGCAACTGCTGGGACTAGTACCACTGTTTTCCCGGTGAATTGGTACAGCTCAGGTTTCAAGTCCACGAATGCGCGGACTGACTGTAATTTTTATGAAAACTTGGCTAAATGTGGACTGTGCAGGTGAATTTCGACCCTACAACTGAAAATGGAGGCCAGTCACTGGAGAATTGCTGGTAATTACAGTGATTTTGACTCTTTTTATGCTTGCTTGGTAAATTATACTCAAAACCAGGCACGGATGGTAAACTCGGATAAATACTTGGTGACTTGCCGGCAATGGTTACAATGCAGGTAGATTGGAAGCGCCCACGGCCTTTGGCTCGATTTCTGCAGGTTGGCAACAGAATCGTCGTAATTCGCATGCAGAGGGGAGCAATAGTTCTTTAGGCGAAAGTGACAAAAAACACGACTTTTGGCGAAAATATGGACTTTTTGGGTTATTGGCGCTTTTTTTGGATGATGTCAGCATGACGTCATCGGGGTGGGGTCGGGTACGGAAGGGTGACGTGGCGGCCTGTGAGTGGTCCATGGGGATTGGTGAGGTGGCGGCCAGGTCGGAGCAGTGGCGGGCTGGGCGCTGACACGGTGCTGAGTGGTTATGACGTGGGCACGCCATAGTGGTGACGAGGACGTGACGGGATAAGCGGTAAACAATAGGCGGTAAGTGGTTTGCTCAGACCACTCTGGATATGGTCACGGTATTGTCAGAGGGTGGCCCGATGAGATTTGGGAACGACGTGTGGCAAAGGCCTGACGTCACCCTCTGACAATTTCTCAGGAGGTAACATTCGGTCATCAGGGCCGACCTAATATGGATGGGGGCCGTCGGATGGGAGAGCCCAGATCCGACGGTCGATGGGTCAATAAGATGGCAGGACAATACGGCAGCGGGCGGGGTATATTTTATTGCTTTTCTGGAAATATGCGCTCAGACTGAACCTTTAGATTTTGACGGATTTTATGGGTTTATCAATGCTTTTTTGTAAAAGTGCGCATTTGCAAATAAACTTTGGATAAAACGAAAAAATGGGTTCATTTGGTGTTTCTTGTGTTGAAATGCGCATTACAGCAAACTTAGGATAAGGGGTAAAGGTGGGTTTTTTACAAGGCTTTTTTGCAAGTAGAGTGGGTAAATGATTTCAAAGGGTTGTAAAGGGAAAAAGGGGTATAGCTTAGGTTATCAAACTGACCAGAGGTCAATTTAATCCCTGACTTCATACAACCACATGCAAGCAGACTTTATGCCTGCATGATTTTCCAATATTCAAGCATATGGCTATAATGCCAAGGGGGAGGGAATATGTACATATTTGGTATTTGTTCTATAGGATTATCCTAATAATAGGGGAAAGGGAGTATAGGGAGTTAAATAAATAGGAAATTAGGAGTTAATATGAGTGGAAGAGGTGGATGAAGGGGGAAAAACACTAAGTTTTATATGGAATCAACTTAGTTTAGGAAGTAGATCAAAATGAAAAGAATTTTACACAAGAAATGTGGCTTTTAGAGAAACAAGAATCAAAAAAAGAGTTTGACTTTCTTTCATGAACATAGGTAGTATTGGGATGTTAGCAATGAATGTGATGGGGGATAATCTGGAAGTTAGACATGCTTCATTGTACTGTTGCAAAACTGCTGAATAAGAGACCTGCACTGGCACCATGTTTTTGCTTTGCTTGAGCCAGTGACAAAGGAATCATGCTTCTGCAACCCCATCTACCTACCCACTCTATTGCCTAGCATTTTTTGTTACTCCAAGGAGGGTGCACTTAGACTTGCAAACCCTTATGTGCCTTTTCTTTTCCTTTGGGCTTTTTCTTTTGATTTTCTATCTAAAACTAGCCTTATTGCTTCCAAGGCCCCAGATTAAATAGTTGGGAACCTTCATTCTCTACCTAACTACTTTATCTGCCAAGATTGAACTGTTTGGAAAGATTTCTTTCTCTAATCTGCAACACAAAATTGAAACATGGCATGACCCAGCTTAGACTGTTGGATCACCCATTCAGAAGTAGGACCACATCAACCAACTGTAAATATGTGTCTTTCACACAAAATATGAGATCTTTGCATCCTCAAAGTAGATCATATTGGCACTTCCCCTGCCAATCATGAGAAATGAAACCTATTGGTATAGGTAGCTAACAAAACCAAGCACTTTCCAAGCAGTTGAGGAAAGGATAATCACTGATGCACCTTCATCTATAATAGTGCCAGACACGATCATTTTACAAACTTGTACTATGATCTAGAAAGGTACATAGGAAGGAAGGCGGGATCTTGCTAGTCGATCCCATTTAAAGGAAGTGACTAGACTACTTGGATGGGGTACCGAAGAAACGAGAGAATTACCTCCTTGAGTTATAAGAACTGGAGGATTTTCCTCCTATCTTGAAGGTACAGGTGGATTACCCCCAATCTCATTAGAATCCAAAGTAACAAAAAGAACTTGAACAGTATCATTTTCACTCTCTTCGGGAAGGTATGATTAGCTGAAGGTGAAATTGGGTCAACTGTTACCTCGACCTGTTGACTTTGGTTGGGTATAGACTCATAAGATTCACTTTCAAAGAGAGTGGTTTCGATCAATGGTTGATTTAAGTCAGTCGATTTTTCAACTAGTGAAGGACTTAGGGAGAGTTTCCTGTAACCAGATGGAAGTCATTGCGGTGAAGCAAGACGGTTATCCAACACTCTTTTGGCTTCATCCAAAAAAGGAAAAAGGTGAAGGGAATGATTACCTTCACATAACCTACATGGAATCCTGACCTTTCCCTTTCGTCCATGAACTTTACTATCACTAGTTGATGGTGTGTTACCAACATGATCTCCAGAGGTTGATGACACGGGATGGTGTGAATGGGAAGACCATTCTTTCAAGATCCGAGGAAAGTAAGGACATTCTCAATGAAAATGGTCTCCCGCACAAATTATGCACAGATATTTAGCTTTGGGAAGTTTAATGGACATATTTTCATTAGATGATGCATTCAAAGCAATGGTTGCTTGGTTGCCCCCTTGCTGAATTAGCTTCTTCTTCTTCTCCTTCCCTTTCTTCTTCTTCTCAGTCACCTGGTTACTAGTATCACTACTTTCACCAAGCGAAGAGGAAGAAGGGGAGGGAGAAACAAATGAGGAAGAAGGCAAAGGGTCAATTTTAGGTTCAACTAGAGGTGTACTCAATTGTGGAGAAATCACGACATTTTTCACCACAAAAGTTGAGAACAACCATACTGGCAGGCCAATGGTAAGCCTTGAAAGGGACAATGTAGCCATATAAGGAGCACCAATATTTCCCCAAGAAGGAAAAGGACTAGGATTCCCCTCAAAAGGGATTCCTTGATCAGTGGACTCCAGATTCGTCGCCATATGTCTCAACCTAAGATCAACTAAGGAACAGGTATGTTATTTTGAATTCAATTAATTTTAATGACCCTTGGACACAACTTTGATTTTTCAATTTTTAAGAGTCGAGAAAAAGCTAAAGATGACTCTAGTCTCCTTAAACTTTTAATGAGCCTCAAAGGACAAGTGCTCAGATGAACCCTTTCCTTTAAAGAGTCGAAAAGGAATGAAATCGACTACTCTAGAATATCTAGACAGCGGGATTACCAAATCAATCGAAAAACTGCAATATACACATTGGTGATAAATTAAAAAGAAATTACCAAGGACTTATGTACGACAGTCAATCTTCTTGAATGCTGTGTTTAGTGCATTGCGATCAAAAGGGCGGTAGACTCAGCTTCCTATGGATAAAGGATATAAGCCTATTGTGGTCTCCCAATATATACGTGATGGTATGGGGAGCACAAGTTCATGCTAGCACTTGTCATATCAAGGAGGACGAATCACCCAACCTTCAATGAAAACGATACCCACTAGTTTTAACGATGTCGAAACATGTCACTAGTCTAAACCTCTAGATATGTTGCGTTAAGTTCCAAAGCGTTGTTAGGTTCATTGAAGTTCATTTTAAAGCTAATATTGTTTAGAGTTTATCTTTCAATGGTTCACCGCGTGATGATGATCTAAAATTCCTAAGATGCAATCTACAATGATAAACAATTGTTGTTTATTTGAACAATGAAAATCCTAGCTACTAGGGAAAGAAGATAATAGTGCTTTTTAACAAAGAGCAAAGAGCACACACTAGTGCATTTCCCTAAATCTTCTTTTCACACACAAATAAAAAAATATGCTAAATGAAAATGCATGTATTTGTTTTCATTCTTCTTAACGTGAAAAATGCCAAAAAGGGAAACTAAATGCTGCAAAGATCGGGAATATTTCACTCAAAATGACATTTTCGACAATTTCTTCTTCAAAAGAGAAAGGAAGACTCCACGAAACTTTTCAATTTTGAATAGAAATGCTTTAGACACTTCGAATATAAATAAATCAAATCAAATGCATGAAGAAAAAGTTCAATCGATTATCAAGGGAAGGAAGAATTCACGACACTTCTCTTTTCGACACAAAACGACAATTACGACACTTTTTATACCAAAGCAACAAATCGATTTAAACAACTTTTCGACAAAGGATTGTAAATGAAAAAGAAATACAAAAAAAACATTCACTAATCCTAATATAATTGAGGCTGATCTAAGTGATACAAATAAGCTTCAGTAAAGAGGAATTGTTCATATGCAACAAAACAACCAAACAAAACCGAAAACAAGGTAAAAACCCTCAATTTCTAGAATGGAAAAAGATTTCAGTCAATCATCACACCTAGGCTTCACAGAATATGAGATGCATCACACTTACTACACTCGGGAGGTGCTATGCATACTGAGTCACAGTGGGAGACAGTGCGATGGTCTAGGGAGCGCAACTGAAATGGGTTTTGGCTCAAATGTGGAGCTATTTTCAATGAGTTAAGGTGAGTTTTGATGAACAATAAAGAGCAAAGTATGATGGAGTGTCTTGAGAGGTTACTGAGCTACCAAAAGGGCATCTAGATGTGCTTGTAAGTCAAATGTTTAATTCATAAACTAAACCAGAGATTGACTGAAGCAACATTCATCTACTATGCAATTACAAAGCAAGAGCAGTTCAAAAGCTACCTGGCTGACTTCAGGCTCTGTCTATAGTTTATCAAATTGAACATAAAACAAACAATAATAACAAACAAACATCTAATCGTTCCCCAGTGGAGTCGCCGATTTGTTTCTAGGAAAACTACTATTCCTAAACAATGCTAGCCCTCTAGGTTTGGCAGCTACCCTGAAAACAACAATTTAAAGCAATTCAACAATTTCTTCTATGTGTAACAGATAAGAGAAAGATAATGGGACCAACTTGGAACTTCTGCTTGATCCCTTGCTTGATCTCTCTCCCCTTTGATAGAACCCGCAAATCCTCCTCGTACTTAACACGCTTGGAGAGTACCTGCACAAGTACAACAACAAAGAACCGTCAAAGCATCATGATCTATTACAACATAAACATTACAGAATATATAATGAACAAATGATAGCATTCACAAATGATAACATTCGCAAATGATAACATTCACAATTGCACAATCATATGGAAGAAAACTTGAAGAGCTTTATTGATAGAAGGCAGAATTTCAACCCAGTTTTCTGATCCAACATCATCCTCCCAGATTCAATCCTTCTTCACCTCATGAAATAGCAAGATCACTCCAACAATATAATGCTCTTTCCTCATTTACAAACTATCAACACTTACTTGCAATTCACAACATTCCAACCTCTGGATCTCTTAGATGAGGGATCCATTTATAGATGTGTGCAAGGGTGTGAGTCATCCATGGGGTTTGATTAGTGTCATTCCACTTGTTGCAATTGGTTTCACAAGAGAAGGGATAACTGAAGGTTTAAGATCCCTTATTCATCCTTGGGTGAATTCAGAGAGGCAAGTGGCACAGGGGAAGTTTCTAGAAGATTGCATGAGCATCCACTTAGAAATTGTCCCAGAAATTTGTCCATCCTCACCCATCACACCCTATAGAAGGCCTAAATAGTATGCATCACACCCTAGTAGTGGAGCAGTCAGTATGCATCACACTTTGCCAGTGAGCAATTAGTATGGTTCAATTTATGCAATTTCTAGACGATTTCTCAGATGGAACTTTTGGGGAATGATGTATTCAGATGACTATGTTATTTTAGGGGACGAAACAAATCTTTTAGGGGTTGAATGAACCTTAGTACATCGACATATAAGTTTTGGGTTGATGTGCCCAAATATGTCTATAACACCTTGGCACTGTGCTTTTTCCTTAGGCACGCAAATGAGGAATGGCTTGCATTTTTGGAAAGCCCTTGGCATCCTCTCAAGACAAATTTCTTCATATTTTCCAGAGGGCCCAAATTTTGAGAAAAAAGGGCAAAAGTGGCCAAAAATCAGCTTTTTGGACCTCTTTTTGATAGGCACTGCGCTTCTGGAGTGACCTTCGGAGATTGGATTTGTGTAGGGCTTCCCATGGGTCATTTTCACAAATTCAAGGTGTTTTGGAAACTAGACCTGAAAATTTAGTTGAATGTTATTTCAGATATTCATTGGTACCTCCGGAATGCACCTTAAATTTGGCTCAAAGTAGGCACTGCTCTTTTGCAATTTCGTGTGTTTTTTATTCTAAATTTCACTATGTAAATTTCCTAGTTTTGAGTTTGACTTGGTCAAAGTCAAAACTCTTGATGTAATTGAACTTGGTTTGAAGTTATATGATATAGGAATGAATAAATTCACATGATAGGTTGTTTTTTATGTTTAATAGGTCTCATTAAGGATTTATAATCCAAATCAAAGTCTACAACAAGTGTTTGTATTTGACCTTCTCACTCTCACTTGTTGGTTGAGAGAAACTTGCACTCAGTTCCACCACCTAGCAATTCGAATCCTGAAGGTGGGGAAGTGGTTCAATTGAGTCTATATGTACTATTTCTCATTTAGAGAGAAGGTTTGGACTTTTGTGGAGGAAGCTTGTATGTTATGATCTTTTCAGCTAATACAAGAGCAGTTGCAACTATTTTTCAGGAACTTTAGTTCTGTGAGTCTATGGTGTTTGATCAATCTTTATATCAGTTTCTAATAGCTAAGTCATCTTTCTTCACATGATTTGTCTTCTTTCTATGAATTACCTTACAGTTAAATAGACAAGATTCTTTATTTCAAGCTCTGTTTATGTGGTGTTCACAGTTGTGTTTATTTCTTCTAAAGCTAATGAACTCATAATTACATATGCTCATTAGTCTCTTCCAAACTTTCTAATCTATACTACATTGACAAAATTTCAAGTATACCATAACCTACTGATACCTAGCTCCTTTCTATACTTGTATATGCATTCTTAAAGCCTAGACCTAATCACTTGCTCTAAACCCTAGTCCAGCAAAACTTAAAATATCAAATTCACAAATACACAAACAAATTTGCATAACTAGCCTAAAGACTTTGTTCTTTAAGGCTATTCATTAATAAAAAACTTTGAGAGATCCCTCTCTGGCTCAATAAGGTTAGCTACTAAGCTGAAAGTAGGTTTGAGGTTACCTCTTTCGATTTCCTCCTTAGCCTAGGAAATTGTAGAGGATACAATTTTTTGCACCGTTGATAGGGAAACAATGGGTAAATTAGTTCTGGGAGATATCTTAGAGCTTTCAAGAGAACTGGTTCCTTAGTTGGCAGTTTCCAGTATCCAAACATAGGCTGGTTTTACAAATTTCATCAATCTTAAGGTGAGACAAAATTCTCGCTTTTAAAAGATATACCAAGTCAAATCCTAACCCAAATCCACCCTTTATTGTTGAAGATCCTTAAAAACTGCTCAAAAAACTTAAATTACCTATCACTAAAAGTGCAACTCGAAAATTAAAAGGACAACTTCTCTACCTAGAAATCTATTTTCTTTTGAGGAGCTTCCTTTTGATAATTAGTTAGAGTTGTCCCTGTTATGTTCCTCTACTAATAGGTGTCATATATCATGATTGACTTGGTTTAGATTTGACATATGTACATACCTTTGCTTGTTGCAAATGTTTTCCATATTTGCAAAAAATAAAAAAATGTAAAGAGGGTATGCCCTAAAAGAAAAATCAAAGGGAAAAATGAATGAAAAGGTCAAAAGATGAAAGAAAATGAACCCCAAAGAAAAGGAAAAAAGACCATAAAAGTGTGCAAGTCCAAATGCCACTACTATTTTACTTTTTGTATAATAAAGATTGTGTGCAACTTGTTACTTATGCCACAATCCATGGTAACCAAATAGTTTAATCTTGGTTATTCCATGTTTATAGAGATAGAGAATAAAATCTAACCAAACTATTTAATCCTGGCAGATAAGTAGATAGGTAGAGTGAATAAAAGAAGCTCAATAGTTTAATCTGAGCCCTTGGATGTAATAAGGTTAGACTTAGTGAAAATACCATTGTAAAAGAAAAGAAAAAGTCTGATAAGGGTTTGCTAGTTTAAGTGCACTCTAATAAAAGAAGTAAAAATGGTAGGATGTGTAGGGGGGTAAGTAGATGATTGGTTGCAGAATTATGTATGATGAATGGTCAAGTTAAAAGCTCAAGTCATATACTCTCATGATCAAAAGCACTTAAAGATATGGATGACAATGAAGACATTTACATCATAGAGAAAAGTCAAACTAATTAACTTCCTCACTCATTTTTGTTCGCTAAAATTTACTAATTTCCCATAAGTACTAAAGGCATCAACAACCTGAAAGTTAAAGGGGCTCAGAGCATTTCTCTGACTTCTGGAGAGACCGGACCCTTGGCCTAATAACTTGTAAGGCCTAAGTGCTAAAGCCCCTTCATCAAAATTCACCTCCTCCATAATTCATCCATTCCCTTCAAATCCTTTTCCTATGTTAAAATCACTCTTTTACTTAGGAAAAATAAATGGTTCTTTATGAAAACACCCTCAAACACATTTTAGCCTAAGTCATAATGTTGGATGATGAATGTATTTTCAGAAACATTTACTTAGCGCATTTTCTTTTCCCATGGTCATATTAACTTTTAATTGTTATTATTTATTTAACTCCCGAAACACATTACCCTTCCCCGTATTATTATTAATAAAAATCCCAAAATCAATAAATATCCTGTCCCTATGGTTTGAGAAATAAACTACAAATAAAGTTAATTAAATTGGATTAGTTAATCGAATCGCGATTAATTAAGAGCCAAACCCCCAATGTGTTAAAAAGGGATTAATTAGTCATCTGGATTAATTAATAACCTATCCACCAATAAAATCATTCCCGATATAGTTAAAGACATTTAATCATGATGATCATGCCATCGGGTCCCCACCATTAATGCCCCAACACCTTCTACCACTGACTGTCGTCCAATCTACTTTCATTCATCCAACGGCCCTCGCTCATATCACGTGGACCTTTTGGTCGAACATTAACCACGCGATATAAGTTGTTTTGAATTTTCGCCGATGCTACGTGTCATTCAATTTGTGGCATCGCGCGAACCTCTACCAAAACCACGAACCTCCCAAAACTTGTGCGATGAAAACCATTACCGCTCCCACTTATAGCTTTTGCTAAATGACAAAGCATCCCATCGGTCAGTTAACTCCAATTGTCGTTTTCCATTCACCCACCAAATTCCAAAAGTTCATTGACTTTGCACATAAAACAAAAATACTAACAGTTTTCTCTTTTTACCGAAAAAGGAAAGTTCTACTTCCATGCATGCATAGAGTACGTCTAGACCAGCAAATTATTCCCAAATTCCAACCACTATCAGTTGTTGAACTCCAGGCCATTGCAGACTACTGTGCGCACCTTGCAAAACATTCACCATAGCCATTTGTCCCGACAATCAATTATAAACAGGTATTTACTGCATTTCCTTCTCAGAAACATTGTTTTTGTACTAAACTTCCACTAAATTTCTCTAAACTCAAATAATTCAGTACAATTAAAGCTGTTTCCTAGTCCCAAGACTTCCCCAAGCACTTGTTTTATCTGAAACCCTTGAAAACCCCAACTTTCTTCCTTGAATACACAAGAACCAAGGATGGAAGTTCCTGTTGCCCTAAATGTCATGCCAATCACTACTCCCCATAGGGATTTGGACTACCTTCCCTTGGCCGATAAAGATTTTCAAATTAAGGACCTTACTTTTGATGAAACCCCCTTGAAGCTATATTGCAAGTATTGGGACAATTATTTGAACAATGCTGATAAAATAGGTCTTTGGGAGTCCAACCTCCCTAAATATCAATTCCCCACTGTCCATATTTTCCCAGATATTGTCCACCAATGCCATGCAAACTACAACCCCAATCTGAGAGTTGTAATGTCCCCTAACCAGGAAGTCCTTTTCACCATTACAGCTGAGTCTATAAATGAAATGTTGCAATTACAGCCTGGCCAGGACCTCACTCCCCTTTCCATTGCTGATTTACTTGATAAATCTTCAAGGCTGTCCAGTTTTGAAATTAACCAAGTCTGTTAGACCTTCATGGAAGAAAAATACAGGCCAAAATAACCCCCTCCTTATATGTCAAGCTTCTTTACAAGTCTGGGCCAAGATATCATCACCATGATTGCTTGCATTTTGGGTTTTACTACTAGTGAGTATGTAGATGAGTTGACCTTAGCCTACATGTCTATTTTCACCCCTGGTCAACCTCCTGCAACCAAATATGACTATGCTACATTCATTGTTGATAAGATGCATGACCAATTCATGAGATTAGAGAATGAGAGGGTATTTAAATATTCTTAAATCTTGTATCACCTTTTCCTTTACTACCAAACTGATAAATTCCCTTTATATGTACAAAAGCTTGACACTAGAGGGAACCCCAGGTCAGCTATCTTTTGGACATCCATTTTTGACAATTCACCTTCTTCTCCCTATCCTTATACACATTTTATTGATCAATTTGTGCATCGATTAAATACCATGTTGATAGGAAGTCCCCCTCCTAGAATCAGTGATGATATCAACAGAATTCTTCAGTTATCCAAGCGATATAAGGTTGGAGACTGGTACTTATACTAGAATCATACCTAGATCAAGATTTATGGATGTGATCTACCTCCATTTAAACTACCCAAATACCTCCCCATGTGATTATTTGCCCTAGAGTACTACAGGAAAATGATCAACTTTGATGAAATCCATTTTATGAAAGCTAAGAAGAAAGCTCAGTTAAGGATAAAGGATCACCTAGGACCATTTGTTTGAAACAACAAAAAGGCATGGAAAGAGGTAGAGGAAATCCTTGAGAGATTCAGATTGAAAAAGAGTTTCATCTGGCCTTATGATCCTCATAGTTTCATCTATGACAGAAGAAAGAAGCATAAAATATCGCCCTACATCCATCATAGAATTCCAGAAATAGAACAGTATGCGAATCAAAATGAATGGGTGGAGGGAAAACTTATAGAACAAGATAGTGAACAAGTTGAAGTAGAAAATGTTATGAAAGATTTGGAAAGACAACTTGATCTAGATTCCTTTGTACAGGTGCTTGAAGAATCTTCACAGAGACCAACATAGGAGGATAGTGCATAGACATTAGGACAACCAGAGACTTCAGGACAGGGAAAAGATTCAGGATCACAGACCATTTCTGAGGAGTTGACCCAAACTGATACAAACATGGGCAACCCTCCAGTATTGCAGACCCCTCTTAATGAGGAACGAATTCAAAAAAGAAGTAGGAATGAGGCTAGCCCTTCTACAATGCCATTGGACCAAGTATATGTAAAGAGATAGAGATTGAATCCTTTGTCTGAGCAAGAATATGAAGAGACAAGAAGTGACACAGTGCAGACAACACTAGTAGAGGAGACACCATCTACATCTCAAACATAGGCACTAAATAGGCAAACAAGTGTAGAAGTGTCATCACTAAGGACAGCTTCAGAGCAAAGCCAGGATTTGAAAGAAAATTACAAAGAGATTAAGGCTAGGAATGAGAAGCTCAAAGCTCAAACCTATGCCAAATATCTGAAAATGGCTCCTACAAATCAGACAAGGTTGATGTCAGCCTTTGACATTGAAGAGGTAAAGATGTAGATGAGCTTTTTGAAGCCCATAGTACAACAGCCACAATCCATGGTTGATTATTTTAAAACAAAATCTGAAGTTATTGCTAGAGACATCCATCCAACTGATCAGATTAATCTCCATAAGCGAACGGGTGAGATGGTCTATTCGACATTGACCAACAAAGCCATCATTGCACATCAGTTGAATAATTCTTTGAGTAATACTAAAACGCAGTTACAGTTGGAAAAAGCCTCTTCTCAGGCTAAGGAAACAAGGATAAAATCATTAGAAGACCTAGTGATTGAGTTTGGACATGATCCCAAAGATGTTAAAGTAGCTGAATGTTTGATAAAGAAAAATAATGATGACATTGCTGCACTCAAGAAAAAACTCAAACTCTCTCCCCTCATACAACCACAAACTGCATAAGTAATTGAGAAACAAAATGAGGAAGAACTTATGGACTTGATCCTTAAGTTGAATGAGCAGTTGAAAGAAATAGAACAGGAACTAGAAAAAGCTTTGCAATCCAAACAGGGTGAGTCAAGCACCATGCCTCAGATTGTAATACCCATGGTTTCTACAACAGTGCCATCTACTATTGCAACATCTTTGGCACCCAACATTCCTCTAGCAAAAGCTCTACCAGTAACAACAACAACAGGTACATCAGAAGCAGAAGCAAATTCAACAAAGCAAACAGAAGAATTAATAAAGTCCATGGAAAAAATGAAAATCCAAGCTACTGAAATAAAGCAACTAAAAGAAACAGTTACCATCTTGGAAATAAATTATGAGTTATCACAGATTAATTACACTAAAGAAGAGAGGAAAAATAGAAGAATGACTGAAATAATCAAGACATTAGAGTATGAATTAACATTGGAAAAGCCTTTGAGAGATATCAAAGAGATTTTATGGACCAATATCATTGATTCTATCAATGATAGTTCGTCTGCTATTCAGATCATTTTTTAACAGATATAGTTAGTCAAACTAGCTACAGAGGCTATACATAATGCTAGGGAAGAATTGGGGGAGAAACCTGAAGAGGCAACCCAATTAATCAACTTCTTGAATAGCCAAAACAGGCAACAGCTAGAATGATGCGATATCAAAGATTGAACTGGTACTATCCTTGAAATTAAGAAAGTTCTAACCAAAAAAACTTTATGCTTAACCTAGAAAGAAGATGTCAAACTATCCAAGAAGACATAAATGAGTTTATGGTAAAGTATAACATTCTAAGGGGTAAAGGACTTCCAAAACTACAGGTCATAAATGACAAACTAAAGACTCATGATGACTACATTGAAATACTACACAAACAAGCCAAGAGTCAAGCCAGCTCTTCCACAGTGAAAGCACTACCCACAGGAAAAGTGCTATATGATGGTTTGGAAAATGCTTTCTATATTGAGCATGATGTTAAGCACCTGTTCACAGTTTAGCCCAATTTTGCAAAATACACTGAAGCTGACGAAATATATAGGAAATTGATCAGGATGAAGATACCAAATGAAGAATAGTCGACCAATATGCTCGATATCATATAATTTACTATGGTAGTTTAGAGGTATATAGAAATATTTACTAAGGTAAAGGTTGGTAAATAGGTAAAGAGTATCAGAAACAGGTAAAGAGTATCAATAGGGAAAGTAAGAAAATATCTAGCACATAATTACTAAAGAAACAACAAGAGGAAAATCCGAGTCTCAACCTCCAGCTCTTCCATAAATAAAGGGACAGCATCAATCAGTTTTACATCTATCTCTATATTTTTGTAAAAGATATTTTGCATTCCCTAGAATAAATCTCATGTAGTTATGAGATATTTTTGATGTAATTTTTGTATAAATAATTCTCCATTCGAATTATTGTGGGTGGATTCTATAACATCTCTGTAACTCTATGCTATCAAGCTGAGAAAGATTTTGTACTCAAATCTGGATTTTTTGCTGGAAAATGAATGAAAGTTGAGGACATTTCATCAGATTCTTGTGCAATATAATTGCAAATAAGTATTCTATCCTTGTGATTTTATGTGTTTTCTATATGTTTCAATGTTTCATGCATCTGAAATCTAAATGGTAAAATAGTCAAAGTATATCAGAATTAGCTTTATCGCTCTCTGCTATCAACAGTCTACCATTTATATGTTTTCTTCTAAACTATTTCAATAAAGGAATTCTTAACTGCTCCTCTATCCCTGTATTTTTTCTATAATAAGTCCCTGATATAGGATTCTTAAATTCCCTTTGCTGGTCGACCTATCTTCCCTTCTTCTTTCCTATCCTAACTTGAGGATTCTTAATTTCCCTCTAGTTTTGAGAAGAACTATCATCCATTCAAGCCCCAAAGTTTGTTTTTATTCTGTTATCCTGCCTGTCGAACTCATACCTCAGCAATTTGACTTAATCTAGTGAATTATCCCTGATTGACTCCAAGCCCAATGGCCTAAAAGCCTAGTTTGCCCATTTGTTTTAGAACTCCACCAATCTCAAACAAAACTACCTCCCTGAACATTAATACTAGCCTAAAATCTTTTCAAACATAGCTAAATCATAAAGAGAGAACCCTCTCTAAACTAGGTGGGCTAGCACCTAAGTCTAAAAGTTGGTTTGTAGTTACCTTGGATCCTTTCCTTATTTCAATAACTTCTAAGGAAAATTTGAGTGATAACATAGTGGCGACCATACTGGGGAATGAACAATTCCTTAGTTGAAATAAACCTTTAAGAAATCTAAAAATCTTGATTTAAAATATCTTAAAGGAGTTATAGAAGTTATTTTGAAAAATCCATAAAATAATAGCATTGAAAAAACTTGAAATCTGGCTTCAGGAAGGACTCATTAAACTAGGGCCAATCTTGATCCTAATCCACCCCCTGTGTTTGAAAATCCTAACCTGATTCCTAGAATCATCAGAAGACAAGAAAGTTCATTGAGTCCTAGACCTTTGTTCAGATCAAGTTCCTGCCCTATTGAGTGGCTTTTCCTAGAAGATCTTCCTTTTGATGAACACTTTGAACTCTCTCTATTTGGAACCACTTCTGATAGTGAATTATTGGACCTAGTCCAAGATCCATAATTCCTTAGAGAACTTGAAATCTAACAAGCCAAATTGTCAATTGATCGATATTTGTAGAATTCCACTCAGTTATCTCTTACCACCGATAAAACACCTGAACTTTCTGAGACTACTTCTCTTTTTGCTATTTCATCATTATTCCCTCACTCTTCTAAAATCCATTCCACTCCTCCCTTCATCCCTTCACTTCCTCTTCAATCAATCATCACTCAACACCCTACCACTTCCTCTAGTTCTTCTTCCACAACCCAAACACCTCCTATTACCCCAACTCCCATTCATACCACTACCAAACCTACAATCATGGACAATAGATATGGTCCCCTTGTGTTGTCTGCTGCCCCAGGTGCTATTCCATAGGATTATCAGAGTAAAATTACTACTTTTGATGGCACTGGGACCTACACAACTCAGCAACATACTAGGAAAATGATAGACTACTTTGAACTTCATGAGATCGACACAGCACATGTCCAAATGAGAATTTTCGTCCAAAGTCTATCTGGAGAAGTTAGAACCTAGTTTAGATCTTTAGCTCCCCAAAGCATAGATAGTTTAAGAGTCCTTTACCAACAATTCTTGAATAGGTGGGAGAAAAAGAAGGAACCCCTTCAAATTTTATCTGAATATGAGAACCTTAAAAGGGGACCTCATGAAACCGTTTAGGACTATTGCTCTAGGTTAAATAATGTATATAGTGCCATTCCAGTTGACCTTAGGCCCCCACCAGGCTTATCCTTGATTAGATTTCCCGATGGATTTGATTCAGATATGGCTTTCTAGTTAAGAGAAAGGAACCGCCCCACTCTGGAGGAAATGCAGAGTGTGGTAGTAAGTGTTGAGGATAACCTACATTCCAAAAGAGCCAAAGCTAGAAATGAAAGAAGAATACCTATAAAAGATGAAAGTACACCCTTTGAACAAAATCTTGATGCTATTGTCAAAGGAATGGATAAATTGATGGAAAGAGTTGAAATTATTGAAAGGAAATCTCCTTGGGATGGCCAACAGGATAATTCAGGGAGAAATCCCAACTTTAGAACAAATTAGAACCAAAATACTGGAAAAAATATTCCTGACCAGAATATCAGACCACCTTTCCAAGAAAAATATGTAGAGGACCCCCACTCAGAAGACCCTAAACAAGACACTCAGATAAATTTAATGGGTCTAAATGATGAGGAAGATGTCTTCCTAACTCAAGACGGCCAGGAGTCCCATGTATTGAAACAATTCCAAACCCAAACCAGAGAGTCATTTGATTTCAAACAGGGATATGATTATGCTATTTTTGAGGTACATAAGCAGTATAACTTAAGAAGTAGAAAAAGTATTGATGCCTCAGAACCAAACCAGAAAACAGGTCCTAATCAACCTAAAAAGGGTAAAACAGTTCCAGTGACAAAAACACTTCAAATCCTTTCTAGAACAAATCAAAATCCTCCCACCCCCACCATAGAAGATGTGTATGATAATCAACCCAATAATGAAAAACCTTCCACTTCATTTCCCTCCAAGGAAACAGTGGAAGAATCTTCAAAGATCAGATTAGAAAAATCAGCAAAGAATGTCCTTAATCATGAAAGAGAAGAAAACATAAAAAACATTGTTGCTAGAAACCCAAAAGTTCAAACAGACAAAGAAATCCTGCCCTTTAATCTTGAAGCAGAGGTTTCCAAGCTTCAAATTTTAGTTCCCTTGGTAGAACTAGTAAAACATGATTCTTACAGGTCTCAGATAAACAAATCATTAAAAATCACTAAAAATAAAGACTTTGTAAATCTCTTTAATGACCAGCCTGAGTTAATTTTTGGCCCTGAAGTAAATGGGAAGCCAATGGAAGGTGGGATGCCACCCTTCTATGTCAGTCTCAATATCCATGACAAGATTTTGCTTAATGCCATGTTTGACTCTGGTGCCTCGCACAATCTCATGCCCAAGTCTGTTGTGGAGAAGCTCAACTTAGACATCACTAGACCCTATAAGGATTTATTTTCCTTTGATTTGAGCCAAGTGAGGTGTCTAGGACTTATAAAGGATTTGTGTATCTCTTTGGTTCAGTACCCTACCAAAACTATACTTATGGATATAGTGGTAGCAGGCATTCCACCCAAGTATGGTATGCTATTGTCCAGATCCTGGGGTGCCAAACTTCAGGAGTCTCTACAATTAGACATGTCATATGCTACCATATCTGTTTTTGGACAACCAAAGAAGCTATATAGAGAAGCTTTAATGAAGTATGTAGTGAGTAGTTAAGAGAGACCTCAAAATTTTCCTATTTACTTAGTGCATTCTGATATGGATTCCTTTATTCTCTATAATGCATAAACGAATCTAGAAGATACTCCAAATGATATAGCAGTGGAACCAAAACAAATTATAAAAGAAAAAGCAATTGTCCAAATTCAAGAGATATTACATGACAAAGAAAACCCAAATGCCTTAGTTAAGAAATATTCCACTACCCTAGATGAAAACTATGAACATGAAATCTTATGGCATTTAGAGTTTGATGGTTCAGTAAACAAATTAGGTGTAAGAGCGGGAGTATGGATACATAACCTAGAAAATGATCATGTAGAGGGACATGCCTATAGATTAAATTTCAAATGTACAAACAATATGGCAGAATATGAAGCACTCCTGCTAGGCCTCAAGCTAGTTAAAATATTAGGAGCTATAAGGATATCAATCATGGGAGATTCTAAACTGATAGTTAAATAGATTAAAGGAGTTTACATAACCAGAGACCCTAGATTAGGACTTTACAGAGTTACAGTTGTCAAAATCCTTAACACTTTTTTAGAAGCCAATCTTACAACCATCCCTAGAAAACATAACATGCAAGCTCATAGCCTGGCTATGTTTGCCAGCATCTACAAATTTCCTTTTTAGCGCAATCACCAGTATACTGCTGTGGTCAGGCACAAGCTAGCTATACCTGATAATCTTAAGAACTGCCAAGTTTTTGAAAACGATAAGCAGATTAATCACTTTCTGACATTAGATGAATAATTTACTAGTATTAATATAGATGTAGACATCATTTCAGATTTTTATCACACTAATGAGTTAGACATTAACAAATTGGAAGAAAATTCAATAAACATGCTTCACCCTACTAAATTCATGAAAACAGATATTCAGGACTTAAAGCAAATGGATATTGATGAAGTAATTGATGATGAAACTGAAGTCATAAATCTTAAAGATAACCAATTACCCAAGGGATTAACTCCTTTGGAGGACTTATTTGACTCTAATGATATTCCTAAAAAGCCTAAGATGGAGCCCTTGAAAGCAAACATTGAAGAATTCAACATAGGAACTCAAGAGAATCCTAAACTGATAAAATTGTCTGAATAATTACCCCTCGATGAAATGCTGAAATATATTGAACTATTGAAAGAATTCCAGGATGTTTTTGCCTAGAGTTACGAAGACTTAAAATCCTATGATACCATTATTATACAATACACTATCCATTTGAAACAAGATCAGAAACCTTTTAGGCAAAAGCTAAGAAGAATTAATCCTGTTTTATTACCTTCCATTGAAAAAGAGATCAAACAAATGTATGAAGTAGGGATCATTGCCCTTATTAGGTTTTCAGATTTGGTATCTAATCTTGTACCTACAAGAAAGAAAACAAGAGAAATCAGACTATGTGTTGACCTTAGAAATTTGAACAAAGTCTCACTCAAAGATAACTATCCCTTACCTAAAATGGATCATATACTGCAAAGAGCAGTAGGTTCTACAAGGATTTCACTGTTAGATGGATTCTCAAGTTACAACCAAATTTTAGTCCATCTTGATGATCAAGAAAAAACTGCATTCACAACACCATGGGGCACCTTCATGTATGTCAAAATGCCCTTTGGATTGAAAAATTCAGGGGCCACCTTTCAAAGGGCAATGGATATTGCCTTTGAAAAAGAAATCCATGATTTCCTGGTTATATACCTTGATGATATAACAGTCTTTTCTAAGTCAGGTCAACAACCCCTGGATCATCTCAGGCAAGTTTTCCTTAAATGAAAAAAATTTGGCATCTCACTTGTTATCAGGAAATCTAGTGTCTATGCAGAGCTGCTAGTCCCACTAAGGCTGGTAGCTACCTTAGAAACAAACAAACTAAAACCTCTTTCGTTTTCCTTTATGAGAAATAGATAAGAGGGGAATAAAGGAGACCAACCTCTGTCTTGCGCTTGGTTCCTTGCTTGATTCCTCTCCCTTCTGATAGATCTTTGCCACTCGCTTCCTTGTCTACCCAGCTTCAAAGAGCACCTGTAGAATCAATGCAGCATAACACTATCCAAGAACATAGATCTATTATCATAAACAATATAGGACCAGATATATATTGACCACACAAATGCATATATCATCAATCATACAAGAATGTGGAAGAAAACTTGATTAGATTTATTAATAATCAAGAATAGCAAAGAGGATTACAACCAATTGTTCTGACCCAGCATCATCCTCTCAGCAAGAAAGCCCTTCTTCACCTCATGAAAAGCTTAGATCACCCAACACTATGATGTTACACCAAGAAACCAGCAGCACTTCCTTACAAGATACAAAATTCCAGCCTCCAACCCCTGGATCTCTGGGATGAGAGATCTATATATAGATATTTGCAGAGGTGTGAGTTAGCTCTGGGTTTTTGATTAGTTTCTTCTCTCTGATAGTTCTTGTTTCCACTTGGAGATCTCATTGATCTCTTACTCATCCTTGGGCGATTCTGAGAGGCAAGTGTCACAGGAGAAGTTTCTGGAAGATTCCATGATCATCCACCTCGCAAACTGTCTCCACCACTTGTCTATTCTCGTCCATCACACCCTATAGAAGGGATTTTCAGTATGCATCGCACCTCCCATGTGCATTTAGGTGGGATGCATCGCACCCTCAGCCTTGAGCAATCAGTATGGTCCGGTTTTGACCATTTCTGAGTAGTTTTTCATGGAGAACTTTTGGGAGATGATGTAATCAGTTGACCTTATTCTTTTAGGGGTTGGAACAAAACTTTTAGGGATGTAGGAGCCCTTAGTTTATGGACATTTATGATTGGGGTTGAAGTGCCCAAAAATTTCTATAACAGTTTCCCCCTAAAGCATGAGGTCATTAATCTTTTAATGTCGAGTGAAATGCTTTATCATGAGGATCCGAAGTTTTTTTAAGCTGGAAGGTGACCTGTAATAAGATACAATACAATACATTATTTTCATAATATTTTCATGATCTAGTTGAGGCAGGAATTCCTATGCTCAGCTTTATAAATTCATTTTCATGTACATAAGACAGACAATCGTCTGAGTGTAGACTGATGATTCTGTTAGAGCCATCATCCCTTGGATTGGATGATTATCTGTGCAGCAATGATGTACATTTGATGTCTTTATTTTCCTGAATATATATCACAGCCTGGATGGATGAAACTAGATCTGGGGTCTTCAATCTCGTTCAATCTTCACTCAAAGTACAAGTTGATCCATGTGAGAGATGTTTTGGAGTCGAACATGGAAAGACATTGCCTGATTACCAGCCAGTGATGTAAGCTGTTAACAGGCGCGAGAGGAATCACCGATAATGATGATGACCCTCAAGGTACGACAATACAATTCACGTGGTGTGAAAAATGGACTTGGTGTCAAACACCACGCAAAATCTCTCGGTCGAAGGCCATTGATGTATACTTGTCGCCGGAAGTGAGAAACTTGCCATTGAGGCATGCAAGCTTCAAAGTACTGAAAGGGTTGTTCCTAGATCGACTTCCTGGATAATGAGCTAATGTTGACAAGAAGTGATCCGTCATAGGAGGGCCTTAATGAATCCCACATCTACGACACAGAACGGAGCAAATGATTTTAATGGAGGTGAAAACGATCTAATGATATAAGGTTCAGGGTGGACGCCATGAAAGAATGGAGCATAAATGTATTGCAGTGGATGAGACATAGGTGAATTCTCTGAGCGACTTCTCTTGAACATATCGGCGACACTGACATGATGGATTGGTAGCGTTAACCCCAAATTGGATGGTGTGATGGACCAATGGTGATATGACTAGTGAACGCAACTACCCAACCCGACTTGGATGCAGAGTGAAAGTGTCATGTTCAAGAGCGACTTGCTATCAATAAAGTTTCTTCAAGTTTTCTTCCCTATTTTTCCCCAGTCATTGCTGACCAGTACCTCTTTATTTTTGTCAAGCTTGAGGAGGATAACATATGCTTGTTCTATAATTTGCCCTTCGGGACATTAAAACCGAATAGCGACAAAACTTGTCCATTAAGGAAAATTATAGAACAAGCATATGTTATCCATTGAGGAGGATTTCCTGGTTATATACCTTGATGATATAATAGTCTTTTCTAAGTCAGGTCAACAACCCCTGGATCATCTCAGGCAAGTTTTCCTTAAATGAAAAAAATTTGGCATCTCACTTGTTACGTTCCATACAAGTTTCTCTGTATGGAAAAGTTTTTCGCTATTCGGTTTTAACGAGTTTAACGACAAAGATAACTCGGTCCTTTTCAATTTTAGAGAGTCTGAAAAGGGACGTAAAGAAAACTCCAATAATCCTTTTTCGTCATATAATCCCTTGAGTCTGAAAAAGTATAAAATAATACAAAAGGGATGAATTTTCGGTAATTTTAACGAGCTAAACAAAACAAGCGCTCGATCTTTTTGTGTAATAATCCCTTAGGTCCAAAAAGATTAAAATCTAAAAGAGGGATAGCACTTCTGGTCACTTTAACAAGCTGGAGAGGCCAATTGCATGGCAATCTTTTCATATTTTATGAGTCAGATGAAAAGAGCTTAAAGGAGACTCGTTTTTTGAGGAACGAGTGATAAATTCGGGTAGCAGCTAATTCCAGGTAAGGTTTGGAATTTTCCAATCACGGTAGTGTCACAAGGATGGCTAACAGGATCACTCTTCGCAGCTGTTCCTCAAAAAGGGTAAAAAATCACTATGGAGGTGAATGATCGGCCAATACAGAGTGGAGGTGATGATGAGAACACGACCAAGGCTTCAAAGGTTGATGATAATGCATTCACGATGTTCTTTACCGGAAATTGGTTCATTTTTTAATGAGCTTAAACTCTGGGGAATGTTTGCTCAATGCTTATGTTTATTTTTTAACGAGCTTGAATTCCGCATTAAAACTGCTCGAGGCGGGTTTATTTTTTAACGAGCTTGAACCCTATGGTAATATTGCTCGTGATAAGTTTGCATGCCCCTAGCATAATAACGCAAATCGAGGTGAATGCCCCCCAAGCTTCATTGCACTCATCTCAGTGGTTGGAATGAAGGTTTACCTTCGAGATCTTCAAAAGACTCGACTTTGATCTTATGAGATCGTAATCAAAGACTCGATTTGGAAAGGGAGTCGTTTCATTTTTTAATGAGGTTGACACAGTAAAAGAGCTATCCTCATGACTCCTTGTTTCATTTTTTAATGAGGTCGACATGAGATAAGAACTGTCCTCAGAATCCACCGTATTTACAGTATTTGATAGAAAATCAAAAACTAAAGGATGATTAAGGTTGTTGGAATAATCTTCGTGGTAATCCGGAAGATGGGAGTGATGGTGGTAATCTTCCCATGGTGCCTCTCCTTTCATCATTGATTGAATGATTCCTTCGTCTGTAGAATGCACATGCGACCAAGGATCTGAAGAGGTGCCATATTCCTTAGACCTATCTATCCAAACACTAGATGAGCATTGGTTTGGGTCTGCCCCCTAGGCCAAGAAAATTGATTGCTACAATATTTCTAAAATGGCGATGATCCATGTTGACAAAATGTTTAGGAGTCTTCCGAATCCATTAGATATAGAAGATTTCATATTGCAGGTTTCCACTATGGCCACTTCCACCAGATTACTCGGAGGCGGTAGGGAAAAAGTACCCATTAAGGCAGGGTATTTTAGGAGGGCTACTCCAATATTTTGAAGCGAATGATTGCTTCCATGGATCATTGGAATGCTTCCCGTAACTTGTGAATTGTTGGGGAGAAATGTTTCTTGGTCGACGATTGTAATTACTCCTTGGAAGGGAAATGCAATCTTCCTGAAGTAGGTCGACACAACTGCAGTCATGGCATATATCCAGGGCCTTCCCAGTAGGATGTTGTAATCGAGGTTTCCGTTGATTACTTCAACATCAATTTCTACTATTTTTCCCCCCAGTTCAACTTGCAAGTTACTTAAAATTCCGTATGGAGTGTATGATCATCCATTAAATGCTTTTAACATCGTTGACGATCGCGACAAGGGTGGTGAGCCCAAATTTTTCCAGCAACTCATCGACATAATACATGTAGATGCCCCCTCATCAATAATTGTTCGATGAACAGTTTTGTTGAGGGCTTTCACTTGAATAAGGAAAGGCAGTTGAGCCAGTAACTGAGGGTCATATCCTTTGTGATTAAAGGATACAAGATTGGAATCCGTTGGCTCAATCCCACCTATTACTGATAATAGAGCCTGCTTTTGGGAGGGGAAATTTTGCGGTACCTCAAGTGTCGACATAGCGGACGATGATTGGGCTAGGTCCTCTACTATATTATAATTCTTTGCTACTTTAGCACAAGGATTAAATGCTGATTTGTGTACTACTCCCTTTGGCGGCTTTATCATTAGCTCAAGAATGATGGGTGGCATAACTTCGGTTGAAGTTGTTGTCGAACTACTTAGTTGATCAGTAGCCTTGTTGTTCGACAGCTGTGGATTCCCGTAATCTTTATTCATTGTCGATATCAAAGCATCATTTTGCTGTTTTGAAATGGACAACATAAGCACTTGGGATCGGGAAGCATTTTGATTAGCAACCAGTTTGTTTCCTGGGTTTGGAAATGGATCAGTCAATACCGTTGAGGTTTTTGAACTCTTGAAGAGTTTCTTAACTTCAGCTTTATGTGGGCAATCTCTTGTCCGATGATCCTCATCGCATATCTGACACCCCGCAGGGGGTTTCCTTTGCCCAAAAGGGTTTGTAGAAGGTTTTTCAGGAGATGACTCATCCTGCTTCTTTTTTCTCCCTTTCTTTTTCTTCTTTCCCCCTGGTTGCTTCAGTTGTTTGCCCTTGTTGGTCGACACAGCATTTACCTCTGAGGCGAGAAGTTCTTGATTTGCATTTTGATCAGAAATCTTACAGGCTTTCTTAGATGTAGCCTTTGTTGATTTCGTGTCTGTCGTACCAATCACGCCATCGCCCGCATGAGAGTCATTGTTCGATTTAGGAGGAGGAGGAACGGAAAATTATGGCCTGGGAGCGTTAGGGATTTTATTGTAGAGCGTGCCAGACTGAGTATAAATCAAGTCTAAATATTGCGCATGAGCAATAACTTGCTCTTTAGTGACGACTCCTCCTTTTGCCACATCTTCTGTAATGGAAGGTAATAATGACTTTATAAACCATTCAGCTAAAAGCTGATCAGGAACATACGTTTTTACCATTCTACGATGGCATCGCCACTCATGAATATGATCGGATATATGAGTGGCCGTCGTTTGTTTGAAATTGGTAAGGAGTTCTGTTCCCGTTTCGTACCTTATGGGTAACTGAAAATGGGTTATTTAGATTTTGGCTATGGTACTGAAGTTATCAAACGAAGCTCTAGGTAATTCGATATACCATTTTGTTGCCAGATTAGTTAACGTTCTCTGAAAAAGGCGAAGTATAATCGAATCATCATTTAGGGTGTTTGACGAACACAACAGATGAAAGGTCATCACATGATTCAACGGGTCTTCACCCGGATTTCCATTAAATTTAGGAATATCTGACAGAAGTTTATGCGGAATCGCTGGCCACCAAGGGGTGTAAGCAATTGGATCATTCGTTAGCCGATTTAGATCTGGTAACTCTAAAGTTGCCACGAAGGGTAACTGTTGATTCAGGTTTGGTGAAGCATACCCAGGATAAGATGGAATTTCCTGGGCAGTTGGTATTTTCATACTAGCATAATGCATTTGATGCTGGTAACTCTCATAAGGTTGATGGGCATAACCATTGTAGAATGGTTGATTTTGACCATTTTGAATATATGGCTGCCCATTATTTGCAAAGATTTGTTGCTCAAATCATTGGTAAACTTGTTGGAATTGCGGTTGTTGATATTGCACTAGCCATGGTTGTGAAGCCATGTGCTATTGTCTAATACTGGCTGTTTGACCAAGATGAGGGGTAATTGTACCCGTTTGGGCCTGTGTCATTCCACTAGTTGGCGATTGTGGTTGAGTCGCAGGGACAAGAGGCTGTTGCATTACAACCTGCGAAAGCTGAGGTTGGCATACAAAAGGCAATGCTTGTACTTGCAACACCGTCACAATAGCTGGTGTAGTTGGTATATTTGACATAGGTAAACATTGTTGCATCGAGTATACAACTCTTGGTTGTTGAGGCAGTATTGGCACCCAACCGCTAGATGTAATTCCAGCATAGCCTGAATTTTGTTGCGAACTCTCGTATGGTTGTCCTCCCAGAGGAGACAATGAAAGGTTATATTGCCCCCCATACAGTGGTAATCTGGTACTCAAAGGAACGGTTTGTCCTTGAGGACCGAATTGCCCAAATTGACACCGTGAAGGATCAATTTGCTAAGACTTAACATAAGAGTTCCCGGATATTATTCCGGATGAACAAATAGGAACGGACCATACTGTCGAAATAGCCCCTGAGTGGGCCCCATCTAGCGATTGAGAGCTAGTTGGGACAGATGGTATGCCGGCGAACATTGTTGGAGTGACAGCAGGAAGTTCTGTCGTTGTTGTGTCGGATGACACAGTCCTAGATGTCGACGGTTGTTCAGACATTTCTAGTCTATCCAAAAGATTTCCTAGTGATTCTACAGGAGCTTCTGATAACGGTATACTAATTTCTGATGAATAAGGATATAGGGTGATCCCGACTCCAAATTGCGATGGAGTACTTGATGGAGGAACCTCCACAATCTCTTCTATAGTAATCAGACCAGGTGGAAGAGGAAGACCGTCAGGTCCGTAAAATATTTCTGGTGTCGAAGAAGGTATAGAATTTGTAGCGATAGATGTTTGGGGAACAACACCTTCCGAATCAGCTATAGATGGAGCTGGTTCAATAATACAAGTGTTTACTTTCACACTAGGATCAGCTCTACTGTCCTTTGCTGGCTGCGGAACTTCTTCTGTAAAGGCAGGGATACCATAAATTTTTGGAGTAACTGGAGTCTCCAATGGTGTCAGAACACTTGTTCTAACTTTACCAGGGGATTTGGAATAGGTTAAACGAGTTCACTTCATCAGTAACAGTTTTGATTCTGGAGCCAAAGACGGTTGACTCGTAAGCCTCCACAAACGACGGGGTTTCAATTGACTTTCTTCCACAATTTCGGATTACTTGACCAACTAAAAATAAAGGGGAAATATGTTTCTGAATTAAAAGAATTTTAGATGCTTTGACACAACTTGTTTTTTCAATTTTTAAGAGTCGAGAAAAAAATAAAAGATGACTCTAGTCGCCTTCAATTTTTAATGAGCTTGAAGTGACAAGTGCTCAGATGGACCTTTTCCTTTAAGGAGTCTAAAAAGGAATGAAAGAGACTACTCTAGAAACCTAGACAGAGGGATTACCAAACCAATCACAAAACTGCAGAATACTTTTTACGGTACGACAGTCAATCTTTCCGAATGTTGTGTTCAGTGCATTGCGATCGATAGGGCGGCAGACACGGCTTCCTATGGATAAAGGATAAAGCCTATTATGGTCTCCCAATATATACTCGACAGTACATGGGAGCACAAGTCCGTACTGGCACTTGTCGTCTCAAAGTGGAGGAATCACCCAACCAGCAATGACAACAACAGTTACCAGGCTTTACGAAGCCGGAGTATGTCTCTAGCCTAGACTTCTAAATGTTGTGCATTAGGTTCCAAAGCATTTTTAGATTCATTAAATTTATTTTACAGTTGATCTTTCTTAAGAAATTTTCCTTTCAGGTTCACCGCATGATGTAGATATACAATTCCTAAAATTCAGTCTAAGATGATAAACAATCATTTAATCTTCTTTTTGCAATGAAAATCCTAGCTACTAAAGAAAGAGAGATGATATTCTTTCAACAAAGAGCAGAGAGTACACACTATATGCACTGTCCTAAATCAAACCAACAGATAGTCAAAATGCAAATGCACATGCATGTATTTGTTTTCAGCCTTCTTAATGTGTGAATGATAAAAAGAAAGCTAAGCGCAAATCTAAATTATTTTTCAAAGCGACATTACTAACAAGCTTCTTTTCAAGACAAAATGAAGACAATGACGACACTTTGTGATTTGGAATTGAAAACTTGCTTTCGACACTTGAAAACTATTAATTCAAATCAAATACAAGAGTAACAGTGTAATCGACTATCAAGAACAATCGGATTCTCTTCTATTACTGAAAACGACACTTTTGACACTTCCAAATCAAGAAACAACAGTTCAATTACGTTACTTCTTTGTAAAAGAGGACTGAAAATGGCTCACAATACATAAAAACATTTACAGTTCTTTGCACAATGGAGGTGGAATAATGGCAAGGAAGGGGGTTTCCAACAGAGGTATACTGACTACAGACAGCAAAACTCCTGAATAGAGTTGAAAAGAGTGAAAAAACCAAAGACTGAAGGCAAAATTAGCCCTTTCTGATTAGCGCACCTGTTACACAAGGATTCTAGTATGCATCCCACCTACAGCACACGGGAAGTGCGATGCATACTGATATCTTTGAAGAGAGCGTGCGATGGTACAGTGCGACACTTTTGATCTAGTTCTTGATCACAGTTTGCAGCACAGTTCAGGGATTTTGGCCGAGCAAGTGGTAATCAGTAAATAAATCATAGGGGTAGATCTAAGGAGGTTACTAGAGCCACCACAAGGGCAATTAGAGAGCTTGTAAATCAATTGTTCAGTTCATAAACAAAAACCGGAGATAGACTGAAGCAGCATTGATCTACTTTGCACTTGCATAGCAAATTCAGTTCGAAGGCTAGCTGGCTTGACTTCAGGCTCCATCTGTAAGTTTATAAAGCAAACAAATATAGAAAAACAAACAATCTATTCGCTCCCCAGTGGTGTCGCCATTTTGTTATCAGGAAATCTATTGTCTATGCAGAGCTGCTAGTCCCACTAAGGCTAGTAGCTACCTTAGAAACAAACAAACTAAAACCACTTTCATTTTCCTTTATGAGAAATAGATAAGAGGGGAATAAAGGAGACCAACATCTGTCTTGCGCTTGGTTCCTTGCTTGATTCCTCTCCCTTCTGATAGATATTTGCCACTCGCTTCCTCGTCTACCCAGCTTCAAAGAGCACCTGTAGAATCAAAGCAGCATAACACTATCCAAGAACATAGATCTATTATCATAAACAATATAGGACCAGATATATATTGACCACACAAATGCATATATCATCAATCATACGAGAATGTGGAAGAAAACTTGAATAGCTTTATTAATAATCAAGAATAACAAAGAGGATTACAACCAATTTTTCTGACCCAACATCATCCTCTCAGCAAGAAAGCCCTTCTTCACCTCATGAAAAGCTTAGATCACCCAGCACTATGATGTTACACCAAGAAACCAGCAGCGCTTCCTTACAAGATACAAAATTCTAGCCTCCAACCCCCAGATCTCTGGGATGAGAGATATATATATAGATATTTGCAGAGGTGTGAGTCAGCTCTGGGTTTTTTATTAGTGTCTTCTCTCTAATAGTTCTTGTTTCCACTTGGAGATCTCATTGATCTCTTACTCATCCTTGGGCAATTCTGAGAGGCAAGTGTCACAGGAGAAGTTTCTGGAAGATTCCATGATCGTCCACCTCGCAAACTATCTCCGCCACTTATCTATTCTCATCCATCACACCATATAGAAGGGCTTTTCAGTATGCATCGTACCTCCTGTGTGCATTTAGGTGGGATGCATCGCACCCTCAGCACTTAGCAATCAGTATGGTCCGGTTTTGACCATTTCTGAGTAGTTTTTCGTGGAGAACTTCTGGGAGATGATGTAATCAGTTGACCTTGTTCTTTTAGGGGTTGGAACAACACTTTTAGGGACTTAGGATCCCTTGGTTTATGGACATTTATGATTGGGGTTGCAGTGCCCAAAAATGTCTATAACATCACTGAACCCAAAGAAGTCTTTATTTGGTTTGGAAGAAGGAAAACTGTTAGGCCAAATTATCTCTAAAGATGGGATCTGGATTGACCCAACCAAGATTGAAGCTATTTTGCAAATATCTCACCCAAGAAACATTAAAGAACTTCAGGCATTTTTAGGAAAAATAATTTTTTTAAGGAGATTCATCTCTAACTTAGCTGAACTAATTAGATTATTGAATAACATGTTGAAAAAGGATTCGACTATTAAGTGGACAGTAGAGGCTAAACAATCATTCAAAGAAATAAAATTAGCCTTAACTCAAAAACCATTCCTCACAAGCCCAAAAATTGACAGAGACTTCATTATCTTTTCCTTTGCATCAGAACACACCATAGTTGTAGTCTTACTACAAAAGGATGATCAAGGATGTGAAAAACCAATAGCCTTTTTTAGTAAAGCTCTTAGAGATGCCTCATTAAAGTATAAAATAATGGAGAAACAAGCTTTTGCTTTGGTAAAAGCTATTAAATATTTCAGAGTGTATATTTTGTATTCTCATGTAGTAGCTTATGTTCCCAATGTTGTGGTCAAAGATATCCTGACACAGGATGGAGTTGATGGCAAGAGGGGAAAATGGATAGCTACTATTTTAGAATATGATATAGAGATAAAACCTACCAAGTTAATTAAAGGTCAGGGGTTGGCCAAACTTATGGCAGAAACAAATTGCCAGACATCAATCTGATTGCAGAACTGGATAATGAACAGGAGATGGTGAATCCACAGATCAACTAGCCTTTTCTAGATTCCCCCTAGTATGCTGATATTATATATGTTCTACAAAACCTGCAGGCTCCTCCAGGGTTATCCAAAACTAAAAGTAGGTTTTTAAAAATGAAAGCTTCGAAATTTGGCATTATGGATAATACTTTATTTTGGAAAAATCATGAAGCCATTTTGTTAAAATGTTTATTAAAACAAGAATCTGACAAAGTAAATCAAGAATTTCATGCAAGGGATTGTGGTGGACATCTCTACTGGAAGTTAACTGCTGACAAAATTCTAAGAGCTAGATTTTACTGGTCAACCTTGTTTTCAGATATCAAAAAAATTTGTAACTTCCAGCGATAAATGCCAGATCTTCGAAGGCAAAAGAAAACTCTTACCCTTACCTTTGAAACCTATTTCCATCGAAAAACCTTTTCAACAATGCGGTCTTGACTTCATTGGAGAAATTCATCCACCCTCTTCATCTTAGCATAAATGGATACTCATTGCAACTAATTACTTTACCAAATGGATAAAAGCTATTCCCTCTAGACAGGTCACTGATACTGTAATAATAGGTTTTCTAGAGGCTAATATTCTATCTAGGTTTGGTTGTCCTGACAAAATTATCACAGATAATGCTGCAGCCTTCAAGTCAAAGAAAATGATTTATTTTTGTCACAAATATCATATAACACTTGGTCATTCCACAGCTTACTATCCTCAAGGAAATGGGCTTGCAGAATCCTCCAATAAAATTCTAATGAATATTATCAAAAACTATTGGAAGACAATAAGAAAACTTGGAATAAGAAATTAACCAATGCTTTGTGGGAAGATAGGCTTACAATTAAGAAATCAATTGGAACTAGTCCCTATGAGCTAGTGTATGGAATGGAGGAAGTTTTCCCCTCATCTTTGGGAGTTCCAGTCATGAAATTACTTCAAGAAGCTCAAGTGGAACCAAATGATATATAGAGGAGAATTAACTAGATTATCCATTTATAGCAAACCAGGGAGGAAGTATACAACATAACCCAAGTACTGCAAGAAAAGCTTAAGAAGATATTTGACAAAAGGACCAAAGCAGAAGACTTCTATCTGGGAGACAAAGTGTTATAGTAGGATTCAAGAAGAGAGGACAAAGGGAAACATAGGAAGTTTGACTTCATATGGAAAGGTCCATACATAATACATGCCTTTAGAGGAAATAATTCATATTTTCTTAAAGAATTGGATGGTGCAGAGATCGAAGGAGGACTAGTTAATGGTCGAATGTTAAAGAACTACATTGACCCAATTTACTAATTTTACCAGTTCAGTTGTACATACTCTATCCTTCATAATGTTTAGTGTTGATTGGATGGTAATTTTGGAGTTGAAGCCCGAAGAGAAGGCCCTAAACTTCAAAAGTATTACTATCATAAATATCAATAAAGCAGCAAGGTAAAGGAGATTTACAGAGCACAATCAAAGTTTTTCAAAGGCCATTGATCTATAGTTCTTGACTTTCCACCAGGAAAAGACATCCCCAAGTGGAGCCACTGTTATGTTCCTATACCTATAGGTGTCATATATCACGATTGACTTGGTTTAGCTCTGAAATATGTACAAACCTTTGCTTGTTGCAAATGTTTTCCATATTTGTAAAAAATCAAAAAAATTAAAAAATGTAAAGAGGGTATGCCCTAAAAGAAAAATCAAAGGGAAAAAAGAATGAAAAGTTCAAAAGATGAAAGAAAATGAACCCCAAAGAAAAAGAAAAAAGACCATAAAAGTGTGCCAGTCCAAATGCCACTGCTATTTTACCTTTTGTATAATAAAGACTGTGTGCAACTTGTTACTTATGCCAAAATCCATGGTAACCAAATAGTTTAATCTTGGTTATTCCATGTTTTGAATTTCATGTTTATGGAGATAGAGAATAAAATCTGACCAAACTGTTTAATCTTGGTAGATAAGCAGATAGGTAGAGCTAATAAAAGGAGCTCAACAGTTTAATCTGAGCCCTTGGATGTAATAAGGTTAGACTTAGTGAAAATACCATTGTAAAGAAAAGAAAAAGTCTGATAAGGGTTTGACAGTTTAAGTGCACCCTAATAAAAGAAGTAAAAATGGTAGGATGTGTAGGTGGGTAAGTAGATGATTGGTTGCAGAATTATGTATGATGAATGGTTAAGTTAAAAGCTCAAGTCATATACTCTCATGATCAAAAGCACTTAAAGATATGGATGACAATGAAGACATTTACATCATAGACGAAAGTCAAACTAATTAACTTCGTCACTCATTTTTTTCCCTAAACTTTACTAATTTCCCATAAGTACTAAAGGCACCAACAACTTGAAAGTTAAAGGGGCTCAGAGCATTTCTCTAACTTATGGAGGGACCGGACCCTTGGCCCAATAACTTGTAAGGCCTAAGTGCTAAAGTCCCTTCATCAAAATTCACCCCCTCCGTAATTCATTCATTCCCTTCAAATCCTTTTCCTAAGTTAAAATCACTCTTTTACTTAGGAAAAATAAAAGGTTCTTTATAAAAACCCCCTCGAACACACTTTAGCCTAAGTCACAATGTTGGATAATGAATGTATTTTTGGAAACATTTACCTAGCACATTTTCTTTTCCCATGGTCATATTAACTTTTAGTTCTTATTATTTATTTAACTCCCAAAACACATTACCGTTCCCCATATTATTATTAATAAAAATCCCAAAATCAATAAATATCCCGTCCTTATGGTTTGAAAAATAAACTACAAATAAAGTTAATTAAATTGGATTAGTTAATCGAATCACTATTAATTAAGAGCCAAACCCCCAACGTGTTAAAAAGGGATTAATTAGTCATCTGGATTAATTAATAACCTATCCACCAATAAAATCATTCCCGATATAGTTAAAGACATTTAATCATGATGATTATGCTGTTGGGTCCCCACCAGTAACGCCCCAACACCTTCCGCCACTAACTATTGTCCGATATCCTTTCCTTCATCCAATGGTCCTCGCTCATATTGCGTAGACCTTTTGGTCGAACATTAATGACGCGATATAAGTTGTTTTGACTTTTCGTTGATGCTACGTGTCATTCAATTTGTGTCATCATGCGACTCTCTGCCAAAACCACCAACCTCCCAAAACCTGTGCGATGAAAACCATTACCGCTCCCGCTTACAGCTTTCGCTAAATGACAAAGCATCCCATCAGTCAGTTAACTCCAATTGTCATTTTCCATTCACCCACCAAATTCCAAAAGGTCATTAACTTTGTACATAAAACAAAAATATTCACGGTTTTCTCTTTTTACCTAAAAAGTAAAGTTCTTCTTCCATGCATGCACAAAACATGTCCAGACCAGCAAATTATTCCCAACTGCCAACCACTATCAGTTGCTAAACTCCAGGCCACTGAAGACTATTGTGCGCACCTTGCAAAACATTCACCATAGCCATTTGTCCTGACAGTCAACTATAAATAGGTATTTACCACATTTCCTTCTCATAAACCTTGTTTTTGTACTGAACTTCCACTAAATTGCTCTAAAATCAAATAATTCAGTACAATTAAAGATGTTTCCTAGTCCCAAGACTTCCCCAAGCACCTGTTTTATCTGAAACCCTTGAAAACCCCAACTTTCTTCCTTGAATACATAAGAACCAAGGATGGAAGTTCTTGTCACCCTAAATGTCACACCAATCACTACTCCCCATGGGGATTTGGACCACCTTCCCTTGGCCGATAAAGATTTTCAAATTAAGGACCTTACTTTTGATGAAACCCCCTTGAAGCTATACTGCAGGTATCGGGACAATTATCTGAACAATGCTGATAAAATAGGTCTTTGGGAGTCCAACCTCCCTAAATATCAATTCCCCACTGTCCATATTTTCCCAGATATTGTCCACCAATGCCATGCAAACTACAACCCCAATCTGAGAGCTGTAATGTCCCCCAACCAGGAGGTCTTTTTCACAATTACAACTGAGTCTATAAATGAAATGTTGCAATTATAGTGTGGCCAAGACCTCACTCCCCTTTCCATTGCTAATTTACTTGATAAATCTTCAATGCTATCCAATTCCGAAATTAACCAAGTCTGTCAGACCTTCATGGAAGAAAAATACAGGGCAAAAGAACCCCCTCTTTATATGTCAAGCTTCTTTACAAGTCTGGGCCAGGATATCATCACCATGATTGCTTGCATTTTGGGCTTTACTACTAGTCAGTATGTAGATGAGTTGACCTTAGCCTACATGTCTATTTTCACCCCTAGTCAACCTCCTACAGCCAAATATGACTATGCTACATTCATTGCTGATAAGATGCATGACCAATTCATGAGATTAGAGAATGAGAGGGTATTTAAATATTCTTCAGTCCTGTATCATCTTTTCCTTTACTACCAAATTGATAAATTCCCTTTCTCTATACAAAAGCTTGACACTAGAGGGAACCCCAATTTAGCTATCTTTTGGACTTCCATTTTTGACAATTCACCTTCTTCTCCCTATCCTTATACACATTTTATTGATCAATTTGTGCATCCAGTAACTACCATGTTGATAGGAAGTCCCCCTCCTAGAATCAGTGATGATATCAAGAGAATTCTTCAGTTATCCAAGCAATATAAGGTTGGAGACTGGTACTTATACTAGAATCATACCAAGATCAGGATTTATGGATGTGACTTGCCTCCCTTGAAACTACCCAAATACCTCCCCATGCGATTATTTTCCCTGGAGTACTACAGGAAAATGATCAACTTTGATGAAATCCATTTTATGAAAGCTAAGAAGAAAGCTCAGTGAAGGATAAAGGATCACCTAGGACCATTTGTTTGCAACAATAGAAAGGTAGGGAAAGAGGCAGAGGAAATCCTTGAGAGATTCAGATTGAAAAAGAGTTTCATTTGGCCTTATGATCCTCATAGCTTCATCTCTGACAAAAGACAAAAGCATAAACTATCCCCCTACATCCATCATAGAATTCCAAAAATAGAACAATATGCAAATCAAAATGAATGGGTGGAGGGAACACTTATAGAACAAGATAGTGAACAAGTTGAAGTAGAAAATGTTATGAAATATTTGGAAAGACAACTTGATCTAGATTCCTTTGTACAGGTGCTTGAAGAATCTTCATAGAGACCAACACAGGAGGATAGTGCACAGACATCAGGACAACCAGAGACTTCAGGATAGGGAAAAGATTCAGGATCACAGAGCATTTCTGAGGAGTTGACCCAAATTGATACAAACATGGGCAACCCTCTAGTATTGCAGACCCCTCTTAATGAGGAACGAATTCCAAAAAGAAGTAGGAATGAGGCTAGCCCTTCTACAATTCCATTGGACCAAGTATATGTAAAGAGATAGAGATTAAATCCTTTGTCTGAGCAGGAATATGAAGAGACTAGAAGTGACATAGTGCAAACAACACTAGTAGAGGAGACACCATTTACCTCTCAAACACAGGCACTAAACAGGCAGCTAAGTGTAGAAGTGTCATCACTAAGGATAGTTTCAGAGAAAAGCCAGGATTTGAAAGAAAATTACAAAGAGATTAAGGCTAGGAATGAGCAGCTCAAAGCTCAAACCTATACCAAATATCTGAAAATGGCTCCTACAAATCAGACAAGGTTGATGTCAGCCTTTGACATCAAAGAGGGAAAGATGCAGATGAGCTTTTTGAAGCCCACAGTACAACAACCACAGTCCATGGCTGATTATTTTAAAACAAATTTTGAATTTCTTGCTAGAGACATCCACCCAATTGATCAGATTGAGCTCCATAAGCAAATGGGTGAGATGGTCTATTCCACATTGACCAACAAAGCCATCATTGCACATCAGTTGCAGAATTCTTTGAGTAATACTACAACACAGTTATAGTTGGAAAAAGCCTCTTCTCAAGCTAAGGACACAAGGATAAAATCATTAGAAGACCTGGTGATTGAGTTGGGACATGATCCCAAAGATGTTAAAGTAGCTGAAAGTTTGATAAAGAAAAAGAATGATGACATTGCTACACTCAGGAAACAACTCAAACTCCCTCCCCTCATACATCCACAAACTGCAGAAGTAATTAAGAAACAAAATGAGGAAGAAGTTATGGACTTGATCCTTAAGTTGAATGAGTAGTTGAAATAAATAGAATAGGAACTAGAAAAATATTTTCAGTCCAAATAGGGTGAGTCGACCACCATGCCTCAGACTATAATACCCATGGTTTCTACAACAATGCCATCTACTATTGCAACATCTTTGGCACCCAACATTCCTCTAGCAACAGCTTTACCAGTAACAACAATAGCAGGTACATCAGAAGCAACAGTGACTTCAACAAAGCAAACATAAGACTTAATAAAGTCCATGGAAGAAATGAAAATCCAAGCAACTGAAATAAAGCAACTAAAAGAAATAGTTACCAGCTTGGAAAGAAATTATGAGTTATCACAGATTAATTACATTGAAGAAGAGAGGAAAAATAGAAGAATGACTAAAAGAATCAAGACATTAGAGCAGGACTTAACATTGGAAAATCCTTTGAGAGATGTCAGAGAGATTTTATGGACCAATATCATTTATTCTATCAATGATATTTGGTCTGCTATTCAGATCATTTTTGAACAGATAGAGTTAGTCAAACAAGCTATAGAGGCTATACAGAAGACCAGGGAATAATTGGGGCAGAAACCTGAAGAGGCAACCCAATTAATCAACTTCTTGAATAGCCAAAATAGGTAATAGTTGGAACGATGGGATATCGAAGATTGAACTGGTACTACCCTTGAAATTAAGAAAGTTTTGACCAAAGAGAACTTAATGCTTAACTTGGAGAGAAGATGTCAAAGTATCCAAGAAGACATAAATGAGTTTATGGTAAAGTATAACATTCTAAGGAATAAAGGACTTCCAAACCTACTGGTCATAAATGACAAACTGATGACTCATGATGACTACATTGAAATACTACACAAACAAGCCAAGAGTCAAGCCAGCTCTTCCACAGTGAAAGCACTACCCATAGGAAAAGTGCTATATGATGGTTTGGAAAATATTTTCTATATTGAGCATGAAGTTAAGCACCTGTTCACAGTTCAGTCCAATTTTGCAAAATACACTGAAGCTGATGAAATATACAGGAAATTGATCAGGATGAAGATACCAAATGAAGAATGGTGGACCAATATGCTTGATATCCTATAATTTACTATGGTAATTCAGAGGTAAATAGAAATATTTACTAAGGTAAAGGTTGGTAAATAGGTAAAGAGTATCAGTAGGGAAAAGTAAGCAAATATCCAACACACAATTACTAAAGCAACAACAAGAGGCAAATCTGAGTTTCAACCTCCAACTCTTCCATAAATAAAGGGACAACATCAATCAATTTTACATCTGTCTCTATATTTTTGTAAAAGATATTTTGTATTCCCTAGAATAAATCTCATGTAGTTATGAGATATTTTTGATGTAATTTTTGTATAAATACTTCTCCATTTGAAGTATTGTGGGTGGATTCTATAACATCTCTGTAACTCTAAGCTATCAAGCTAAGAAAGATTTTGTACTCAAATTTGGATTTTTTACTGGAAAAGGAATGAAAGTTGGGGACATTTCATCAGATTCTTGTGCAGTATAATTGCAAATAAGTATTCTACCCTTGTGATTTTATGTGTTTTCTATATGTTTCAATGTTTCATGCATATGAAATTTAAATGGTAAAATAGTCAAAGTATATCAGAATTAGCTTTATCGCTCTCTGCTATCAACAGTCTACCATTTATATATTTTCTTCTAAACTATTTCGATAAAGGAATTCTTAGTTGCTCCTTTATCCTTGTAGTTTTTCTATAATAAGTCCCTAGTATAGGATTCTTAAATTCCCTTTGTTGGTCGACCTATCTTCCCTTCTTCTTTCTTATCCTAACTTGAGGATTCTTGATTGCCCTCTTGTTTTGAGAAGAGTTATCATTCATTCAAGCCCCAAAGTTTGTTTTCACTCTGTTATCCTACCTATTGAACTCATAACTCAGCAATTTGACTTAATCTAGTGAATTATCCCTAATTGAATCCATAACCCAATGGCCTAAAAGCCTAGTTTTCCCATTTGTTTTAGAACTCCACCAATCTCAAACAAAACAACCTCCCTGAACATTAATACTAGCCTAAAATCTTTTAAAACATAGCTAAATCATAAAGAGAGAGCCCTCTCTGGACTAGGTGGGCTAGCACCTAAGTCTAAAAGTTGGTTTGTAGTTACCTTGGATCCTTTCCTTCCTTTAATAACTTCTAAGGAAAATCTGAGAGATAACAGTCCCCTTCAAGGTCAAAATCTAAGTTTTCATTTCTAAAGTAATATCTGAACCTCTTCAATTTGTATCTCATTCTCGTTCTTCAGAATCTCTATCTGCTAGAGTTGATCATGAGTTGTGGTTGAATTTTGACAAACTTCAAAGTCTTGATGACCAGCTCCAAATTACTACTGAAAAAGCCTACACTCAATATTAGCTTGAATACTTAACTGTTGTCTTATCCTCCACTACACACCCAAATACATCCACTACACCTCCAAGTACATCTATTACATTTCCAAGTACCTCAGTCACCTCATCCTTTCTTATACCACCTCCATCAGTATCATCATATTTACCTGCACAACTTATTGTAATACCTCCACCACCTCCAACAATCATGGCATGATTTGCGCCCCTCATACTACCTACTCAACTTGCTTCTTTACCTCAAAACTATGGTTAAAGACTTCCTCTATTTAATGGGAGTTTAGAAATCTCTGCTCAACATCATGTTCATAAATTGATAGATTTTATTGACCTGGAAGAAATTGATGAAGATGATGCTAAGATGAGAATCATAGCTCAGAGATTTTCATGGCATGTGAAGAAGTGGTTTCACAGCCTAGCTGCTAATTCTGTCAATAACTCACAGAGGTTGATTGAGTTGTTCCTAGCTCGTTGGCAAGAGAAGAAGAATCCATTGCAGATATTGGTTGAGTATAACTCAATGAAAAGAAATGCAAATGAGACAGTTCAAGAATTTACAACAAGATTCAATTTGGTATACAATTCTATTCCTGATGATATGAAGCCTCCACCTGGCTAGCACTTCTCCATTATCCTGATGCCTTTGACCCAGACATGGCATATCAGCTCAGAGAGAGAGACCCTGCTACTCTTGAAGAAATGCAGTGAAATGCAGTGAGTGTTGAAGCCAATCTGCTTATCAAGAAGTCTAAATCAAAGCCTGAGAGGATTGAGAAGAAAGTTGTGTTTAAAGAAGAACCTTCATCATCTTCAGATGTAAATCTTGACACTCTGATCAAAACCATGGAGAGAATGATGGATAGAATATCCATAACTGATCGACAAGTGGCGCCTTCAATGAGGAATCCAAACTTTCGTGGCTAGCAAAAACATCAATTTAGGAATAGACAGAAAGAGAAGCGAAATCAAGATCCTCAAGGACAAGTAAGACTGCCATTTCAGCAAAATTATACTAAAGGCCAACAAGAAGATGAAGAAGATATTGTGGAAGCAAATCACTTCTTTGAAGAAGATGAGTTGCCTACCCTTTTGACAGAAGAAGATTAGTTTTCTGAAGATTCTTTCATACCAAGTGATCAAAAACTTGTACTTGCAAGTGACGATCTATGGGATGTTCAAACTGAATAATATCAAAGAGGATATTGGAATGCTCTTAGTCATTTGCAAAAGCATTACAACTTGAGGAACATAAATGTACCTGTTACATTGAACCAGAAGAGGAAAAATCTGCAGAAAGGCACACCAAGCAAAGAAGTAGTTCCTCTGAATCAGAATAAAGAAAAAGAAGTTGTTATACTGAGCCGGGATAAAACAAATGAGGCATCTACCAGTAATGTGAGAAAGGACAAGGAGTTTCAAAGTGAAATTCACAAGAAGGAATCTCAAGCTAAAGGGCAGATTGAAAAGAAGGATATCGCTACAAAGGAGGTAGAAAAGCAATCTAATCTTTTTAGTTTGGAAAATGAAATTTCTAAGTTAAAATTTTCAATTCCTCTCATTGAATTAGTGAAGAATGACAAATATAAATTTCAGATTGCAAAAATGCTTAAGGTTGACGAGATGTTAGATATTGTTAATGTGGCTAATGATGAGCCAACAATCCTTTTTGGTCCAGCCTTAGAAGGAAGTCCTAAAGATAGTGAAATTCCACCTTTTTATCTCAGTCTCAAACTTCATGACTTTATCCTCCATAATGCCATGCTAGATTCCATTGTCTCACATAATCTTATGCCCAAAGTTATCATGGAAAAACTAGGACTGAGTATCACCCGACCTTATCATGACCTATATTCTTTTGATTTGGGTAGGGTGAAATGTCTTGGCCTCATTAAAGACTTGGTAGTGTCCTTGGACCAAATACCATCCAAGAATGTGCAGATGGATGTAGTAGTTGCTAATATTCCTCCTAGGTTTGGTACGTTACTTTCAAGGTCTTGAGGAGAAAAACTAAAGGGAACTCTATAGCTTGACTTTTCATATGCCACTATCCTAGTATTTGACTAGCTTAGGAAACTCGATCGGGAAAAGAAAATGAAATTCATGATCAGCAGTAAGGAAAAGCCAACCAATCATCCTATACATGCTGTGCATACTGATATGGACTCTTTCATTTTATATAGTGATATGAATTCAGCTGATGATGAAAGTTAGCTTGTAGAAATTTCAGAAGTTCCAAGGGTTATAAGAAACATGTATAAAGTTATCATAGCTAAAGGGAAACAGATGGATGAAAGGTGTTTGCTGCTAGCAAATGCTCTTGAAGAGATTGCTGAGATCATGTAGAAAACAGAGTGTCTTCAAATAGCCAGTCATCCTGCAAAAGATTAGACAGTTCAGCCTTCAGAATCCTTTTTCCAGATGAAAAAAATGCTCTTTCGAACATGGAGTTTGATGGTGCATTAGGAAGAGAAGGAGCTTGGATTGTTGTTTGGATTCATGGTCCATTACATAAATCATGTAAAATTCCTTACAATGTAAGAATGAGTTCTTACAAGTTAGCTTTTGAATGTTCAAACAATGAGGCGGAGTATGAGGCATTGATTGATGGCCTCAAAATTCTGAAGAAGTTGGGAGAAAATAAAAGTTATGTTTATGGCAACTCCCAGTTAGAAATCAAACAAGTTAAAGGGGAATACCAGGCCAAGCATCCAAGAATAAGAGCTTATCGCAATGCTGTACTGAATCCTTAAAACTTTTATAGAATATGATTTGTCTCTTATTCCTAGAACTCATAATGTTATAGCTGACTCTCTTGCTACTGCAGCCAGTATGGTGAAGATCCATATTCACTCTAATAAAAAATATTCTATCCATGTCAAACACCTCCCAGATGTATCTGATAATATGAGATTTTGGCAAGTGTTTTGGGATGATAAACAGATCGACAATTTTCTGCAATTGGAAGGAGAATTTCAGAATTCTCGCATTGATGATACATCCAATATGAATGATCCAGACATTCAATCAGCTGAGATTGAAATATTGTAGTTGAAGGACAACAACATTCCAAGAGGCTTGGTACCTTTGGAAGAGTTTTTTGATCGTGATGATGTTGCCAAAAAGCCCACCATGGTTCCCATAGAAAAATGTGTTGAAGATGTAAACGTTGGTGCAGCTAACAAGCCTAAGATGGTCAAAATATTAAAGTCTTATCTCCTGAAATGAAAGGTAAGTACATAGCCTTAATGAAAGAATTTTTTGACGTATTTGCTTGGGACTATTCAGATCTGAAATTTTATGACAAGAGTATCATTTAGCACACCATTCCGATAAAGTCTGATCTTAATCCATTTCGCTAGAAATTGAGAAGTATTAATCCTAAGCTATTGCCATCAATTGAAAAAGAGGTGAATAGGATTTATAAGTCTTGTATTATAGTTCATATTCTATTTTCTAAATGGATGTCTAATCTAGTTCCAGTAAGAAAGAAGACCGGGGAGATTCATATTTGCATTGATTTCAGAAATTTAAACAAATTTTCCCTGAAAGATAATTATGCCTTTCCAAAGATGGATCATATACTTCAGAGGGTAGTTGGGTCTTCTAGAATGTCATTGCTAGATGGATATTTTGGGTACAATCAAATTCTGGTGTATAAAGATGATCAGTTGAAAACAACCTTCACAACACCATGGGGTACATTCATGTATGCCAAGATGCCATTGGGATTAAAGAATGCAGGAGTGAAATTTCAGTAGGCTATGGACATGGCTTTTGCCAATGAAAAGATGTATTTCTAGTTATATATTTAGATGATCTCACGGTATTTTCCAAGTCTGATGAAGATCATTTACATCATTTGATAATTGTTTTTCAGAAATACAGAGATTTGGTATCTCACTTAACCCAAAGAAGAGTCTATTCACCATGGAAGAAGGTAAGCTACTCAGACACATCATCTCTAAGGATGGAATTCACATTGATCCTGCAAGAGTGCAAGCCATTGAGCAATTAGATTTCCCAAGAAACAAGAAATAGATTCAATGTCTTAATGGGAAAATTAATTTTTTGAGAAGATTCATCCCCAATCTAGCTAAACATTTGAAAGAGATGATAGACATGCTGAAGAAGGATAGTGAGGTAAAGTGGTCTTTAGAGGCCAAGAAATCATTTCATGCAGTAAATTTTGCATTATCTACTGCTCCTATTATGATTAGTCGAGATTATACTTCAGATTTCATTATCTCTTCATTTGCCTCTAAGCATACATTAGCAGCAGTCCTAATGCAAAAGAAAGATCAGAAAAATGAGCAACCCATAGCATTTTTTAGTCACACCATAAGAGATGCAACACTAAGATAGAACATCATTGAGAAGTAGGCCTTGGCTTTGGTGAAAGCTATCAAAGATTCTCGAGTTTATATTCTACATTCTCACACCATTACTTATGTTCCTATAATAGCAGTGGAAAAATTCTTGTGCAAATAGATCCTGAAGGCAGAAGGGTAAAATGGATTGCAGCCATGCTGGAGTATGATTTGGAGATAAAGCCTACAAATCTCATCAAGGGACAAGGTTTGGCTAAGCTTATGGCTGAATCTAATCTACATGCACTAGAAATTAATATGATTGCACCACTTTATGAATTAGAAGAAGAAGAAGACCCATACTTACAGGTATCCGACATGTTCCTTTCCTCTCCATGGTATTCTCACATTGTCTATGTCTTGCAGCATTTAAATCCTCCACCAGAAGTTCCCAAAGGTAAAGCTAGATCATTCAAGTTGAAAGCTTCAAAGTATTGTATTCTTGATGGTGTTTTATACTAGAAAGATCTTGGTGGTGTGCTGTTGAATTGTTTTGTAGAAAATAAAGCTAAGGATGTGATGAAATATTTTCACAAGGGAGATTGTGGTGGTCATCACTTCTGGAAGACTACAACAAAAAATATCTTGAGATCTAGCTTATATTGACCCACTCTCTTTTCTGATGTATATAAAACAATGATGAGCTGTCATGAATGTCAGATTTTCCAAGGAAAGAGAAAGACTTTTCCATTACCCTTGCTGTGGTGAAGTAAAATTATAAGTGCAGACACAAACAAATTCCTCTAGCCCGATAATGGTTCTAGCCACAATAGATACATTCTATGGAAGATTTCCTTAGGTTATAACCAATTAAGATGGCCTACCTCTTAGTATAGTTATCGCATTTGATGATGTCCTTGCTTGCTCTCTCCAGCTATCTCTCACTTCCTTCTTCAAGCATCCGAAACAAGTAAATAATAGCAAACAATAATTGTGATAATAGACAAATTGTAATTCAACCTACTTAACAAGCCAAGAAAAATTAAGCCATGAATATGTAACTTGACAAAACATGTAGGAAATCAATTGATAGTTGCATATATATTGATATTAAGAAGAGATTACACCATTGTCTTGATGTTGCAGTTCTCCTCTGACAAGACTAGGTTCCCACACACTTTTGCTAGCATTCCATGATGGCCTCAATCAACAATAGTTTTAACGCTTTTCCCTCTAGGATTCACTCCAAACCAAATAACACTTCTCCCTCACACAACTAGATAGCTACAACTATGAATAGCTTACTCTTTACTCCAAACCAAAATAGCACAAGCACACTAACAACAACACTAGCTTGTGCTTGGGAAGAAGGGAGGTTTATATAGGAAAAATGAATGGGAGATGGATCCACTCCTCATCGGAGAAGGTCTTATCCCTTGAGGTAGTTCCATAATTATAGGGGAAAGGAGACCAAACTGACATCCTCAACCCCATCCTGCCAAATTATTTAGCAGACTTCCATTATGAAGCTTCTAGAGTTGGAAGCTTCGACTCTTAATTTAAAAAACTTTCCATAACAGAACTGGCACGACTCGAACACAGCTCAGTCGCTCTGGTCAACGCTAGGGATAGTGCTAATCTCTACACATCAGCACGAGGGAGACAAAGGTCATTAGCATTGGTCTTGTAAACTAGGAAAAATAGAAGCTTTAGGGGAAATGATGCAAAATGGAATTGATCTGCTAATGAAGAGGGACATAATGGGAGTTTCTAAATGAAGGAAACGCATGTGGCGTTCACTGTAGAGGTCCTCTAGGATCAAGGAATGGGGAGTACGCAGACAGTGATAAAATGTTATGTAATAGATGCCCCCTAAAGCATGAAGGCTGAGCTAGAGTGAGGGATGAAATTCTTTATGAATCAGTGCGGGGAACTGTAGTCTTTCATCGGAAAACTTGCAAGAAAGTATAGATACATATACATAACTGAGCACTCTGTCAAACAATACATGAATTGTGGCATGGATGCATCCATCTAGAGAATGATCATGTGAATGGATCCAAGTATGGGCACAACCATCCAAAAATGAGAAGGATCACATATGATAACTCATGGTATGGTCGCAACCATCCATTTGAAAGACACATGTATATCAACATAACCATGTCACATCACTTCGCAGCCTGGACTTTTGTAATCTGAGTCTAGGGTCTTGCGCTCCAACCTAACCCGATCAAAGTACAAATTCTAACATGCGAATAGATGTGTTGACGTCGAACATGCTAGAAGGTCGCTTGATTACCAGTCAATAATGTAAATTGTTAACAAGCGTGAGAGAAACCACCAATAATGAAAATGGTCCTCAAGGTACTATTAGCACAATCCACAAAATTTGAATAAAGGAACTGAAGTCGAATCCATGTGAAATCACTTGATCGAAAGCCAATGATGCAAACTTGTTGTCGAGTGTGAAGAACTTGCCATTAGGGCATGCAAGCTCTAAGGTACTGGAAGGGAGTCTCTCGGTCAACTTCCCAGATAATGAGTTGAAGTCGACAGGAAGAAACCATGTCAAAGGAGGGCCATAATGTATCTCACATCATTGACACGAGACAAAGGGATGCAAAATGATTCTGGATGATATAGAGAATCAGGGGTAAGTGTAACTGCAGAAGGAAAACTCTTGAACATATTAGTGACACAACTGGAAGTTTGGTAGCTTTTGAATCCATAGTATTGTTGGTCATGATGATGTGGCAGAGATCAAATGGAAGGCAAAAATGAATAGCCCAAACCCAAGAAGGTCAATGATACAAAGGAGGATATCCCAACCCGACACGAAGCAAAAGTGTCATGTTTAAGAGTGAGCTACCGACACAGCTGAAAGATTTCCAAATTTTCCCCCACCATTTCTAGCAAGTACCCCAATTATTTTTTAATTGAAAGCTTGAAGGGGATAGCATATGCTTGCACTGTAAGTTCATCCTTTGGATAAATCTGACCTAGTAGGTTTAACAAGCCCTAGGAAGTAGAAGCTCATGTTCATCATGGTGATGAATCCGATTTCATTTAATAGTTTAACGAGTCCGACAAAGGTGTAACTCAATATATTTTTCATTTTTAGAGAGTTTCAAAAACACATGTAAAAGAAAACTCCACATGGTCCCTTTTCATACATTTGTGTCTCTTGAGCCTGAAAAGGTAGAAAACAATACTTGAGAGAACCTCTTAACCATTTCAGTCAAGGAGTACTTGTTTCGTAAATAGTGCCTCCTAGCCCGAAAAATGGGTAAAATTATATTGGCCACACGATGCTTCACATACATTAACGAGTTCGAAACGACAAGGGCTTGTCCATGTTTTCACTTTGAAATGGTTGGAGAAGAGCTTGAAAGTAGATCCCCCATTTTATTTTCTTTTACAAGTTAAAAGGGAAAAACACTCCACAATATTTTCATATGAGTTTAACGAGTCGAGAAAAGAGCTGAAACATGACTCATCATCATCATCAAACATCCATCACCTATCACTGCGCAAAAAGATAAAGTGTATTATCTAGTTCTTGAGGAAAAATAGGTTAAAATATTTACAAAAACCTGATATTTTCATGAAAAAATGAATAAAAAGGAGAAAAGTAAATATATTTTTACCATTTACCATTTTACCTTGTGAAAACTTTTTACTCACTTTTACCCTAATTGTTATGGAGCAGATTGCAGGAGATCCGAGAGGTCAATTGTCGAGCCGCCAGTTACAAGTAAAATCCAAAGCCCTGAGCTCCATTTTCATGTCCTTTATTTATGTTTTTAACCATTTTTTTAGTTTTTTGAGGGGATTTTGCAAAAAAAAAATTGCCCTTGGTCGGCGCAACTTCTGGGCATAGAATCATGCTAGCCAAGGATGATTAACAAAGCCAGTTGCACCATTAGTGCAACTATTTTTGAAATGGGCACAACAACGCCGTGAATAGGGAGAAACCCTATTTCCTCAAAAAATCACCGCTAAAACTCAAACTTTATGGGCCAAGCATTATTGTTGACTAAAATTAATGGCTTTTATAGGAAATAATTGCTAAAAGTGGTGGACTGAAAAGAACGGGAACATGGGGATGTTGACACCTAGGCAATGAATGACCCAAATTTCCTAGAATCTTTGAGGGCTTACAGGATCGTCAAATTATTTCTCACACCAGGGATGTGGGCCCAACCCGAGTTGCTTCAGTCCCTGATTAGTCTTTGGGAAATTAATCGGGAGATATTTGTCATTCGTGACTAGGAGCTGGAATTGGAAACTTCAGATATATACTTCATCACTGGCATGTCCCGAAGAGGGGAACCAGTGAACTTGTATGGGTCACGACCAATTGGGCCAAGCATATCTTCATTTCTTGCTGAACACTGCCCTAAGGCCTTGAAATCCAAGAGTGGGAAGATAGAGATTTCCAGTGTTCGGGATTTGACACTGATAATGCTTCTGTTGACCATCAAGAGAGTGGTGGGGTCTCAGGCAGAACATGAGACCAATAAGTCGAAATTCCTTTATGCTATCGACTGTACAGCTCCTATGATCTTCAACTGGGCAAAGGCCATGAAAACCAACATCAAGCGCCAGCTGTCTAAAGCTAAGGTGGGGAATTTGAAGCAATTTTGCTTCAATCTGTGCTCGTGAACTTTTTCTGGAACAAGTGCCACAGTTCCAGTATCAGCTGACTGAGGTAGATCCTCCTATGCCACGTGATCTGTGGATGGCTCGTTGGAGTTGTTTGATGCCCAGGATCACTAGGGTTAGCACATGTCATACAAACCTGCATTATTTTCATGGCTACGATGACAAAAGATCATTGTCGAGGACTGTCCATACAGTGGCACTGACTTCCGTGGAGATCTGGACATGCCCTTACCGGATGGAGAGAATTTTGACGACGAAGGTAAAAAATAAACTTTTTAATTTTGAGATTTTTTAATTGTTTTTGGTATATATGTGCTTATAACATTTCTTTTGTTAATGCAGACGTTGGACGAGAGTGGCCTGCTGGGATGTCCCCAATAGCCAGGTGCGTCCCCCGCCCTATTGATGTTGTCACTCCTTATTAAGAAGGGAGTGAAAACAAGGACAAAATCACGAGGAACCTTAAGGGATTGACTCGTGGCATCCCAGAGTATGCTCAAGTAGGAGACATTCAACGTCAGTACCAGAGATACATGGTGGGAGTCTCGGATCAAATCCGTCAATTGTTGACTCGTGTTGCACAAGCTGTATAATGCTACCCTGATCACCATGCTGATTAGTTCCCAGGTCTAGTATGTTAGGGTCCTATAATAATAGGATTCATAATTTTGAATTGGCTATGGTTATTCTTGTGATATTTTACATACTTTTTCCTTTTACAAAATGTTTTCCCATATTATAAATAAAAAATGTAAAGAGGGTGAGTCCTAAAATAATAATCAAAGGAGTAAAATAAAGAAAAATATCAAAAAGGTATAAGATATGAACCCCACAAAAATAGATAAGAATAGATCATGAAAGTGAGAAAATTCAAATGCCACTACTTTTTACTTTACTTTGAAAAATAATATTGAGTGCACCTTCTAAAAAATGCCACAATCCATGATGGTCAAAGTATTTTAAACTTGATTCATTCATGCTTTAAATTTTAGGTTAATTGATAGAGAATAAAGATCTAGCCAAACTGTTTAATCTTGGCAGATCAGTAGTTAGGTGGAGAATAATAATGAGCTCATTAGTTTAATCTAAGCCATTGGAAGTTATAGGGTTATAATTAGATAGTTTTCTTATCAAAGAAAAAGAAATGAAGGGTCAACAAGCTCAAATGCACCCAACGAATGAAGAGAAAATGCTAGGGTAAATAAAGGGTAGGTAGAAGAAGTTTTGGAAGTGCACAAGGTTGCTAAGTCAAAAGCACCTTCATCATGCTTAATGTTATGTGTCATGTGTAGGAGGAATTTTCAAAGAGAAAGGACATTCACTAAAGCTTATTTACTAATTTCTTCTCATTTCACTAGACCCCCCACATACTTAGTTTATTAATTTCCCCTCATTATCCCTTCATTACTTCTAAAAACCCTGTCCCTTCATTACTTCTAAAAACCGTTTCCCCTCATTTTGACCTTTTATCCCTTTGTTTCACACATTTCCCTTGATATTACACTTCAAAAATCACTCCCCCTTCCCAAAACCCATTTCCCTAATGTGAAACACATTCCCATCACAAATAATACATTCCCCCCTTATTAATTTCCCCTTTCCCCTTAAAAACCCACTAAACCCCTTTTATCCTATGTTATTTCCTAAACTATACCCCCGCATTATGTAATTAAAGTCCCCAGTGTTATAATTCCCTGACACCCTTTTAACTCACCAAACCTTGATGTGTAGTTAAAACCTCCACCATATAAACCATGGTCCCCACCTTTTATTGACCCATTGCTTATATTAAAGTCCCGTGATTACTTTTTAATTAATCACATTTCATTGTAATTAAACCCTGGGCCCCACCTACCACTCCCCAGCTCCATCTGTGCAACTTCGCCATGCGATAGTCCTCCGATCTCCCACCTCCAGATCTAACGATGCATATCCATATCACGCAGTTTCATCATCCGACAGTTAAAAGTTCAAAAGCACACAAGATTCGCAGATTTGGCCTAGCACTGTTTCCCTACATGGCGGCACTAGGTTATATCGCGTGCTCGCAAAAAATACCACCCTCCACCCAAAAGTGGTGCAATATGGCCTAAAATGCCTCCCCATGTAAACGAAAACTTCCCACTATTCATTTACCAAATCTCACACCAAAAAGTAATCGTTGTTGGTTAAAAGGCCGAAAAGGCCCCCTTTTGCTCTTTTCACTCATTTTCGTTGAAAAACCTCTGTTAACCAATTCTGACACCATGAACCTCTACGCAACCATTTTAACCACCTTTTCCAACCATAAGACATTACAGACACCAAGTTGAAGCAACGATTAGACAATTGAAGCCTCAAAAACCTCTGCTGCTACCACAGAACCTTGTCTGTGCGCTAAATCGTCATTTTCCAGGTATTCTTGAAAGAACCAGATTGGCCCTTTAATTTAAGTTATACACAGTAATTATTAAAAGGTTAATTAATTAACTTAATTAAAAAACCTTGCTAGATTGAAGAAAACCTTACTATGCATCCAAAAGTTGTTTTTTATAGACCGTATTTGCCCTCCCCACTGTTCCAAAGCTTCTAATCTTACTCCTAAAGACAAAGAAAATCTAATTTAGTTGAATAAACCGAATTATGGCTTCCCAAAGATCTTTGGATGTAAGACCTCTACAAACCCCTCACCTAGATATTTACCACCTCCCATTAGTCGACAAAGAATTTCAAATTAAAGACACTATTTCCCCTAGCCACCTACTGAAACTCCACTGCTATAGTAAAGGTAAGTTCCTGAACCAAAATGATGACATTCACCTCTGGGAATCAAATTTTCCCAAGTACTTGTTCCCACAAGTACACCTATTCCCAGAAATCATCCACTTCTGCCAAGATTGCTATGTCCACAGTCAAAGATCCATAGTCTCCCCTAACCAACAGGTTTTATTCACTATTATTGTAGAGTCAATAAATCAAATGCTATAGATCCATCCAAGCCCAAATGAGACCCCACTTTCCATTGAAGCTTTACTTGAACTCTACACAAAGCTAGACCTACCCAAGAAAGCCCAAATCTTTAATACTTTCAACATAGAAGAGTCACATACTCCTACAGATAGTCCTCCATATGCTGCCACCATCTTTCCTAAGAGAGCCAAACAAATTATAACCATGCTCTCTTGTATTCTAGGATACACCACTGATGAGCATGTGGATGAGGTTATACTTTCTTTCCTTTCTATATTTTTCCCAAGCAAGCCTCCAGTTGCAGTTTACAACTTTTCTTAGTTCTTGGCAGACATAATCCATGAACAGTTTATTAGATCGCCAAATAAGAGAGTATTCAAATGCTCATCAATATTATTCCATATGTTCTTATACTTTTAGTCAGAAAAGTTTCGAGTGAGCATCCAAAAGTTAGACACCAAAGGCCATCCACTATTTTTAGTTATAAAGAGTTCATTGATTCATTTGTTCATCCAGTTATAAACATGCTAACCAATAGCTATCAACCCAGGATAAATGAGGATATGAAGAGAGTTTTACAGTTGGCTAAGAACGGTAGAGAGGGAGACTAGTATCTATACTAGGACCACACAAAAATCAGGATATATGGATGCCAACTCACTCCCTACAAACTGCCCAAATACCTCCCCATGAGGATATTTTCATTAGATTATTTCAGGTAGATCATAAACTCTGATGAAGTTAATTTTCTGTCATCTAGCAAGAAAACTCAGTTTAAAAGAAAAAATAATTTGGGCCCTTTTATTTGTAATAATAGGGAAGTTAGACAAGAGGTAGAGAAAATCTTACAGCAAATGAACTTCAAAAGCAATTTCATGTGGCAGTTTGACCCTAATGGAGTCATAAACAAACTAAGGCTCAAACTCAAGTTAATTCCCTTCATACATGAGCCCAGGACAGACATTGAAAGATATGCCAACCAGTCAAAATGGTTGGAGAATACTTTAATAGATGTGGAAAATCAGATTGATACTAGTTCCTTTCTGTAGGTTCCATCCCTACAAGAACAGATGGATATTACTCCCATTCTACAGACTCTAGCCAATGACAGAAATGTAAAAAGAACTAGGGAAGAAGGTTCTAACTCTGGGATGGACACTACAGATGACAGGTTTGAAATTAGTTATAGGAAGTGGCCCAAGCTTAATCCTATAAATGAGCAAGAAGACACCATTGAGACAGTTGAAATCATTGATAATGACACAATGGTTGGAAGGAGTAAAGGTCCAAGAGTTCATAGGAAACTCATCAGCCTTCTACCTCAAACACTCAACTTATTGAAAAGAAGCTTAGCATTGAAGTCTCTTCATTCAACAAACCAGTGGATAAATAGAAAGATATAAAAGAGAAGTACAAAGAAATCAAGTTGAGGAATGAGGCATTAAAGGCTGAAACATATGCCTAGTGCTTCAAATAGACACCTTCCAATCAAAATAGATTAATGTTAGCCTTTGACATTAAAATTGGTAAAATGAAAATGACATTTATGCAGCATACAGTCCAGCAGCCTAGAACATCAGCGAACTACAGGAAGACAAAATTTGAAGTTTTGGCCAGGGATGTTCACCCTATTGACCAAATTGAATTCCACAAACAGGCGGGTGAAATGATTTACTCCACAATGACTAACAAAGCAATGATTGTGTAGAAACTTCAAAGCTCACTAGATAACATCAAAGCACAACTTAAGCTAGAAAAGGCATCCTCATAGACCAAGGATAATAGAATTAAGTCACTGGAAGACTTGGTGATTGAGATTGGAAATAATCCAAGTGACATCGAGGCTACAGAGAAACTAATAAAGAAGAAAAATGAGGATATTGTTGCTTTGAAGAAGCAACTGAAGTTGCCTCATTTAGAACATCCACAGACCAAGGAGGTCCTAGAGAGCTAAACCTAGCAGGAGGAAATGATGGATCTAATTCTTCAACTAAACGCTCAATTGAAAGAAATGGAGAAGGAATTGGATGAGTTAATATAGTTGAAACAAGCTAGCCTTGAGACAACTACTACCACTGCTATCCCTACAGTCACTACAACAGTTCCTTCAACTTTGGTAGCTTCATTGGCCCCAACATCTCCACTAGCTACAACACTTCTACCTGCAACAACAACTACATTAGCAACGGGTTCAACAACAGCACCATCTCATCCAAGTGATGAAGCCAGTAAACTGGTCAAAGCCATGGAGGACATGTCCATTCAAACCACTGAAATAAATAAACTCAAAGAACAGATAACAAGTCTAGAGGATGAGAAGAAACTGGCTCAGATTATGCATAAAAATGAAGTACAGAAGTCAAACAGGTTGACTGAGAGGATAAAGAATTTGGAAAAATAATTAACATTGAAGGAGCCACTTGCCCAAGCAAAAGAACTATGGGCCAATATCATTGACTCTGTCAATGATATTTGGCCATCTATACAAGTTATCTTTGAAAAAAATGATTTAGTCAAAGAGGGTACTCAAGAAAACCAAAGAGTTAAGGCTGAACTTGAAAATGTGACGGAAGAAGCCTCAAGAATAATCTAATTCCTTAACTCTAAAAATAAATATGAATTGCAGGAGCTAGACATAACTAACAGGACTAGCACTATACTATAGGTGAAGAAAGTACTCACCAAGAGGAACTTAATGATGCAACTTGAGGACAAATGCCAAACCATGGAGCTGGCTATAGGTAGGTTCATGGTTAAATTTCATGCTTTGAGGTAGAAAGGTTTGCGAAATCCCTTGGTAATAAATGACAGATTAATGCCACATGAAGACTATAACAGCAAAATCAGAGAAGTCGCAAGAGATCAAGCCAATAATTCCTCTATGAAAGGGATGCCTACAAGAAAGGTTCTGTACCAGACTTTTGAGAACCTCAATTACCTCCAGCATGAGGTAAAACACCTTTTCTTAAACAAGCCCACCTTTAGAAAATACATAGAAGTATATGAAGTCTATAGAAGAATGGTAAATATTAAATTACCAGACATAGAGACTTGGGAAAATTAAATGATTTACTGCAAAATTGCAAGGTAAAAGTGGATACAAAACAATGAAAGAAAAGCAGCAGGTCAACTTAGTCAAAGAGTATCAGATGAAAGTGTATCAGTGAAAGGGAAAAGTAAAAAGAACATTCAACGTGGAAGACAAATTGAAAAGGAGAAAAGGTAGCAAAAGATTTCAAAGTAGAGCCAAATAAACAGGGATAGCTTGCAACAGTTACATATCTGTCTCTATCTTCTTGCATGAAGATATTTCTTTTTCCTAGAAGAATTCCCAAAGTAGTTTGGGATATTTTGTAATAAGTTTTTGTATAAATAATTCATAATTCAAAGTATAGAAGGTGGATTGCTTGAAATTTCTATAGTTGTATTGTCTGAAACCTAAGGGTTCATTGTACCATTTTTTCAAGTCAGTAGACTGAACTAAGTAATAAAGACATTGCATTATAGGATTCATGTGTTGGGCCACTTCAGTGAAGTATTTTATGTTTGTCAAATTGTTATCTTCTGAAGTTTTTCACATACTTTCATATTATCTAAATTGAATGAAATATCTGGAAAATTATTACAGAATTTGTTTAAGTACACTTTGTCTTGAATAGTTAATCATTTTAATGTTTTTTCTGATATCCAGAGTAAGGAATCCTTCATTGCTCCCTAGTTTCGATTGACCTCTATTTTCTCTCTCACTTTCCAGTTTGAGGAACCTTTAACTGCTCCTTGACCCTGATTGAAAAACCACTTCACCATTCAACCTAAGAGATCTGAATTTACTCAACTACCTTGCCCTATAAACACTATCTTCAGAACTTGATTCAGTCTTGTTTTCTTGACACTTGACCCCAAAGCCCAATGGTAAAGGACATCCCTCTATCCATCTAAGTCAGTGATGCCACCACCAAATCAAAATCAAAACCCAATCAAAGCTTAAATAACTAGCCTAAAATCAATTAACTGAACAAAGTTAAATCATAAAGAGAGAGCCCTCTCTGAGAATTAGGGAGGCTAGATCTTGATCTCAAAAGTAGGTTTGTGGTTACCTATAATATTTCTTTGACACGAGATAACAACTCTAGGGAAATTTTAGAGTGTTAACATAGTGGCGACCATACTAGGGATAGTCCTCAATTTAATAAAACTTTAAGGAAATATTAAATCTCATATTTTCCACCTTAATTTCATTTTAGAGTTGTTAAAAGGTTTCACTTAAAAAATTAAAATTCTGTCTCCTAAAAGAACACATTATACCGGGCACATCCAAATCCAAAACCTGCTATAATAGTTGATGGTCCTGACATAATTTTAATAAAACCAAGAAAGGTAGAAACTCAAGGAAGTAGTAGTCAATTAATTAAAGCAAATTCACGTCCTAAAGAATTATCAAGTTTAGAGGATATTCAATTTGATTTATCATGTGAGCTTTCTTTGTTTCGTACCAAATCTGAAAATTCAATTCATGATACTGTAATAGAACCCAATTTTGTTCAATTTATTGAGTCAAAGAAGGTTCCTATACATCCAGATTTAGATAAACATGTTTTGGATACTTTTGACAAACTAGAAGCTTTAACCTCAACTTTGATAAGGCATATAGATGAAGCCTATCTTCAACAATCAATTGAATTAGCTGCCCTAAGTGTTGCTACCCATGAAATTTCTACAGATTCTTCAAAAACTGTAAATATAGTTTCACTTACTACCACCTCACCTATAATATCAACCACAGTTCATGCCCCTAAACCATTCATTCCTCAACTTCCTCTTCAACCAAACATCTCAAGTTCATCTACTTCATCTACAACCATCTCAAGTTTTTCTTCAAGAACCACTATTTTAACCCCCAGTCAAACCAGAACCTCAGCCATTGCAGACAAATATGCACCTTTGGTCTTACCAGATCAAATAAATGCAATGCCCCAAGACTACCAAAGTAAAATCTTTTTGTTTGATGCTATTGGTCAGTATACTACCCAACAACATGTAAACAAAATGACTAATTATTTTGGGTTACATGAGATTGATGAGTCTGATGTGCAAATGAGGTTATTTTCCTAAACACTAGTAGGAGATGTTAAAAATTATTTAAAGGTTTACGTGCTAATCATATTGCTGATTTATCTGATTTCCATAGATTGTTTATTAATAGATGGGAAAGAAAGAAAACCCTTTACAAATATTGTCTGAATATGAAAATATTAGAAGAGCTCCTAATGAATCTATTCATGATTATTGTACTAGGTTCAACGGTATTTATAACGCAATCCCTACAAATATCAAACTTCCACTAGACTTAACATTAATCAAATTTCCTGATGGTTTTGACACTGATATGTCTTACCAATTGAGAGAAAGAAACCCTGAAACATTGGAACAGATGCAAAGTGAAGTTGTTAGTGCAGAAGAAAATTTATTAGCTAAGAAAGGTAGGATGAGAAATGAAAAAAGAGTTACCATTAAAGAGGAACTATCCACTTTAGATGGCAAGATAGAAAATTTAGCTAGAAGTGTAGAAAGGATAATGGATAGATTAGAAAATATGGAAAGAAAATCTCAGTGGGAAAATCAACAATAAGAAACCCCAACTTTAGAAAAAATCCTAATACTGGAAAAACAAGAGATGTTATACCTGATCAACAAATTAGACCACATTTCCAGGAAAATTATGCTGAAGGTTCACAAAACCATGAAGAAGAGGAGGATACCTAGATAAACCTACTCGGGATTAAAAATGAAGATGTTGTTTTTCTTACTCACGAAGAACAGGAATTATACATGCTATAGCAATTACAATTAGGATTTGGAGAGTCCTTTGACTACAAACAAGGTTATGAATCTGCTATCTATGAAGTTCACAAACAATATAGCCTTAGAAGAAAAAAGAATACTGAAGTTCCCATTAAGAAATCAATCCAAACCCAAACTAAAAAAATAACAGAAGCTCTTGTGACCAAAGTTCTACAAATTCTCCCTAGAGGAACTCAGGAGACTTCCAACCCAAAAATTGTAGACATAACTTCAGCTGAAACTCAAACTTCAACTGTTACTCAAACTATTCCAAATAAGAAAATTCAAAACAAAACTGTTGGTACACAAATTGAGTTGCCAAGTGCTGATAAAGAAGATAAAAGTACATAGACCACAATTTCTAAGGAAGATCTCCTACAATCAGGAAAAACTCAGTTGTCATTCAATACTAACATTGAGATAGCCAAATTGAAAATATTAGTTCCTGTGAAAGAGTTAGTGAAATTGAATCACGCAAAGCATAAATCACTGAAACACTAAACAAAGGTGAAGGAGAAGATGTTGTAAACCTTAATGATGATCAACCTGAGTTATTATTTGGTCCAGAAGTAAATGGCACCCATCAACAAGGGGGTATCCCTCTATTCTACATTAGGTTAAATGTTCATGATAAAATCTTACATAACGCTGTGCTAGATTTAGGGGCATCCCATAACTACTTCCTAAAGCAATCATGGAAAGATTAAATTTAGATATCACCATAACCTACAAGGACCTGTTTTCCTTTGCTTCTAGCCAAGTCAAATGCCTTGGCGTGATTAAATATTTGTGTGTAACTTTAGTCTAGTACCCAGCAAAGAGTATTTTTATGGACATAGTAGTCGTTGATATCCCACCCAAGTATCGAATGCTATTATCTCGATCATGGGGAGAAAAGTTGCAGGGATCTCTACAGTTAGACATGTCATATGCTACCATCTCTGTATTTGGTTAGCAAAGAAAGATTTACAGGGAAACCTTGATGAAATACATGGTAAGTAGTGCAGAAAAACCACATAATTTCCCTATATACTCCATGCATTCTGATATGGACTCATTTATCTTGTATAATTCAAACAATGACAAAAATGAAATCACAGCTGTAGAAGAAAAATACAAAGCACCTGATAGTGAAAACATAACACATGAGTCTCTATGGCATTTAGATTTTGATGGCTCTATAAATAGATTAGGAGTAGGTGTAGGAGTTTGGATTCATAACATAGAAAATAATCATTCTGAAGGTCATGCCTTTAGATTAAACTTTAAATGCACAAAGAACATGGCAGAGTATGAGGCTTTAATCTTAGGACTGCACATTGTAAGAAAACTTGGAGCCAAGATAGTTTCTATCATGGGACGTTCAAAATTGATCATAAAACAAATTAAAGGAGAATATTTTGTGAATAATCCTAGACTTAGCCAATATAGAGAAACTGTTCTAGATCTTATTAAGGAACTTCTTGAAACTGATTTTGCTACTATTCCTAGGAAATAGAACATGCAAGCTCATAGTTTGGCTACTTTTTCTAGCACTTGCAAATTACCTTTTCAGCCCAACCACCAGTACACTGCTGAAGTAAGACACATATCTGTTATACCTGATAATCTGAAATATTGGCATATTTTTTCAGAAGATTCTCAAATCTATGATTTCATGAATGCCGAGGGAGAATTTCAAAATTGTAACATAGATAATGATTGTATAGTAGATAACATCATAAATAGTGAGATAGATACAAATGCTTTAAATGTAAATAAACCCACTAAATTCACTAAAGTAGAAATAGATAACTTAGAAAAAGTAGAAATAGAAGAAATAATCAACAATGATTATGAGATTTTAAACATTAAAAATAAATTTTTGCTTAAGGGATTAGTCCCATTAGAAGATTTATTTGATTCAAATGATGTATCTAGAAAAAAAAATGGAGCCTTTAAGATTAGACATAGAAGAATGTAACATAGGAATAGAAGAAAAACCCAAGTTTATCAAAATATCCAAAGAATTACCTCCAGATGAAAAGCTGAAATACATAAGTCTATTCAAAGAGTTTCAAGATGTCTTTGCCTGGAGTTATGAAGACCTTAAGTCTTATGATACCAACATTATTCAACATAAGATACCCATCAAAGAAGATTAGAAACCCTTTAAACAAAAGCTTAGGAGAATTAATCCAGTTCTTATGCCATTAATTGAAAAAGAAGTAAAAAGGATGTATGATGCACAAATCATAGCACCAATTAGATATTCAGATTGGGTATCTAATTTAGTCACTACAAGAAAGAAAACAGGAGAAATTAGACTCTGTGTTGATTTCAAAAACTTGAATAAAGTATCACTAAAAGATAACTATCCCCTCCCAAAAATGGACCACATTTTCCAAAGGGTAGTAGGGTCATCTAGAATTTCATTGCTTGATGGATTCTCTGGATACAACCAAATCTTAGTTCAACCAGAGGATCAAGCAAAGACTGCATTTACCACTCCCTGGGGTACTTTCATGTATTTAAAGATGCCTTTTGGACTGATGAATGTTGGAGAAACATTCCAAAGAGCAATGGACATAGCTTTTGCAAAAGAAATCCATGACTTTCTAGTTGTTTACCAAGATGACATCACAATGTTTTCCAAATTAGATAATGAACATCTAGATCACCTAAGGAGAGTTTTTATTAAATGTAGAAAATTTGGCATTTCCTTGAATCCCAAAAAGACACTCTTTGGGCTAGAAGAAGGTAAACTCTTGGGACACATAATATCAAAAGATGGAATTAGAATAGATCCAGCTAGAATAGAGGAAATCCTAAACATCACTCATCCTAGAAACATCAAAGAATTACAATCATTCTTAGGAAAAATAAATTTTCTTAGGAGATTCATTTCTAACTTAGTAGAACTAATTAGAGAATTAAATAACATGTTAAAGAAAGATTCAGCACTTAAGTGGACAATAGAGGCTAAACAATCTTTTGAGGCAATCAAAGAAGCCCTTACTAAAACACTAGTCCTCATAAGTCCTGATTTCAAAAAATATTTTATAATTTTTTCTTTTGCTTCAGAACATACTATTGTAGCAGTCTTGTTGCAAAAGAATGATCAAGGCTATGAGTAGCCTATTGCATTTTTCAACAAATCTTTGAGAGATGCTACACTAAAGTACAACATAATGGAAAAATAAGCACTTGTTTTAGTGAAAGCTATTAAAGATTTTAGAGTGTACATTTTATACTCACACATCATTGCATATGTTCCAAATTCAGTAGTAAAGGACATTTTAACACAGAATGGGCCTAAAGGAAAGAGAGGCAAATGGATTGCCACCATTTTGGAATATGACATTGAAATAAAGCCTACAAAACTTATCAAAGGCCAAGGTTTAGCTAAACTCATGGCTGAATCAAATTGTCAGGCCTTAGATATAAATTTCATTGGTGCCCTAGATGATCAGGAAGAGATGGCGACTCCACAGATCAGTGAAGCTTTCATAGATTCACCTTGGTATGCAGATATCATATTTGTTTTACTAAACTTACAAGCTCCTCCTAGTTTATCTAGAACTAAAGGTAGATTTTTTAAAATGAAATCAATGAAATATTGTATCATAGACAATGCTTTATTTTGGGAAGATAATTGTGGCATTTTCTTGAATTGTTTATTAAAAGATGAAGCTGACAAAGTTATGCAAGAATATCATGTAGGAGAAAGTGGAGGACACCTATACTGGAAAACAACTGCTGATAAGATTTTAAGGGTAGGTTTTTACTAGCCCACCCTTTTTGCAGATGTCAAGAAATATGTGACCTCCTATCACAAGTGCCAAATATTTCAAGGAAAAAAGAAACTATTACCATTACCTCTCAAACCCATCTCCACAAAAATGCCTTTTCAGCAATGGGGTTTGGACTTCAATGGGGAAATTCACCCATCCTCCTCAGCCCAACATAAATGGATTTTGACAACCACTGACTACTTTAATAAATGGATAGAAGCCTTCCCTTCTAGATAAGCCACAGACTCTGTCATCATTTCATTCCTTGAGAACAACATCCTTTCTAGATTTGGATGCCCTCAAAAGCTCATTACTAATAATGTAGCTGCTTTCAAACCCAAGAAAATGGTAGACTTTTGTAAAAGATATCACATTACCCTTGGCCATTCCATTGCATATTACCCTCAAGGTAATGGACTTGGAAAATCCTCAAACAAAAGCCTTGTTAATATCATCAAGAAACTACTAAAAGACAATAAGAAGACCTGGAACAAAAAGTTTGTTAATTCCTTATGCACAGAAAGACTAACTACCAAAAAATCCATTGGTACATCTCCTTATCAGCTAGTATATGGAATAAATGTTGTTTTCCCATCTTCTTTCGAAGTACCAGTGACGAAAATAATTCAAGAGTTGCAGGTAGAACCAAATGATATCCAAAGGAGGATAAATCAGACAATACACTTGCACCAAACCAGAGAAGAAGCCTATGTCAAATCACAAGTGATCCAGGATAAAATCAAAAAGATTTTTGATAAGAAAACCAAAGCTAATGATTTTTACATAGCTGATAAAGTACTGAAATGGGATTCTAGAAGAGCAGAAAAGGGTAAACATGGTAAATTTGATTTCCTATAGCAAGGCCCTTATATCATTTATGCTTATAGAGATAACAATGCATTTTTCTTGAGACATTTAGATGGAACAAATCTGCGAGGAGGACCAGTAAATGGTAAAATGTTGAAGCATTACTTGTCGACAGGTTAACATTAGTTCATTTGTTTACTTTGTTCATTGTATATAACATTGAAAAGTTTAGATTGGATTGGATGATAATATTTTGAGGTTGAAGCTTGAAGAGAAGGCCCTGAACTTTGAAAGGTGTACCATCATATGTATGAATAAAGCATATCACAAAGAAGCAGTTATAAGGCAACCATAGTCAAAGTTTCAAAGGCTATTGATCTTAAAGTTCTTGACATTTCACTAGGAAATTCCATCCCCATGTGGAGCCACTCTTATGGTCCTATATTAATAGGATTCATAATTTTGAATTGGCTATGGTTAGTCTTGTGATATTGTACATACTTTGCTTTCTGCAAAATGTTTTCCCATATTAAAAATAAAAAATGTAAAGAGGGTGAGTTTTAAAAGAATAAAAAAAGGACTAAAAAAAAGAAAAAGATCAAAAAGGTATAAGATATGAACCCCACAAAAAGAGATAAGAATAGATCATGAAAGTGTGAAAATTCAAATTCCACTACTTTTTACTTTACTTTGCAAAATAATATTGTGTGCACCTTCTAAAAAATGCCACAATCCATGATGGTCAAAGTAGTTTAAACTTGATTCATTCATGATTTAAATTTTAGGTTAATAGATAGAGAATAAATATCTAGCCAAACTGTTTAATCTTGGCAGATCAGTAGTTAGGTAGAGAATAATAATGAGGTCATCGTTTTAATCTGAGCCATTGGAAGTTATAAGGTTAGAAATAGGTAGTTTTCTTATCAAAGAAAAAGAAATGAAGGGTCAACAAGCTCAAATGCACCCAATGAATGAAGAGAAAATGATGGGGTAAATAAAGGGTAGGTAGAAGAAGTTTTGGAAGTGCGCAAGGTTGCTAAGTCAAAAGCACCTTCATCATGCTTAATGCTATGTGTCATGTGCAGGAGGAACTGTCAAAGAGAAAGGACATTCACTAAATCTTATTTACTAATTTCCTCTCATTTCACTAGACCCCCCACATACTTAGTTTATTAATTTCCCCTCATTATACCTTCATTACTTGTAAAAACCCTTTCCCCTCATTTTGACCTTTTATCCCTTTGTTTCACACATTTTCCTAGACATTACCTTTCAAAGATAATTCCCCCTTCCCAAAACCCATTTCCCTAGTGTCAAACATATTCCTATCACAAATAATACATTCCCCCTTATTAATTTACCCTTTTCCCCTTAAAACCCCACTAAACCCCTTTTATCCTAAGTTATTTCCTAAACTATACCCCTGCATTATGTAATTAAAGTCCCCCACGTTATAATTCCCCGACACCCTTTTAACTCACCAAACCTTATGTATAGTTAAAACCTCCACGATATAAACCTTGGTCCCCACCTTTTACTAACCCATTTCTTATATTAAAGTCCCATGATTACTTTTTAATTAATCACATTTAATTGTAATTAAACCCTAAGCCCCACCTACCACTCCCTAGCTTCATCCGTGCAACTTCATCGCACGATATCCCTATGATCTCCGACCTCCAGATCCAATGGCGCATATCCATAGCGCGCAGTTTCATCATCTGACAGTTAAAAGTCCAAAAGAATGCGAGATTCACGATTTTGGCCAAGCACTGTTTTGCTACGTGGTTATATCGTGTGCTCGTGAAAAATACTACCCTCCACCCAAAAGTGGTGCGATATGGCCTAAAACTGCCTCCCTACGTAAACGAAAACTACCCACTGTTCATTTACCAAATCTCATGCCAAAAAGTAACCGTTGTTGGTTAAAAGGCCTAAAAGGCCCCCTTTTGCTCTTTTCACTCATTTTCACTGAAACCCTCTTTTAACCAATTCTGACACCTTGAACATGTACGCAACCATTTTAATCACCTTTCGCAACCAAAAACGCTGCAGACACCAAATTGAAGTAACAATTAGACAATTGAAGCCTCAAAAACCTCTGCTACTACCACAGAACCATGTCTATGCACTAAATCGTCATTTTCCAGGTATTCTTGAAAGAACCAGACAAGCCCTGTAATTTAAGATATACACAGTAATTATCAAAAGGTTAATTAATTAAATTAATTAAAAAAACTTGCTAGGCTGAAGAAAACCTTACTCTGCATCCAAAAGCCCTTTTTATAGGCTATAATTACCCTCCCCACTATTCCTGAGTTTCTAACCTTACTCCTAAAGCCAAAGAAAAGCTAATTTAGTTAAATAAACCAAATTATGGCTTCCCAAAGCTCTTTGGATGTAAGACCCATGCAAACCCCTCACCTAGATATTGACCACCTCACATTAGCCGACAGAGAATTTCAAATTAAAGACATTATTTCCCCTAGCCACCTACTGCAACTCCACTGTTGGAGTAAAGATAAGTTCCTGAACCAAAATGATGACATTCACCTCTGGGAATCAAATTTTCCCAAGTACATGTTCCCATAGGTACACCTATTCCCAGAAATCATCCACTTCTGCCAAGCTTGCTATGTCCCCAGTCAAAGATCCATAGTCTCCCCTGACCAACAGGTTTTATTCACTATTACTGCAGAGTCAATAAATCAAATGCTACAGATCCATCCAAGCCCAAATGAGACCCCACTTTCCATTGAAGCTTTACTTGAACTCTACACAAAGCTAGACCTACCCAAGAAAGCCAAAATCTTTCAGACTTTAATCATAGAAGAGTCTCATACTCCTACAGATGGTCCTCCATGTGCTGCCACCATATTTTCTGAGAGAGCTAGACGAATTATAACCATGCTCTCTTGTATTGTAGGATACATCACTGATGAGCATGTGGATGAGGTTATACTTGCTTTTCTTTCTCCTTTTTGCCCAGGCAAGCCTCCAGCTACAATTCACAACTTTGCTTAGTTCTTGACAGAGAAAATCCATGAAAAATTTATCGGATTTCGAAATGAGAGAGTATTCAAATACTCATCAGTATTGTTTCATATGTTCTGATACTTTCAATCAGATAAGTTTCTAGTCAGCATCCAAAAGTTAGACACCAAGGTCCATCCACGATCTGTCATCTTTTGGACACCATTGATCCAAAGATATTCCACTGTTTTTAGTTATAAAGAGTTCATTGATTCATTTGTTCATCCAGTTATAAACATGCTAACCAATAGCTATCAACCCAGGATCAATGAGGAGATTAAGAGAGTTTTACAATTGGCTAAGAAAAGTAGAGTGGGAGACTGGTATCTATACCAGGACCACACAGAAATCAGGATATATGGATGCCAACTCACTCCCTACAAACTGCCCAAATACCTCCCCATGAGGATATTTGCATTAGAGTATTTCAGGCAGATCATAAACTTTGATGAGGTTAATTTTCTATCATCTAGGAAGAAAACTCAATTAAAAATCAAAAATCAATTGGGACCTTTTATTTGTAATAATAGGGAATTTGGACAAGAGGCAGAGAAAATCTTATAGCAAATGAACTTCAAAAGCATTTTCATGTGGTAGTATGACCCTAATGGAGTCATAAACAAACTAAGGCTCAAACTCAAGTTAAGTCCTTTCATACATGAGCCTAGGCTAGACATTGAAAGATATGCCAACTAGTCAGAATGGTTGGAGAATACTTTAATAGATGTGGAAAAGCAGATTGATACTAGTTCCTTTTTGCAAGTTCCATCCCTATAAAAACAGATGGGTATTACTACCATTCTACAGACTCTAGCCAATGAGGACATAAATTTTAAAAGAACCAAGGAAGAAGGTTCTAGCTCTGGGATGGACACTACAGATGTTAGGTTTGAAATCAGTTATAGGAAGAGGCCCAAGCTTAATCCTGTAACTGAGAAAGAAGACACCATTGAGACAGTTGGAATCACTGATACTAACACAATGGTTGGAAGGAGTAAAGGTCCAACAGTTTCAGAGGAAACTCATCAGCCTTATACCCCGAAAACTCGACTTATTGAAAAGGAGCTTAGCATTGAAGTCTCTTCATCCAACAAACCAGTGGATAAAGAGAAAGATACAAAAGAGAAGTACAAGGAAATCAAGTTGAGGAATGAGGCATTAAAGGCTTAAACATATTCCTAGTACTTCAAACAAACACCTACTAATCAAAATAGACTAATGTTAGCCTTTGACATTAAAATTGGTAAAATGAAAATGACATTTATGCAGCCTATAGTCCAGCAACCCAGATCATCAGTAGACTACAGGAAGACAGAATTTGAAGTTTTGTCTAGGGATGTTCACCATATTGACCAAATTGAATTCCACAAATAGTTAGGTGAAATGATTTACTCCATAATGACTAACAAAAGTAATGACTGTATAGAAACTTCAAATCTCATTGGATAACATCACAACACAGCTTAAGCTAGAAAAGGCATCCTCATAGGCCAAGGATAATATAATAAAGTCACTGGAAGACTTGGTGATTGAGATTGGATATAATCCAAGTGACATCAAGGCTGCAGAGAAACTAATAAACAAGAAAAATGAGGATATTGCTGCTTTGAAGAAGCAACTAAAGATGCCTCATTCAGAACATCCACAGACCAAGGAGGTCCTAGAGAGCCAAACCCAGCAGGAGGAAATGATGGATCTCATTCTTCAACTAAACACTCAATTGAAAGAAATGGAGAAGGAATTGGATGAGTTAATACAGCTGAAACAAGCCAGCCTTGAGACAACCACTACCACTGCTATCCCTATAGTTACTACAACAATTCCTTCAACTTTGGCAGCTTCATTGGCCCCAACAGCTCCACTAGTTGCAACACTTCTAGCTGCAACATCAACTACATCAGCAACAAGTTCAGCAATAGCACCATCTCATCCAAGTGATGAAGCCACTAAACTGGTCAAAGCCATGGGGGACATGTCAATTCAGACCACTGAAATAAATAAACTCAAAGAATAGATAACAATTATGGAGGATGAGAAGAAACTGGCTCAGATTATGCATAAGAATGAAGTGTAGAAGTCAAACAGGTTGATTGAGAGGATAAAGAATTTGGAAAAAGAATTAACATTCAAGGAGCCACTTGCCCAAGCAAAAGAATAGCTATGGGCCAATATCATTGACTCTGTTAATGATATTTGGCCATCTATACAATTATCTTTGAAAAAAATGATTTAGTCAAAGAGGCTACTGAAGCAATTCAAAGAGTGAAGGTTGAACTTGGAAATATGCCGGAAGAAGCCTCAAGAATAATCCAATTCCTTAACTCTAAAAATAAATATGAATTGTAGGAGCTGGACATAGTTGACAAGACTGGCACTATACTAGAGGTGAAGAAAGTACTCACCAAGAGGAACTTAATGATGCAGCTTGAGGACAAATGCCAAACCATGGAGCTGGCTATAGGCAGGTTCATGGTTAAATTTGATGCTTTGAGGTAGAAAGGTCTGCCAAATCCCTTGGTAATAAATGATAGATTAATGCCACAGGAAGACTATAATAGCAAAATCAGAGAAGTGGCAAAAAATCAAGCCAATAATTCCTCTATGAAAGGGATGCCTATGGGAAAGGTTTTGTACCAGACTTTTGGGAACCTCTTTTACCTCTAGCATGAGGTAAAACACTTTTTTGTAAACAAGACCACCTTTGCAAAATACACAGAAGGAGATGAAGTCTACAGAATAATGGTAAATATTAAATTACCAGACACAGAGACTTGGGAAAAGTTAAATGATTTACTGTGAAATTGCAAGGTAAGAGTGGATACAGAACAGTGAAAGAAAAGTAGTAGGTCAGCTTAGTCAAAGAGTATCAGATGAAAGAGTATCAGTTAAAGGGGAAAGTAAAAAGAACAGTCAGCGTGGAAGACAAACTATAAAGGAGAAAAGGCAGCAAAATATCTAACAGTAGAGCCAAATAAATAGGTATAGCTTGCAGTAGTTACATATCTGTCTCTATCTTCTTGCATGAAGATATTTCTTTTTCCTAGAATAATTCCCAAAACAGTTTGGGATATTTTGTAATAAGTTTTTGTATAAATACTTCATATTTCGAAGTATAGAGGGTGGATTGATTGACATTTCTATAGTTGTATTGATCTGAAACCTAAGGGTTCATTGTACCATTTTTTCAGGTTAGTAGACTGGACTGAGTAATAAGGACATTGCATTATAGGATTCATGTGTTGGGCCACTTCAGTGAAGTATTTTCTAGTTTTCAAATTTTTATCTTCTTAAGTTTTTCACATACTTGCATGTTATCTAAATTGAATGAAATAACTAGAAAATTATTACAGAATTTGTTTAAGTACACTCTGTCTTGAATAGTTAATAATTTTAATGTTTTCTTCTAATATCCAGAGTAGGGAATCCTTCATTGCTCCCTATTTTTTATTGACCTCTATCATCTCTCTCACTATCTGGTTTGAGGAATCCTTAACTACTCCTTGACCCTGTTTGAAAAACCACTTCACCATCCAGCCTAAAATATCTTAGTTTACTCAGCTACCTTTCCCTGTAAACACTATCTTTAGAACTTGATTCATTTCTGTTTTCTTGACACTTGACCCCATATCCCAATGGTAAAGGACATCCCTCTATCCATCTAAGTCAGTAATTCCACCACCAAATCAAAATCAAAACCCAATCAAGGCTTAAATAACTAGCCTAAAATCAATTAACTCAACAGAGTTAAATCATAAAGAGAGAGCCCTCTCTAAGAATTAGGAAGGCTAGATCCTGATCTCAAAAGTAGGTTTGTGGTTACCTCTAATATTTCTTTCACACAAGATAACAACTCTAGGAAAATTTTAGAGTGCTAACACAACATGTACATTTTTGACACCTGCATGTCGCAGATATATGAGGCCTGCAAGCCGTTGATGTTATTTTGGATACATATATTATTTTTTGGGGTTCTGATGTATCAAACATTATCACCAGATATATATATATATATATATATATATATATATATATGTGTGTGTGTATTTTCTTGTCTACTATGGTACAAATGGTTTGTTTTATCTTTTCACTTGTTTTTTAAATGTCTATCCAACACATGATTAGCTAATGCATATGTCATTGTATTCATGCGTCTAGGAATATGATGATAAGTAATGTAATCAAAATGTCTTTCCAATAGATGGATATGGAGATACATTCTTAATATTTGAGGGTTTCTGATGGCATATTTCTTGTTGAGTTGAACGACGACAAGTTGTGAATCCCAGTTGACAACCAACTCTCTAATGTCAAGAGCAATGGCTTCTGACAACAGTTTGATGACCACACTATATTCAGAAATGTTGTTAGTTGTGCGACCTAGACAGATACCTTGAAGGTCAATCAACTCACCGTTAGGGTCATAAATAGCCCATGCCATGGATGATAGGTTCTGGGTACTATGGAAAGCACCATCAACGAAACCAATGTGGGGAGTCGCAAACATCTGCAAAGAAAGAAAAAGCATAGTAAACAAGAAAGCTATTTGAAAACTAACACACAAAATCACACTACACAAAAATGAATGACACACTAATGTACATAAGTAACCATGCAAGATGACCTAAGCATAGTACTTCTTGAGGTAAAGCCCGTTTCAAGGCTTATCGAGAGGATTTACTTCATAATCAATAAGCTCATAGGCTCCTTTTTGCAAAAGGCATTTCACAATATAGGGCCCATGCCACATGGGTTTGAACTTGCCTGCCCCTAGCTTATTGTTAACTTGGTCATATAGTAAGACCAAATCACCCTCATAGAACAAGTGAGGGGAGACCAATTGATTGAAATGGGATTTGACCTGTTTCTTTTGTGTTTCCATGACCAAGGTGGCAAGACGATGAGTCTCGTCCAGTCATTCTAAATATAAGAGGTGTTCCTCTTGAGGTGACGTTTCGGGGAGGATTTCAATAGCTAAATTGAGTGAAGGAATTTCACATTTGATCAGCAATGTTGCTTCCAGACCATAGACCAGCTGGAATGGTGTGAAACTAGTTGTGTCTTTGGTTGAGGTTCGGTAGGCCCACAGAGCTGAAAAGAGCATGAGATGCCAATTTGACTTTTGCATCCCAATAGTACATTGAAGCATTGCTACCAAGACTTTGTTCACTTCTTCAACTTGGCCATTGGCCTAAGGGTAATATGGGGTCGAGCCATCGTGGTGCAAGCCCAATGCAGATGTCAGATTAGCCATCATTTAATCTCTAAAATGGGAGCCATGGTCTGTGACAATGGCTTGAGGTACGCCGAACCTGGAAATAACATGGTTGAAAATGAATTGAGCTTCCATCTTACTATCTGCAAAGTATGTAGGCATCACTTCGGCCCATTTGGTGAAATAATCCACAACGGCGATAATATAGCCATGTCCCCCACCTGAACAAGGGTTGCATGTCATATAATGATGCCCCATTTGGCAAAAGGACCAATGGTAATGACGGGGTGTAGGTGAGCGAGTGGGGCACACATCTTGCATTGGTAAATTTGGCATTTGTGGCACTTGTGAACAACAACAATGCAATCCTTGAAGATAGATGGCCAGAAATAATCAGCGCAAAGGATTTTTTAAGTGATAGTGTAAATAGACATATGACCACCACAGGCCCCAGAATGGCAATCATTTAGAACTCTTTCAGCTTCCTCGATTGTAAGGCATCGACGAAGAATTGAATCGACACCAACACAATATAAAGTAGTGCCAATAATACGATACGGTTGGGAGTGATGCCGAATCCTTCGGCGATCATCTTTAGTCAACGCAGATTGAAACGTGGACATCTGGAGATACACGTTGATATCATCATACCATGATCAAGGGCGCTAATCAGAAAGAGGGTCTCATCCAGAAGTTGTTCATCTGCACCAGCAGGAAGAGACTTAGAGGGAAGGGAACAAATCAATTCAGCGAAAATGAGTGACTTCTTATATTTGACAGTAGTAAATACCAAATCAAATTCTTGTAGGATCATGATCCATTTAGAATATTCCCCCCCCAGCAACTGATGAGTCAAGATATAGGTCATGGGGTTACATTTAGAAATCACTGTGGTCATACGCAGAAGGATATAGTGCCGAAAGCATTAAACAACCTGGATGATAGCCAAAGCCAACTTCTCAACATGTGCATAACATGTTTTAGTGTCGAGGAGATTCCGACTAAGGTAGTAGATCACATGTTCGTTTCCTTCGTTATCGTCTTTGACCAAGACCATAGCAATGGTGCTAGGGGCCGCAACTAGGTAAAGGAAGTAATCTCGATAATAATTCGGTGGGTGCAATAGAGGATTATTTACGAGGATGGCCTTGAGATCATCAAAAGATTTTTGGGCCACCTCGTCCCATACAAAGGGTGTTCCTTGTTTTAGCAACCGGGTAAATCCTGTGGCTAGCATGACATAATTGGCTATAAAACGATAGAGAAAGTTGGCATTTCCTTGCAGGATCTGGAGTTGATGTAGTGAAGATGGAGTAGGTAAATTTACAATGGCCTTGACTTTTAGCAGATCTAGGCGAATACCATCCTTGGAAATGATGAAGCCGAGGAGTCGTCCAAATTATACGTAGAAAACACAATTGTGTGGGTTTAACCGAATGTTATAGTGTCTGCAGCGTAGAAAAATCTGTCGAAGATGGTCTGGGTGATCTTCGCACCTATGAGAATAAGCAGGAAGGTCATCCAAGTAAGGCTAGACAATGTTACGAATATCATGAAAGGCATAGGACATTGTGCACTGAAACGTAGCCCCAACATTTTTTAGGCCAAAAGGGAGCTTGTACCCTATAGATAGACAAAAGGTGTCTTTTCTTGGTCAGCCGGTGCAATGTTGATCTAGTTATAACCATAAAAACCATCCATAAAGGAAAAGATCTCGCTTCTGGCATATTCATCAATGATTTTATCAATGAAGGGAGTAGGATAGTTTTCTTTAGGATAGGTGTTATAGACATTTTTGGGCACTGCAACCCCAATCATAAATGTCCATAAACCAAGGGCTCTTAGTCCCTAAAAGTGTTGCTCCAACCTCTAAAAGAACAAGGTCATCTGATTACATCTTCTCCCAGAGGTTCTCCATGAAAAACTGCTCAGAACTGGACCATCTCACCTGCTCCATGGTCAAAGTGTGCTGCATCCCACCTAAATACACACAGGAGGTGTGATACGTACTGAAAATCCCTTCTATGGGGTGCTATGGGCGAGAGTGGACAAATGGCAGGGTCAATCTGCAAGGTGGAGGATCATGGAATCTTCCAGAAACTTCTCCTGTGACACTTGCCTCTCTGCATTCACCCAGGGATGAGTAAGAGATCATCAATCTCCAAGTGGAATCAAGAACTATCAGAGAGAGGACACTAATCAAATCTCAAAAGATGACTCACCCCCCTTGCAAACATCTATATATGGATCCCTCATCCCAGAGATCTAGAGGCTGGAACTTTGTATCTTGTAAGGAAGTGCTGCTGGTTTCTTGGTGCAACATCATAGTGTTGGGTGATCTAAGCTTTTCATGAGGTGAAGAAGGGCTTTCTTGCTGAGAGGATGATGTTGGGTCAGAACAATTGGTTGTAATCCTCTTTGCTATTCTTGATTATTAATAAAGTTATTCAAGCTTTCCTCCACATTCTTGTATGATTGATGATATATGCATTTGTGGGGTCAATATATATCTGGTCCTATATTGTTTATGATAGTAGATCTATGTTCTTGGATAGTGTTATGCTACTTTGATTCTACAAGTGCTCTTTGAAGCTGGGTAGACAAGGAAGCGAGCGGCAAAGATCTATCAGAAAGGAGAGGAATCAAGCAAGGAACCAAGCACAAGACAGAGGTTGGTCTCCTTTATTCCCCTCTTATCTACTTCTCATAAAGGAAAACGAAAGTGGTTTTAGTTTGTTTGTTTCTAAGGTAGCTACCAGCCTTAGTGGGACTAGCAGCTCTGCATAGACACTAGATTTCCTGATAACAAAATGGCGACTCCACTGGGGAGCGAATAGATTGTTTGTTTGTCTATATTTGTTTTCTTTATAAACTTATAGATAGAGCCTGAAGTCAAGCCAGCTAGCCTTCGAACTGCATTTGCTATGCAAGTGCTAAGTAGATCAATGTTGCTTCAGTCTATCTCTGGGTTTTGTTTATGAACTAAACAATTGATTTACAAGCTCTCTAATTGCCCTTGTAGTGGATCTAGTAACCTCTTTAGATCTACCCCTGTGATTGATTTACTGATTACCACTTGCTCAGCCTAAATCCCTGAACTGAGCTACAAACTATGACCCGGAACCCAGTTGAAGTCTCATCCTTGTACCATCGCACTGTCTCTTCTTTGGATTCTGGATGCATCACACTTCCCGAGTGTGGTAGGTGCGTTGCATCTCACTTTCCTTGTGTTACAGGTGCGCTGATCAGACAAGGCGTCTTCTGCTCTTAGATTTTGGTTTCTGTGTTCACTCTTTTCAGCTCTATTCAGGAGTTTTGTTGCCTGTAGTCAGTACACCTCTGTTGAAAACCCCTTCCTTGCCATTATTCCGCCTCCATTGTGAAAAGAACTGTAAATGTTTTTATGTATTTTGAGCCATTTTCAGTTCTCTTTACAAAGAATTAGCGTAATTGAACTGTGGTTTCTTGATTTGAAAGTGTCGCAAGTGTCATTTTCAGTCATAGAAGAGAATCCGATTGTTCTTGATAGTCAATTACACTGTTACTCTTGTATTTGATTTTAATTAGTAGTTTTTCAAGTGTCGAAAGCAAGTTTTCAATTCCAAATCGCAGAGTGTCGTCATTGTCTTCATTTTGTCTTGAAAAGAAACTTGTTAGTAATGTCGCTTTGAAAAATAATTCAGATTTGCGCTTATCTTTCTTTTTATCATTCACACATTAAGAAGGCTGAAAATAAATACATGCATGTGCATTTGCATTTAGACTGTTTGTTGGTTTGATTTAGGACAGTGCATATAGTGTGTGCTCTCTGCTCTATGTTGAAATAATGTCATCTCTCTTTCCTTAGTAGCTAGGATTTTCATTGCAAAAAGAAGATTAAATGATTGTTTATCATCTTAGACTGCATTTTAGAATTGTACATCTACATCACGCGGTGAACCTGAAAGGAAAATTTCTTAAGCAAGATCAACTGTAAAATAAATTTAATGAATCTAAAAATGCTTTGGAACCTAACGCACAAGATTTAGAAGTCTAGGCTAGAGACGTATTCCGGCATCATAAAGCCTGGTAACTGTTGTTTTCATTGTTGGTTGCGTGATTCCTCCACTTTGAGACGATAAGTGCCAGTACCGACTTGTGCTCCCACGTACCATCGAGTATATATTGGGAGACCACAATAGGATTTATCCTTTATCCATAAGAAGCTGTGTCTGCCACCCTATCGATCGCAATGCACTGAACACAGCATTCGGGAAGATTGAATGCCGTACCATAAAAAGTATTCTACAGTTTTGCGATTGGTTTGGTAATCCCTCTGTCTAGATTTCCAGAGCAGTCTCTTTCATTCCTTTTCAGACTCCTTAAAGGAAAAGGTCCATCTGAGCACTCGTCACTTCAGGCTCATTAAAAATCGAAGGCAACTAGAGTCATCTCTTGTTTTTTCTTGACTCTTAAAAATTGAAAAAGCAAGTTGTGTCAAAGCACCTAAACTTCATTTAATTCGGAAACATATTTCCCCTTGATTTTTAGTTGATCGATTGATCCACAATCGTGGAAGAAAGTCAATTGAAACCCCGTCGTTCGCGGAGGCTCACGAGTCAACCGTCTTTGTCCCCAGAATCAAAACTGTTACGGATGAAGCGAACTCATTTAACCAGTTCCAAATCCCCTGGTAAAGTTAGAACAAGTGTTCCAACATCATCAGAAGCTCTGGTTACTCCAACCATTTCTGGTATCCCTGCCTTTATGGAAGAAGTTCCCTAGCCACCAATGGACAGTAGAACCGATCCTAGTGTGAAGGTAAACACCGGTATTACTGAACCAGCTCCATCTACAGCTAATTCGGAAGGTGTTATTCCCCAAACATCTGTCGCTGCAGATTCTATACCTTCTTCGGCACCCGAAATATTTTACAGACCTGACGGTCTACCTCTTCCACCTGGTCTGATTGCTATAGAAGAGATTGTGGAGGATCCTCCATTTAGTACTCCATCGCAATTTGGAGTCGGGATCACTCTATATCCTTCTTCATCGAAAATTAGTCTACCGTCATCAGAAGCTCCTGTAGAATCGCTAGGCAATCTTTTGGATAGACTAGAAATGTTTGAACAACCGTCAACATCTAGGATTGTGTTATCCGACACAGCAACGACAGAACTTCCTGCTGTCACTCCTACAATGTTTGTCGGCATACCATCTGTCCCAACTAGCTCTCAATTGCTAGAAGGGGCCCACTCAGGGGCTATTTCGACAGTATGGTCTGTTCCTATTTGTTCATCCGGAATAGTATCCAGGAACTCTTATGTTGAGTCTCAACAAATTGATCCTTCAGGGTGTCAATTTAGGTAGTCTGGTCCTCAAGGACAAACAATTCCTTTGAGTACCAGATTACTGCCATATGGGGGGCAATATACCCTTTCATTGTCTCCTCCGGGAGGACAACCATACGAGAGTTCACAACAAAATTCAGGTTATGCTGGAATTACATCTAGCGGTTGGGTGCCAATACTGCCTCAACAACCAAGAGTTGTATATTCGATGCAACAATGTTTACCTATGTCAAATATACCAACTACGCCGGCTATTGTGACGGTATCACAAGTACAAGCGTTGCCTGTTGTATGCCAACCTCAAGTTTCTCAGGTTGTAATGCAACAGCCTCTTGTCCCTGCAACTCAACCACAATCGCCAACTAGTGGAATGACAAAGGCCCAAACGGGTACAATTACCCCTCATCTTGGTCAAATGGCCAGTATTGGACGACAGCACATGGCTTCACAACCATGGCTCGTGCAATACCAACAACCATAATTCCAACAAGTATACCAAGGATCTGAGCAACAAATCTTTGCAAATAATGGGCAGCCGTATATTCAAACGGTCAAAATCAACCATTCTACAATGGTTATGCCCACCAACCTTACCAAAGTTACCAGCATCAAATGCATTATGCTGATATGAAAAGACCAACTGCTCAGGCCATTCCATCCTATCCTGGGTATGCTTCGCCAAACTTGAATCAACAGCTACCCTTCATGGCAACTTTAGAGTTACCAGATCTAAATCAGCTAACGAATGATCCAATTTCTTACACCCCTTGGTGGCTAGCGATTCCACATAAAATTCCGTTAGATATTCCTAAATTTAATGGAAATCTGGGTGAAGACCTATCGAATCATGTGATGACATTTCATCTGTGGTGTTCATCAAACACCCTAAACGATGATTCGATTAGGCTTTGCCTTTTTCAGAGGATGTTAACTGGTCTGGCAGCAAAATGGTATATCGAGTTACCCAGAGCTTCGTTTGACAACTTCAGTGCCCTAGCCACAACCTTTTTAACCCATTTTCAGTTACCAATAAGGTACGAAATGGGAACAAAACTTCTTACCAATTTCAAGCAAACAACGGCCACTCACATATCCGATCATATTCATGAGTGGCGACGTCGTCGTAGAATGGTAAAAACGTATGTTCCTGATCAACTTTTAGCTGAATGGTTTATTAAGTCATTATTACCTTCCATTATAGAAGATGTGGCAAAAGGAGGAGTCATCATTGAAGAGCAAGTTAGTGCTCGTGCGCAATATTTAGACTTGATTTATACTCAGTCTGGCACACTCTACAATAAAATCCCTGACACTCCCAGACTGGAATTTTCCGTCCCTCCTCCTCCTAAATCAAACAATGACTCTCATGCCAGCGATGGCGTGATTGGTACGACAGACACGAAATCAACAAAGGATACATCTAAAAAGGCCCATAAGATTTCTAGTCAAAATGCAAAAGAAGAACTTCTCACCTCGGAAGTAAATGCCGTATCGACTGATAAAGGCAAAGAAACCAAGCAACCAGGAGGTAAGAAGAAAAACAAAGGGAAGAAGAAGAAACAGGAGGAATCATCACCTGAAAAATCTTCTGCAAACCCTTCTAGAGATAAGAAACCAAGTCATCCATGTATTATATGTGATGAGGATCATTGGACAAGAGATTGTCCGTATAAAGCTGAGCTTAGAAAATTCTTCAAGAATTCAAAAACCTCGGCGGTATTGACTGATTCGTTTCCAAATCCAGGAACAAATTTGGTTGCTAGTGAAAATGATTCCCTGTCCCAAGTGCTGATGTTGTCGGTTTCGAAACAGCAAAATGATGCTTTGATATCGACAAGGAATAAATATTACGGGAATCCATAGCTGTCGAACAACAAGGATAAAGCTCAACCTAGTAGTTCGACAACAACTTTGACAGAAGTTGCATTGCCCATCATTCCAGAGCTAACAATAAAACTGCCAAAGGGAGTAGTACACAAGTCGACATTTAATCCTCGTGGCAGAGCAGCATAGCATTATAATATAGTGGAAGATCTGGCCCAATCGCCATCCGCTATGTCGACACTTGAGGTACTGCAAAATTGCCCCTCCCAAAGGTAGGATTTATTGTCAGCAATAGGTGGGATAGACCCAAAGGATTCTAATCTTGTGTCCTTTAATCACAAAGGATATGATCCTCAGTTACCAGCTCAACTAGCTTTCCTCATTCAAGTGAAGGCCCTCAACAAAACTGTTCATCAAACAATTATTGATGAGGGGGCATCTACATGTATTATGTCAATGAGTTGCTGGAAAACTTTAGGATCTCCAACCTTGTCGCGACCTTCGATGACATTAAAAGCATTTGATGGACAAACATATACCCCATATGGGATTCTAAATAACTTGCAAGTTGAACTGGGGGGAAAAATAGTAGAAATAGATGTTGAAGTAATCGACGGAAACCTCGATTACAACATCCTACTGGGAAGGCCCTGGATATATGCTATGGTGGCGGTCGTGTCGACATAATTTAGGAATATTGCATTTCCTTTCCAAGGAGGAATTACAATCGTCGACCAACAAACATTTCTCCCCAATAGTTCCCAAGTTACGGGAAGCATTCCGATGATCCATGGAAGCCCCCATTTGCTTCAAAATATCAGAGTAGGCCTACTAAAAGACCCTATATTAATGGGGAATTTTACCCTCCCGCCTCCAATAAATCTGGCGGAAGTGGCAACGGTAGGAACCTACAATATGATATCTTCGATTCAAAAGATCTCAGAAAACGATATTAACATGGATCATCTGTAGGTATTACCTCCAAACCCAATAGAAATATTGTAGCAATAAATGTTTTCGGCATGGGAGGTAGAATCGAATCAACGCTCATTAAGCGTTTGGATAGATAGGTCTAAGGAATATGGCACCCCTTCAGATCCTTGGTCACAAGTGCATTACACCGATGAAGGAATTGTTCAGTCAATGATAATTGAAGGGGCGCCATGGGAAGATTACCACCATCGTTCGCATCTTCCGTATTGTCAAGAAGATACTCCTGATGACCTTCATCATCCTTCAGTTTTTGATTTCCTATCAAATACTGTAAACACGGTGGATTTTGAGAGAAACTTGTCCAATATTGAAGAGACTATCGCCATAAACATCTCAACCAAAATGGATGTTGTAGAGAATATTTATGTTGGCAAATGTTGTTCTCCTTCAGAATTGGAAATATATAACGCTATTTTTCGCGAATTCAGAGATGTCTTTGCTTGGTCATATGATGAAATGCCAGGCATTGGCTCGAGTATAGTTGAACATGAAACAAGGATGTATTCAGATGTCAAACCAGTATGACAACGGCTACGGCAGGTGCACCCCAAGAAAGCCGCTGCCATCAAGGCAGAAGTTGAAAAACTTCTCCATGCTAGTTTTATTTGCCCAGTTCCTCTAACCGATTGGGTATCAAACATTGTTCCTGTGATGAAAAAGCAAGGAACGATTAGAGTGTGCGTCGATTATAGGGATGTAAATCAAGCTTGTCTGAAAGACAACTACCCTACACCCTTTATTGACCAGATAATTGATGAATGCACCAGATGTGAAATATTTTCATTTATGGATGGATTCTCTGGGTATAATCAAATAAGTATCCGCCCACAGGACTAGTCAAAGATTGCATTTATTTTTCCGTGGGGCACATTTGCATATCGCAAATTACTCTTTGGTTTAAAGAACGTAGGGGAAACATTTCAGAGGGCAATGAATTATGCCTTCCATGACATCAAGAACATCATTCAACCATATCTCGACAACCTTCCGGCTCATTTACAAAAGCGGATCGATCATCCGCAGCATTTGAGAGCGATATTTCTACGTTGCTGACACTACAAGATACGACTCAATCCACACAAATGTGTGTTCTGTGTCAGTTCTGGTCATTTTCTTGGCTTTGTAGTCTCGAAGGACAGGATCCGTCTCGACCCATGTAAGGTTCAGGCAATCATAAATTTGCCTCCACCTTCAAGTTTGCTTTAGATTCAGAAACTCCAAGGGAAAGAAAACTTTCTGAGGAAGTTCATTCCAAATTATGCCGAACTTGCTAAAGGTTATACACGTCTATTGAAAAAAGAAGTACCCTTCATATGGGATCAGGTCACGCAAGCTTCCTTTGATACTTTAAAAGAATCCCTAATGAAAGCATCATTAATGTACGCTCCTGATTATCAAAAAGACTTTAACCTGTATCTGGCTGCAGCGGATACAACCATCGCAATGGTTTTAGTTCAAGAAGACAACGGAATTGAACATCCTATATATTATTTGAGTAAGAACTTAAATGATATAGAAAGAAAGTATTCCTATGTTGAAAAGTTGGCTCTCGGAGCTGTTCAAGCGATACAGAGATTTCGACACTATGCCCTCTTTCGAAAAACTACCATTTTGTCAGATTGCAACTCCATGACTTATATATTGTCACGACAGTTGCTGGGGGGCAAATATTCAAAATGGACACCAATTCTTCAAGAGTTTGATCTGGAATTCGTAAAATCCAAATCAAAGAAATCCCTGGTTTTCACGGAATTACTATGCGATCTCCCATCGTCGTCCAACAATGAAACATACGAAGAAACCATCGTGGATGAATCTTTGTTTCTGATATCTTTAAGCAATCTGTGGTATGGAGATATAATCATCTATCTCCAAACCCAAAAATATAGGTCTAATACCTCTCGCTCGGAACAAAAACGTATTCGATACCAATCAAAAGACTACATGATCGTCAGTGATACACTTTATCGTCGTGGTGTCGATACAGTTCTTAGGAGGTGCCTCACCCATGAGGAGGCCAAAAAAGTCCTGAATGATTGCCATTCAGGCGCGTGTGGGGGAAATCAATCTGGTTATGCTACGGTGCAAAAAAAATTACGAGCAGGATACTTCTGGCCAACAATGTTCAAAGATTGCATAACCGCAGTCAGAAGTTGCCATGCATGTCAAATTTTCGATAGCAAAACCAGAAAAACACCCGCACCTCTGGAACCGATAGTTGTTGTTGGGCCATTCACCAAATGGGGCATTGATTTCATGACATGTAACCCCACCTCGACCGGGGGCATGGGTATATCATAGTCGCGGTAGACTATTTTACCAAATGGGCCGAGGCGATGCCTACATTAGATAACACTGGTGAAACAACTGCCCTTTTCTTTTTCAATCATGTAGTCGCCAGATTCGGCGTTCCACAGGCTATAGTCACAGATCATGGATTGCATTTTCACAATCACATGATGGTTGAATTGGCTGCCAAATTAGGGTTGTCCCATGACAGCTCTACTCCATATTACCCGCAAGCCAATGGGCAAGTTGAAGCAATCAACAAAGTCCTGAAGCGGATGCTGCAAAGGATGATTGGAGTCCACAAAAGGAGTTGGCACCTAATCTTGTACTTAGCCTTGTGGGCATACCGAACATCGGTAAGAAATGCAACCGGGTTTACACCTTTTCAACTGGTGTATGGCCTAGAAGCAATCTTACCAGTTCAGTGTGAAATCTTGTCCCTCAAACTCGCAGTCGACCTTCTCCCCGGAACTTCAAAAGAGGAGGCTCGTTTCTTGGAACTAATCCAATTGGATGAAACCCGTCGTGATGCTGCTTTGGCTAACAAAGCCCATAAGAAACGAGTCAAGGTGCAGTTCGACAAGAATGTCAAACCCCATGTCTTCTCAGAAGGTGACTTGGTCTTACTTTACGACCAAGAATCCGATAAATTGGGAGCAGGTAAGTTCAAGTCTTTGTGGATGGGCCCCTATATTGTTAAGTGTGTGTTAGCAAAAGGAGCCTATGAGTTAATGGATTATGACGGGATTCCACTGGCGCAACCCCGTAACGGGTTGTACCTTAAGCGTTACTACGCATGATTCAGTGTGGTAACCCATATGCTTTTGTTACATTTTTGTTTTCGCTAAGAGTAATTGTTTTGGTCAAGTAATCCATTTTTTACATTTGTCGCAGATGTCGAACCTATTGGAATCTTTTTTTGGATATGCCGACGGAGCGAGTCGTAGTTCGCGGAACCTATCTTCTGCGGCCTGGGCCATTTTTGATCCAAGCAGCAAGTTAGTAAGTTTCAGAGGGGTATGTATTGGTCGGTCAACAAATAACATCGCTGAATATAGCGCATTGATAGAACTTCTCTCTGATGCCATCACACATGGCATAAGCCGACTTGTTGTCAGGCTAGACTCACAGCTCGTCATACTACAACTCACTGGTATCTACTCTGTCCGAAATCCAGCTATCTATCGCATGTTCCTAATGGTCAAGATTTCGGAAAGACAATTTGATTTTATTCAATATCAACATATTTTTAGAAACTTAAACACATTAACAGACTCATTGGAAAATTATGTGTTAGATAGACATTTGCAACATTTATAAAAAGAAGCATTTCATCAGTATTTGCATCAAGATCATGTAACTTAACCAAAATAAAACTCTGAAAATCAAAAATATATATATATATATATATATATATATAACTGTTTATGGTTTACACATAATGTTCTGTAACCGAGACAAAATTGGTCAGATGACCCAAAACTCAAAACGCTAGGGGGCACCCTAGTCTAATGATGCTGGTGATAACAAGTCACCGCCTGTGCAATCATGCGTAAAAGCCTAGTCCACCGACTCAGCATGCCGGTAGTATGTCGCTGCAACCTCAGAGGCAGCTCGTTAGTCCTCACGTCCGGAATACCAAGAGTGAGGCCTTCGACCTGATCCTGCAATGCTGAAAGAGTCTCGACCACATCAAGGTCGCGAAGGATAGCCCTTCCCACACCCTCTCCTGCTGGAGAAGCAGCTGGCACTCTCAAGCGTACTACTGGCCGAACTAGTCCAACATCCGCATGAGCACATGAGTCTTGATTAGTCCTGATAGAAGAAAGCACAAGAACATTATAAAGAGAAATGATAAATAGAGATATTGTCAGAGAATTTACCGATGACACCCCACTGCTCGCCAGCCGGCAGTACCAAATCCGGATCACCCCAGAAGTCCATACCAACATATGGATACTCGGAGAAAACCATCTCCTGACGGTTGAACCACTTGAAAAAGGTATCAGAAAAGGAAACCTGGGACTGACCAGCATGTCTGGCCATAAGTTCGACCCATCTTTGCATTTGTGGCTCAGTTGGTGGAGGTAAACCAAGTGAAACATATTGCGGCTGCATCAGTGGGATCTTTTCCAAGGCGAAAGCTGTCAAGATAGAACCATATCCAAAGTTCTTCAACCTTCCATTTTTCACCTTGGTCAGTTTTTATTTCGTCACAGAGAGTACTGCATCACACCAGTTTAACACCTTTGGTTCAAGGCATTCCAACGCGTACTTCATATAAGACCTGTTGGCCACGTGAAGTGCCGCACTACCAGCCAGTCTAGAAAAAGTGAACAGAATGGTCCTCAGGGACCTGTCAATGACATCTTGGATATTGATCTTGCCATCCTTACTCGGCTGAGATCCCTCTCTGCAATACCTGTGAATGTAATCTCTCACAGATTCACCCCCATGGGCCGAACCTGATAATGAGATAGGGGCACCCCACCTCGATAAGCCGGTCAAAAAATAGATGTCCACGACAGTTAAGGGGATGGACTTGCCCCTAATCTGGAACAACTGGGTGGTAGGATCCCATGCATCGAGAAAATATTGCAACAGGTTGATTTTTTGCCTCATGCAAGAGATGCGAAAAACTTGAACAAGCCACAGTTCCGCAGTGCATTTACTGTAACCGGATCATGTAAAGCAAGCATGTCCTCTTGTTCATGCTCACGTTCTCGCCATGTAGTAGGAATTTTTCTCCAATAAATCTCTGAAACAAACAAGAGAAGAGTCAAGATCCTGATTTGGTGAAAAACAGGAAAAAAATTCCATGAAAAACTGTGCATAAATTGCCCTCTTTGCACCCATCGCACCCCCAGAAGTGTTCTAGGTGGGATGCATGCTGACTGGCCAATGGCCAAGCCATCATGCATCACACCTTTTGATATAGAAGAGGTACGATGGAGCCAGGGCGAGTTTTTCAAACCCCAGAGGCTTAGAAAAACCAGAAACCATGCTCATAATTCAAAAAGGAAAGGATGAAATTAAAGAGCTCAGGTTTAGCTCCTACCTGGTCCAGACGGCACTAAGAATCGTCCACAAAATCTCCCTGAATCAGCTAGTGAAAATCAAGGGGGAAAGCACCTCCAAAGCTCCAACAAATGAAAGTTCAAATGAAATGGTAAAATGAGAGGTGAAAAGCACTTTTAAATTACTTTTCACGTAATCCAAGTAAAATATTAGTGTTTTAACTCATTTTTCAAACATATATTGTTCATTTCTAACTAGTTTGATGAAGCAATTGAGCAGGCAGTACAACCTTTGAAAGAACAAAGTTTTCAATGGTAAAATCAAGATAATCAATGACCATTATATTGAGCAGTTTTAACGTGGAATTCAAGCTCGTTAAAAAATAAACATAAGCAATGAGAAAATGTTCCCCCAGAGTTTAAGCTCATTAAAAAATGAACCATTTTCCGGTAAATAACCATTGTGAATGTATTATCATCAGCCTTTGAAGCCTTGGTCGTGTTCTCATCATCACCTCCACTCTGTATTGGCCGATCATTCACCTCCATTTGATTGTTTACCCCTTTTTTAGGAACAACTGCGAAGAGTGATCCTGTTAGCCATCCTTGTGACACTGCCATGATTGGAAAATTCCAAACCTTACCTGGAATCAGCTGCTACCCAAATTTATCACTCGTTCCTCAAAAAACGAGTCTCCTTTAAGCTCTTTTCAACTGACTCGTAAAATATGAAAATATTGCCGAGCAATTGGCCTCTCCAGCTCGTTAAAGGGACTAGAAGTGCTATCCCTCCTTTAGATTTTAATCTTTTTGGACTTGAGGGATTATTACACAAAAAGATCGAGCACTTGTCTTGTTCAGCTCGTTAAAAGTACCGAAAACTCATCCCTTTTGTATTGTTTTATACTTTTTTGGACTCAAGGGATTATGTGATGAAAAAGGATTATTGGAGTTTTCTTTACGTCCCTTTTTCAGACTCTCTAAAATTGAAAAGGACCGAGTTATCTTTGTCGTTAAACTTGTTAAAACGAAATGGCGACAAACTTGTCCGTACAGACAAGAATGAGTTTCACTATCACTAGGCTCATTAAAACATAGCGATGGGTTTGCCCGAAGGGAAAATTATAGAACAAGCATATGTTATCCTCCTCAAGCTTGACAAAAATAAAGAGGTACTGGTTAGCAATGACTGGGGAAAAATTGGGAAGAAAACTTGAAGAAACTTTATTGGTAGCAAGTCGCTCTTGAACATGACATTTTCACTCCGCATCCGAGTCGGGTTGGGTTGTTCCGTTCACTAGTCATATCACCATGGGTCCATCACACCATCCATATTTGGGGTTAACGCTACCAATCCATCATGTCAGTGTCACCGATATGTTCAAGAGAAGTCACTCAGAGAATTCACTTGTGTCTCATCCACTGCAACACATTTACGCTCCATTATTTCATGACCACCACCCTGAACCTTATATCACCAGATTGTTTTCAACTCCATTAAAATTGTTTGCTCCGTTCCATGTCATTGATGTGGGATTCACTAGGGCCCTCCTATGATGGATCACTTCTTGTCGACATCAACTCATTATCCAAGAATTCGATCTAGGAACAACCCTTTCAGTACTTTGAAACTTGCATGCCTCAATGGCAAGTTTCTCACTTCTGGCGATAGGTTTACATCAATGTTCTTCGACCGAAAGACTTTGCGTGGTGTTTGACGCCAAGTCCCTTATTCACACCACGTGAATTGTACTGTAGTACCTTGAGGGTCATCATCATTATCAGTGATTCCTCTCGCGCCTGTTAACAGCTTACATCATCGGCTGGTAATCAGGGGATGTTTTTCCATGTTCGACTCCAGAACATCTCTCACATGGATCGACTTGTACTTTGAGTGAAGATCGAATGAGATTGAAGACCTCGGATCTAGTTTCATCCATCCGGGCTGCGATATATATTCAGGAAAATAAAGACATCAAATGTACATCATTACTGCACAGATAATCATCCAATCCAAGGGATGATGGCTCTACCAGGATCATCAGTCTACACTCAGACGATTGTTTGTCTTATGTACATGAAAATGAATTTATAAAGCTGAGCATGGGAATGCCCGCCTCAGCTAGATCATGAAAATATTATGAAGATAATGCATTGTATTGTATCTTATTACAAGTCGCCTTCCAGCTTGAAAAAACTTCAAATCCTCATGATAAAGCATTTCACCCGACATCAACAGATTAACGACCTCATGCTTTAGGGGGCAACTGTTATAGACATTTTGGGGCAATGCAACCCCAATCATAAATGTCCATAAACCAAGGGATCTTAAGTCCCTAAAAGTGTTGTTCCAACCTCTAAAAGAACAGGTCAACTGATTACATCTTCTCCTAGAAGTTCTCCATGAAAAATTGCTCAGAACTGGTAAAAACTAGACCATCTCACTTGCTCCATGGTCAAAGTGTGGTGCATCCCACCTAAAAACACACGGGAGGTGCGATGCATACTGAAAAGCCCTTCTATGGGGTGCGATGGGCGAGAGTGGAAAAATGACAGGGTCAATCTGCAAGGTGGAGGATCATGGAATCTTCCAGAAACTTCTCTTGTGACACTTGCCTCTCTGCATTCGCCCAGGGATGAGTAAGAGATCATCAATCTCCAAGTGGAATCAAGAACTATTAGAGAGAGGACACTAATCAAATCTCAAAAGCTGACTCACCCCCTTGCAAACATCTATATATGGATCCCTCATCCCAGAGATCCAGAGGCTGGAACTTTGTATCTTGTAAGGAAGTGCTGTTGGTTTCTTGGTACAACATCATAGTGTTGGGTGATCTAAGATTTTCATGAGGTGAAGAAGGGCTTTCTTGCTGAGAGGATGATGCTGGGTCAGATCAATTGGTTGTAATCCCCTTTCCTATTCTTGATTATTAAAAAAGCTATTCAAGTTTTCCTCCACATTCTTGTATGATTGATGATATATGCATTTGTGGGGTCAATATATATCTAGTCCTATATTGTTTATGATAGTAGATCTATGTTCTTGGATAGTGTTATGCTGCTTTGATTCTACAGGTGCTCTTTGAAGCTGGGTAGACGAGGAAGCGAGTGGCAAAGATCTATCAGAAAGGAGAGGAATCAAGCAAGGAACCAAGCGCAAGACAGAGGTTGGTCTCCTTTATTCCCCTCTTATTTACTTCTCATAAAGGAAAACGAAAGTAGTTTTAGTTTGTTTGTTTCTAAGGTAGCTACCAGCCTTAGTGGGACTAGTAGCTCTGCATAGACACTAGATTTCCCGATAACAATAGGCACGATTGAGATCTCGATAATCAATGCAAACACGGATCGTGCCCTGTTTTTTCATCACCGGGACAATATTGGACACCCAAAATATAAGGGGGATGGGATAGATGAACCCAGCTTTGAGAAGCTTTTCAACTTCACCCTTAATAGCAACGGCCTTCCTAGGGTGTACCAGGCGAGGCCGTTGGCAAACGGGCTTCACGTGCGGATAAGTTCATATTTCATGCACTACAATGCTAGGATCAATGCCAGGAATTTCTTCATAGGACCACACAAACACATCATGGAATTCCTAAAATAGATGAGTATATGTCTTGATCTCATATGGAGAAAAACATACCCCAATATTAATGCATTCAATGATATCGGGTTTGATAGAAATATCAATCGACATCATTTGGGTAATATTACCCAGATTTCCTTTCGACCATACTTCGTGAGTGATGATCGGTAGTGGAAACAGAGAAGAGGACTCTTAAAAAATGGTAGGCATGACTGTCGGGCGAGGTAGGAACAAGGAGCGATGATGAGTATCGATCCATGGCAATTCCTTGAGAGACATGACTTCCATGATACCTTCATCAGCACGAAAGGTATCAGCTAAGGGATCAGGTGATTCCTAAGTGCCAAGCCACGAGGATTGAGAGTACCTATCGAGAGAGGTCCTCAACATAAAAGAATCAGAGGATGCAGAACTAGAAGTTGAAACAATTTCCATGTAATTGACTTCGACGGGACTAAGCAGCATAACCTCGCCCAAGGTATCAACATGATCTAGTGAAGGTATGACCCAAGGATCAGATTTGACTGAGATCATGTTGACAGAGGAAACATGAGGAGGTGGGAGTGGAAAAATTCCCATTAAGGTAGAATCTTCGAAAAAACCTGCCCACACACTCTCATAGGGAGCACCTATGTGCTTGACGTATGGAACATTTCCATTTAAGGAGGAAGAGGCAAAGAAAGACAGTTGGTTGACAGTGACAATCTTCACTTGATGGGGAAAATGAATCACACGAAATAAATAGGAGGCCATGACATGCATGGCATGGGTCCATCTTCAGCCAAGTGGCAGATTATAATTGAGATTAGCATCAACAATTTCTACCTCGACTTGCACTGTCTTGCCTTCCAGAGTGATGGAAAGGTTAGGTAAGACACCAAAATGTCACAAATTGCACCAATTGAAAGCTTCCAAAGTGTTCCTTCCAACATGCGGTCAACATGATGCAGGTGGAAGCACCTTCATCAATGATAGCCTGGTGGATGGTCTTCTCATTGATGATTACCTGAATGAGAAAGGCAATCTGATGAGGGAGGCATGGAACATGGTTATCTAGATCAAAACATATCAAATTGGAATCAGTAGGATCAATGCCCCCGATAGTTGACAACAAAGATTTCCACTGTGATGGGCAGCCTTGGAGCACCTCGAGAGCCGACATGGTTGATGGCACTTGAGCCAAATCCTCAACAATATTGTAGTGTTGGGTAGCTCGGGTGTTGGGATTATACGAGGATTTCTGCAGAACACCTCGAGAGGGTGGTCGTATAGTGGAACCAGGGTTAGGGTGCTCAATATGCAAAGGTCCAGAACTCAGGGTAGAAGAAGAAGGTCAAGCTTCTTTCTCTTTCCCAACTATTGAAGAGGAGTTTGATAATCTTTCGATCTAGTAGCCACATTAATAGGCATACTCATCATGAACACTTGAGATCCGAAGGAAGCAGATTGGGGTTGGTCTACCATTTGGTTTCACTGAGATGGAAACGACTCTTTGAGGACGTCAAAATTCCCTTTGAGCAAGTGAATAACTTTGGATCATCGCATAAAATCCTTAGTGTAGTGATATTCATCACAAATGAGGCAAGGATACTTAGGTTTTTGTTGCAAAGATTCGCCAGCACATGATTTGGGAGGACCCTGTTTCGAGGCATCGGCTTTGCCTTTGCCTCTGCCTTTCTTCTTTCCTTTTGAGGATTTGTCTGTTGCGGTAGACTGGACAGTGTGGACCTCTGAGTTTTTACTAGGGCCAGGTGGATTCTGGGATGAACTATTAGGAACAACATTTGAGACTGACTTATGTTTGGAAGAAGATTTAGCAAGGGTCTGGGATACTGAACCAATAACTCCATCAACAGGAGGTACAACTTGTGACTTTGATTGTTAAGTCCCTATACTACTTTTTTTTTCTCTGCAAAGACTAAAATCTATTAATTGAAAGGAAGAATAATTTTACAAGGAGTTGAGGCCTCAGAGAACAAAACCCGAGAGCACTCAACACAGCAGAACTGCCCCCTTACAAAAAGAACCTAGGGAGACCAATTACAAAGAGTTAGAAGACAGATATAGAACCCAGAGATAGACTTGTAGAATGTAGATAGAGACATTGATAGCAAAAAAGCCTAAGTACTTGGCAAACCAGCCGGTAAATAAACAACCACTTCCCCGAAGGGAAGCCAGAACAACAGGTTGAAGATGCTGAACCTTGACTGTGAGCAGTGTTTCCTAGAAGTGGTCATCTGAGCAATATCAAAACCAAAAATGGAGAAAAAATAGACCCAGGTGGCATTAAACTTCCACATCCTCACCGGGAGTCTTCTCCGCTACCAGACACACGCTACCAATCCTCAAATTTTCATTGCCACCCGTCTCACTTGCTGGGTTCGCCAAGGAATAACTTGTAGCTCCAAAATTCCCTTCCCTGACCACTGGACTTATGTCCTCAAGAGGTGGAATGCTTCTGGGAATTTCATCCTGACCAAACTTATCATTCGTCCGATTCTCCGGGCTTCCCTCATCCATTAAATGCTCACTGCTTTGAGAAGGATCAGGAGCCATGCATCACAGAGGGGAGATTTGATTTTCTTCTTCCGAAAAGGATTATAGTGATGTGAGCAATAATCATATGCCTATTCAGATTGCTTTGGAATTTGAAATGCGTGGTTTGGAAAGCACTATTTGGAATTGGCTTGCGCACAAGGCTCGGAGGAGGCGCATCCACATGAGAGGAGGGAAGATTGATAGGCAACTGTTTAGGGTTCACATAATGACTAGCAGTTGGACGTTTTTCGCTTCCATGTCACCCCCCGGAACGATTCTTCCCACCCTGGAGAACCATTATGAAGAGCGAAGGGGAAGGCATAGAGAAACCAGAGACAACAACACGAGGGATAAAATGATTGACACAGAGACCGAATCAAACGCACAGAGAATGCCCGAGACAAAGATGCAACACGTCCAGTTCTAAATTCAAAAGCTTTAGAAAGCTTACCCCTTAAAGCCGTGATAATCCTAGGGTGGGGAACCTTAGCATAATAGTACCTCTTCCAGAAAAACAGAGAGCTAGCCTGGAGCTTTCCTCTGTTTGCAAGGTTCTGCCTGTCACCAAAAACCACATCAAACCAGGGCCCGAAACAATAAGACTGAGTGCGAGGTGTGAAGAGAACATACAGGATCGCCATGATTATAACAACCATAGTTTTTCCTTGAACAGTGCACTCCATTAATGCAAAAATCCTACAGTATCCATCCTTAATAATGTTATCCCTCTTGCGCGAGGTGAGAACCTGGGAAGCCACGCTGCCCTACAGCTAGCAGTACCTGGTCTTACAATCTGTTATGACTATCATTTAAGTTGTTTGTGTCACCCGCATTCGGGGTAAGTCCCTATACTACTAGTGTAACCCCTTATTGTTATTAGTACAACCCCCTTATTATATTGTTGTGCCTATGTAGTCCCCATATTGTTATTATTGTGCCCCATAGAAGCCCACTATTGTTATTATTATGCCCTTACATTATTATGGTTATGTCAACTCTGATTATATTATGACCCCTTAGACTCCTATATATAAAAAGGAGGTCTTTTCATTTGTATAATCCAAGAATTGTTTAATTGTGTAATGTAAATGAGGTTTCCCCCTCGAAGAGGTTGAATTCTAAGGCGTTGATCTATCTTTTCTATCTTTTTTTGAGCTGGTTTCATGACATTTGGTATCAAAGCTTTGGATTCTAGGGTTTCGCTACTCCAAATAGGTCATCGTGGCATTTTCGCTATAACTTTGTTTCTGTGAAGTTTCAGAAGATAAACAAAAAACATTTGAGATGAAATCGCACTGAATCGCCGATCAGAATTTCAGATTTTTTCTCACTATATTTGCGGAGATATGATCTACGGAATTTAGGGTTTTTGCAAGCTCTATAATTTCATCTAAAATAGGTCATTGTGATATTTTCACAATAACTCTTTCACTACGAAGTTGAAAAAGCTAAAAACAAAACCCGTTTGAGAAGAAATCATTCTGAATCTCGGCTCTAAATTTTAGATCCTGTCTTGCTATATTTTCGGAGATATAGTCTGAGGAAGTTAGGGTTTTTGTAGATCCCCGAATTACATTCTAAACAGGTCACCTTGGGAAAGTCATCATAACTGTCTCTCTGAGCATCGGATTAAAATTTAGTAAGAAGTTACAGAAATAGGATGGACTGTAGTTTCTTGTGTATATCTTTCAAATCCAAAGGTCAAAACAGTTACACATGGCACTTCATACAATTTCGCTCTTCTGAAAAGGTATATAATCAAGTCATATTGGGAGATTATGCATAACGCTTTCTTGGAGAATCCAATTTTGATCAGACTGGTGGCATTGGAAAGAGGACACAGAGTGCTACTATAGGTAGCAATTTTAGAACTCGAAGAGCCAAAATTACAAAGTTATAGTTGTTTCAAGATCGAGTTCCTAAAATCAAGAAAAGGCGATATGAGGAAGTTTGATGGCAAGGATCCATAAATTGGATACTCCAGATGGAGCAATATTTTGATATACATGAGGTGCAATTGTTACAAAAGGTACTTATTGCATCTTCATATTTAGAACGAGATCAATTTTTATGGTATAAAGGGCTTTGTTGTCATAAACCACTTGTTACGTGGTCAATTTTCATGGAGGAAATGATAGCACATTATGAGGATACAAAGCGAAACACCTTCTTTAGCCAATTGATAAATCTCAAACAAAATTGTTCAATGGCAAAGCACATTAAGGACTTTCAAAAACTGATTATAATGGTAAATAATATTCCAGAGAAGCAAAGGATTGATGTCTTCATAGGTACTTTAAAGGATAACATTCAACATGAGGTTCGTCTTTGGGAACTTGATTCATTGGAGAAGGCATTCAAGTGAGCAAGAAAAATTGAAAGCGAAATTATGGAAACAAGGAAGTATATCCCTCACAACTATAAATATGGAAGTATTGTTTCTCCTATCCTTCCACAACCTACAAGGTTGACACCACAACAATTGGAAGAAAAAAGAGCAAAAGGGCTTTGTTACAATTGTGATAAAAAATACACTAAAGGTCATAAGTGTGCTGAGAAGAAATTATTTTACATAGATTATGAAGAGGAGGAAGAAAAGGATCAAGAAACATCAAAAGAAGAGGATATACACTAGGAACCAACCCTAGAGAAAGAAGAAATGAATCCGACCATATCTTGTAAAGCATTGCCAAGAATTGCCACTCTTCAAACTCTCAAGATAGAAGGACACATCAAGAAGAAAAAGGTTCAAGAAGTGAAAGATCACATCGAGAAAGAAGAAATGAATCTGACCATATCTTGTAATGCATTGGATGGAATTACCACTCCTCAAACTATCATATAGAAGGACATATCGAGAACAAAAACATTTAAGAAGTGAAAGATCACATCGAGCATCAAGAAATGAATTCCTCCATATCTTATAATGCATTCGAAGAAATTACCACTCCTCAAACTCTCAAGATAGAAGGACATATCAAGAAGAAAAATATTCAAGCGATGAAAGATCACATCGAGAATCAACAACAAGTTCTCCAACTTTTAAAGGATAACGCCACTTTGGTGCAGAATTGAATGAAACAACAAGCAGAACAACATCACAATGAAAGAAGTTTTGATGTAGATGATTGGGTATTTTTACAGCTACATCTCAAGCAAGAAATTTATGAGAATGAAATTTTGGCAATATTACATGCACTTACGAAATGGCGACCTTACCTAATGGGAAGACACTTCAAGGTAAAGATGGATCATGATAGTCTTAAACACTTTTTAAAACAAAGATTATCTTTAGAAGAACAAAAAAATGGGTCACAAATATGTTGGGTTATGACTTTGAAATCATCTACAAAAAATGGAAGAAAAATGTTGTTGCAGATGCACTCTCAAGAAAGGATGAGGATGTGGAAGCATTGTTTTGTGCTATTTCTATTATCCAACTAGATTGGATACACAAAAAAAGGGATGAATGGAAAAAGGATGAAGAAGTGTGGCCACTCATTCAAAAGTTTCATAAGATCCCAGTTCAAACAATATTGCTAGAACTTTACAAGGAAGGAAAAATCATATTGGAACCTGGAGCATTCACAGAAACAAGAACCCAACAGCTACAAAATCAATCAATTTCAGAGTATCTCATCAAGTGGAAGAAATTACCCACTGAAGATTCCACATGGGAGGACAAGAATTGTTTACAGAAGCATCAAGAACTACTCAAACATTGAGGACAACACTTTTTGAAGGAGAGGGGCATATTAGGTCCCTATACTACTAGTGTAACCCCTTATTGTTATTAGTACAACCCCTTTATTATATTGTTGTGCCTATGTAGTCCCCATATTGTTATTATTGTACCCCATAGAAGCCCACTATTGTTATTATTGTGCCCTTACATTATTATTATGTCGGCTCTGATTATATTATGACCCCTTAGACTCCTATATATAGAAAGGAGGTCTTGTCATTTGTATCATCCAAGAATTACTCAATTGTATAATGTAAAGGAGGTTTCCCCCTTGAAGAGGTTGAATTATAAGGCGTTGATCTATCTTTTCTATATTTTTGTGAGCTGGTTTCATAACATTGATGTTGTGGGATCGGATGATGGTCGCAGAGCATTGGGTAATAACTCATACAAAATGCCAGACTAAGATTAAACTAGATCCAAGTACTGGGCATGAGAGATGGCTTGCTCTTCAATAACGCATCCACCCATAGCTATATCATGAGAAATTGGGGCCACGAATGATTTGGTTAACCATTCAGTGAGCAGTTGATTAGCAATCTCAAATTTGATCGGGCGACGTCTACGTCTCCATTCATGGATATGATCAAAGATGTGTGTCACAGTATCTTGCTTAAGCGATGTGAGCAAATAGGTGTCAGTTTCATAGTGAACTGACAATCAAAAATGAGTGAGGAAAGCCATGGATAAAAAGTTAAAGTCATGGTAAGTACTTCGAGGTAGCTCGATGTACCACTTGGCTGCAGCGCTCGTGAGGGTTCATTGGAAGAGACGGAGACGAATGGAATGGTCAACATACGAGTTCGACGAGAACCAAAGGTGATATGTCATCACATGGGCTTGAGTATCTTATTTAGCTTTCCCATCGAACTTTGGACAATCGCTTGGTATCTTGGACGACATCGGAGGCTAGTATGGCGAATGAAGGATTGGATCATTCGTAAGGCGAGATACATCTGGCAACTCGAGTGTAGCCAAGAATGGAAATTGGGTGTTAAAAGGCATGGGAGGTTAATAAGCAGGTCTGAATGGAGGAGCCCATCCCTGCTGGTAAGGATTTTGGCCCCACAGTGGGGGATTTTGGCCATATGGCATTTGAGGTTGCCCCCATTGCGGATTACCTTGACCATAGGGAGGATTTTGACCTTGAATACCTTGGAACTATCCGGCCATAGGTTGTTGATAAGAAATGTACGGGTTAAAAGGCAGTTGAGCCTGTTGACCTTGGACACATGTATATTAGACCTGTTTTCCTTGAACATACGGGTGATGAACCTATTGCCCCTGAACAAGAGGATTTTGGACTTGCTGTCCTTGGGCATAAGGTTGATACACTTGTTGCTCTTGGACATAGGTATTTTGTACCTATTTCCCTTGACCAAAAGTATATTGAACCAGGTGACCTAGGGTGTTAGGTTTTTGTACCTGATTCCCTTGGCCAGTAGGATTCTGGACTTGTTGACCTAGGACATTAGGATTTTGTGTCTGTTGCTGTAGGACTTGACCTTAACCCTTACCTTGCAAGGGTTGACCCTACTGATATGTATACAAGGGTTGTTGATGCCCTGGTTGGTTTTATTGTTGCAAGGGTTGGCCTTGCAGTTGCAAAATTTGTCCCTGAGGCTGTAGAGGTTGGCCCTGCGAGGACATGGGCTGGGAGGTTTACGGAGCATATTGCATCTACTACTGCATGGTTTGTTGTAACTGTTTCAAGGGTTGACATTGCGTTTGTTTCAATTGACCTTGATGCATGATCATTTGCCCTTGTGGTTGAACGGAGAGCCCTTGCTACAACAAAGGTTTCCCTTGCAGTAAAAAAGGCTACCCTTGCTATTGTAGAGGTTGTCCTTGTTGTTGCAAGGGTACTTGAACAATGCCCAGGAAATTTCCGAACTAAATCTGGCCATAACTAGGCTGAATGTACTGCCTAGATTAGAGGGTGTGAGGTTGATTAACCATTCCTTGAGAACCATATGAAATGTAAGGAGTTTAGTGCTATACCTAAGCCCCATAGGCATTTCTTGATCCAGACGAACCAACAAGATTCTGAACCTGTTGGTACTAGACATTGCTTGACCCAGTAGGATCAGCAGGGTTGTGAATAATACCAGAAGAAGGTTGGTTCATACTAAGCATGTGAGCTTGTGAGCCACTCACATTGGTGGCACCTAACACCATAGAAACATTTAGGTTTTGCCCCCCAAGTAGTGGCATAGCCTGGCCACTGACTTGAGAGATGGAAGAACTAACAGAGACATTCTTCGAAAATGTCGGTTGTGCCTAACGTGTAACTAGGATTAACGATACAAGGGTATTTGGAATGGTGGGTTGCACTGGGACTGAGGTAACAACCTATTGGGAAGTTGTGTTTGCAATGAATGGACTTGACGTAGGCATGGTACCTGACACCCAAATAGGGTTATGGTAAAATGATGAGGCACTAGGTGTACCTGAAACAAACTGTGCCAAGGGCACATAGTTGGGTGGAAAACTAGCGGGAATACCTACTGAATAGGGGAAACCCTCGGGAGGAAAAGGCGACTCTTCCCCCTTGATAGTATGTGGAGTAGAAACTTTGGACTCTTCCAGAGAGGTGACTAGAGCATCACCTTTGGGTTCCATGTCTGGAAACAAACGACGACGAATGGTCGAAGAAGTATGAGGGGATAGTTACAAAGGAACGCTCGGCTAGTCGTATAGACTGTAAGGACATTGCGGTGATATCACAATAGGGTCAAACAGAGGATTCAGAAGATAGATAACCAGTGCAAGCTAACCATCAGTGGTCAGTGAGTCCTCAGGAGTTTGAACAGGATTGTCCGGAGATTCTGAGCCAAGATCAGTAGATGACCTAGTATCAAAAGTAGGCGAAGGATGAGATGAAAAAGATTGAATACTCAGAAAAATTCTGAGTTCAACACCTTGGTCCTCGAGTGACTCTGGTAACTTAGGAAATAGCTCCTCAGACAATCTTTCAGATAGAGAAGAGGAAGAGGAATTGGGTGAACCAGATGGTTTAGCCACGATGACCTTATCTTAGTCGAGAGAAAAAATAAATTTAAGGATTTAAAATGTTCTTTAAGGGAAACTCATGATTTGGTCTCAAAAAAGACTGATTGGGTGTTTTCGGATCACTTGCAATCAATTATTAAGACGCATAAAAGATTGGTGCTCTTTCATTTTTTAAGAGTTGAGAAAGAAACAAAGATGACTCTATCACTTTCGATTGGAAACGAGCTCAAAAGGACAAGCGCTCGAATTATCTTTTAAGTTTAATGAGTCAAAAAAATCAAATGACTGTTCTGGATGACCTAGGTAAATAGGGCTACCAGGTAACCATGAACTGCAAAATACCTCTTAGCGAACTGAGAAGTACAAGCAGGCAATCTCCTCTAATGCTATGTTTAGTGTATCACGTTTGCAAGGTGGCCGACTCGGCTTCCTAAGGATAAAGGATTGCAACCTAGAGGAGTCTCTCATTATATACTCGATGGTATGGGGAGCAAAAATCCGTACTATCACTGTCTAATGCTTAAGCTAAGATAGCTACTAGGTTTAAAGATGTTGAAACACGTCTCTAGCCAAGACCTTCTAGATATGATTATTAAATGTCAAATGTGACTTAGGTTAATTGAATTCATTTTAAAGTTTATCTTGAGTTATGTTTTAGTTTTCAGGTCTTAGCGATGCGACTCGAAAAACCTTAAATGCAACTAAATGAGGCAAGACCCTTCAATTCGATGAAATGCCTACACTAGAGAGGGTAGAAACTACTCAATCGAATGAAAATAATCGAGCAACTGAAAGTGAAATTATCTTTCACTACCTTACTTTTTCGAAAAATAAACTAATGAAAAATGCATTCCAATTCCTAATTCCCTGACAAGCACATATCTAATAGTCCTTTCAAAAGAAAAAGAGTTCTTTTCCTTTTCCAAATTCTAGTGCAATTCTAGTCTTTCAATGATGCAAGCTATCATAGTACAATGATGCAACAAACTAGAATTTCATATTTTTTCATGAAACAACGAAATAAACTTTTCGCATACAACTCTTCAATGAAAATGTTTTCGAGACAGAAAGCTCTTCAAGGAGATGAAAACATGAAAAGAGAAGCTCATTCAGACTAATGAAACACCGACTTTACCAACAACAAGACAAGCAACATGATCCATGCCAGAAAAGAAATGTTTAGACAAGAAAACGAAAACATTTCAAATTTGTGTAATAGAGGTCAAAGTCGTAAAAGGACCAAAAATGAAATACAAGGAGAAAGTACACCTACAACCCAACTTACTGAGTTCAAAAATAGCTGAATGGATGACAATCTAGATGCCCTAGTGTTACTGACCAGCCAATGACTCGAGAAATCAAGCAAAAAGATGATAAGCCAACAAGCAAACAAAACCATATGAAAAAAAACTTTCTAGTCAAGGAGAAAACAATCCAAAAGGTTTACGGGGTCAAAATCATAAGAGCAGAACACACTGGCCAAGATTGGAATCAAACCCTAATCTTCACTTACAGGCATCAGTGCGACTGCCTAACTGACAACAAGCGCCAAAGGCTGGTCGGCGCAACTATTCCTAGCATATCACACTGATCGACCTAACTGTCAGCGGATTAAGCACGCTGATCGAGAGATATAAGAAAAAAATAAAAAAAATTTGAAATAGAGAGTAGATCTGCTACTATGAATTTTAAACTCAGGCCATAAATATGAGAAAGAAACAGAACCAAAGGGAAAAGTGGAACTAGAAAATTTCTCACGAAATCATGAAATCCAAGATAAACAAAAGATGGGTTCCCCATTGGAGTCGCCAATCTATGGTGAAGTAAAATTATAAGTGTGGACACAAACGAATTCCTCTAGCCCGATAATGGGTCTAGCCACAACAGATATATTCTATGGAATATTTCCTTAGGTTAGAACCAATTAAGAGGGCCTACCTCTTAGTACACTTATTGCATTTGATGATGTCCTTGCTTGCTCACTCCAGCTATTTTTCGCTTCCTTCTTCAAGCACCTGAAACAAGTAAACAACAACCATTATAACAGACAAATTGTAATTCAACCTACTTAACAAGTCAAGAAACATTAAGCCATGAATATGTAATAGGAAAAAACATGTAGGAAATCAATCGACAGTTGCATATATATTGATATCAAGAAGAGATTACAACCATTGTCTTGACATTACTGTTCTCCTCTAACAAGACCAGGTTCCCACACACTTCTACTAGCATTCCATGATGGCCTCAATCAACAATAGTTTTAAGGGTCTTCCCTTTAGGCTTCACTCCAAACCAAATCACACTTCTTCCTCACACACCTAGATAGCTACAACTATGAATAGCTTGTTTTTTACTCCAAACCAAAATAACATTAGCACACCAACATCAACACTAGCTTGTGCTTGGGAAGAAGGGAGGTTTACATAGGAAAAATGGATGGGAGATGGATCCACTCCTCATGGGAGAAGGTCTTATCCCTTGAGGTAGTTCCATCATTATAGGGGAGAGGAACCCAAACTGACATCCTCGACCCCATCCAGCCAAAAAACAAGCCTCTTTCCTCTTTTGTACATCCTAGTCACCTCAGATTTAGGTGCTTTATGAAACCAGCTCAAGAAAAGATAGAAAAGATAGATCAACACCTTAGAATTCAGCCTCTTCGAGGGGGCAACCTCCTTTACATTACATAAATGAACAATTCTTGGATGATACAAATGAAAATACCTCCTTTCTATATATAGGAGTCTAAGGGGACATAACATAATCAGAGCCGACATAACAATAATAATGTAAGGGCACAATAATAACAATAGTGGGCTTCTATGGGGCACAAGAGTAACAATATGGGCACTACATGGGTACATCAATATAATAAGGGGGTTGTACTAATAACAATAAGGGGTTACACTAGTAGTATAGGGGCCTAACATGCCCCTCTCCTTCAAAAAGCATTGTCCTCAACGCTTGAGTAGTTCTTGATGCTTCTGTATAAAATTCTTGTCCTCCCATGTGGAATCTTCAGTAGGTAAGTTCTTCTACTTGATGAGATACTCTGAAATTGATCGATTTCGTAGCTGTCGGGTTCTTGTTTCTGTGACTACTCCAGGTTCCAATATGATTTTTCCTTCCTCTTCAATTTCTGGCAATATTGTTTGCATTGGAATCTTTTTCAACTTTTGAATAAGTGGCCATTCTTCTTTGTCCTTCTTCCATTCATCCCTTGCTTCATTTATCCAATCTAGTTGGATAATATAAATAGCACAAAACAATGTTTCCACATCCTCATCCTTGAAGAGTCTTCCCATTCGGTAAGGTCGCCATTTGTTAAGTGCATGTAGTATTGCCCACATTTCCTTCTCATAAATAGTTTTATTTATATGTAGCAGCAAGAATACCCAATCACCTACATCAAAACGTTTTTCACTATGATGTTGATCTACCTGTTGTTTCATTTGATTTTGCACCAAAGTGGCGTTATCCTTTAAAAGTTGGAGAACTTGTTGTTGATGCTCGATGTGATCTTTCACCGCTTGAACCTTTTTCTTCTTGATATGTCCTTCTATCTTTAGAGTTTGAGGAGTGGTAATTTCTTCCAATCCTTTACAAGATATGGTCGGATTCATTTCTTGATGCTCGATGTGATCTTTCACTTCTTGAACATTTTTCTTCTTGATATGTCCTTCTAGCTTGGTAGTTTGAGGAGTGGTAATTCCGACCAATGAATTACAAGATATGGTTGGATTCATTTCTTCTTTCTTGACGTGATCTTTCACTTCTTTCACATTTTTCTTCTTGATATGTCCTTCTATCTTGAGAGTTTGAGGAGTGGTCTTTCTTGCTAATAGTTTACAAGATATGGTCTGATTCTTTTCTTCTTTCTCTCGGGTTGAGTCCTGGCATATATCCTCTTCTTTTGATGTTTCTTGATCCTTTTCTTCCTCCTCTTCATACTCTATGTAAAATAATTTCTTCTCGACACACTTATGACCTTTAGTGCATTTGCTATCACAATTGTAACAAAGCCCTTTTTCTCTTTTTTCTTCCAATTGTTGTGGTGTAACCCTTGTAGGTTTTGGAAGGCTTGGAGAAACAACACTTCCATCTTTATAGTTGTGAGGGGTAGACTTCCTTGTTGCCATAATTTTACTTTCCAATATGTCACAAAGCCCTTTTACTCTTTCCAATTGTTGTGGTGTTGCTCTAAAGAAGGTGTTGCTCTTTGTATCCTCATAATGTGCTATCATTTCCTCCGTGAGAATTGACCACGTAACAAGTTGTTTACGAGAACAAAGCCCTTTATACCATAAAAGTTGATCCGGTTCTAAATATGAAGATGCAATACATACCTTTTGTAACAGTGGTACACCATGTAGATCAAAATATTGCTCCATCTGAAGTATCCAATTTACTGGATCCTTGCCATCAAACTTCCTCATCTTGCTTTTTCTTGATTTTAGGATCTCGATCTTGCAACGACTATAACTTTGTACTTTCAGATATTTAAGTTCTGAAATTTCTACCTGTAGTAGCCCTCTGTGTCCTATTTCCAATGCCACAAGTCTGACCCAAATTGGCTTCTCTAAGAAAGAGTTATGCACAATCTCCCAAGATGACCTGATTATAGACCTTTCTAGAAGAGCGAAATTGTATGAAGTGCCACGTGTCACTGTTTCAACCTTTGGATCTGAAAAAAGCATACAAGAAACTAAAGTCCATCCTCTTTCAGTACCTTTTTATGAAATTTCAATCCGATTCCCAGAGAGAAAGTTATGGTGATTTTCCCTAGGTCACCTGTTTTGAATGTAATTCAGGAGTCTGCAAAAAGACCAACTTCCTCAGATCATAGCTCCGCAAATATCGTGTTAAAAGCTCTGAAATTCGGACCCAAGGTTCAACACGATTTCTTCTCAAATGAGTTTTTTTTGCGACTTCTGAAACATCACAGAAAAAAAGTTATAGCGAAAATGGCACGATGACCTGTTTGGAGCAGTGAAACCATAGAATCCAAAGCTCTGATACCAAATGTTATGAAACCAGCTCAAGAAAAGATAGAAAAGATAGATCAACGCCTTAGAATTCAGCCTCTTCGAGGGGGCAACCTCCTTTACATTACATAAATGAACAATTCTTGGATGATACAAATGAAAATACCTCCTTTCTATATATAGGAGTCTAAGGGGGCATAACATAATCAAAGCCGACATAACAATAATAATGTAAGGGCACAATAATAACAATAGTGGGCTTCTATGGGGCACAAGAGTAACAATAGGGGCACTACATGGGTACATCAATATAATAAGGGGGTTGTACTAATAACAATAAGGGGTTACATTAGTAGTATAGGGGCCTAACAGACCCAATCTCCATTTGTTGTGTTGGAATGCTAGAATGTTGAACTACCACATTGGATTCATTCCATTTCAAGTTGTCTCCAAGAAAGATCCGATGTCATATTCTTCTTTGCAAGTTGATGAAGCACTACAGTCTTGATCAGACTATGATGAAAGAGACTAGGATAGTGTTCTTTTCTCTTCACCTCTACTTTCTCTGACATCTTGGAAAGGCTCCTCCATAGATAGTTGCACATGTTTAGAGTTTTCTGATCTGTAAAGTGCATTAGAAGCCAAATGTGATAGGCATATAGTCTCAAGAACCTTCCTTCACATGTGAAGAATTTCATGATAACTTTCATTAAAGGATCATACTTCTCCAACTGGTACCTAAAAGGCATGATATGAGTATGGGTTTCTATGTATATTGTTTTCAAGAAAGATCTATAATGTACAAGATCTAGGTTCATCCCCTTGAACCAATATTCACCATGATTTGGTATCATTGTAGCAAGTGAAATAGTAGCCACTGAAAATGTGAACTCAACACCAGCAATAATGGCACTTTCAACTTTCAAATGAATAGTAACCCAATCTGTCAACTGCTTATGGAAAACTACTTCACACACCCTTTTACAAAAATCTAGACAATTCACATCTTCAAAGCACTGTTTCATAAAGGGTGATGAATTGATCTCATTGCAGTTGGATGGTTCATATATGAGAATTTTTCATCCCTTGTGGTGTTTCTTCCTTTTTGGTGAATAGTCTCATTCCATGATGACAGAAACTCTAACAACAGGAAAATGAGAAAAAACTGTGAGGGATGAGTGAAAAATGAAATGATGGGTAGGTGGAGTGGAAAAAATGGCAAGGGGAATTGTAGGAGGTGGATATGGAATATGAACAAATTATGAAGATTAAAGGAGGTGAAGTGAAGGAATGGTGTATTTGTGGAAAAGGAAAAATAGGGTTTCTAGGAAAATTGTCCAAATTCCATAGAAATGAGCTAGGGTTTCATTTTTGGTCAAGTAATTTAGTGGCTTGTAGTTAGTTCAGTAGTTCATGATGTATATTAAACATGTATAGAGGTGTAGGATGAGGTTTTACATGTTTAAAATTATGAAAACTAGATCACCATCATCAACCCTCACATCATTTCATGACAAATTCACTAGAAACCCTAAATGAAGAAATCTTTAGCTTTGAATTCATCTTGCAAAATAAAAAGGTGAGTAAGATGATGCACTTTGCAAGAAGAAAAATTTGCAAGCTTTAAATTTCGATTTGGGTGAGTTATGGGCAATTTTGAGCTACTCTGGCACAAGCGCAGCGTAGTCTCTGGAAGCCTAGCGTAGTGCCTAGAAGCACAATGCCGGTCTGAGAAGTGCAACACAGTCTTTGGATGCGCAACACCTGGAGTCTTTTTGCTAATTTTTCCTTAAAAACCAAGTTTTTCTCACCAATGGGAGGGAGAGCTTGATGCACAAGGAAGAATAAGAGGGAAATAAAATAATTTTGGGGCTTTTTGGTTTATATAGGCAAGTTAGTTTCCTCTTTGAAAATAAATGAGCCCCAAACCTTTTGAAAAACTGATTTTTCACCTTTAAAACTGAGTCACCTTAGAACGCTGAAACCTGGGCTGTATTTTCATTTTTTGAACATTAGAACTTCTTCTCCTAGAGCCTTTCAAATTGAAATCATGATGAACTTGTGAAAACTCAACAAGTTAATGTCAAAGAGTTGCTTGTCATGCTTTATTCAATGTTGGATTTACACGTGATAATGACGGACCTTGAAAACCCTAATGACCTAATGAAAAAACCTGAAATTGAATGGAGTGATGATGATGACTGATATAAGGAAAATATTGCTTTTATTATGACACCTTCATCTGAATGAGATAGGTGACCAGCATATGTGACTTTCCAAAAAGACTAAACTCATTCCTAGACCAACTAAATAATAACCAAATTTTACTCTGTAAACCTAGTGACATGGTAAAATTTGACTTTGAGACTCCTGACAGACTTGGTAAAAGCATATTTGATCACTTGTGACAAGAAAACAAGACTGACACTAACATTGGCTCCAGATGGGGATGGCAGCTCCTTGGATGTATCAAGAATACCACAAACCAAGTAGCCTTATTCATTGGGCAATGGAGTCAATATGCAAAAAACCAAACTTTGACTCAAAAAATGACTGACTTTTTGACATGACAGGACTACAAAAGTAAAATAAAAACAACAGCTAACCAAAGAAGCCTTAGGGCCTTCCCTTCGGGATTCAAACTCCTATGATAGCCACTTAGATATTGGAATATAAAAAACACACTGATATATAAAATGGTGATGAAATTTCATAACGTTTTCAAACATGGTAGTGCTTGAGAAGCCTAGCATTGATCGCTCCTCCTGAGTAATCTTCTCCATTCCTTTCCTCCAATAACAAAGCATTCTTTCCTCTGAAAACAAAAATTCTATAGGGTCCCATCCACAAGTTTTCAAATTTGCCATGTTTGTGCTTTTCTTCATTTCTAGCATCCCAATGAAGAACTACATCTCCTAAATTGAAATTTTCTTCCCTGGTCTTGTGATCATAGGCCTTGTTAATCCTCTCCTAAATTTTATAGGTATTTTGAAGAAATTCCTCTCTAGTCTGCTATAGATGAATCATATGATTTATCCTTCTTTGCATATCATTGGTCTCACTGTCTAATTCCCGCAGAATTTTCATGACCGGGACAACAAGAGATGAAGGAAACACTATGTCAATTCCATACACCAACTGAAAAGGATACATACCTATTGATTTCTTAGTGCTAACTCTATCTGCCCATAAGGCATTAATGAGCGATTCCAGTTCTTCTTGTTCACGTATAAAACCTTCTTAATGATGTTAATCAAAGATTTGTTGGAAGATTCGACCAGACCATTTCCTTTTGGATGATAAGTAGTGGAATGTCCTAATACAATATGGTACTTAGCACAAAAGTCCACCATCCTTTTTGACTTAAAGGCAACATCATTATCAATAATTATTTTCTACAAGCAACCAAATCTAGACAAGATATTAGATTCCATAAAATGAATGATAACAGAATCAGTAGCTTGCCTGGATGGAATTGCCTCAATCCATTTTGTAAAGTATTTTGTGGCTATCAAAATCCATTTATGCTATGTTGATGATGAAGGATGGATCTCGCCAATGAAGTCAAGACTCCATTGCTGAAAAGGAGCTGAAATTGAGATGGGTTACAAGTGTTACACAACATTTTGTCACTGTCCCTGTACTCCCCGTTCCTTGATCCTGGACGACCTCTACAGTGAACCCCACATGCTTTGCCTTCATGAAGAAACTCCCATTATCTCCCTCTTCATGAGTATATCAATTCCCTTTTGCACCATTTCCCCTAAAACTTCTATTTTTCCCAGTTTACAAGACCAATGCTAATTACCTTTGTCTCCCCCATGTTGATGTGCAGAGATTAGCACTATCCCTAGCGCTAGGGATAGTGCCAATCTCTGCACATCAGCATAGGGGAGACAAAGGTAATTAGCATTGGTCTTGTAAATTGGGAAAAACAAAAGTTTCAAGGGAAATGGTGAAAAAGGGAATTGATCTGCTCATGAAGAGGGAGATAATGGGAGTTTCTTCATGAAGGCAAAGCATGTGGGGTTCACTGTAGAGGTCCTCCAGGATCAAGGAACGGGGAGTACAAGGACAGTGACAACATTTTTGTAACACTTGCAACCCATCTCAATTTCACCTCCTTTTCAGCAATGGGGTCTTGACTTCATTGGTGAGATCCATCCTTCATCATCAACATAGCATAAATGGATTTTAATAGCCACAGAATACTTTACAAAATGGATTGAGGCAATCCCAACCAGGCAAGCTACTGATTCTGTTATCATTCAATTTATGGAATCTAATATCTTGTCTAGATTTGGTTGCCTGTAGAAAATAATTATTGATAATGATGTTGCCTTCAAGTCAAAAAGGATGGTGGAGTTTTGTGCTAAGTACCATATTGTATTAGGACATTCCACTGCTTATCATCCAAAAGGGAATGGTTTGGCCGAATCTTCCAACAAATCTTTGATTAACATCATTAAGAAGGTTTTATAAGTGAACAAGAAGAACTGGAATAAAAAGCTCATTAATGCCTTATGGGCGGACAGAGTCAGCACTAATAAATCAATAGTTATGTATCCTTTTTAGTTGGTGTATGGAATTGACACAGTGTTTCCTTCATCTCTTACTGTCCCGGTCATGAAAATTCTGCAGGAATTAGATAGTGAGACCAATGATATCCAAAGAAGGATAAATCAGATGATTCATCTATAGCAGACTAGAGAGGAAGCTCTTCAAAGTACCTATAAAATTCAGGAGAGGATTAAAAAGGCCTATGATCGCAAGACCAAGGAATAAAATTTCAATTTAGGAGATGTGGTTCTTCGTTGGGATGCTAGAAATGAAGAAAAGCACAAACATGGAAAATTTGAAAACTTGTCGATGGGACCCAACAGAATTTTTTCTTTCAGAGGAAAGAATGCTTTGTTATTGGAGGAAAGGAATGGAGAAGATTACTCAGGAGGAGTGATCAATGCTAGGCTTCTCAAGCACTACCATGTTTGAAAGAGTTATGAAATTTCATCACCATTGTATATATCAATGTGTTTTTTATATTCCAATATCTAAGTGGCTATCATAGGAGTTTGAAGCTCAAAGAGAAGGCCCTAAGGCTTCTTTGATCAGCTGTTGTTTTTATTTTACTTTTGTAGTCCTGTCATGTCAAAAAGTCAGTCATTTTTTGAGTCAAAGTTTGGTTTTTTGCATATTGACTCCATTGCCCAATGAATAAGGCTACTTGGTCTGTGGTATTCTTGATACCTCCAAGGAGCTGCCATCCCCAGCTGGAGCTAATGTTAGTGTCAGTCTTGTTTTCCTATCACAAGTGATCAAATATGCTCTTACCAAGTCTGTCAAGAGTCTCAAAGTCAAATTTTACCATGTCACTAGGTTTACAGAGTAAAATTTGGTTACTATTTAGTTGGTCTAGGAATGAGTTTAGTCTTTTTGGAAAGTCACATATGCTGGTAACCTATCTGATTTAGATGAAGGTGTCATAATAAAATCAATATTTTCCTTCTATCATTCATCATCATCACTCCATTCAATTTCAGGTTTTTTCATTAGGTCATTAGGGTTTTCAAGGTTTGTCATTATCATGTGTAAATCTAACATTGAATAAAGCATGACAAGTAGCACTTTGACATTAGATTGTTGAGTTTTCACAAGTTCATCATGATTTCAGTTTGAAAGGCTCTACGAGAAGAAGTTCCAATGTTCAAAAAATGAAAATACAGCCCAGGTTTCAGCTTTCTAAGGTGACTCAGTTTTAAAGGTGAAAAGTCAGTTTTTCAAAAGGTTTGTGGGGCTCATTTATTTTCAAAGAGGAAATTAACTTGCCTATATAAACCAAAAAGCCCCAAACTCATTTTATTTCCCTCTTATTCTTCCTTGTGCATCGAGCTCTCCCTCCCATTGGTGAGAAAAACTTGGTTTTTAGGAAAAATTAGAAAAAAAAACTCCAGGTGTTGCACTTCCAAAGACTGCGTTGCACTTCTGAGACCAGCATTGTGCTTCTGGACACTGTGCTATGCTTCCAGAGACTACGCTGCGCTTGTGCCAGAGCAGCTCAAAATCACCCATAACTCACCCAAATCGAAATTTAAAGCTTGCAAATTGTTCTTCTTGCAAACATAGACTCATATACAAGTAAGTGCATCATCTTACTCACCTTTTTATTTTCCAAGATGAATTGAAAGCTAAAGATTTCTTCATTTAGGGTTTCTAGTGAATTTTTCATGAAATTATGCGAGGGTTGATGATGGTAATCTAGTTTTCATAAGTTTAAACATGTAAAACCTCACCCTACATCTCTATACATGTTTAATATACATCATGAACTACTGAACTAACTACAAACCACTAAATTACTTGACCAAAAATGAAACCCTAGCTCATTTCTATGGAATTTGGACAATTTTCCTAGAAACCATGTTTTTCCTTTTTCACAAATACACCATTCCTTCACTTCACCTCCTTTCATCTTCATTATTTGTTCATATTCCATATCCACCTCCTACAATTCCCCTTGCCATTTTTTCCACTCCACCTACCCATCATTTCATTTTCACTCATCCCTCACTGTTTTTCTCATTTTCCTATTGTTAGAGTTTCTGTCATCATGGAATGAGACTATTCACCAAAAAGGAAGAAACGCCACAAGGGAGGAAAAATTCTCATATATGAACCATCCAACTACAATGAGATCAATTCATCACCCTTTATGAAACAGTGCTTTGAAGATGTGAATTTTCTAGATTTTTGCAAAAGGGTGTGTGAAGTAGTTTTCCATGAGTAGTTGAAAGATTGGGTTACTACTCATTTGAAAGTTGAAAGTGCCATTATTGCTGGTGTTGAGTTCACATTTTTAGTGGCTACTATTTCACTTGCTACAAGGATACTAGATCATGGTGAATATTGGTTCAAGGGGATGAATCTAGATCTTGTACATTATAGATCTTTCTTGAAAACACCATACAGAGAAACCCATACTCATATCATGCCTTTCAGGTACTTTTTGGAGAAGTATGATCCATTAATGAAAGTTATCATGAAATTCTTCACATGTGAAGGAAGGTTCTTGAGACTATATGCCTATCACATTCGGCTTCTAATGCACTTGACAGCTCAGGAAACTCTAAACGTGTGCAATTATCTATGCAGGAGCCTTTCCAAGATGTCAGAGAAAGTAGAGGTGAAGAGAAAAGAACACTATCCTAGTCTCTTTCATCATAGTTTGATCAAGACTGTAGTGCTTCATCAACTTGCAGAGAAGAATATGACATGGGATCTTTCTTGGAGACAACTTTGAAACGAAATGAATCCAATGTGGTAGTTCAACATTCTAGCATGCCAACACAACAAATGGAGATTGGGTCCTCAAGTAGATCAATGGAAATTCCTAAAGCACCTAAACCTGAGGTGACTAGGATGTACAAAAGAGGAAAGATGCTTGTGTTTTCTTCTCATGTTGAGAAAGGGGCCAAGCCTTCTACATCAGCAAAACAGGGACCACCAGTGTAGGATAAATATTTGGTTGAGCATGAGTTTGAGTTGGTTAACTTAGAATCAGAAAATGAGCCTTCAAACATGCTACAGATCATCAAAGAGAAGGATTCTGAGATCATAGAACTCATGGATAACATGGCAAGGGCAAGATTTGCATTTCATTCTTAGAACAAGAAAAGGGTCAACTGAAGGCAAAACAACTAATCATGGAAAAGGAGAAAGCTAAACTATTGCAGGAAGAAGGAAATGGAAAAGAAATCTTAGAAATCAATGAGCCTGAAGGAACTCAAGAATAAGGTAAGAGAAATAGGCCAAGAACCAAAGGGCTTAAGAAGCCATTAAAAGAAGAGGAGAAACACATCTTACTGGATGAGGAACTAGAGTTAGAAGACAAAATTGCCTTAGAAGTCAATCCAGACAAAGAGTATTGGTTAGACAAGGATAATGATCACCTAGAGAAGCTTCTAGACAAGGCCAATAGAGACAATCAACTACTAAGGCACATGGCACATCACTACTAGGCCCAGGACATGATTTGCAATGTCAAGGTCAAACAACTTGAAAACAAGCTCAAAGAAGCTCTAAATGACCAAAATGATAAAGGCAACATAGAGATGCTTGTTGAAGCATCCATGAGGGCTTAATATACATCATTTTACAACTCTTGACAAATTTTGAAGAAATTTTGATCATTTTTGGTTTTTTGGAAATTTTAGTGCCTTATGCAGAAATTTGGCTAGTCATAGAAGCGCAGCGCCTTGGAGCTACGCTTTTTCTTCAAGCACCCAAATAAAGAAAGACTTACATTTTTGGAAATTCCTTGGCATCCTATCAAAACCAATTTCTTCATATTTTCCAGAGGGGGCCTAAATTTGGAGAAAAAAGGAAAAAAGTGGCAAAAAACCAACTTTCTAGACCTCTTTTTGACAGGCACTACGCTTCTGGAGTGAGCTTGGGCGATTGGATTTTTCAAGGTGTTCCCTTGGGTAATTTTCAAACATTCAAGGTGTTCTAGAAACTAGACTTGAAAATATAGTTTACCGTTCTTTCATATCTTCATTTGGACCTCCATAAGGCACCTTAAAGTGGGCTCAAAGTTAACACTGCACTTCTGCAATTTCCTCTGCTTTTTATTTTAAATTTCACTATGTAAATTTCCTAGTTTTTAGTTTGACTTGGTCAAAGTCAAAACTCTTGATGTAATTGAACTTGGTTCGAAGTTAGATGATGTAGGCATGAATAAATGCACATGATAGGTTGTTTTTGATGTTTAATAGGCCTCATTAAGGAAGTATAATCCAAATCAAAGTCTACAAGAAGTGTTTGTATTTGACCTTCTCACTCTCACCTGTTGGTTGAGAGAATCTTGCAATCAGTTCCACCACCTAGGAATTTGACTCCTGAAGGTGGGGAAGTGGTTCAATTGAGTCTATATGTACTATTTCTCATTCAGAGAGAAGGGTTGGACTTTTGTGGAGGAGGCTTGTATGTTATGATCTTTTCAGCTAATACAGGAGTAGTTGCAGCTATTTTTCAGGAACTCTAGTTCTGTGAGTCTATGGTGTTTGTTTAATATCTCTATTAGTTTCTGGTGGCTAATCATATTTATTCACATGATTTTTCTTCTTTCTACGAATTACCTTGCAGTTAAATATACAGGATTCTTGATTTCAAGCTCTGTTTATGTGGTGTTCACAATTGTGCTTATTTCTTCTAAAGCTAATGAACTCATACTTACATATGCTCATTAGTATCTTAAATACTTTATAATCTATACTACATTGACAACATTTCAAGTATACCATAGCCTACTGATACCTAGCTCCTTTCTATACTTGTCTCTACATTCCTAAAGCCTAGACCTAATCACTTGCTCTAAACCCTAGTCCAACAAACCTTAAAATCTCAAATTCACAAATACACAAACAAACTTTCATATATAGCCTAAAAACTTTGTTCTTTAAATCTATTCATTGATAAAAAACTTTGAGAGATCCCTCTCTGGCTCAATAGGGCTAGCTACTGAGATGAAAGTAGGTTTGAGGTTACCTCTTTCGATCTCCTCCTCGGCCTGGGAAATTGTAGAGGATATCACCTCATAAACCATTTCTTCTTCACAAGACAACTCTGAGATTAATTCTAAAAATACTAATGATTTCTTAGATTTGGCTGGAAAGAACTTGAGATCGAATTCTTGTAAAATAACAATCTATTTGTTATATTTTTGCCCAATCACACGCCTACGGAGAACAAACTGAAATGGGTTGACAATCGCTAAGATAGAAGTTTTTTTAAGCAGAATATAGTGTCGAAGATGCTGGACAACATGAACAACTGCCAAAGCTAATTTCTCTATAGGCAAGTATCGTAATTAGGACATAACAAGCCTTAGCTCATATAATAAATCACATGCTAATGGTGAGCGTCATCTTCCTGAACCAGAACCATACCAACGGTTGATTATGCTGTAGTGAGATATAAGAGGAATTTCTTGCTATAATCGAGTGGACTTAGTGAACGAGCAAAGGTCAATGCTTTTTTCAAAGCATAGAACGAGCACTGAGAGAAATCATCCCATAGAAATGGAACTCCTTTCTTTAGCAATCCCATCACTCCCTTTATGATCTCAACATAATTGATGATAAATATCCTCAAGAAATTGGCCTTTTCTTGGAGACTTTGAGGTTGATGGGGTGGGGTGGGGGGCGGGATTGTAGTATTGCCTCCACCTTGAAAGGATCTACATGAATCCCTTCAGTAGATATTATGAATCCCAATAACTGACCGAATGTGACACCAAAAAAACATTTATTTAGATTCAACCAGATTTTATAATAATGACATCACTAAAAAACTAATCGAATATGATGAGGATGATCAATTCTCTTTCAAGAATGAGCAACTAGGTCATCAAAATAAGCTTTGATGATATGCTCGATATCATGGAAAGCATAGGACATGGCCCGTTGAAAAGTCACTCCAACATTTTTAAGGTCAAAATTCATATTTTTGTATCAAAAAGTACCCGAGGGGTAGATAAAAGTTATCTTATGTTGATCTTCAAGACGGATAGTAATTTGATTATAACCCAAGAAACTGTGCATGAAGTAGAAAACCTCATTTCCTGCACATTCATTGATAATTTGATTAATAAAAGGTGTGGGAAAATTATATTTTGGACAAACCTTATTTAGATCCCTAAATTCTATGCATACATGGATTGTTCCTTGTTTTTTATCAACCGGGACTGGATTCGAGACCCACTCAGTTAACGGAATGAGGTATATGAAACCGATCTTAAGCATCTTCTCAACCTCAACTTTGATAGCTGGCACTTTCGTAGGTTTTATTGGTTGAAGCTTTTGCTGTATAGGCTTCACATTTATGTAAGTCGTGATGTCATGTTGGACTATTGATGAATCAATTCTAGGTATTTCCTCATAAGACAAAGCAAACAAATCACAAAACTCTTTAAAAATATCGGTATAAATTTGAATTTCTTCAGGGGAGAATTTGGCTCTGATGAAAACATTCCCTATTATATTGGGATCCCTGAAGATGTTCACCAGAACAGTTTCCGAAATGACAGAGACAAAGGGTTTAAAATTGTGTGAACACCACCAGCTGATGAAGGGCTAGTCAAACTTGATTCTACTTCACGCAAGTTTGGAAGAAAATATGATCGATGATGCAAATCATCTCATGGTATTTCTATACCCATAATTGCTTCTAGGATTTATTCCTCAGATGGTATAACATTATAAAGGTTGTCCATGGAAAAGTAGAGTCAAGAGTCCAAGCCGAAGCCACATATCCATCCAAATCCTCCAGTGAAAGAGGAGTAGGATCAAAATCCACAGTATTAACTATAATTGATAAGGAATTTCAGCTACAGACATGGAATATGCCATTCCACCCACTTGCCCTTCTTCTAATGTAGCGCCAGAAGAGGGTAAGGACCAAGGATCTGAAAAATTATGAGTGCTGAAGAACTCTCTTCGAGAAGGTGCCTTGGATGATGAAATAGAATTTATTCAAGAAATAGGAGAAGGAAGATCAAAAGTACCCATTAACAAGGAATATATTCCAACTCCTAAATTCTCAACAAGCTGCTTGGAATTCTTCAACAAGGGAACAAAAGAATCAGAGGATGCATTGGATTCTTTCAAAGGATAATCCATCTGATTAACAGTAACAATTCTCGCTTCACGGGGAAAGCATAGGATGCGAAATAATGATGAGACAATGGCATCCATTTCATAACTCCAATTTTGTCCCAATAGAAGATTATAATCCAAATTTGTATCAACTAGTTCTAGCTTGATATTGACCACCTTGCCCCCTGCACTGATGGGAAAGGTTGGAATAATTCCATGTGGTCTATGAGAATGATCATAAAATGCATTCAAGAGAGTAGGTGAAGGAGCAACTTGAGGAGATCTAGTAGCTTTCCAACATGCAATAGACATGACACATGTGGAAGTTCCCTCATCAACTAAAGTTCGAAATATATTGATCTTTCAATATGTAGATTTAATTTGGAAAGCCATGTGATGATGTAGTCTCTTCTTAATATTTGACATGTCAAATGTAATAATAAGAGAGTTTTTCAGATATGTTACCTCGATCGTAGTGAGAAGCACAGTCCTTTGTGATGGACATGATTGGAGTACCTCTAACGCAGACATCAAACAAGATATTTGAGCCAGATCTTCAATAATGGAGTAGTTATGGGCAGCCCTGACATTAGGGTTAGTCATCGAATGTTTTCAGAGCCTTTTTGCATATGAGGTATAGGCTCAACCACGGGCCTCTCAATATGGAGTGGGTCTTGAACATTAGGAGCGACCTTAGCCTTAAGGATTCTGGTTCACCATAATCATGTGATCTTGTAGCAATATCAACATGAGAACCCATCATGTATACATTCAATGTATTTTTCACTTCATGGATGCCCCCTATGGGGGTTCCAGTATTAGCATTCACGCCAGTGAACATTTGCTTCCCTTGGAGAAAAGAGTTAGTCAGAATAGGCTCGGAGCTAGAATAACCCTGCTGCACTAATAAGCGCTGAGCATCCTGAATCTTAGGACAAAGATGAGTTAAATGGTCTCCATTGCACAATTTGCAAGGAAAATTAACTTTCTTTTTGGACTCTTTTTTACCCTCCCCAGTATTATTATTAGGTTTGTTTGCATTACCCTTCCCATCCTTATCTTTCTTCTTACCACGTCACTTTTTCTTCCCATCAGATTGTTGATTTCCTTTGGGGTTAGAAGTTTGGACAATGTTAATAGCTAAAGATTGAGAAGGCATAGGTGCTAATAGTGATGCCTGAATTGAAGAAGTCGTTTGTAAAGAAAACTATTGTAATTGACTTAATAGGTTATCCATGCTATTATCAATCGATCCGACTATCCCATTAGCAGGGGGACTTGCCTTCAGTTTGGCTTAATCGATCTTGGATCGAGGAGAATAAAGAAAAACCTTTTCAAGAATCCTAGACTGAGAATATATAAGTTCTAATTGTTGGGCTCTAAATATAGCCTATTCTTCGGTGAATACCCCAGAGAGTGATACATCCTTAGAAATTTTTGGCTATAAATATTTTAAAAAGAATTCGAGAAGGAATACATTAGGAATATAGGCTTTAATGAGCCTCTTCCTTCTTTGCCATTCCTGAATATGGTAAAAAATGTGAGTTCCCTTATCTTGTTTCAAACTAGATAATAGGTCAGTTCCAACATCATATCGAATGAGTAACTGAAAATGGTTCAAAAACATAGTAGCCAACTCACGAGATGAAGAAAAGGTACCCCAACTAAGATCTATATACCACTTAGCAACATTTCTAGTTAACGTGCATTGGAACAATCTCAACTTGATTGAATCATCAATTAGGGAGTTACATGAACACCATAAATGGAATGTTGTTATATGGACAACTAGATCCTCCCTAGACTTTCCTTCGAATTTTGAAATATCTAATGGAAGCTTGGTGGAAACCGGAGGCCAAGCCGAATTATATCAGATCAGATCATTTGTCAATTTTGAGAGATCTGGAAAATTTAGGGTTGCTAGGAATGGTAAGCGTAGACGAGCTTGATAATTCCACCAAACATGAGTAATATTCCCAACATTTTGAAAATAATATCCCAGATTTGTAGAGGCACCATATTACCAAGGATTGTTTGTAGATGAAATTGAATCGTAAGGAAAACCTTGTGGTCCAGAAAAATTCAGAGATTGCCCACCTCCTGCCGAAAGGTTACCATACCCAAGAAAATTTCCCCCAAGTGAAATATTAAAAGGAGAGGAGAGCCCTTGGTAATGGTTCCACGTATTGGTGAAGGGAGAATAACCCTAAAAGGTACTAACGAAGGAGTAGGGCATGTTCCCCTATTGACCAAAAGAAAACTGATTCCCGACTCCAAAATCACTAAAGGAAGGATTAGTCCATCCTTAAAAATGATTATAACTTTTACCTTGAGTGGAGAAAGGTAGTGATCCTAAAGAAGGATTAGAATGAGGTATATGACCACTTCCAAAATGAAAACCTTGAAAAGAGGCTCAACCAATGGCCATAGAAGTCATAGTTTTCGAAACATCAGATGAGATGGTTAAAGGAACTAAGGGAATTACACTAGAAGGCATCCCAAAGGGGAAGGAACTAGTGTTGGAAGCAAAATCTTGGGTGCCCCCACTCGAATATGGAATGGAGGTAGAGCCAAATATTGTAGTACTAGGAGTGATAGTAGATATAGCAATAGTGCCTCCTCCTTGAACTGAAAGGTGAGTATGCTCACTAGTAGCATTCACATTCAGATTTGTTCTCCCAATTGTGGCCATTGAAGGAAAAGGATGATAAAAACCAGGGCTTGTCATCTTGTTAGTCGGTGTCCCAACGCATAATAGAACATCTTGATAATTTGGAGGAAGGAGTCACAAAGGACTCAGGAATATCTTCAACCTCAGCTTTGTCTTTCGATTGGAAGAGAACTATAGAAAGGACTGGAGTGTTCCTCTCCAAACCACAACTTGCACTAGGTCCACCCTGTGAAACTATAGCTTGAAGCAGAAAATCAATCTCTAATGCGTTCGCTACTACTGATTGAAAATCATGAGAAAAATTTCTCCTATACCTTCTAGAAGAAGGCTCAACACTCGTAGGTGAGAGCCCATGAAGCCTTTTAGACCGACGAATTGGTCGATCAACCACTTTTAATTATTGATAGAACTTGTAAAGACTAAAAAAATTACAAATATATGGCAATCTAGGAGCAAATAGCACTCATTGAAATGTCCTTAAAGATACAATCAATCAAGCTACTTTTAGGTATTTCCGCTCCAGGTGATTAGGACCAGACACCAAAATACAATAAATCGAAGTAAAGGACCTTCTGAAGATAGTTTGGGATAATGATGACCCAAGCCTACCAATGAAGGTAACAGAAGCAGTTACGCTGACCTCCAATCAAAAGCCTTTGACAATGAAAGTACCCGAGCTTTGCAAGAGAACCCTCCAAAAGTACTAATGAGAGTGATACAACATCTACCTTAGGTAACATAGGTATTCCCCCTGTAGTCACCTATGTGGTCCCTAGGAAGGGAAACTAAGGTCCCCAATTTGTATCAGCAGCTGGCCGGAACATTCTTTGGTCAGGATCCAATAAGTAGGATAGGGGGTATCTCTCTTCCCTACGTTCACTCGCCCTTGTGCTTAACTCCCAGAAGAGAAGAGATTTCCCGATCAACTTCATGACACTAGATTTCACTCTTTTAATCAACTTCTACTATTAAATTCAAAGTGGCCTTGGAGAGCTAACTCTCCAAACACCTATTCCAAGGCCCTAAATGACCTAGACTAGTTGATGTTACTATGACAAATCAAAAAATTCTAGTTCATTTTAATTTTAGCACTTGATTTTAATGGATTTTCTTAAGTCAAGGGTAAAATGGAAGTGAAAATTTATGATGTTATCAATGCAAAAATAAATCAATAGAAAACCTGGCTACATGCATATGCAACTTTTTTCTTCGATGAAAGAGATTTCTACAAGGTTCTACGAATAAACTATGAAAGAAAAAATTCTTTTTTATCTTTTTCAAAACATACACTCACACACTCAAAATCTACAAAAAGACCAAAAATGCTTACACTGCAACTATCCTAATGAAAACTAAAAAATTTAATGCAAGATTCTAAGGATTTCTCTTAAAACAAGAAAATGTGTTTCTCAAAGAGATCAAGAGGCCAAAACTTGACAAAAGGAAGAACAAATTCAATCTCAAACCTTTTCCCAAAATCAAGCAAATTCAACCTAATGAAAAGACTTCACACTTTCTCTAAATGATAAGAAGACCAAAAAGAAAAATAAAGGCAACAAAAGTGTTTTATCTTTTTTCTTTTTAAGGACACAAAGAATTATTGAGAAAACAAAAGCTACTAAAGGCTTCAAGATCAAATTCAAGTATAAAGAACCTCAACTTTCACAAGCCATAGGAATCATAAGCATGATGATACTTAAAGAGAAAAGAGTCTACAAACTCAAACAAACTGATTTGAACAACAATATAAAAACTCCAGCAAACAAGAAATATTTCAAGAAGACCAAGAAAAATTTTCAAGTTTGCAAGGAGGACTTTCTCAAAAAACCAAGAAAAAAACCAAAGATGCAAACTTTCAAGAAAGCATTGCAAATAAATGTAAAGGCTAGGTTGTAATTGAATTGAGACCAATTCCCTATTCCAAAAGCTCAAAAAAACCAATAACTTCACTGAGAAGCCTTGAAACCAAACACAGAAACCAAAACTTAACCAATAAGAAAACCCTAGGTTGACTAGGTTTTTCCACAAAGAGAGATAAGAAACTAAAAATATGCAAGAAGAAAGACTCTCCCAAACAATAAATGACTAAAAAAAGGCAATTAAAATCCATAAAAACCATTTACTGGACTCAGAATTTGAAAAATTCATTCGAAACCAAGCATACACGACTGTTCTCAAGGAAACACGTGTATACGTGTGTTTCTTTGGACAAAAGCATGTCTATATGTGATTGTGTAAACTAAAACTTGTGTATAAAAAAGTCAGCAAAGGAAAATAAAAATTTAGGCTTGATCCAGAAGATCAGACTTTTTGCTAGATTGCAAACAAGTCAAAGATACTTGAAAAATCAAGAAACCAAACAAAATGCCCAGATCAAGAGAAACAACCCAAACTAGGAAATACAAGATTGTATTCCCTAGTTGAGTCACCAATTCCGTTACGGGAATATTACACCATAGGGTATGGGTGATCACCCCAAGAGATCGAAGGGCATACACCAAAGAAGAAAGAAAAAAAGCAGTCCTAATGCTTAAACTACTAACTAGGAAGAAGAGATAGTACCTGAAGGTCCTATGTTTGAGGATGTTCACGTAGGGTCCAAACCCTCTACTTCCTCCAATGCTTTAAAACCTACAACTCATTCAAGAAAAAAATATACGCTAGTAGTAGTTCAAAGCATGTTCAAGCTATGAATGCTAGATCATATAAGCATATAGATATAAAACATGAAATCATACATAAGTAGATCATAACATGAATTAAGGAATTAATATCATAACATCAAGAACAAGGTTTAGCTTCTTTATCGATGACTACAAAATAATGTGGAAGAATACAACCTGATTTGTCCATGACTCCAAGTGAAACCTTCCTCTGGATCCATCCAGCCCAAGCCTCAACAATCCTCTTTCAAATGGATACACATAGATTCCATATAAAGGAGATGGACATCTCTATGAGGAAACAAGGGTTTCCTATAGCTGGGAGTGCAGGAGGCATAGGGATAAATCAGACTTGATCAGGGACCAATTGGATATAATATTTGTTATCTTTGATAACAATTAGAGATAGTTTGCTAAATTAGCTAAGTTTTTTTTTTACAAAGAAAAATAAAGATTTAGTCATGACCCAGAAGATCATATATTTTTCCCAGATTGCAAACAAATCAAAGATATTGGAAAAATCAAGAAACCAAACAAAAAGACCCAGATCAAGAGAAACAACCCAAACTAGGAAATACAAGATTGTATTCCCCAGTGTAGTCACCAATTTTTTTACGGGAATATTACACCCTAGGGTATGGGTTGAGCACCCCAACAGATCGAAGGGAATACACCAACAAGAAGCAAGCAAACAAGCAGTCCTAATGCTTAAACTACTAAAGTGGGAAGAAGAGATAGTACCTGAAGGTCCTACATTTGAGGATGTTCCTGTAGGGTCCAAACCCTATGCTTCCTCCAATACTTCAAAACCTGCAACTCATTCAAGAAAAGCATATATACTAGCAGTAGTTAAAAGCATGTTCAAGATATGAATGCTACATCATAAAAGCATATAGATATAAAACATGAAATCATACATAAGTAGATCATAACATGAATTAAAGCATTAAGATCATAAAATCAAGAACAAGACAGAGCTTATTTATTGATGACTACAAAATAATGTGGAAGAATATAGCCTGATTCGTCCACATCCAAGTGAAACCTTCCTCTAGATCCGTTCGACCCAAGCCTCAACAATCCTCTCTAAAATGCATAAACATAGATGCCATATAAAGGAGATGGACATCTCTATGAGGAAACAATGGTTTCCTATAGTTGGGAGTGAAGGAGGCATAGGGATAAATCATACTTGATCAAGGACCTATTGGATATAATATTTGTTATCTTTGATAACAATTCGAGATAGTTTGGAGTCAGATTGTTAAATTAGTTAAGGTTTTTTTTTTTTTTTTTTTTTTTTTTACAAAGAAAAATAAAAATTTAGGCCTGATCCAGAAGATCAGACTTTTTTTCCCAGATTGAAAACAAGTCAAAGATACTTGAAAAATCAAGAAACCAAAAAAAAAGACCTAGATCAAGAGAAATGACCCAAACTAGGAAATACAAGATTGTATTCCCCAGTGCAGTCACCAATTCTGTTACAAAATATTACACCCTAGGGTATGGGTTGAGCACCCCAACAAATTGAAGGGCATACACCAACAAGAAGCAAGAAAACAAGAAGTCCTAATGCTTAAACTATTAAAGTGGGAAGAAGATATAGTACCCGAAGGTCCTTCATTTGAGGATGTTCCTATAGGGTCCAAACCCCCTACTTCCTCCAATGCTTCAAAACCTGCAACTCATTCAAGAAAATCATATATACTAGTAGTAGTTCAAATCATTTTCAAGATATGAATTCTAAATCATAAAAGCGTATAGATATAAAACATGAAATCATACATAAGTAGATCATGACATGAATTAACCCATTAATATAATAACATCATGAACAAGATAGAGCTTCTTTATTGATGACTACAAAATAATGTGGAAGAAGACAACCTGATTCATCCATGGCCAAGCGAAACCTTCCTCTGAATCCATCCAGCCCAAGCCTCAACAATCCTCTTTCAAATTCATACATATAGATGCAATATAAAGGAGATGGACATCTCTATGTGGAAACAAGGGTTTCCTATAGCTGGGAGTGCAGGAGGCACAGGGATAAATCATACTTGATCAGGGACCAATTGGATATAATATCTCTTATCTTTGAAGAACTTATATATATATATATATATATATATATATATATATATATATATATATATATATATATATATATATATATATATATATATATATATATATATATATAATTTATATATATAATTTATTTATTTATTTTTATTTTTTCTTTTCTGAAAATAAAAATAGATGTACAAAATGTCAATTTGGTCACCTATTTACTGTGTAGAGTCAACTTGAGTCTAAGTGGGCTCCATAATAGGAGCTAAAATCTAAATTTTCATTTGTGTTAGGCTCATTTGATCATGATTAGGATTTAACTACTTTTGTCAAATTTCGTAGCGAATCTGTCACTTCTACCATTTGTCTTGCTACGAAATTCTGCTGATGTTAGCAACAGTTAAATTTTTCTTAAAAACAGGTTAGAGTCTTATTTATATATATAATTTATTTATTTATTTTTATTTTTTCTTTTCTGAAAATAAAAATAGATGTACAAAATGTCAATTTGGTCACCTATTTACTGTGTAGAGTCAACTTGAGTCTAAGTGGGCTCCATAATAGGAGCTAAAATCTAAATTTTCATTTGTGTTAGGCTCATTTGATCATGATTAGGATTTAACTACTTTTGTCAAATTTTGTAGCGAATCTGTCACTTCTACCATTTGTCTTGCTACGAAATTCTGTTGATGTTAGCAACAGTTAAATTTTTCTTAAAAACAGGTTAGAGTCTTTATGGATCATGAGTATGTGTCAGGGTTTACCTTCTTTTCATTATCCCCAAATGATACACACCACCAAGGCTCATTCAACATTAGTTTCATGTCGTTTCAAGTTGGTCTTGTTGTTATAGGGAGGTCTAGTTGTCATTAGGAGAAATTGTAGGTGGCAAGAAGGAGCTTTCTACATGTTGCAGTCATGGCATAGAAAAAAAAATACAAAGGAGGCTCTGTGGTACGCTATGAACCCATGGACATGATGCTGTTGGAGGAAGACCTTGTTTTTGTTTAATCCTTTACCAGTGTGTGATGCTTGTGTTTTCACCAGAAGTTGCAGGGTTTCCATGGGAAGATTACCAATGATTTTTCCATAACTTTCACAGGAACAGAAACGAAGGTTGGCTTGTTGAATTTTGTAGTATCCCCTGATACAATTCCCATGATACAAATATTCCCAAGTCTGGTGAGATGTGGTTCAAGGTTCAGATTTTCAAGAAACTCAATTGTGATGATTTTCTCAAGGATGAATACAAATGAATTAACATGACCACTAGCATTTCTAGGGTTTGCCTCAAAGAACATTTTTCCAATTTTTTAATGGTCATCTAGAAATATTTTACATGTGAAGGAAGGTTCAATATGGTTTGCCAGTATCACTTCATATTGCTCTTACATTTCATAGGTAAACAACCTCTAGACATTCCTTTTTATATTTGTAGGAGTTTGGGAAAGATGGCTGACAAAGTCTAGCCTAAACCTGATTCTAGTAACATTTGTCTTTTCCGTCACGGCCTCATCAAATTTCTTGTTGTAGAAGAACTAAATAAGTTAAACAAAGATTGGCTTACCTTCTTGTTCTTAAGTGGTTATGAACTAGATGCTGCCACCCCTTCTAGAAGAACTCCAAATCTCAGTCAGCAACTCATAGGGAAGAGAAGCAACCAGAAATAGAATCTGTAGTAGAAATTTCCACAAGCAATAGGAAAAGGCTAACCAAAAAATAAAGTAAAGGGAAGGGTAAGTTAGCTGATATTATAGAAGCCATTGAAATTGAAGAAGGTCCAGTTTTGCAACCAGAAGAATGTTTTGGTAGCTTGCTACCAAATTTTTCTATGAAACTGTCAAACTGTTTTTTCTATGTTATAAATTTTGATTGGGCATCAGACAACAAGGAAATCACATGGGTTATAGGTCACAAGGGTGTCCACATCATCAAATCAGAACTCCTATTTTTCAGGAAAACAAGTCAGCAAATTCAACCAAGTTAGCACATCAATGTAGCAAGAGCACATCAACAATCCAGCACACTCAACATTTGGTTGGATACAATAAGGTTCAACAATAGAATATTTATGGGCTCATAAATAGATAGAATCCTATTTGAATTCAAATTGTATTAAAATAGAAAATCCCTAAGAAATCTCAAATATGTTTTGTAAGTCAAATAAGATTAGGTCTCTTAGCATAATGATCGAATCTAGCCCCAGGTGGCAGATTTTGTAATTAATGGCAGATGGAGATGTATTTATATATATTTTGAGTTTTTTTAATCTAAAATGATTGAGAATGTGAGAAATACCACTTTTGTAAATCTTTATCCAGTTAATATAGATTTGCAGTCACTCTATTTTTTGAACCTGGGATTCAATTTTGGCTGTTACAATATCTCATCATGCTTTTATGTTGTTATCAATTTTGATAACTTATTTGATTGCTTGGAATTCAATGCTATATTTCTCCAACTTCCTTCAATTTGCTGTGATTAACTGCAAATGTTCATATTCACATTAGTAAGCCAAAAATGCTTTAACTTCCACAAAACAATGTTTATCTATAATTGAGCTTTCCTCTTGACTCCATGCCCAATGGTGGTGATTATCACACTTTCTTTCACCTGCAAGAAATCATACAAAAATCTAGAGTTAGCCATCTATAATTGAGTTTTATTTAGAACATTATCTAGTTTTCCTTGAGAGATCCCTCTCATGCTAGAAGGGCTAACTTCTAGCTACAAGTGGTTCAAAATTGTTATTCTTGATTGGACATTGACACAACCCAACCTGTCATATCAAGTGATAACAATATCAATATCCTATCTTTCTCTCCCCTTAGGCCTTCCCCATGAGCTTTATTTATATCACCTCAAAACAATTTTTTCAGTTGGGATATAGTTAGGCCATAGGCTCATGTAGGTGGGCTTTTGGTGTAACTTGTAAACCCTGCCCATAAAATAGGGGTTGGGTATAGTTGGACTTGCGTGTACACATGCTTTTTGAAGGGCATAATTGCGTATGGAATTTAAAATAATGTCTTTAAGTAAATGGATCAACCCTCCCCACTGAGGAGATTTTTTGATCCAAGATTATTTTGTTATGGATGCATTATTAAATTAGATATAACAGAGCACTTAAAAACAATGGAACATAAGCATATAAAATGAAGATAAAAGAGACATAATTATGCATGAGATCAAGACATAGAGAATTGATTACGGAGTTCATCCAATTTGGACTACATCTCCAGGTCCTGCTCAATAGTGGGGAGGCCTTCATTCATTAAATGGCATGAAAAGAGAAGAAGTACAAGAAAATTTTACATAAACACCCTTATACATTTAATATGGAAGATAGATGACAAATGGAGAGCCCAGCTCTAAAGACAGACAACACCATTGGCTTCCTGGTGAAAAATCATGTAGAATTGCCTATCTAAATGCCCAATTCTGATAAAAGGGCTTTCTGCACCTTCTCGGAACCTTCTAATTTTTGAGGTAAGGTTCTGACCACCTACTAGAAGTAGGTGCCGCTACTCTACTCTTTGTAAATCTATGCTTCTCTCTGCTACTCCCCCCTCTCATTGTGCGGATAGCCCACTTTATATTCTGGTGGGTAGGATCCTTAACAATCTGGGTAGTTTTAACCAAATGACAAGTTTAGCAGACGGGTTGTTTCAAATGGAAATTCTCAAACCTTGAATAGTACATAGGTAACAACCTGTTAAACATAGATGAACCTCCATTGACAATAGTTCACACAAACCGTTTCGCATTTAAACCTCAAATCAGCAGATGAATTGGTGTATTACTCCTGAACCCGACAGACATACCTTGTGCCTTTACCATAAGCGATGAGTGATCTGCAATAAAAAGTGGATCCAATAGTAATATCAACTCAAATCCATAATTCATCGAATCTGGTGAAGAAATTGCAAATCAAAATCGGTTGGAGCTAGGGGTGATTCTCCATAATGGGTCACTGCACTGTTCGATATGTGATGTGTGAACCTACAGACTCAACGGGTTTTAAAAACCACACCTGATACTATATTGCATCCAAGAAAATGATGCGCAATCGGCATACAGTCCTGAATCCTTGGCGATAAGCGATCTATGATAAAGGCAGACCCAATGGGCTACTAAACTATACTATATAACCATGTCACATCCGCAGACCTTTTGGTGTATTATATCGCAATCGGTGGAGCCAAGGGTGTTACTGTTCACGGGGTGCTACATTATGTGATATGTGATGCGATATCACAGTCATAACCCTGACTCTGCCAGGGGTTGATTCTTTAGACATTGTCCCTGTGTTGTGCGATATGCGATCATCACATCAAACTGTTTCTTTCTTGGGGCCAATTTGTAACCATCGACCTGCCTCTAATCTATGATTTCGATATGACAATCACAATCTGGTATGCTAGGGGAAGATTCTTTAACCGCAACCTTTTGACTTCTGCGATAAACGAACTATGGGACCAATGGAAACTTGCCACTTGGCACTTCCCCATTCACTGAAGACTCTACCATGTCATTTTCTTCTGCCATTTGTCCAAGTCAAACCTAAACTTTGAATTTCTTTAACTTCTTCCTATGAGCTCGTATTAGAGTGTCATTTGCACCATTGGATCAAGATGACAAGCACTTCGATCTGAAGCTAATTTTATCCAGATTATGCCACTTTAAGTTTTGGGCCTTCTTACCATGCCACTAGTACTTTTTATAGACCCACCTAGATCAATCCTCCTAGATCAAAATCCTCTTTGATCCTCCTAGATCAATCCTCTTGGATCCTCCTGGATCACATCCCTTGGCTAGGATTCCTCGCATTGGAAGATATAAAACCAAGAATATACCTACCTCAAACCATCACAGCTTTAATAGCATGCTCATGGAAACCAATGGACACTATTGGGTACCAGTATCCCACAATGGGCCTGCTCCTAAAGTTATTTACCAACATAATGTTGCATTTTCCAATTCCTTTTACTGACGTTGCTAGTTCTTGCAGTCGATTTCAATCACCCAAGTGAGCATGTTCATGCATTCCTGTCTTAAAGATAATTTCCATTAGATTAAAAATAAAGTGAAATAACTTCAAATCATACCTCATTGGTAGCTCGTCAATAAGGTACATTTGCAATTATGTTCGCTTCCTGTCACAACAAGACAAACTAATGTCTTTGAACAAATCATCATGTATAACATATCACATCAGGTTAGCTTGAAACACAACCATCATAGAACAAAGTCATAAATCACACATAACCATCATAAACCAGAATCATAGATCACATGTAATCATCATAGACTAGAATCATAAATCACATGCATAATAAAACTGAAATAAAATATTAATAATTATCCTTTAATCAATCCTTGGCTTCCACCTTTGCCTTTATTTCATATGCACTTCGGATTGGTTGCCGCACCCGTAAAACACCTAGTGCCTTCTCCTCAACCATGCTCACATACACATAGTGTACATCCCACAAATACAACCACACACAACATACCACACCATGCAATGCATGCATCTACACTTGACATACAACACATACACCTACACCTAGTATACAACACAACACAATACATATGCCTCCACCTGATGTACAACACAACTCATACATCTATACCCAATTTACAATCCCACACAATACCTGTACCTATACCTCACGTAAAACATAACAAAATACATGTACCACATAGATACAACACAACGAGTATGCATGTCACAATATCACAACTAAAAAATACACATACATAGTACTGCATGTACACAACAAAACATGTACGACACACACAAAATACCACATGTACACCAGTACCACCTATACAACACGTACACAGTACCACCTATACAAAGCACCACCTGCACAACATGTGCTCAACATCACGTGTACACAACACCACCTATACATTGTACCACCTGTACAATGTGTACACAATAGCACATGCACGACATGTACACAACACCACCTTCACGCAGCATCACTTGTACCACATGTACATGGAACCACATGCTCACAACACCACATGTACAATCATGCACCCAAAACCATATGTACATAGTGTCATATGTACAAAATGCACACAATGCCATATGTACATAACACTGCATATACAACATGTACATAGCACCATACACGTCACTGCATAACCAACATGCACACAACACCATATGCACACAACACCGCATATCCATCATGTACATAGAACCATCTATACCCAGCACTACATATGCAAAATTCACAGAACACTATCTCTACCACCCTATACATAATATTGCATAAATAACATGTACACACACTATATATACACAATATCACATGCGCACAACATCAATGATGCAACATGTACAACATATACAACATATGAACAACAACAGTACCACATATCCAAACAACATTGTCTCTACCAGGTAACCTTGCTTCTAGTATCTCTCTACCATCCATGCTTATCCTAGCATGACACAGACCACATGACTTTCATTTTGTTGATGCATCCCTTGGTATAACCTATCTATAACATAAACATAATATAATCACATAATATCAACTCATAACCACATGATAATGACCTCGTAGATGTGTTAGGCTACTCTTCCAACTTGATTCCTCATGAACCAAGAATCCCTTCATGCCATTCACCTGCATAAGAAATCATTCCTCCACATGAATGATACATGAAAACTGTGTCAGACAGTGACATGGATACATAGATACATACATGTATAATCATTAGCATAAAACAATCATCATCCTATTAGACAATGACATACATACATACATGTACACATATATAAACATCAACATAACCGTGATCATAACATAATTACCAGATAACATCAGGTCTAGGTTAATAGAACTTCCTTATTTGTGCACAACATTGAGAACCAACGTTCCAAACTTGGTCAAACCATTCGACACCTCATATCCATTTACTTTACCTTTTCCGGTTACCCTTCTCATGTCTGTACTACCAACATCCATTTACCACAATGGACCCAACCAATCCTACCGACTCTCATAGCTGTTGTGGGGAAAAATGCCTATGCAGGACGATCCTATCCACCTAAGGTGTGACAGTGCCTTAGCAACAAACAGAGACAGCTATTCTGGTTTCTTCCTTTATGAAATGTGAAAGAGGAGAGATCAATGGACTTACCGGTGTCTTCCATTTGTCCCTCGATCCAGATCCTCTTCTCTTTGGGTGTTCACAGCTACTTGCCTCCTCGCTCGCCCAAGAGAACAGCTACTTGATTCCTGCGAGATCACAAGAGAATAGCTACTTGCAACAAGAGAACAGCTACTTGTGACAAGAGAAGAACACAACACAAAGGCAAATATTCATATTCATAAATGATTCAGGATTAGAAGTAAATCAAATACACTAATGCAATCATACATCAAAGATACATCAGTATATAGGAGAAAACCAAGATAGCTTTATTGATAAATAACAAGGTTCAGGAAGAGATACAACCCAGAGGGCTCCAATCCAGCATCTCCTTCCCAGCAGAATGGAATTCCTATCTTCACCTCCCTTCAAAGCATTAAGCACCCAATGATTCTAGTCTCAAACCAACAGCAATTCTTTGCAATAACAAAATTCCAGCCTCTAGATCTCATGGAGGAGAGATCCATATATAGATGTTTGGGGAGAGGATGAGTCAGCTTGAGATCTGACTAGTGTCCTCTCCCTCTGTCAGTTCTTGATTCCACTTGGAGGTTCTTGCTTCCACTTGGAGATTTGGAACCTCTTACTCATCACCAGTCGAATTCCCTGAGGCAAGTGTCATTTTGGAAGCTTCCTGGGTTCTGACACCTTGAGAAATGAACTTGCCACATGTCCACTCTCGCTCAGCGCAGGTAGCCAGTGTTGCCTTTGACATTCAGCGCAGGTAGCCAGTGTTGGCTTTGACATTCAGCGCAAACAGCTAGTGTAGTCACTGAAATGATCCTGAATTGACTTGTTTTTGAGCAGTTTCTAGTGGAGAACTTCTGTGAATTGCTGAGGTTTGTTAGCCTTCTTCCTCTAGGGGTAGGAACAACATGTTTAGGGACTTTGGATCCCTTAGATTATGGACATTTCATGCTCAATGATTTAAGGCACAAAAATGTCTATAACAATTGCCCCCTAAAGTATGAGGCCGTTTATCGGGTGAAATGCTTTATCCAGGAGGGTCCGAAGTTCATCCAATTGCTGGGAGGAGACCTGTAATAAGATACAATACAATACATTATTTTTCATACTGCTTTCATGATCTAGCTGAGGTGGGCATTCCCATGCTCAGCTTTATAAATTCATTTTACTGTACATAGAACAGACAATCGTCTGATGGTAGACTGATAATTTTGATGAAATTATCATCCTTTGAGTAGGATGATTATCTGCTGCAATGATGTACATGTCAATGTCTTTATGTTTCCTGAATATATATCGCAGCCCGGATGGATGAAACTAGATCTGGGGTCTTCAAACTCGTTCGATCTTCACTCTAAGTACAAGTCGATCCATGTGAGAATTGTTCTGAAGTCGAACATGGAAAGACATCGCTTGATTACCGGTCAATGAGGTAAACCGTTAACAAGCGCGAGAGGAATCACCGATAATGATAATGACCCTCAAGGTACTACAGCACAATTCACGTGGTGTGAATAAAGGACTTGGCGTCGAACACCACGCAAAATCTTTCGGTCGAAGGTCATTGATGTATACCTGTCGCCGAAAGTGAGAAACTTGCCATTGAGGCATGCAAGCTTCAAAGTACTGAAGGGGTTGTTCCTAGATCAACTTCTTGGATAATGAGTTGATGTCGACAAGAAGCGATCCGTCAAAGGAGGGCCTTAATGAATCCCACATCAGTGACACGGAACGGAGCTAATGATTTTGATGGAGGTGAAAACGATCTGTGACATATGATTCAGGGTGGTGGTCATGAATGGATGAAGGATAATGTATGGCAGTGGATGGGACCCGGTTGACTCTTTCTGAACGACTTCTCTTGAACATATGGCGACACTGATGTGATGGATCGGTAGCATTACCCCAATTATGGATGGTATGGCGAGACCATGGTGATGTGACCGGTGAATGAAACAACCCAACCCGATTGTGGTACAGATGAAAAGTGTCATGTTCAAGAGCGACCTGCTACCATCAAAGTTTTCTTTAGTTTCTCCCAATTTTTCCCCAGTCATTGCTGACCTGTACCTCTTTATTTTTGTCAAGCTTGAGGAGGATAACATATGCTTGTTCTATAACCTGCCCTTCGGGCAAGCCCATCGCTATGTTTTAACGAGCCTAGCGATAGTGAAACTCGTTCTCGTCTAAAGACAAGTTTGTCGCTATTTAATGATTTTAACGAGTCTAACGACAAAGACGACTCAGTCCCTTTTCATTTTTAGAGAGTCTGAAAAGGTACATAAAGTTAACTCCAAAAGTCCTTTTTCGTCATCTAATCCCTTAGGTCCGAAAAAGTATAAAACAATACAGAAGGGATGAGTTTTCGATAGTTTTAACGAGCTGAATAAAACAAGCGCTCGATCTTTTTGTGCAATAATCCCTCAGGTCCAAAAAGATTAAAATCTAGAGGAGGGATAGCTCTTCCTGTCCCTTTAACGAGCTGGAAGGCCAAGGACTCGACAATCTTTTCATATTTTACGAGTCAGTTGAAAAGAGCTTAAAGAAGACTCGTCTTTTGAGGAACGAGTGATAAACAGGGTTAGCAGCTGATTCCAGGTACAGGTTGGAATTTTCCAATCACGACAGTGTCACAAGGATGGCTAGGTGAAATCACTCTTCGCAGCTGTCCCTCAAAATGGGTAAACAATCATATGGAGGTGAATGATCGGCCAATGGAAAAGTGGAGGTGACGGTGCAAACACGACCAAGGCTTTAATGGCTGATGATATTTCATTCACAGTGGTTATTTACCGGGTAGTTCATTTTTTAATGAGCTTAAACGCGGATTGAAACACTTGCTCGATCTTATGTTTATTTTTTAACGAGCATGAACTATGTGCTAAAACTGCTCGGATCTTGCGTTTATTTTTTAATGAGCATGAACTGTGTGCTAAAACTGCTCGATGATAAGTTTGCATGCCCCCAGCATAACAACGCAAATCTAGGTGCATGCCCCCCAAGCTTTATTGCATTCAACTTGGTGGTTGGAATGAAGGTTTACCTTTGAGATTTGGAAAGGAGATTGTTTCATTTTTTAATGAGGTTGACATAGTAAAAGAACTATCCTCATGACTCCTTGTTTCATTTTTTAACGAGTTTGACACGATATTAGAACCGTCCTCGGCGCCCACTATATTTACAGTATTTCTATTAGGGCGATGATCCACGCTGACAAAATGTTTAGGAATCTTCCGAATCCATTAGATATAGAAGATTTCATATTGTAGGTTTCCACTGTGGCCACTTCCGCCAGATTACTTGCAGGCGGTAGGGAAAAAGTACCCATTAAGGCAGGGTCTTTTAGGAGACCTACTCCAATATTTTGAAGCGAATGATTGCTTCTATGGATCATTGGAATGCTTCCCATAACTTGTGAACTGTCGGGGAGGAAAGCTTGTTGGTCGATGACTGTAATTCCTCCTTGAAAGGGAAATGCAATCTTCCTGAAGTAGGTCGACACAACTGCGGCCATGGCATATATCTAGGGCCTTCCCAGTAGGATGTTGTAATCGAGGCTTCCATCAATTACTTCAACATCAATTCCTACTGTTTTGCCCCCTAGTTCAACTTGCAAGTTACTTAAAATCCCGTATGGAGTGTATGATCGTCCATAAAATGCTTTTAACGTCGTTGACGATCTTGACAAGGGTGGTGAGCCTAAATTCTTCCAGCAACTCATCGACATAATACACGTAGATGCCCCCTCATCAATAATTGTTCGATGAACAGTTTTGTTGAGGGCTTTCACTTGAATAAGGAAAGCTAGTTGAGCTAGTAACTGAGGGTCATATCCTTTATGATCAAAGGCCACAAGATTGGAGTCCATTGGGTCAATTTCACCTATTGCTGATAATAAAGCTTGCTCTTGGGAGAGGCAATTTTGCGGTACCTCAAGCGTCGACATAGCGGACGGCGATTGGGCTAGGTCCTCTATTATATTATAATTCTGTGCTATTTTTGCACGAGGATTAAATGTCGACTTGTACACTACTCCCTTTGGCGACTTTATCATTTGTTCAGGAATGGTGGGTGGCACAACTTTGGTCAAAGTTGTTGTCGAACTACTAGGTTGTTCATTAGCCTTGTTATTCGACACCTGTGGATTCCTGTAATCTTTATTCCTTGCCAAAGCATCATTTTGCTGCTTTGAGATAGACAACATAAGCACTTGGGATCGGGAAGCATTTTGATTAGCAACCAGTTTGGTACCCGGGCTTGGAAACGGATCAGTCAATACTGCTGAGGTTTTTGAACTCTTAAAGAGTTTCTTAACTTCAGCTATATGTGGACAATCTCTCGTCCAATGATCCTCATCGCATATATGACACCCCGCAGGGGGTTTCCTTTTTCTCCCTTTCTTTTCCTTCTTGCCCCCTGGTTGCTTCAGTTGTTTGCCCTTGTCGGTCGACGCGGCATTTACTTCCGAGGCAAGAAGTTCCTCATTTGCATTTTGACTGGAAATCTTACGGGCCCTTGTAGATGTAGCCTTTGTCGATTTCGTGTCTGTCATGCCAATCACGCCATCGATGGCATGAGAGTCATTGTTTGATTTAGGAGGAGGAGGAATTGATAATTCTGGTCTAGGGGCGTCAGATATTTTGTCGTAGAGCATGCCAGACTGAGTATAGACCAAGTCCAGATATTGCGCACGAGCGATGACTTGCTCTTCCGTGATTGTAGGAAGTAAGGATTTGATAAACCATTCAGCTAATAGCTGATCGGGAACGTACGTTTTTACCATCCTACGACGACGTCACCACTCATGTATATGATTAGATATGTGAGTGGTTGTTGTCTGTTTGAAGTTGGTTAGGAGTTCCGTTCCCGTTTCATACCTTATCGGTAATTGAAAATGGGTTAAGAAAGTCGTGGCTAAGGTACTGAAGTTGTTGAACGAAGCTCTAGGCAATTCAATATACCATTTTGCCGCTGGACCAGTTAACGTCCTCTGAAAAAGGCGAAGCCTAATCGAATCATCGTTTAGGGTGTTTGATGAACACCACAGATGAAATGTCATCACATGATTCGACGGATCTTCTCCCAGATTTCCATTAAATTTAGGAATATCTGATGGAAGTTTATGCGGAATCGCTGGCCACCAAGGGGCATAAGCAATTGGATCATTCGTCAGCCGGTTTAGATTTGGTAATTCTAGAGTTGCTACAAAGGGCAACTGTTGATTCAGGTTAGGCGAAGCATACCCAGGATAAGATGGAATCGCCTGAGCAGTGGGCCTTTTCATACCAGCATAATGTATTTGATGCTGGCAACTTTGACAAGGTTGATGGGCATAACCATTATAATATGGTTGTTGATTACCACTTTGGAAATGCGATTTCCCATTACTTACAAAGACTTGTTGCTCAGGTCCTTGATATGATTGCTGGAATGGGGGTTGTTGAGTTTGAACCAGCTCTGGTTGTTGAACCATTTGCTGTTGACCAATACTGGATGATTGACCAAGATGAGGAGTCACAGTACTTGTTTGATCTTGAGTCGCTCCAGATAAGGAGGCACTAACCTGAGGTTGTGGTTGAGTCGTTGAGACAAGAGGCTGTTGTATTGCAACCTGAGGCTGTTGGGGTTGACATACAACAAGTAGCACTTGTACTTGCGACGCAGTAACCATAGCAGGTATAGTGGGAATATTCAACACAGGGTGGACTGGTTGTATTGAATATACAACCCTTGGTTGCTGAGGCAGTATTGGTACCCAACCGCTGGATGTAATTCCAGTTTGACCTGAACTTTGTTGTAAACTCCCATATGGTTGTTCTCCGGGAGGGAACAATGAAAAGGCATACTGCCCTCCATATGGTGGCAATCCAGTACTTAAAGGGCAGATTGGCCTTTGAAGACACATTGGATCAATTTGTTGAGTTTCAACATAAGAAATACCAGATGATAATCCGGATGAAGAAATAGGAACTAACCATGTCGTCGAAGCAGTCCCTGATGGGACTCCGGCTTGTTGTTGATAACTTGTCGGGACAGATGGTATACCATCGAACATCGTTGGGGTAGCAGCAGGAGGCTCTGCCACTGCTGTGTCGGATGACACAGTCCTGGATGTCGACGGTTGTTCAGACATATCTAGTCTATCCAAAAGATTTTCTAGCGATTCTACAAGAACTTACGATGCAAAGAGACTAACTTCGAAGATCAACGAGGGAATGGTGATGATTATTCCGTTTAAAATAAATTTTAATGACGCTTAGACACAACCTACTTTTTCAATTTTAAAGAGTCGAGAAAAAGCAAAAGATGACTCTAGTCTCCTTCGATGTTTTAACAAGCCCGAAGTGACAAATGCTCGGATGGACTTTTTCCGTTATAGAGTCTGAAAAAGGCCAAAAGGAACTACTCTGGAGTTCTAGGTAGAGGGTGTGCCAAACTTTTCGCAAAACCGCAAAATACTTTTTAAGGTACGGGCGGTCAATCTTCCTGAATGCTGTGTTCAGTGCATTGCGATCAGTAGGGCGGCCGACACGGCTTCCTAAGGATAAAGGTTTTATTCCTATAGGGGTCTCCCAATATATACGCGACGGTACGTGGGAGCACAATCCGTACTAGCGCTATCGTCCCTCAGGAGGAATCACCTACCTTCAACGAGATCGACAGTCACCAGGCTTTACGACGCCGGAACACGTCTCTAGCCTAGACCTCTATGTTGTGCATTATGTTGCAAAGCGTTGTTAAGTTCATTCAGTTTATTTTAGGTTGATCTTTTTAGAAGTTTGCCTTTTTGGATCACCACGAGATGTATGATACAATTCCTAAATGCAGTCTAAAGATGATAAGCAAGCTTTATATCTTTTCAACAATGAAAATCCTAGCTACAAAGGGAAAAGAAAGACACCATCTTTTCTCAAAGAGCAATCAGCACACTTTAATGCACTTTTCCTAAATCAAGCATGCAAACTATCAAGATGCAAATGCACAATGCAGGTGTTTGTTTTCCACTTTCTTAGTATTGATGCCTACAAAGAAAGCTTTTTGTACAACTTTGAATTTGCTTTTAAATGACAAGTACAAACAAGTTTACTTTTTCGAAATCAGAAAGGGTAGAAGAGAATACAACACTTTACGACTTTCGAAATGAACACTTGTTTCAACACTTAAAAGAGACAAACTCAAACCAAAAGCAAAAGCAAATGTATAATCAACTGTAAACAGCCAATGAACTCTCTCCTAAGATCACAATGAACAGATCTGAATCAAGGGCTACAGGATGACTATTTCGCTCTTGCAAAGGAAAACTGCAAATGATGCCACAAACACATAAAAACACTCACAGTCTTTTTGTACAAAAGGAGGCGGAATTTAAGTAGAGAAAAGGAGTTATCAGACTGGTACCTATGCTGGTTACAGGCTGCAAAAATCAGAGATCAAAACAAGGCAAAACAGAGCAGAGAACCCCAGCTGCACAAGGCAAAACTGGTTCAGCGCAACCTCAACACTGTGGTTTTGACATTCAGCACAGGTAGCCTTCACGGGACCTGGGTTGAAATGCAGAATGCCTTCACAGTGGTCGCGCTGAAGGAGAAACTCTTGTTTCTCACTGGGTTCTGGGTCACAGATTGCTCAATAATCAACGATTTCAGGCCAAATCAGAAACACAAGCAAGGTATAATCAAAGGGATGCTTTGAGGGGGTACTAAGATCTATCACAAAGGATCATCAAATCATTTGTGAGTTCATTGTTCAGATCATAGACAAGTCCAGTGATTGGATCAAAGCAGCAACTGTCTACTTTGCATCCGGGAATAGCAGATGCAGTTCGATTGTTGCTGTCAAGTCTATGAAACAAACAATGATAGAAACACAAATAAAATGACTAAACAAATCTCCCCAGCGGAGTCGCCAATTTGTTGTGGGGAAAAATGCCTATGCAGGACGATCTTATCCACCTAAGGTGTGACAGTGCCTTAGCAACAAACAGAGACAGTTATTCTGGTTTCTTCCTTTATGAAATGTGAAAGAGGAGAGATCAATGGACTTACCGGTGTCTTCTGTTTGTCCCTCGATCCAGATCCTCTTCTCTTTGGGTGTTCACAGCTACTTGCCTCCTCGCTCGCCCAAGAGAACAGCTACTTGATTCCTGTGAGATCACAAGAGAACAGCTACTTGCGACAAGAGAATAGCTACTTGTGACAAGAGAAGAACACAACACAAAGGCAAATATTCATATTCATAAATGATTCAGGATTAGAAGTAAATCAAATACACTAATGCAATCATACATCAAAGATACATCAGTATATAGGAGAAAACCAAGATAGCTTTATTGATAAATAACAAGGTTCAGGAAGAGATACAACCCAGAGGGCTCCAATCCAGCATCTCCTTCCCAGCAGAATGGAATTCCTATCTTCACCTCCCTTCAAAGCATTAAGCACCCAATGATTCCAGTCTCAAACCAACAACAATTCTTTGCAATAACAAAATTCTAGCCTCTAGATCTCATGGAGGAGAGATCCATATATAGATGTTTGGGGAGAGGATGAGTCAGCTTGAGATCTGACTAGTGTCCTCTCCCTCTGTCAGTTCTTGATTCCACTTGGAGGTTCTTGCTTCCACTTGGAGATTTGGAACCTCTTACTCATCACCAGTCAAATTCCCTGAGGCAAGTGTCATTTTGGAAGCTTCCTGGGTTCTGAGACCTTGAGAAATGAACTTTCCACATGTCCACTCCCGCTCAGTGCAGGTAGCCAGTGTTGCCTTTGACATTCAGCGCAGGTAGCCAGTGTTGGCTTTGACATTCAGCGCAAACAGCTAGTGTAGTCACTAAAATGATCTTGAATTGACTTGTTTTTGAGCAGTTTCTGGTGGAGAACTTCTGTGAATTGCTGAGGTTTGTTAGCCTTGTTCCTCTAGGGGTAGGAACAACATGTTTAGGGACTTTGGATCCCTTAGATTATGGACATTTCATGCTCAATGCTTTAAGGCACAAAAATGTCTATAACAATAGCCTTACCTTTCGCTGCACTTATTCATGCACCGAGATTCATATGAATTTTGCATTATCTTTTGGGTACCACACAACTCTCCCCAAGCTCCATTAACTTTCCTCTTTCTCAACCAATTCCCAAGACTCAAAATTTAAAATGCAAGAACAAGAAACAACAAGAAGAAAACCATGAAAACCAATAACAACATGACTCTGCGAACAAAGTGGTATGGTAATACACTTGACATAAACAAAGCTGCCAATAAAGCACAAAAGATCACAAAATACCAAAGCACAAGACTAACAACAAACACCATGACTCAATCCCCATGGTTCCCATTGTTCCCAAAGAAAGCTCAACCTGAGCCTTCTTCAATATTTCATGGCAGTCTCTTTTCCATGCAATTTCTTTCATCATACTGCCATAAACACATAATTGTCAGTGCATAAATAAATATAACAATATGCCCATTACCTTACCTTGATGTGCCAAGCACTTTTCTTGCAACTGAACACATCCACACCATCTCTCAAGGGACTCCAATTCCCTTGAGAAATCCATGTTTAACTAGAGACTGGCTAATATACATGTTAAGTACATGTTCATGACTATAGCTCATATCCGCATAATGTTAGACAAAATCAAGGTTAAGAAGACTTCTTGTATGAAAGGCACTCATTCATTTGGAATTAGGGTTTCCAAACATAGCCAAAGGAATTCTTGTCAAATTCCTTTCTTTTACCCTTTTTTACCTTGTTGTAATCGAGGCTTACTATGTACTACCACATCACCCAACTGTTGGTTATATAAACATATCTACTATTGCCTTGTCATACTAGTACCAAGCATGTTTCCTGCAACTACTCACACATGTCAACCACATGTTCCAAATATCAATACAATCATAGATATCAATTTGGAATCAACCTTTACCAGGACTAGCAATCATGTCCTAATCCATAGTCAACTCATAGGCACTAGACATAGTGCTATAACTGTCACCTACTACACTCACGTACATATCATTTGTCTCAACAAATATGTATTAGTACAACCTGTTAGTGTCAGTCTTTCCAGCCTTCCTCCAGTGATCAAATATGCTCTTACAAAGTGATTTTGAAGTGTCAAGGTCAAATTTTGTCATTTCAGTGAGTCTTCAAGCAAAATTTAGTCACTAGGCATTAGGTCTAGGGTTTGCTTTCACTCTTTTCAAAATTGCCCAAATGCCAATCCATGTCATCATTCTGCTGAGTCTATCATCATTCATAGGGTTGTCATCATCATGTCATGTTCCATTGGGTCATTTTACACCTTGTTCATGCTTCAGTTGTGCCTAGGCAAGGTCATTTCCCTCTCCTAGGGTTTTGAAGGCAATTTCTCTTGGATGGTCAAATCATCGGCAAAACTTGTATCCAGATGTTCATACACCTTCTCCTATCCTTCATGTACCTTATCAAATGCTTCCCATCACTGAGATCCGCAAAATTCCTCATTTTCGCACAAACCCTAGTTTCTTGCTACAACCTGGCAATTTTCTAGGTTGGACCTGTGTTTTGCCCTTTTGGACCCCTTCCCCTCACTCGATCTCCGTGATTCCACTTTCCCCTGCACCCTAACATCCCTCCCTACTTCCAAAAATTTCCCCAAGAATTTAGAAGCCTCTTATCCCCTTCATTTCGCTTCATTTCGACAAAATCCCTTGTTCCACACATCGGGATAAGTTTCACTCAAAAGCCGTTTCAGAGAAATCAAAGATGAATTTTGGAAAACTGAGAGAGGTTTTTGTCCAAAACATGCCAAAGAAGAAAAACCTCCTTCACTTTTTTCACAGGTGTCATGGTTTTAGAGAAATGTCAAAAATACAATCGCCAGATCCAAGGAGGTTGGCCAAGGCACTAAAACGACGGAAAAGGCCCGATCCACTCCAAATTTTGGCCAAAACCTCTTTGACTGAGCATGGTACTTGATTGGGGACTCCCAGCCCAAATTTCAAGAAATTTGGAGAAAATTTTGTCAATTGTGAATTTTTTGTGCCATACACAGGTTTTCCTCCCCAATAGGTCGCGCGCCACGCGCGACCTATTCGATGGGCAACCCTATTTCGGGAAAACTCAGCATTTTTGGATTTTTCATGCAAAGATACACCTGCTCAGAAATTACCAAGAGATTTCATCAAATTTTGAGCCTCCAGAAGGTCAAAAAACAAGCAAAAATGACTTTCTGCCACCTTTTTGACACACAAGAAGCAGTCTTGGGAGATTGCAATTTGTGAGGGGAAAATGGCTAGAAAATTCAGAAATTCCACTTGGGTTGGAAAGTAGACATCTAAACCTTTCCAAAAAGCCCACTTTTGCCTCATTTGAACACCTGGAAGTGCCTCAAAAGCAGCTCCAAAGGCGCGCGACCTGTTCAGGATCAGGGCGCGACCTGTTGGGCAGTTTTCACAGAAATTCACCTACAGCTCAGCAAAATGCAGTTTTGACTGGATTTGACTTTTTGGAGTAGATTTTGATCCTCCTTGTTGTAAATGATGTAATTTTATGATAATTTGACACTTATTTATCTCTTCTAGAAGATTCATTCATGAGATAGGCAAAAATTTAATGAATGAATTGGTTTCCTAGCTTATAGAGGCAAGTTGTTTTGACTGCCTAGTTTTAGTGCTTAGTTTAGAATTGGTTGAAATAGCTCCTAGGATAGTGAGCTCGACCCCTAGAGGCAAGGAAAGATGTTAGATTGCCTATATTATGTACTTTCTTGGTCATTTTCATGGTTGGACTCTTGAGGGAGAAAGTTCTATTGTATTACTCATTGTATCTCTGCAATTTTGGCAAAGGAAGAAAGACCAGGGTTTTGCAGTCCTTTTTGGGATTCCTGTGGTTACATGTATTGATGGTGTGTTTCTCTTTGTACTTGTTAGTTTTTTATGTGAATCATCTTCTTACTTTTCCTTCTGTAAATTAGGCAAATGAAGTGTTAAAGTAGAATTCATGATTGCCATGCTCTGCTTTTAAGTTTGCTTAATATCAATGTTTTCATCTGTCTAAAGAGAACTCTTGAAGGTTTCTTGCTCTCTTTAGCTCCTCACCGGTCATTCCTATCCATTCACTTAATTCAAAGGCATCAATACAGTCTCCTACCTTGCCCCGAAGAATCCCCTGCGAAAACTGTGTCCAATCCCCGCACCCATAATTGCCTTTCCCCAATTTTCCACCAAAACCCTAAAAAATCCCAAATCAAACCTTTTTATCAGTTTACTAGCCTAAAATCAGTGTTCTTTATTGGTTATCTCTGCCCGTTGAAGATCTTTGCTGAGATAGACCGGAGAGAGCCCTCTCCTGCCCCGTAGGGCTAGCTACGAGGCTAAGTGGTTTGATGTTGCCTTGGAGTTTACCTTTCTCAGCCTGAGGTGAAATTTCAAGCGCTAACATATTGGCGACCATACTGGGGAGAAAAAATGGTTTGCTTGTTGATGTCATTTGTTTTATAAGCTACAGACGGAGCCTGAAGTTATGCCAGGTAGCCTTTGAAACGCTTTTGCTTTGCATTAGCAGAAGTAGATAAACGCTGCTTCAGTCAATCTTCGGTCTAGCTTGTAATCGTGACATCTAACTTGTTAATTGCCCCAGTACATGTATCAAGTTCAGATCTGATTGTTGATGGTGGACAACGATCAGACACTTGAAAGGTTGAAATCATTCACTTGGCGACTCTAAATCATTTTCGATATCAGATCCAAAGACTCCACTGGAGGATGATCCCGACCAACAAAAACATGAGAGGACAACATGGACAGATCAGGTATTCAAGTTGGAATTTCATCCAAGACATTTTGTTCTTTGTCATAAATTATTTCTTCTCTTTTCCTGAGAATGTAAAGAAGGCTTTGCAAAGTATATTGTATTTGAGAAGAGATCCTCGGCCTGCAGTTGATTCTTTCCCTTTGAAGATTGTAAATACCAAAGATTTGCATACCTTTGAGCTTGATCAAGACCTTTCTTCTAAATTTTGTGATGACCATCTTCAGATTGATGAACCTCAAAAGACCAAGATCGATTCTATACCTGCTGTACATACCCCTACACCTTGTAAAATTCCAGATCGGTATAAACCTCTTGTTTTACCTTCTGTTCTTCATGCTTTCCCCAAAAACCATGATCTATACTTGCCGAGGTTTGATGGTGAATGTAAGAATGTCAATTCTGAGCAACATGTGCAGAATGTTGAGAATTTTCTAGACCTTTTTGAAGTTGATGAAGAGGATGTGAGTATTAGGCTTTTTGCTCTTTCTTTGCAAGGCAAAGTGAAGAGTTGGTTCAAAACCTTGCCTGATGCAAGCATCTCAGATTTCCAGCAGTTTGTTAAAGTTTTTCTCGATAGGTGGATGATCGGGCAGAACCTTTTCTTGATTGTAGAAGAGTATAACCAGCTGAAAAGATTGCCAGGGGAGACAGTACAACAGTTTTCAGCCAGATTTAATCAAGTTTATTATTCGATGCCAGTTGATATAAGACCTTCTCCTAGATCTGCTCTCTTGCACTATCCGGGTGCCTTTGATCCGGAAATGGAGTTTCAGCTGAGAGAAAGGAATATTGCAACACTTCACGAGATGCAAAACAGTGTAGTAGATGTAGAGGCTCATCTGTTGATCCGAAGGGCAAGGATGAAGGAAGAAGAGATGAAAAACATAGATCCGAAAAAATCAACATCTCTAGAGGTGAAGCTTGACATTTTGGTAAGTGCAGTGGAAAAGATGATGGACAAGATCACCACAAGAAATGATTATGAAGCTCATGGCGCGCTGATTGAAGAAGAACAAGTTGCTGATCCAAAACATTTTGTTTCTTATCCTAGTTGTCATAGATCTGATAATGATTGTTTTGTAGATCACCTTGGCGAAGAAAGAACTGTTGATATGACCTGCATGCTTAATGATATGTTTTATACCGATGAATTACCTCAGTTTGATCAGTATGATGATGATTATGTTCTCCAAACAGAAGCTAATCTTGCAATCAAACAAGTAGCTAGTTTGTGGGAGGAAAAAGTTCATTTTCAGCAGCTTGAATACAATGTTCAGCCATGACATATCAGCTATGACATTGATGACGAAAGTGCAACAAAGTTTGAAGTAAGTGAAGGATCTTTGCCTTTTTGTTTTGATTCGTTTCAGTTCATCAGAGATAACTACCATGCAATCAGAAATCAAATGTCAACAAGTCTTGATTTGAATCATCTTGAGAGCAATGAAAATTTTGTTCAAGACTTCTCATATTCAGATTTGCAACCCCCGAAAGCCATTGATTGTCCAGTTGCAGCTGAAGACTTGGAAGTGAACACACATGATTTAATGATTCAAGGTGACTCCGTACCATTCTGTTTTGAATCATTTCAGTTTTTGAAGGGTAGATTGCATAGTAAATCCTCAAATGAACAGCCTATAACAAATCAGCAATCTCTCAGTGTTAATGTTGAGGATGAGACAGATAACAAAATTCTTGAGCAGCCTGTAGCATCAGATTTGCAACCACCAAATGAAATTGAAGGGCAGATTACAGATGAAGCTGTGGAAGATGAAATACATGATTTGATGATGCAGGAAGATTCTATACCCTTTTGTTTCGAAGCATTTCAGTTTATAAGGAAGAATCTTCATAAAATCTCTCAAGAAAAAGATGAACAGCTAGAAGGATGTCATACATTTTCAATGGATACATTACAGCAGTCTTTTCAAGTTGTTCATGATCCAATAACTGATGTTTTGGATGAGGTTTGCAGTCAAAGTCTTTCTCCATTGACTACATGTGAGCTTGAAACATGTACTGATATGAATTTGATCCGGCAGCCGATTTCTTTCTCATTTTCAGCAGAGGTCTCGTCACAAGGCTCAGATCAAAGTTTGCATTCATGGTATGAGGAGAAGAGAAGTAATTCATTAGATGAGCTAAGTTCCAGTGTGCATGAATTTCAAGATCCTTATGTAGTGTTTTTGGAGGTAGATAGAGAATCCATATAATTCAACGGATCTGTTTCCAAGTTGTCATGGGAGTTGCCTTTCAGTAGTTCTCTCTTGTTGTTCATAAGTGAGCACTTGTGGAAAATTCAAACAGCAGATGGAATACTTACTCGGTTGCACTGGTTGTTTCATTTCACTTAATCAGGTGATGAATGAAACAGTTAGAGTAGGTTTTGATGAATAAGCTCCACTTTGAGCATCATTTTCAGTTGGTCGATTGTGTTTAAGTATTGAGTCAGTTTTTAGTTGAGTGAGAGTCAATTTGTGTTGTCAAGTCATCGTTTTTTAGTCATGCCTTTCAGCTTGAGTTTTTGACTCCATTGCCCAATGGATGAAGGCACTGTCTAGCTCTTCCAGAGATCTGTCGTTCTTGGCACCTCCAAGGAGCTACCATCCCCATTGGAGCCAATGTTAGTGTCAGTCTTTCCAGCCTTCCTCCAGTGATCAAATATGCTCTTACAAAGTGATTTTGAAGTGTCAAGGTCAAATTTTGTCATTTCAGTGAGTCTTCAAGCAAAATTTGGTCACTAGGCATTAGGTCTAGGGTTTGCTTTCACTCTTTTCAAAATTGCCCAAATGCCAATCCATGTCATCATTCTAATGAGTCTATCATCATTCATAGGGTTTTTATCATCATGTCATGTTCCATTGGGTCATTTTACACCTTGTTCATGCTTCAGTTGCTCTTAGGCAAGGTCATTTCCCTCTCTTAGGGTTTTGAAGGAAATTTCTCTTGGATGGTCAAATCATCGGCGAAACTTGTATCCAGATGTTCATACACCTTCTCCTATCCTTCATGTACCTTATCAAATGCTTCCCATCACTGAGATCCGCAAAATTCCTCATTTTCGCACAAACCCTAGTTTCTTGCTACAACCTGGCAATTTTCTAGGTTGGACCTGTGTTTTGCCCTTTTGGACCCCTTCCCCTCACTCGATCTCCGTGATTCCACTTTCCCCTACTCCATAACATCCCTCCCTACTTCCAAAAATTTCCCCAAGAATTTAGAAGCCTCTTATCCCCTTCATTTCGCTTCATTTCGACAAAATCCCTTGTTCCACACATCGGGATAAGTTTCACTCAAAAGCCGTTTCAGAGCAATCAAAGACGAATTTTAGAAAACTGAGAGAGGTTTTTTTCCACAACATACCAAAAAAGAAAAACCTCCTTCACTTTTTGCACAGGTGTCATGGTTTTAGAGAAATGTCAAAAATACAATCGCCAGATCCAAGGAGGTTGGCCAAGGCACTAAAACGACGGAAAAGGCCCGATCCACTCCAAATTTTGGCCAAAGCCTCTTTGACTGAGCATGGTACTTGATTGGGGACTCCCAGCCCAAATTTCAAGAAATTTGGAGAAAATTTTGTCAATTGTGAATTTTTTGTGCCATACACAGGTTTTCCTCCCCAACAGGTCGCGCGCCACGCGCGACCTATTCGATGGGCAACTCTATTTCAGGAAAACTCAGCATTTTTGGATTTTTCATGCAAATATACACCTGCTCAGCAATTACCAAGAGATTTCATCAAATTTTGAGCTTCCAGAAGGTCAAAAAACAAGCAAAAAATGACTTTCTGCCACCTTTTTGACACACAGGAAGCAGTCTTGGGATATTGCCATTTTGGAGGGGCAAATGGCCACCAAATTCAGAAATTCCACTTGGGTTAGAAAGTAGACATCTAGACCTTTCCAAAAAGCCCACTTTTGCCTCATTTGGACACCTGGAAGTGCCTCAAAAGCAGCTCCAAAGGTGCGCGACTTGTTCAGGATCAAGGCACGACCTGTTGGGCAGTTTTCACAGAAATTCACCTACAGCTCAGCAAAACCCAGTTTTGACTGGATTTGACTTTTTGGAGTAGATTTTGATCCTCCTTGTTGTAAATGATGTAATTTTATGATATGTTGACACTTATTTATCTCTTCTAGAAGATTCATTCATGAGATAGGCAAAAATTTAATGAATGAATTGGTTTCCTAGCTTATAGAGGCAAGTTGTTTTGACTGCCTAGTTTTTAGTGCTCAGTTTAGAATTGGTTGAAACAGCTCCTAGGATAGTGAGCTCGACCCCTAGAGGCAAGGAAAGATGTTAGATTGCCTATATTATGTACTTTCTTGGTCATTTTCATGGTTGGACTCTTGAGGGAGAAAGTTCTATTGTATTACTCATTATATCTCTGCAATTTTGGCAAAGGAAGAAAGACCAGGGTTTTGCAGTCCTTTTTGGGATTCCTGTGGTTACATGTATTGATGGTGTGTTTCTCTTTGTACTTGTCAGTTTGTTATGTGAATCATATTCTTACTTTTCCTTCTGTAAATTAGGCAAATGAAGTGTTAAAGTAGAATTCATGATTGCCATGCTCTGCTTTTAAGTTTGCTTAATATCAATGTTTTCATCTGTCTAAAGAGAACTCTTGAAGGTTTCTTGCTCTCTTTAGCTCCTCACCGGTAATTCCTATCCATTCACTTAATTCAAAGGCATCAATACAGTCTCCTACCTTGCCCCAAAGAATCCCCTGCGAAAACTGTGTCCAATCCCCGCACCCATAGTTGCCTTTCCCCAATTTTCCACCAAAACCCTAAAAAATCCCAAATCAAACCTTTTTATCAGTTTACTAGCCTAAAATCAGTGTTCTTTATTGGTTATCTCTGCCCGTTGAAGATCTTTTCCGAGATAGACCGGAGAGAGCCCTCTCCTGCCTCGTAGGGCTAGCTACGAGGCTAAGTGGTTTGATGTTGCCTTGGAGTTTACCTTTCTCAGCCTGAGGTGAAATTTCAAGTGCTAACACAACCATCTTAAAAAAAAGATCATTTCTTCATGAAACACATACTAATATCATTGAATTAATAAAAAATTCAAACAACTCGCAAACATACCATGTTAGATAAATCAACTATATAACATAATAGACACCAAACAATCAAACACCAAATAGACGACATAATCAAACAGTCAAGCACAAAGTAGATGACATAAGCAATCATAGACCATAATGTGTCTTAGGGGAGGCTATCTTGTCTGCACAATGAATCCAAATTAGCACAACATAATATCACATCTTATTAACTCATACCTGAATGTCGTAAGCCTAACAATTTGCATAGACCAATCCAACTTAGTATGATACATACAAAATCAACATATTAATTACAATAACCCTAATCATCAATTCAATTTAACTATCAGATAAAAACAACATGTTAACCTATAACATACTCATCAATGACACATAACATAATCATCAAGTTATGTAACATAAAACAACAATATCAATGCATACAACCACATGTTACCATCATTCTTGAATACCCAACACATGTACATATGACTATACTAACCAACTATCATCGATCATGTATATAACCATAACATCAAAATACATATTCATAAACCTAATGTATATAACCCTAATGCATATAACAATCCTTAACTTACTTACCTACATGCCTAACATGCAAACATGTATGACGATATGCTCTTAGCCCAAAGTTGTAGAAATTTGAATAATATAACACTTATTCACAGAGATAATCCTGATTATACACTATTTACGGAATGCATGCATAATACATAACCTCCTCTATCATTGATCATTGATTTGCGGAATTAAAAAAACAATCGCATGCGCACATTGAATCATCAATCGCACATATCAACACAGTATGTAATGGGGAAAGCATACAGCTGAAAACCCCCAACTATCTGTATATTATAATGATAGAGAACATGTAACAATACATAGTACAATACTCCTCACAAGTACTCAGTACTATCTACACATGCTACACACAAACTAGCTCAAATCTGAACAAGTCACGGGTTCAAATCTCCTCCACTGTTTGCCTGCCTCTACTGCGTAATCAAAGTTGAGAATAGATCAGATCCAAGTTCGAATTCCCTTGGCTTGTACTGCGCAATCCTCATTGGCAATCTCAATCAATGATTGTGCAAATCTCATGCACAGCTACAGTCACAACTGATAGTAGTCTCACCCTTTCACCCACCTCTAACACTTGTCTCCACTGAACTGTCCATGCACTGAGTTAACTAATGTATTCTTTAGTTTATTTATTAGTTAATAATTAGTGAATTAATTAATAATTAATTCACATCACTCATCCCTAGTGTATTTGGCAATTAGACTAAATACAACTAGTTCAACTAAGTCAAACTGAACACAACTCCATCAACTCCTCAATCGACTCCACCAAACTCAATCACTTGAGTTTTAACTGAAGTCCATCATGCAATAGCTCAACTAACCCATAGGAAAAGCATATTTCCTTCTGGCAGTTGCATGTGCCACATCCGTAGCTCGAACTGAAGTGCTGCAAGAGGATAAGATAATGTTTATAGTCCAAATATTATTAAGAGCTAATAATATTCGACTGTTCTATTTTTGACTAGCAGTCTAAAAATAGACTCCACCAATATGTCTAAAAATAGAGGTCCATCTATTTTTACCAAAATGACCAATCATCCATAAATAGCATCCTGCAACTCATAGACCATGATCCATATGTCTAAAAATAGACATTGTGCCAAAAATAGCCTGCGGGCCCACTTAGTGAAGGCGACTTCTTTTCACTAAGCTCCATCATCTTGTTGCATTTTCAACACTCCCTCTCAACAAGATATGGATTATCTGCAACCCCTATCCTACCTCTGTGGTATTCAAATTTGCTCCTGGTGAGCGCCTTCGTCAAGATATCAGAATCTTGATCGTCCGTGGGAATGTATGAAAGTAAAATGATTCTCCGTTGCACACAATCTCTGATGTGATGGTACCTGATGTCAATGTGCTTGGATCTATCATGAAATACAGGATTAGCCGAGAGTTTAATGCAACTCTGGTTATCACAATAAATCATAGTAGGCTCCAAGTGTGACCCGAACAACCCGACCAGGATCTTCCTCATCCATATAGCCTCGCATGCAACCAAACTTGCTGCCATATACTCGGCCTCTATTGAACTGAGTGCCACGGATCTCTGCTTCCTGCTGCACCAAGAAACTATTGTCGACCTGATATTGAAGATCCCTCCAGATGTGCTCTTTCTGTCTGTTGGGCTCCCTGCCCAATCTGCATCCGTGAAGCCACATAGCTTCACTTCATCCTCCTGTCTGTACCACAATCCATATCCCGATGTGCCTCTAAGATAATGCAATACATGCTTGCCTACCTTCCAGAAGAGCTTGGTTGGCTTAACCATAGCTTGTGAAAGCTGGTTAACAACATAGCATATATCGGGTCGTGCATTGACCAGATACATAAGCGACCCCACCAACTGTCGATAAACAGTGGCATCCACTACCTCCGCTGAAGTAGCATCCTCCTTCCTCCAACCTCCAGGAAGAGGAGAATCAATAGGCTTGCAGGCATACATGTTGAACTTCTCCAGTATCTCCCGAGCATACTTACCTTGAGAAACAAATAGTCCATCACTGCGCTGCCAAATTTTCAATCCCAGGAAATAATGAAGGAGGCCCAAGTCCTTCATCTCAAACTCTCTAGCAAGATCCTCCTTGCATGAAAGTATCAACAGCTCATCTCCCGTCAAAATCAAATCATCTACATAAAGTACAATGATCAACAACTTACCCTCCACCACTGATTTCCCCTCCGTTCTTGAGACAATCTCCCATGCACTGTTTCTGACAATCGAATCATACTCTTCCACCCTGGCATCTACCCATGTGGGATCCTCCACAGCTTCCTCGAAAGAGGATGGCTCAGTCACGACACATTTTCTCACAAGAGCCATGTATCCAATGTATCGATCAGGTGACTGTCTCTGTCTGTGCTGTGCTGTAGGTGGTCCTACAACCTTCTCTGCATCTTGAGCCAATCGCTCAGCTTCTGTAATGCGCTTTCACCCTCTGATGGTTGGAACTGCATGAGTGGTCTCTTCCACTCCATGAACTTCATCTTGTGGCTGATCCACATCATGAAGCTCATCCTTAGGAACTAATAGCTCCTTATTTGCATGCAAGTGTGGCTCCCTCTCAAGGAAACACTTCATGGCTTTCTCCTCCTGAAATTTGATATCTTGTTGCGCAACAGTCTTGCAACTATCTAGCAAATACACATGATAGTTGTGGGGCGTATCAGTGTACCCCACAAATATCCCAACCTCTGCGGTCAGCTCCAGCTTCTTCCTAGCATCCTTCGTCACATGCCTGTAAACAAGAGAACCAAAAATCCTCAAATGGGAAATATCAGGCCTCTTACCAGAATAAGCCTCCTCGGGTGTACTCATGCCAAGTATCTTGTGAGGACAACGGTTCTGTACATATACTGCAGTATTGCATGCCTTCACCCACAAGTGAAGGGGTAGGCCCTGATCATGCAACATCGCCCATATAGCACCCACAATTGTTCTGTTCTTCTGCTCAGCAACCCCATTCTGTTGTGGGTTATGGGGAGCTATGAGCTCTCTTCAAATCCCTTCTGCGCTACAGAAGTCCTTGAACTCTCCAGAGATGAATTCACCACCATTGTCGCTCCTAAGAGCCTTCACCTTCTTCCCCGATTCCTTCTCGACCAATGCTTTAAACTCATAAAACTTTGAGTATGTCTCGCTCTTCTTCTGCATGAAGAAGATCTAGCACTTTCGAGAGAAATCATCCACAAAGATCACATAGTACTTGTGCTTTACTGTCGAAGCTACTGAGAAAGGTCCACACACGTTTGTGTGAATTCTCTCAAGGATCATCATGGCGCGACTATCATTCTCGTGAAAGGTGGCTTTCATAAATTTTCCCAAAGTACACCCCTTGCACTGATCTGACTGCGCAAGAGTGCCTTTATGAAGCCCAGTAGAAATCTGCTGTAGTATCTTCAAGGCTCCATGGTGAAGGTGGCCCAATCTCCGGTGCCACAGCTCGCCATCATCCCGGCTCACCAATCCTTCTACCTTGCATGCCATTGTTGTGTAGCCATCTACATGCAATTGATAAAGGTTCTTGACTCAAACCCCTATCTTCTGGGTTTCTCCAGTTGTCAGACTGCGCAGGAAAGCCTTTCCCTCGCTGAAGACAACATCATATCCCTTGTCTTCTAACATTGCCATAGAGATAAGATTCTTCTTCAATCCTGGAACATGCATCACTTCCTTCAGTGTGAAGGGTTTACCAGACTCCCTCTCAAAGGAAATGGTATCAATACCGGTCGCACTGTATCTACCATCATCCCCATCTCGATGTGCACTCCAAGATCTTTCTCATCCAGATCAGAAAACAAATCTCGATCTCCTGTCATGTGAAAAGATGCACCACTGTCCAAAAACCATACTGATCCCATCACACTTGATACCAAGCATGCGATCAGTGAAAAATCCAACTCAAATTGCGAGGCTAAGGCCTCTCCCGCTGTAGATCCAGCAGCTTGCTTATTTTCCTTCTTCTGCGGACAATTTGTGGCATAATGTCCATGCTGGTGACAGTGAAAGCACTTCACCTTGGACATGTCCTGCTTCTTGCCTTTTGCACCAGAATGAGAAGCTTTCTTGTTCTTCCCCTTCTTTGATTTGGTAGCCAAAGCGCAATTTTCTTCATCAGATGCGTTTGATGAAGATCCATCCCTAATATTCCACCTGATCTCCTCTTGCACAAGATCAGACCAAAGTCTCTCCCATCCTGGCAATTTCTCCCAACCATTGGCAGAGTCCTGATAGGAATTCTAACTCTTTGGAAGACCAACGAGAGCCAAGCTCACCAAGTCCTCATCATCGACAGTCACCCCCACACTTCCCAGCTCATCCCGGCATTGGGTGAACTTCGTGAGATACTTGGGCATACTGTCTCCTTTCTCACACATAATGTTTCTGAGTTTATCCTTGAGCGCCAACTTCCTCTGGTCACTCTTGCTTTGGAATAAATCTGTCAACACTTTCCACATCAAGTATGGAGAATCCTTTGCATGCAGGCTGGATACAATGTGATCCTTCACGCCCTCCAACAAAATCCTTCAACACTTTGCTATCTTATTTTGCCAAGCCTCAACTTGAGCAACATCAGTAGGCTTTGGGACCTCAGCCTCTATGAACTCCTTCAACCCATTGTCATCTAACACCGCCTCCATCCTGTCTTTCCATGCAATATAATTCAAGCTGCCTTCAAGGGCATACTTCAATCGCAATCCATTGAAAGACATTTCAACTTCGACACCAAGAAAACACTGTTGCAAATTCAAATTCCACCACCTCAAAACTCAACCGCTTCTGATCTAAAATTTGTGAGAACAAAGTATTTCTCGTATAGAGATTCACTGTATGGGCATTTACCGGATATCTCACCTTCCAAAAGAAGGATGAATCCAGAGGCTACCTGGCCCGATTACAAACTCTGCCTGAAGAAATAAAATGTAATCACTTTCTGAATAATAGATCTGATGATCAACTTCGCTCTGATACCATGTAGAAATTTGAATAATATAACACTTATTCACAAAGATTATCCTAATTATACACTATTTTCGGAATGCATGCATAATACATAACCTCCTCTACCGTTGATCATCAATTTGCGGAATTAAAAAAACAATTGCATGTGCGCATTGAATCATCAATCACACATATAAACACAGTATGTAACGGGGAAAGCATACAGATGAAAACCCCCAACTATCTATATATTATAATGATAGAGAACATGTAACAATACATAGTACAATACTCCTCACAAGTACCCCGTACTATCTACACATGCTACACACAAACTAGCTCAGATCTGAACAAGTCACGGGTTCAAATCTCCTCCGCTATTTGCCTGCCTCTACTGCGCAATCCAAGTTGAGAATAGATTAGATCCAAGTTCCAATTCCCTTGGCTTGTACTGCACAATCCTCATTGGCAATCTCAATCAATGATTGTGCAAATCTCATGCACAGCTATAGTCACAACTGATAGTAGTCTCACCCTTTCACCCACCTCTAACACTTGTCTCCACTAAACTATCCATGCACTGAGTTAACAGATGTATTCTTTAGTTGATTTATGAGTTAATAATTAGTGAATTAATTAATAATTAATTCACATCACTCATCACTAGTGCATTTGGAAGTTAGACTAAATACAACTAGTTCAACTAAGTCAAACTGAACACAACTCCATCAACTCCTCAATCAACTCCACCAAACTCAATCACTTGAGTTCTAACTGAAGTCCATCATGCAATAGCTCAATTAACCCATAGGAAAAGCGTATTTCCTTCTGGCAGTTACATGTGCCACATCCGTAGCTCGAACTGAAGTGCTGCAAGAGGATAAGATAATGTTTATAGTCCAAATATTATTAAGAGTTAATAATATTCGACTGTTCTATTTTTTGACTGGTAGTCTAAAAATAGACTCTGCCCATATGTCTAAAAATAGAGGTCCATCTATTTTTACCAACATGACCAATCATCGATAAATAGCATCCTGCAACTCATAGACCATGATCCATATGTCTAAAAATAGACTTTGTGCCAAAAATAGCCTACGGGCCCACTTAGTGAAGGCGACTTCTTTTCACTAAGCTCCATCATCTTGTTGCATTTTCAACAAAATTATAATGCTAAAACCTAATTATGATGACATGCATCTCTTGCTCTATCTTATCCAACACATTAGCATCATAACAACCAATAACATAATGATAACCTAAATTGCATACCATGACTTCACAAGGCATGTTTGACCTACATTTCATGCATAACTATAACCAAGACCATGCATTCATAACAATTGCATATAGACATATAACACCTGAGTAAAAAACCATATAAAAATAATTCTAGCTAGCATCCAGTCATCAATGCATGACCATAGAAACTACACAAACCATGACCTCATGCATGACAACAACAACCACATCACATGCACTTAATAACATGTGAACACTTACGTGCATAAAAAATACATATACAACCATACACTCATGATGACGCATCCTATCAAAAACATTACAACCTTCAAATGGTGACATAACTACAACCATGATCAACACCATGAAAATGCAACAAGAATATGGAATACAAACATAAGGAACGCACATGAAATGGACATGAATGCATGACCAAGAGACAACCCATCCAGTGTGACATACATACATTCAACATCAACTTCAAGACCCTCATGAACCAATCCAACTCTTTAGATAGCTTTCCCTTCGGTCCCACTGAGCTTTTAGACAACTTAAGCCTCAATTGCTCTCATGCTATAGGAATGGCAAGATCTAGAAACCTAGATTCACTCTCACAAGATTTCCTGTTAACGTCTAGAGACACATTTAGTCAATGTTATGCCAACGTCCCCAAGATTTGAGCCATGTTTTCAGGCCTCAAGCCAAGGTCACTGCCAAGAATTGAACCATCTCTTTAGACTAGTAAAATAACATGGAAATTATAGTACTAAAGAAAATACTTGTTTAAGACCTTGAATGGACCCCTATTAGCCATGATAGACATTTCATTTAACATTTCACGAATATGTAAACTATAGGTGTAAATAACAGATTTGATCATAGGGGTCTCATACTTATTTGAGATTCACCATGAAGCATTGATGCCTCAACACATTAACTACCATTCCATCCATTAGACCATGGATACATTGTTCATTCATATACAAGTAAAAATATGATGAGATCCATACATATTTGTTGTCATAGCATACATACATAACCAACATAATAGGGACAGAAATACCCATGGAATCACATCCATATAAACCACATATAATCAAGTATAATACTAATATAAATATAAGGATAAATAACCTTTCATTAATGATGCAATATCCAAACCTGGGATGGGACCTCCACGTTCCACCCGAACATAAAATGGTTGAGCCAAATCTCTCTTCATTCATTCACCCCCGTGCCATATTCCAAGGATGAATGTGCGATCTCATAGAACACATCAATCAAAACTCATCTAGGGCTTCCAAAGGCCATCCACCTCAACCCATCAAATAGTGATTCCACCTCATGGTCAGACATCACAAAACCAACATCAGATTGGTCTTTATCCTAGCCATCCAGGGCTCTAAAGTGTTTGTTCCAATCAAGGCTCCAGGACTAGTAACACAACCCATAACTGTTGCTGGGCTCCAAAATGTTTGTCCAACCATGGCTCCAAGGCTAGTAACTCAATCCACTAAGGGCTCCAGAGCATTTTTCCAACCAAGGCAACGGGACTAGTAACTCAACCTAAGATGTTATAGGGCTCCAGAGCATTTGTCCAACCAAGGCTCCAGGAACTAGTAACTCAACCCAAGCTAAGGAAATATGAGAACCAACCAAAACAAACAATGAAAGTAAACCCAAAATCACCTTGGCTATCTAGGAAATGGATAGGCTAGGCAATCCACTATTGATCCAAGAAATCCTCCATGCCAATGATATATCACAACCAATAATCCACATGCATATGACATGCATGGAAAAAGTAGTGAAGAAATCATACATGCAACTCGATACCTACAAGAAAATATGATGTAACTACTGATCTGAATGTCCTCTTGTGCTTTCCTACTCTTCCTTTGCCTTCCTACTCCAATAAATCCAAGTATTCAACACACACCAAGAGTGCTCCAAGAAAACTCTAAGTATCCAAGAGTATGGGAGAGAGAATAATGGGAGATCTCCAAAACTAAACTAACCAAGTCTAACCCAAGAGCTTGCCAACTGATCCTCAAAAGCCTTTTTATGAATGAGGCCTCTATTTTCTTCATTTTCCATTATTTTCCTTAATTTTCCTCCTCACATGCAACCTATGACCTTTCACCTTCATTTTCTCTTATTTTCCTTTATTTTCATAAATAAATGTGCTAAAAATGCCATTTTTCCTTTCCAAAGCCTTAGCCATTACCTTTGCCAATTTCCTTAGCCATAAACAACCAAATGAACACCCCCTAAGATGTCTTGCCCAACATTCATCTTGTAATGTGTGTCCCATCAACCATGGCCTTATATATGTTTACATGAGTTTTTAACTCAAGCTGTTACATCCCTGGTATTGCACCAAGAATGTTGTATGTCCCAAGGGCTTCTCAACACAAATTATCAACCCAAGGTTCATACAAACTTTGAGGTGATAGTGCTATATGCACAAGAGATAGGATTCCACTCATGCCACCCTTAGTTATGACATTATATCAACAAGTTCTCGGAGACCCTTCCTCCTATTGAATTAGAATGAAAGCTTGATAAAAGGACAATTGGAAATTGCTTCTAGCTATGAAAATATAAATGCCATTGAATTAACTTGTGAAACCCTAACTAATCAATTCATGAAAGGACACAGGTTAACCTATTTTAAGAAATAAAGATATGTTATCTTGCATAATTCATCAAACTAGCAATCAAAATTGCATGTATCATCTACCTAGTTCATTCTTTCTCATAAATAAATAAACTATTTTCATGATAAAGAAACTAACTCTACTATGTTTTTGCAATGAAGAAAAGGAAGGTTTGAAGTGGCCTAAGAGCTTTCCTTGATCACGATATCACAGTTGGGGGTCATTATGCATCTATGCTAATTCAAATTTGTAGTGGGGGTCAAAAATATTGAAGGAAAAGACTACTACAAGTTTGCTACAGGTGATTTCTACAGGAGGCTTGTAATGCTATAGGTAGGCCTGTAATGCTACAGGAGGCCAGTAATGCTACATTAAGGCCTATAGTGCTATAAGAGTGCATCCAAGTGGTTTTTGAAGGTGAAAGCACTGGCTTTAGGGTATGGAGAGGTGGATAGTAGTTGAAGAAAATGAAAGGAGGTTGATTTGAGCCCCTAGCCAAGTTTAGAACCTCTCGGAGGCCTGTCTTGCACTAGGATGAGTGCTCTTGGCAACTTGGGTAGAATGACTTATAAAACAAGGTTTTGGTACAAAGTTTGGAAGTGGAAGGAGAAGATGAAAGAGATTAGGATGGAAGTGGTGAAAGTGCACTTACTTTCAGATCAACCAACCTTGAAATCAATCACATGCATGCATCCATTTATCATTAACAAAATGAAATAACTTATGATGGAAAAGATGAGTGGAATTTTAGAAATATCAAATTCATGCAATACCACTGATATAATCACTAAAATGACTTCTAAGCTACAAAATACAAATGTAAAATAGGACAACTAACACTAAGATATTTCCAAGAAATCATAAACACAATATTTTTGGGTTGTGGGTGTGAATCCTTCCACTCATTCTCCCACAAGAGAGATGATGTAGAGGCTGCCATCACAGAATTTTATAGCTTAATTTCTACTGAAATGCAAGAAACTATGAATTGCTTGGAATCAAGAAGAAACATAAGTACAAGAAGAGGGACCAAAGCCTCTGGGTTGGGCTCAAACCCAAGGGTCTCAACCCTTTGAAACTAACTCAGATGCAGCTTAAAAGCCAACTTCTCATTATTGAAAAGTGCAGGTCTAATACATGACATAAAAGTTGAAAACAATAATGTCAAGCTTGGAGCTCAATAGATACAACTATATGAACTAAAACTTTGAGTCCTAATGAGCTCTTCTTATAGTTTATTTATACAAAAGGGCAGTTGAAGCAGCTCCCTTGAAAGTAGGAATGGTTCCTTCCTTGATATCGAAAATGGTGGATCTTGTCCTTCTTGATCTTCACTTGGACTAGGACTCACTCGACTACCATTGAACTCAAATTGGTGAGAGAGGATATGGTGATCCCAAGCAAATTTTAGGGAGTTAAGGAGGTGGAAAACCCCCCTAGATTCTCTCCTAGTTGTCTCCATTAAACCCTAGTATAGTAATAGCCTAAATAATGCTTCATTTTCCTACAATTAAACCACCTTAGGCCACATACTATGAAAAACACCTTTTACTACTCTTACTAGGCATAATATGATGAAAAATGTGAATTAATGCAAGGAAAGGATACTTTTGAAGGCTAGAAGATGGCATATTAATATTCAAAATGTACCTATTGATTGGACTCATCAAGGAGCCTCAAATGCTATATGAGGGAGATGTGATGGGAAAAAGAGACCAAAGGGTCATACTTTCTTTAGGGAATGTGTAGAGAGTTCCACCAATGTCAATTTCATCACCCATCCACTCTATCTAATCAAAGATAGCTCAAATTTCCTCTCTGTTATGCATCTAAAAAAGAAAAAAAATATATTTGTTTTCCATTATTCGACAACCTACACCACTTCCTCACGATTTTATTCTTGTCGTCATACCTTTCATTAATTTCCCTCAATTTGACATGGAAAATGAGGTCTTGAAAAAGGGGATTAAATGACTACTACAAGAAGGAGACTCCTCCTATAGCAGCATGTACAATCACAACATAGCTCCTTAAAATTCTTTTTTTCCACCCATAGAGAGCATCATGGAGCCATTTTTGAATTAGAGAAGAGGAACATCATCCTTAGGAAGCATTCCATCCACTCCACCAGTAGCATATTGGACGTGGGGAGGGGACCTACACACACAACAAAGTTATCAGTCAAAATATTGTCAAGTCTGACATGAATATCTGAATAGAAACAAGCAAAGAAAACCAACACCCTTAAGATCACAATCTTATGAGATCTAGCTCTAGCATGCACACTGTTATCCATGATAACTCACTAAAATAAATTTTAGTTTTATTAGTCAACCTTTTCCACCACCGATCTTTTCATCTATCTGTTGTTTTTCTAAAAGAGGTTGTTGTGCTTCATATTCTCATCCCATTTCACCCATTCCTACTCTAGATGTGTTTCCCATTCCTACTCTAACTGCATTCACCCATTCCAACTCTAGCCACATTTCCACATTCCCCTTTGAAATACTTCATAACATTAATAAGCATGCCACAGTCCTTTTAAAGGCTGGGACCCGCAGTCTATATCACAATCGGCCCTTTCCCTTTTGTGAAACCATATCCGCCCGTGTTCCTCCTCCACTTGCGATTGAGATATCACAAATTGCAAGTCTTTCCCGCCTATTGCGATATCACATAAACCCTTTTGATCCGTCGATATCGCTCCTCCACTGATAAGTCCCCGGGTCCACCCATGGTTAAACAATGCATATCTCCCAACTCCCAATCACCATCAACTTTCCATCCGATGACTCTAAAGCCTTTTCGGACTCCCCTGCTCTGTTTCTCTTTAATGGTGAGGCGGGGGGTCTGAAAAGTGGTTTCCGTGTTGCTATGTGTCATTTCCTTGTGATTTCAGATCCCCCCTTTTAATACCATAAACTACTTTCCCCCCCTTAGAAAGTGGTTTTCCTCGCTCTTGCTATAACCCACAATTCCGCTTTACCTCCACCCCCCTACTGCCATGTAGCTCCTTCTGCCTATCACTTCCCACCAACATCCTGACCCCAACTTCACGTCAGCTCTTGGCCTCCATCCACAAAACACCAACTCATCCATGGACATCCACTCCTGTACCGATAGTATATTCATTCCCTACAATCTCCAGCTGTCACATGGCCCCTCCACGTGCATCCATTCACAGTTCGAGAGAATCAGACCCCTTGGTTTTCATTGTTAAATTGGACCACAATGAGATTCCCAGGTTAAATTAGCCACCCAGATCAACACGTCCATTCCGCTTCGGCTCTATGAGACAACGAGAGTATTTCTCAGCATTTTTTTAGCAGCATGGTTATTAAATGGAACACAAATAAAAAAGGTAGCAAACAGCACAACAGATTCGAAGAGATAGATGTTCAAGTTTCCACCAATATAGTGCCGGGATTTAAATTATCGTAATAGTCCATATGCCTCCCTTTTGTATTCGAACTCTATTTAACAAAAAATCCCTAAAAAGGCTCGAAGTTTTATCAATTAGATAGGATTAGATCTCATAGTTGTCCATTGAACCCAGGAAAGGTGACAAATTATGTGAAGAGATCTTTCCCTATAAATATGTAGATTTTCAACTCTGCAAAAAGGGGGGATCGATGATGTGAGAACAATTGTTATACTATTTTCAATTAATAAAAAATACAGTTTGCAGCAATTATTTTTTAACCTAAGATTCATTCTGGTTTCAGTTTGATCCTGTCATGTTCCTTTGTTGTTATTAGTTTTCATAGTTTGTTGATTACCTAGAAATATATCAAACAACTCCAAATTCCTTCAATTTGTTGTGATTACTATGAATGTCCTTATCCACCTTAGTAAACCAAAGATGCCTATGTTTCCATAAAACAATGTTGTTTATTCTTATTTTTCTTTGACTGACTCCATGCCCAATGGTAGCTGCCCTCACACTCTTTCACCTAAAAAATCAAATAGAAAACTTAGATTTATCCATATTCATTCTCAAAAAATATTGAGAGATCCCTCTCAGATTGGAAGGGCTAACTTCCAATTAAAAGCTAGTTTGAAATAGTTACACCTGGTTGAAAGGTTGACACAACCCAACCTGCTCCAACCCAGTTGATAACACGCGCATCTCCAACAATTCAATCCACAGGTAGGCTTAGGTATGACAACCCTCACCTATTCCTTATGCATATAATGCTAAAATGTGTTAATAGTTGAGAAAGGAATTTTAATGGGCTAGAGGTGGCCAGTGAACTTGGCCACCCTCAACTAGTAAACTCAAGTTCATTCAGTCACACATGCAACGTGGAAATGTCAACTCAAGTGAGGTGGTGATTATGAGGAGTGAGGTGATGATAATGAGGAGCAGGGTAATGATTGCAAGGAGTGGGGACAATGGTTCAAAAAAGGAAGTTCGTGTATGATCCATGTCACCAAAGCACTTTGATCCTTTACCACAAAAGGGAATATTAAGTACTAGGCTTGACTCCATTTTCACCATCACTCATTTCCAAAAAAAATAGTTAAAGGATGAGTTAGTGCTATGAGACTACCTAGGGTGCCACTAAACTACTTCGAGCTCTGGTTGCAGGTGTTATAGGAGAAGCTATAGGAGGATCTAAACTACTACAGGAGTGCCGAGAAGAAGCTACAGGAGGGAATTGAAGGGTGAAAGAGAGCTAAAGTGGCCCATAGTTGTCCTCAAACCATCATTCACATGAAAAAGCTATTTGGAAAAGGAGTAAGTTTCTTTTTCCCTCCTTTTCTCTGTAATAGAAAATTGAGCAGTAGTTCCTTTTAGAAATTGTTGTGTATAAAGTAAAGTTAAGGACAAAAAAAGAATTTTCTTTGATATAAATTCTACCATCCTTCTCCCTCACTAACAAAAATCAAGTTTAATAGTGTTTCTACCATTGATATTGATTTAATGAAACATTGAAATTCACACCTAAGTAACACCAAGAAGGAGCAGTAGAAGAAATGGGGGGAGGATTTAATAGAAGAGAGCCCATAGACACAAAGATAATTCATTAACATCCTCTTGTAGTAATTAATTTTCAGAGACATTAGTGGTTTGGTTACTTTGAACAACTCAAAGGGTATGATGATGACATCACTCAAGAATCTTCCATGGCACTACATTCTCAAGGAGAAGATAGTGCCACTAGTGTTTTCATAGGATTGTCCATCTCTTTAACCATAAGTAGAGTGACCACCTTGCCCTTAGGGATTCAATGGAGCAAGGATGACAAAGAAGTAAGTGTTAAAGCTAGGAATAACTTTTTCATTCAGAGAAAAATTTGTGGAGGATAATAATGGAGTAAGAATGGAAATCCTACCTCACCCCTGGGATGAACCAGTCTACCACATTCTCAAATACATATCTTGCAAGGGGAGGCTAAGCATTGTATATTCCTATCATCTTAGGCTACTCCATGAGCTAATATTCAAAGCATATTTACTAATCCCACAAATACTAAGTGTTCCCTATTTCCTCCTACAATCAATCATTGAAATGAGCCAGAAGCTAAGGGAAGGGAAGCATCAACACATTTCCCACCATCGCCTCATTAAGTTAATTGTGATGGATGATTTAAGGCACTTAAGGAACCCTGTGCTATGGATTGATTTTGTAGACATGGATAGGGAGGTCTTCATTGAAACCCAAGCCATCACACCTAGAGAAACACCAACCCCTAGCATTGGAGGTAGGGCAAGAAAAATAGAGGAAGAAGAGGCAGGAAAAATAAAGGAAGAAGAGGCAGGAAAATAGAGGAAGAAGAGGCAAGAAAAATAAAGGAAAAGGAAGTAGAGATTAAGTAAGAATTAGGAGAGAAACAAGTAGAAGAAAAAGATATTCCTAAGGAGACTTCCAAGCCCCAAGAGATGGAGAAGCGAGGACATTAAACAAGTCTTTCTCCAGGGAGCATCGAGCAAAAAGTGGCTGTAACATTGGCTACATTGGGCACACCTTTCAAGCCCAAAAGGAGGTAGCAAGGCAAGGTCCCCTATATTTCAGAACAAAAAAGAGTACCAGGATTAGGCAAGGGAAATGACAACCTCCTTCAAACATCTCTATCACTATTGATGAGTGACCAAGAAAAAATGAAGAAGCAGGACTTAGTGAAGGGAAGATTGAGGATGTAACCTCTCCTAACGCCAAAACCAAGGTACCTATGATACCTGTGGCGGGGCCCACCACTAGGGCAGTCACCTTAAAAAGACTCAAGACACAAATTTCCATTGGAAAATCAGAAAAATAGGAGCTACATGAGAAATAGGTGTTGTTGTAGGAGAAATAAAGGATGCTACAGGAGTGGAAAGAGGAGTTATAAGAAGGAGAAGCCACCTCAAGAAAGGATGAAAAAGGCCTCCAAGATCTACAGGAGCCTGATCCACAGGCCAGTCTACAATCCTACTGAAAATTTGCTAAGGGAGGTAGGATTATACCATAGAAGTTTTCCATCCCACTCTTCTTTGATTTAGAAAAGGAAAGAGGAAGGACACATAGATGGATGCAAATTTCCAAATCAAAAAATGTAGAAGATGTGGGCCTAATGGAGGAAAAGGTAAATGAAATGGGAAAGGAATTAAGTGACCTAAACCTAATGGAGTCAACCATGGGGGAGAAACTACAGGACGAGAACACAAGAATAAAAGAACAACTGCAAGAAAAGGAGACACAACCTGCTACTACGGCAAGTCTTTCTATTGAAGCCATAAAATGCAGGCATCCATCCAAATCATATGTTCTTTTCCTCATGGAGAAGTGGCTACAATTCCAAATATAGACACTAGCACAATATGGGTGTCTGCCTTTCCAAGACTACGGGAAATTTATTGAGTTTTGTAAAAAAGTAAGTATGGAGGAGAGGGAATAATTGTCTAAGTTTTATATGCATAATATGATCCTAACAAATCTGAATTTTTGGGACCCTAATTCAAGACTGGGAGACATGCAACTCATGGCATTAGCATATTGGTTAACACATGAGGAGACAAGGGCTAATGAGGTCAAGAAGGTGATGGAAAAGGAAGAGAAAGAGCCCTTATACATCATAGTAGAATTGGGAATTCATACAGCTGTCATCAACAATCATAACCTCATCTCCTTTGATTTTGATTTAGCACCTAAGTACATAACAACCCAGGCGAAATCCATTCTACTTTTTGAGGATAATTTTAGTATTTTAGGAACAAAGAGTATATAAGCTTGTCATATAAGGTGGCATGACTTACCCCACAAACTACAAATTAAAGATTATCACTCTCCTAAAAGGCTAAGGAATGCCTTGGAAAGAACCCCATTGTACAAAATAATCATGCCAAGAATGAAGATCAAATGGATAGGACTAAAACTTAGTGCTTTCTTACTATTGGGCCTATAAGAAGGCAAAAACTAAGTGGAGTAACAAAAATAATGGGCAGACATAGAGGAAATTGCAAGTTTCTATCCATAGAAAGGAAAATCATCTTATTTCAAAGAATTTCATGCCTTTATATTGTTTTAGTAGATGTTAAGCTATAAAAACTTTGTGATTGCATGCTTCCCTATTACCTCTCTTGTGGGAAGAGTGAATGTAAATATTTACAATCTCAGTCCAAAAACTTTTGTTTATTATTTCTTATAAATAGATAGATGTTAGTTGCAATCCTTTTTCATTTTTATTATATGCAACTTAGGATTTAGTTCGGTGACCAGAGTAGTGTTGTGGAATAGAATATATTTTAGTCAAATTCAACTCATCTTTTCCATAATAGTTTATCTAATTTTGTTATTGGTCATTTGATGCATCTATTTGGCTAGTTGTAGGGTTGTGTTAATCTGTAGGGGCGGGCACATTTTCTGTCTCCACCTAGACATTTCCATATTATCCCTCCGCACCTCACATTGATCTCAAATTATGTTTCCACAGTCATTCTATTAAGGAAAATAGAGGACACCGTGTGAATCACCCTTGGTGAAAGATAGACCTTTGAGAGGTCCTAGGCTTGGCTACGGGGCTTCCCCGACCTTAATTTACTTCCTCCTACCCTCAAGACTCCATTTCTACCCTCAAAAGGCTCTCGGAACCCCTCCTTTAGCAAAACAAGGTCTCTTGTAGCAATACAAGACCTCGTGTAGCATCTCCTATAGTAGCCCTATAGCAGTGTTCCTTCCAACCATTTTTACTCCCCATTTCGGCCCTAGCCTAGTTAAGATGAATAATGGCCCCAACTTGTAATTTTATGATTAAGGAAGGCTCTTAGACCACTCCAACCTCCTCCTTTCCTCATTGTAAAACAAAGTTAGAATTAGTATTTTTTTAATAATCATGTTAAAAGCTAAATTCCTTATTTTAAAGCAAATGTAAAGTAGATCAATGATACGTGCAAGTAGGCTACTGATTTGATTAAATGTTCAAAGTAGAGTAGATTTACTTCTACAAGTAGACTAGCCCTTTCTCTTTCATTCAATTTCAATTAGCATCTATATTTGAATGGATGACGTTTTCACTTTCATAGTTAGAATCAGGTTCAATTATTCTTTCATAAGAAGTTTTGACTATAGCTAGTTGGAGGAATAGTCTCTAAACACCTTGATCTGATTTCATGACTAAGGGTAACATGAGTAGAAGCTAACCTATTCTGCATATAAAATTGTCACCCTAATTTTGTACGAATGTCGGGTTGATAATTTGAGATAAGGATCCCTTGGGAGTTGCAACACTCTTGGTACAATACCAAGGCTCATCAAAGACCTCTAGGGCAGACATGGCACATGGTGCTTAGGAAAGTTCCTCAAAAATACTATAATGTTGGGTATTCTATGAATTTGGATTGTGTGTTGACTTTGGGACAACCATGGGGCCTTCACTTAATGAACCTCTAACATATCACGTGCGTTTATGGCATACTAAACAATACCGTTAATTTGTCTACATATTGGAAAATATCTCTAAAATTGTATTATTTAACCCCCTGCCAATTCGAACCCAATACACATTCCCAATTTCAAAAACCCCTAATTTCACTAGATATTGTAGGTATCCATTTTTTCATTGTCATTTTTTATACCTATTTATCTTTTTAATACCAGCCAATTTAAAATCCCTTTACCCCCTATTATATGCTCAATATATTATGTCATCTTTTCCTCAATATATATCCCCAAATATGTATGCACATGGTATGGTATTTCTACACCAGTGAATCCCTCGTGGGGACAACACCCTTAGGTGGGTGATATATTAGTTCTATAGGCTTATCTAATATGAGAGGTCTAGTGGAAGTAGGGGTTGTCAAATCCTTAGAAGAAGAACTCGACTCGGGAGGGGCATAGAATTTCGCTCACATAGTCATGATAACCTATTCATGAACCATAAGGATATGTGCACTAGTTCTAGCAGGATAAAATTGTGCCCCCCAAATGGCCCCTTATGGAGGTTGAGGAGTCAATGCAAGCATTTGTTGTTGTGGTTGAGGGTTATAATAGGAACTTCAAGTTTGTTACAAGGGTTGCAAGAGAAATTTTTCATGGGTTGGTAATTTAATGTATTATTTTATTCTATCCATAGTTTCAATTGAAATATTTAAATAATGTATTTTTTTCCATGTGCATAATACAATATTATATAGTTGAATGAAGTGTTTATGAAAACACTAGAATATAGATAGGATTGATCATTGAAGTTTTAGAGGTCTAGAAGCACAATTCTTTAAGTTATATATTTCTAAATCATTAATAAAAACATAGAATCATGACAAATTATTTGTATTGGATCATTATATTATTTCAAATCCATATTGATGCTTTTCAAATGGAAAATATGGAGGAGTTAGCACACAAGACCATTTTTACCGGTAGTCCCAGTTTGGAAATTTAGGGTCAAAAACTTTAGGAACTATTTTGAGGCTTCAAATGAGCACTTTTTGTGGTCCTAAACTTAATACAGACCTAGATTCCATAATCTACACACCAATACCTTTCCATTGATGCAAGAATCACCTCATTCAAAGTTTGGATGAGAAATTTATGCCTCCCAAAATTTACTTATTGAAACTAACCACCATAATTCAAGAGGATGCCATGTCATACATGATTATTCATTGAAAAGGGGATAGCCACGTAATAATTATGAATAAGACTCTAGAGGATTCAATGTTTTAACTCTCATTAAGAGTTAAAGGAGTCAAACCTAACCACTAGTAGGCTATTAGGTTGTGTTATAATCAGGCCACTAATAGGAAAGGGTTTCCATTATATTCGAGGGAATTTTGTTCCATAGATGAGTAGAGTAGCTTAGAATGGATACAAAGAGAAAAAATAGAGAGGATTTGTGCATTGTATCAACTCATGGACCACAAGTAGTATTTATTTGTACTTGCATCCATTTCCATTCAGAGAAAGAGAGAGTTGAGCAACCTCACCATCCAACGAGGTTTTCTCTTGAAAGGGTTTCCTAGGGTATATCTTGTGTCTTATGGTTATGAGTGATTGTATTTTTGTCTATCATCTATTTTCCACATTCTACAGATTGAATGCATGAAATAATAACTTAATGAATTCATAATTTTACGAAAAAATAACCTGCATAGTATAGATTTTGTATTTTTAAGGATAATTTTATCAAATTTATTGTGATAAATTGTTGAGTGGAATGTCCACCACATTTTACAAATTATATTGGTATGAAAGTCGGTTTCTTTGGGTATATTTTGGGGATTTGCATGGGACCTATATTGGTTAGTATCAAAGCAAAAAAACTAGTCGTGGTCAATAAATTTTTGAATAATCCTAAAGATCTCGCAGAGGAGAGCTTTTTGCAACTAGAAGCATAGGTCACTGAGATAAACCATAATATGAGCCTCATCATGGTATCCCTAACCAATAAGATTGGTCTATTTGGAGAAGATGGAGGTTCTATTGCACATGTCAGATTGGAGGGGAAATTATTAGATTATGAAGAACTAGAGAGGGAGTCAAAGAAAAAACCTAAAAAAGATCAACCCAATCCAAGTGGTGTGAACCATTCATAGTGTAATCAAAAATGGAAGTGAAGGCAGACATTAATCCATATCATAGTGAGATTAATTATCTAAAGTTAAATCATTGGTTGCATCAATTATAAGTTGATTTTATTGTTCATCATACAGAGGAAGAACAAAATATTTCATTTTCTAGGATAAAATTAGAGTTTTGTGCCCTAATTTAGTGGGAAATCCACATGGATACCTTGAGGTTGGAGGGAGATATTGCAGTGACTAAGTGGAAGGACTTAAAAATGCCCATAAATTCACAATTTTACCCATTGGATATGTAGAGTACCAGTGGATGTGATGGACTTACTTCATGCAGAGACAAGAGTGGAGTGTACAGGAGTACACCACATAAATTAGAAAGATTCCATAATGTTGGGTATCTCCCAAAATAACCTAAACATACCCCTCATGTATCTAGGGAGTCATCACAACCATCTATGGAAGCAAGTTGTGATGTTCAATACTAGATTGGTGGATGAGGCTTGTGTACATGCACAATTCCTAGAGACATTGGCCATAAGAAAGAGAAATCCAATTGCTCAAATCATAAAGAGCACCAAGAAGCTATTGGCATTATGATACAGGTGTTGTCCTTGATGGAAACTCACACATATGACAGTTCATAGTGCAATAGGTTAATAACAAAGGATTACAGATTAGACTCCAAAGATTGAAGAAAGAGAGTGGTTTAAGAAGTATATGCTGGTTCACTTTGTCCAAGAAGTGTATACACACGGGTTAACAGAACAAAAGGAGCATATAAGTATGCACTTTCACAGAAGCAAAAGCATGTATGCGATGGAAAATCAAGGCTTTGGTCCAAGGTATCGGTCCAAGGTATTTGATTCGAGGTATTGGTCCAAGGTATTTGGTCCAAGGTATTGGTCCTAAGTGGTTTTGTTCCGAGGTATTGGGAAAGGCCTAAAACTATATAAGGATGAGAAGATCATTAGGCCAAGGAGTGCAAGTATTGAATATCTTATGAAGTGTTATATCAAATATGCAAGCTATGGGTTTTTGATGCTTTGCTTGATCTGAACTAAGGATGCACCTATGTGGTTGATGATGGATGATGGATCGGGATCATAAGACATAAAATGAATTATCATTATGTGGTTTGATCATGGATAGTCTAGATCTAAATACTGATGCATGTTTTATTCTATAAATGTTAGGATCTAGGTATGACTGAAGTTTGGAATCGCTGTGAAGTTTTTATGTTAGTATTTGCAGATACGTACGCTGGTTCACTTTGATAGAAGTACGTATACATGCAAGTTCGGCACATCGAATAGCTTATATAGTATGAAAAATGATGTTTGAAGTTGCAGATTGGTTTTGGTGATTGATGCAGAGTTATGGGTTTTGCATTGTGTTTTGGTGACTGTGTTCTGGTGAGTGTGTTATGAATGTTCAAATTGATTGATTGTGATTTGCTTCAGTGATGGTGGGTTTTTAGTGATTGATTGAGTTGTGGTTGATTCATACTTTGATGATTGAGTTTAAGCGATTGGTTGATGCAGATGTATTTGATGGTTGTATTGCAGTGGTGATTGATTATGAGCTTCAATGTTGTTGATGGGTCCAATATGAAAATTTGATGAAATGAGGCCTTCAGATTGTGGTGTTGTGTTCCAAGAGTATCCACTCTAAAAAATTATGAAACGTGGTCCCTAGAGGAAGAGAGAAAGTTGTAGCCTTCTGCAAGCTGGTGCCTATGTACTGGTAAACATATCGGCCAGTACAAGAGCTAGGAGGTTGGAGCTCCCTTCCAGTAGCAACTGGAAAATGAGTGAAGATTGGAGCCTTTTGTAAGCTAGCACCTACATACTAGTAAATGGATCGGCTAGTCCAAGAGCCAAGGGGTTGGAGCTCCCTTCTAGTAGCAACTAGAAAACGAGTGAAGGTTGGAGCCCTCTGTAGGTTGTCACTTGCATACTAGTAAATGGATAGGCTAATACAAGAGCTAGGGGGTTATAGCTCCCTTCCAGTAGAAGCTGGAGAATGAGAGAAGGTTGTAGCCTTCTGCAAGTGGGTGCCTGCATACTGGTATGATTATGCACTAGTACAAGATTGTAAAAAGGTTTTTCTTATATTAAAAGAAGACAACAGTAGGTGGTTTTTGTCCCGCATTGGGTTTCCACCTTAAATCTTAGTGTTCATGTGTGTTGCTTATGTGTGATGGTTTATTCTATTCTTACTGCACATGGTTACTATTTATATGGTTAATGAAGTACTGATGCATTGATTAAAGATCAACATATGATGAATTAACTGAATCATAAGTTTAATGGATATACGCTGGTTTCTTTAAAGATAGTTATGTGTACACGCGAGTTACCTTCCTTGAAGTAGCATATATAAATTTGAGTATGAAAAGAAAAAGTTATTGATTTGACTAATACTGATTCAACCCCCCCCCCCCCCCCCCTACTCAGTATTATTTCCAACAATTGGTATCAGAGTAGGTCCTTTGGCAGAAGCTTGATCGCTTGAAGGAGATCCGTAGAAACAATGGGAAAGAAGCTAAAGAAGAAAGCACCTCAGAAGAAGAAGACATCTCAAAGAAATAGTGACAACAAGAGAGACAATGGGCCATCAGGTGGAAGCAAGTATTCATATTCAGAATCACATCAGATTGAAGATGAACAAGCAAAAGAAGTATCAGGTACAAATTTTTGGTCTTCTGGTGACACTTTTCTCTGTTCATGCGATGTTGAAGATATTGAAAGTGACAGTGAAAGAAATATAGAGGGAGAAGTTAAAATACTTGTAGATAAAATTAGAGATCAAAAAGATCTATTTAACAAAAGGGAGTGTGCCTTCAGAGAAGAAGTTACCAAATTAAAATCTTAGTTGGAGGAAGGAAACAAAGTAAGGAAGCAATACAAGGAAAAGGAAGATCAATGTCAAAAGCTGTAGGATGAAGTGAAATCATTAAGAAATAAAGTAAATGAAAATAGTACAACAATCAAGAGACTTAAATATAGATCCAGTTACTATGAAATTCTTGAGGCTAAGATCCTCTCTCTAAAAGAAGATCTTGAAAAATCAAATAAGCAGAATGAAGAAGTACCTCAAGAAGATGAAGAAAAGGATAAATTGTTACGATTTCAAGATAGTACTAAGATTTTGGATAATATTCGTAGTAGTCAAAGGTCTCCTACCATCAAAACTAGTCTTGGTTTCATGAATATGTTGAAGATGAATCTAGCTCACAAGATGCGGCAAGGAACTCCAATGCAAAATATGAAATGCTTAACAAGGAGATGAGAGGTCAACCCCATCAACAACCAAGGAAAGAAAGTCTTCAAAGAAAATCATTTACTCCTAACTATGGAAGTGATAGTCAGTTATTTCCTCTGATGAATAATGTTGAATGTTTTATATGTCATAATTTTGGACATGACGCAGTGAGATGTAGAAGTAGAATGTTTCAAGACCATCACACAAAAAGATCATCAACTTATAGGTACTTTAAGGGATATTATTTTTCTTGCAATATCTTTGGTCACAAAGCCATTGACTGCTATAGAAGGAATATGAAACATATAAGATGTTATGCAGGTAAAAATTTTGGGCACATAGCAAAAGAATGAAGGAGCAAATTTCGGCCAACATACCAAAAGGAGAAAATATCATCACACTCGAAGATATGGAAGAAGAAGGAAGCACAGTTAGAAATATGTGGCATAACACAGTATATAGACAAAACAGACTCAAGGGGGAGCTGAAAGTGTGAAACTTCATTATTTCAATTCTCATACAGAGTTATCATGAAGACAAGTCGCATATATACGCGAGTTCGAAGCTGCACAGTCACGTATATGGGGTTTTGAGGAAAAAACAGTGGGGAAGACTCAGGAAAAGGGGTTTGATATGGTTCAGTCAATCATCTGCTCCGTCTGATGATGATTACAATATGATAATGATATGTGGAAGTGTTTTTTATCCTCATAAGTTGTTGATAATTTGATGAATAACTGGTTGATGATGATTCCTTGATGATTCTTACTGATATTTGTAATGATCAGATCTGGCAATGAATAGTTGGCATAGGTTCAGGGAGAGAATATGCTTCTCATAATACATTGTTGGCATTCTGTTAGAAGATCTTGGTACATGAAGATGCTTATATTTCTTGATCCACATGGTTGTTTTGATTTAGGTGACTCTTTTGATGATGGACATATACAGGATGTTGATCTTGATGCTGCTAAAAGATGCTGATGGTGTAGTTTATATATAGTGTATGATAGGTGGTGATGACTATCATGGTCTTATTTAGATTTTTGGTCCTTTTTATAAACTTCATGTATATAATTTGACGTAAATGTCATGAAAAGACCTAATTTGTAACCCCACTATGCATGGGAAGGATGATGTAATAATTGTTATTTCAGTCATGTATAAACATTTGGCATATCCCAACTTGGTTGGGAGATTGATATATGTATGACTCATTGGTGATAGGAAGGTCATACTCACATAGTTGAGTTATAGAGTCACGTTATTCTTTTGGAAAATATTTTTGTAGACTCTGCATGTGCTTAGGGGCAGCATGGTCGATTTAGTGCATCTCAGCATGTACAAAGGGGGAGCTTAATCAGAGATTTCATCATGTGCTCATGGGGAGCATGGAAAACATAATGTATTTCAAAGGGAGAGAATATCTTGGTCCACCGTTTGCCCTTGATGTCAAAGGGGGAGAGTGTCTTGGTGTTGTTTTTTTGTTGCCATCAAGTCCAAAGGGGGATATTGTTGGAATTATGATACAGGTGTTGTCCTTGACGGCAACTCACACATATGACAGTTCATAGTGCAACAAGTTAACAACAAAGGATTACAGATCAGACTCCAGAGATTTAAGAAAGAGAGTGGTTTAAGAAGTATACCCTGGTTCACTTTTTCCAAGCCGTGAAGAAGTATACTTGCACTAATTCTAGCATTACCAAACTTGCAGCATCCCTTTGAAGTGGAGACATATGTGAATGGGTATGCTATGAGAGAAGTCTTTATGCAAGGGGGAAAGCCTATATGCTACCATACTAAAGTATTTCATGAGGAATTTCTCAAATACCCTACCTATGACAAGGATATTTATACCTCAGTGCTAGCTGTGAAGAAGTGGAAACATTATCTGATGGGAAAGGAGACTATAGTCCACACAAATCACTAGCCTTTATGGTACCTACAGGTCTAGAGAAAGTTACAACATACTAGGCATTACAACTAGATTGGGTTTCTGAAGCAATTCCATTTAGTGGTCAGGTATAAGAAGGTTAGCAAAGAAAAGTTGGATGCATGCTTTCAAGGCCACCCATGTCAAATATCATAGATTTGGGAAGTCTTATGCACATGAAGCCTTTCACCCATGATGCATACAAAGAGGCATACACAAATAATGAGTACATCAAGGAAGTGTTTCAGTAGTTTCAAGATAGATTCATGTGCACAATGAGAACAACACAATTAACTATGATTATCAAAATGGGTTACTCTATAGGTTATCTAAGTTATTTTTTCCTAAAGGTGAGCGACTATAGTTGATCAAAGAGGCTCACACCTCCAGGGTTGACAAGAATTTTGGCATATAGAAGATAGTGGCCAACCAGTGTACGTACATGTATTGGCCCAAGATGAAGGAAGATGGAGATAGGTTCATAAGAGGATGCATCCTTTTTTGTACTACCAAGCCTAGTAACAAGAAACAAGGTCTATATCATCCATTTCCTGTACCCACTCATTCTTGGGAAATCATTTCCATGGACTTTGTGGGAGGTTTACCAACATCTAGTAAGGGACATGATAACATATTAATGATAAATTATAGGTTTAGTAATATGTGTGTTCTAATGCCCTATAAAAATACCATCAATTAGAAAGAAGTAGTGAATTTGTTCTTTGGATGGGTCCGGGTGCACATTGGGATACACAGGAGAATTTTTTTCAAACATGGATACAATATTTTTCATGCTTTATGGAATAGATTGTCGGAGAACATAGACACAAATTTGAAGTCAAAGACATTCTATCCATAAGAAAATGGGAAAAAAAAAAATCAGTCAACATGATTTTGGTGCAACTATTCAAGGTTTACAATCAAAGGCATCTAAAGGCTTGGGATGAAAATCTAATATTGTAGGGAATAAAAAATTACTGAGAGGGGGGGTGAATAAATAATTAATAATTTTTGTTTCTTTTATGAGGAGAACTTAAACTTTTAGTTGCACAAAATCAAACAACACATGAGATATCAACATTCACATACATTTAAAAGCAATGATTTATGCAGAAACGCTTCAAGGAGAAAAACCACCAAAGCTTGTTTTGTGTTATGATGATAATTACGGAAAAAAATAGGATTACATCATATATTTGTGAGAACCTACTTATAGGAGGATACAAAACCCTTCAAATCTTCAAGCCACAACTTTCTTAGAGGCACTGACCTTTTATAAATGAAACCCCCCACCTACTTCATCTAAATGTCCTATTTTTCATAAAAAAAAAAATCAAAATGAAAAAAATGGCCTACTTATATTACATATATAAAAAGGATGACCTTTTATCTTGTATTCAATAACTCTCCCTTCTCTTATTTGCATACAGACACCCAGTTTCTCTTGTCTCTACATCTTATGTTTTTCTTCACCCTCTGCTCTTCACTTCACATCCTCAACATTAGCACACAAGGATTCAAAAACCTTCTCCTTAGTGCACACTGCTCTTTTTCACATTCCACACACTCAACCCACTCACTTAGAATTTACTTTATTAGCTCATAGAACATTCTCACTACAACATTGCACTATACAGAGAGTAGTCTTCAGGTGTTTCATGTAGTTTGAGAACATACATTAATTGAATCAGAGCACTCCAAGTAGAAAGGATGTAGCACAACATCAGTGGAATTTAATTACATAGTATCATCCCTTTCATGATACAAATGACCTTTTAAATCCTTGGTATTCCCTTTCTTACTAATTGATCACAATACATGATTAGAGCATTTGACAAAGTGTCCATTTTCCTCTAAATTTTCTGAATGGAATTTTCATTTAATTCAAAATGGAACAGGGAGTACTTTGATTTAGTGTACACAATCTGAGAATGATCATCCATTATTTTTTGTACGGTGTAGATGAGGAATCCTGTCTTTGGGGTAATTAAAATCACCTACTTCCATAAACAATGATTGGTGCATTCAAATCGTGTTGTGCTACCGACCTTAATTCCTTTTCATGAGTCACATTCTTTTTGTCTTCAGATTAATTTTGGAATTTACAGGACTTAGAAGAGGCTCTAACTTTAGTGCACTATCAATTTTTAGGAGAAACCCCATCAAATATGGATTCTACGCTAAACACTATTTCCAACCCCTTCATGCTCTATTTAACTTTAAGGATGGCGGACAATTTTTTTTGGAATAACTGCCAAATACTCCATATTACTTCAAATCAAGATTGTAGGTCAATCTTGTGGATAGCTTGAATACCTTTTCAACTCAAATTATCACACTCTTTTGAATGTATCATACATATAATAGCTTGAAGGCCTTTTGAAACTCCCGCAACACCCTTTTCTATTACCATAAACCCATTGGCCCACATAATAAGCCTAAGGTACTGTACACCTCGCAAATCATAATGTTTACCACAACATCCCCTTGGTCATGTAATACATACAAAACCACATAAAAACCCCATGGGTGTGCCTTTTTGTCAACTAATAGAGTATCAAATGGTGACAAAACCTTCTATCCAAGGCTTCGTCTACCATCCACTTCATTCGATAAACACTTTGTCAGTGTCTCCAAGGACAAAAAATATTCATGGCACGTGATGGAGTATTCTCATCCTGGGGTCCATTTACTAGCCCTTCTCATTCACAACCACTTGAACACCCTTTCTAAGTCACTACTAAATATTGGCCCAATTTTCGACAACTTTTTGTTATTCTTGTGATGATGATTCATATATATAAAGAGAAAAGGAGATTTCATGAAACATGATTTCCGATACAGCTGTACTTTTTACATCTTCTTATTCAACAAAACTCTGAAAATAGGAGTCATCAACACTTTTACACTGGTTCATTGCAAATCCTCATCGAATGATTGATGACAAAACAACTTCTTTGTTCCATCGAAAAGTGTGTCGAAAGACCGATCATAACATGTCATAGTTGCGACATTTCTGTCATCGAAAAGGGTCACGCAAGACCAACACCATCAAGTTTTTTTTTTTAAATATTGTGGTGAACCAACCATAGTTGTGATGTTTTTTCTATCGGAAATGGAGTCACAAGACCGATGACTGCACTAATTTTTTAAAATATTTTGTGACGAACATGCCATAGTGGAAACATTTTTGTCGTCAGAAAGTTCATATACCAACATCTTCAATATATATATTTTAAATATTGTGATGAACCTTCCATAGTTATGAAAATTATGTCGCTGGAATGGGTATCAGACAACCAACATCCATGTGTCGTAAGACCAGTGACATTTAGGAAGAATAAGAGTTGAAAGACCGACAATGTTAGCAATTAAAAACTAAATTAAATGACCTCAAATAGAACATTCATCTTCAGTGGCCCCTAATGATTCCCCATAGGGAATATTCATGATGATCATGGGACACTTTTTAAGATAGGAGAAAAATAATACTATGACTGATCTCCAATTTTTATACACCTAGAGATTCAAAAGTGCAGCGAGGGTCATAAGCCCATAAACTATTTGATATAGCCTATTTTTTTAATCTTAAGAGCCATTGCATGGGATTGATTGACGTTGTTGGTTTTTAAACTGTTTCGATAACCAATAACCTTATTGTCACCACTAGATCAAATTTTAGGGGATGGAGGATTTTCTATGATCAATGCAAGTTTGTGCCTGAAAAAGTTAAGGTTCGTTGGATCAAAGGTAAGATAATCATCTGAAAGTTTTAGGTCTAGAGGTCCCATCTAAACTATGATCTAGTTTCCACCCAAAATGATGAGAACCATCAGATGCGAGTTTTGTGATTTGTTGATGTTTTTTGGATGGAGTGGCCATGGTTAATAAATGACGATGTACAAGTTTTCCCGAAAATAATAATATTTAAAAAAAAATTAAATAACATGAAATACATTTAATTAACTCGATGACATGATTTTGTTAATTTCTTCATTTTTGGAAATATAGGCTATACAATGAAACTCTAAGCATATAAGGATATGGAAAATTATGTGATGAGGAAAATATCGACTACAACAAACATGAACTGAAATTTTTGGGATATGAAATTTCTTCAAAAATTAAGCCTTCTTTTAAAGTCATTAATGTCCATATGAAACACCTAGATCTATATGTTTTTTCACCATCTACCTCCCACTAAAGCATTCAATTTTGACGTGAATCCAATTACCATCTGAAAACCATGTGAAAGAGACTCATAAAATCTTATGCATGCGAAAAACACTCTTTCTCAGACAATTTATTTTTCCCTCCTCACGTATACCATATTGATGGTTCTTCAAAGGTTTGGACTCACATGCCACTTAATGATCCTTCCTATGTTAATTCCTCTTCTTACTATGTAGGTCCTATAACACTGCACCAACACTAAGTCACGTACATATGCAGGTCCTATAACACTGCACCCGCATATACCTTTTAAAATATGTAGAAATAAAATAAAATGTTATTTTTTGGGCTTGATTCACGAGTTTCACTGAGAGCCCACCTACAAGAACCTGTGGCACAAATGAAGTAACTAATTTTAGGTGGTATATATACACCCCTTGGGTAGGCCTAATTCATAATGAGATAAGGGCTATTGAAATTGTACCCAATTTTCTCCCAAATCAAGTATGTTTTTCCCATGCCTCCTGCACTCTCAATCTCTAGGAAACTCTAGTTTCCTTTGTAGAGATGTTCATCATATTTAGATCATCTCCTTGCGCTTGTTAGAGAGGTTGCATTCATGGCATGGACTGGATAGATCTAGAGGAAGGCTTCATCAGTGCCTTTGGCCTGGATTAGTTTGTACCTTTCCTATACCTATTTTATTCTTAAACAATAAAGAAGCTCATGTCTTGTTCCTAATATGTTATTGTCTCGTGAATAGTAATTTATATGCTTGTATATGATGATATAACATATCTTTTATGTATGCACATTGAATTATCTATCATGTATATGCTTGTGTAAATTGACTTGTAGGCCTACTCATTCTGGAGGAAGTAGAGGGTTTGGACCCTATGGGAACATCATCAAATGTAGGACCTTCGGGTATGTTTCCAAATCCATGTTTAGTAATTCATATGTTTGGCATGCTTGTTTTACTTTTGCTTATTGATTATTTTGTGCTACTCTATTGAGGTTTTCAACTCTTACCTTAGGGAACTTTGCCCCCCAATATAATTGGTGACTCCACTCGGGAATACCATCAAGTATTTCCTAAAAGGGTTGTTGTTCTTTGATCTGGGTTTTGGTTTGTTGTTTCTTGGCTTTTCCATCCTTCTTTACTCTTAAGCAATCTGGTCATTAAGCTTTATGTCTTGTATAAGGGTTGTCTTTTCATTTTTTTCTCTAGTTTTCCATTTATATGCAATTTTTATTATAGACAGTAGCATATACACACGGTTTATTTTAAAGAAACCTACATATACGTGAGTTTCTTCAGACATAGTCACGTACATATGCAGTTTTGTAGTCATATAGTCGCGTACAGATCTAAAAAATTGAATTTTTTTCATTTCTAGCTTTTGTTGGGGGTTTAACCAAGTTTGTTTATGATTTTCTCATATGAATGAGGCCTGGAATTATATTTTTATCAAATTTTGTCGGTGTTACTCATCTTGTTTGGGAAAAGCTTAAGCAAACCTAAGGTTTGTAGGTTTTGAAGCTTTTGGTGTTTGAATTTGGGTTCCAGGTCTTCTTTATGAAGTCTCTAAAATTTTTGTGCTTTTGGAACAGGTCTGGTTATTCTTGAACTTGTTTATAACCGAATCTTTGGATTGCTTCTTGTGCAACCTTGAAGTTGGATTATTTTTTTCTTTTATTTGTTTGTTTATGAAAGATGGCTATTCTTAGATGAATGAGAGATTCTAGTCCTCTAAAATATTTATGATTTCTAGAATTTTTAGTATCTGGTTGATCAAATTATTTAGGGTGATTAAGTCTCTTATTCCACTTTAGTATTTTATCCTTGAGATCATTGGTGACTGAAGGGATTTGGGTATTTTTCATGTTGTTGGTATTCAAATAGACAATTTATTTCCCTTTCTCAATTTCTTAGTCTTTTAAAATCTTTAAAAAGAAAACATTTGTTTTGTGTTTATTTTCTTTTGTTTTTGGCTTTTTGGTTTTTGGCAAAGGTGTGAATTCTTGTTTTAATGCTAAGAGTATTTTTTCTTTGATGAGTGTTTCTTGTTTGAGATTTGATTATTTTTTCTTGATAAATTAGCTTTTGCTTTTGAGTTCACCTTTGTTTATTTTTTAGCTTTACTTGAATCTTTCATTTGCATTCTAGTGTGCATTAGGGTAGTTGGATTTTAGACATCATTTATGATTTTTTTAGGTGTTGAATGTGTGAGTTCTTAAACAAGAGAAAGAAAAAGATTTTTCTTTCTTATCTTTCTCGTAGATGTAACACTGTCCTCCCACATCTACCCAAGAAATTGTCCAGCCATGGTAAACATGTGACGAGAGGAAAATATGATATGATTCAACCTCCTAACACATGTTAAGGAAGTGGAATTGATGAAAACACACCGTACAGACATTAATTATTAGTTATAGGACCCTCAGGAACCAGTCCAATACTTTAGACAACTTGCCTTGGGGTCCCACTAATCTTTTGGACAACTTAAACCTCAGTTGCTCCCATGCTATAGGCATGAGGGTGACTAGAAACCCAAATTCTCTCTCACAGGCTTGCCTACCAGTAACTAGAGACCAAAATTGTCAATGCTATGCTAGATACTCTAGGATTTGAGCCACTTTTTTAGGCCTAGAGCCCAGGTCACTTTCCATAATTGAACCATATCTTCAAATCAGTAAAATAACATGGAAATGACAGTACTAAATAAAATACTTGTTCAAGACCTTAACTAGACTCCTACTAACCATGACTGGTATTTCATCAAACATATCACGAATATGTAATCTACAGGCGTAAATAACAATTCTTAGCATCAGGGTCTCATACTTAGCTAAGAATCGCTAAGAACCATTGATGCCTCAACACATCAACTAGAATTCCATCCATTAGTTCATAGATACATTTGTCATTCAATTAAAATTAAAAACATGATGAGATCCACACATGGATGTTGTCATAAAACATATACATAACTAACATAAAAGCAGCAAAAAATACTCATGAAAGTAATGTCATATAGACCACGTATAATCCATCAAAATGCTCATAGAAATACAAGGAGAAATAACCTTCCATTAATGATGAAAAATCAAAACTCTGGATGGGAATTCCATGTTTCGCCCAAAATTAGAATGGCCGAGACAAATCTTTCTTCATCCATTCACCCCATTACCATATTCCAAGTATGAATCTGGGATCTCATAGAACACATCAATCAAAACTCGTCCAGGGCTTCCAAAGGCCGTCCACCTTGTTGTAGTGTTTTCTTCTCAAAGATGTATGAAAACAACCCACTTAAGACTGTGGATGTAAAACAAACTCAACAATATAAATGGCTTCTAAACATTATAAATCTGCAGCAACTGATAGCCTAAACAAAACTGGCCAAAATTATGATCTATTCCACAATCATAGTTAAACAGCAAAAAGAAATAGTAATAACTCCAATCATCTAATTGAAACCAGATATACAAAGAATATATTTTATTATAACACCAGTGAATGGAACAAGTAAATTTTACTAGTCCCAAATGTACAAGTGTTAGGAGTAAAACATATCACCAAAGTACATTGTAAAGACACAATCACTAGACAACATAGTGGAGTCAGAGAGAGAGAGAGAGTCTAATAAAGCTGAAGTGAAAGAGGATAGGGACAGAGGGGGCAAGACTAATGAAAGTCTCATTTTATGTTGTGTTATCAGACCTTAATGAGGTAGAGGAGGCATACCCATACTTGCTGAGATAACTTAGTACAAAAATAATGGTGAGCCCAGAAACATAAAACTGAGTAATGAAGTATAAGTTGAATGGTACATGACATGTTGGCATAACAGAGCCAGAAAATAATAAAATGTATCCCATATACATAATGCACCTAGAAAAACATGATCCAGGATTGAATACAACAATATCTAAGTACATGAGATATAATGGCCCATCCCTCAAAAAATGGGTGGGAGGGAGGGTAGAACAATTGGAGAAGCCCTGCTGAATAGGGAAGGGCTATTCAAAACTCAATGGATCATCTGAAGGAGACAGACATGCTATGAACACTGCAACTGGTAGGAACCAAACCCATTAACTCTACAGAATTGCATCTAAGGCTATAGCATAATAGGAATGCATTTGGGCATGTGGGGGGCTACCTGAACAACCACCCCCTCATGAGGTATAAAACATCTCACACACACCCGAGAATCACTGTTACAATCTGCTGCATCAATGGACCATCGAGTGTATGGATCACAAACATGGAACGACCAAGTCAAAGGGCAATAATGAGTCCCTCTGCTTGATTCAAGGTACCAAACGAGAATGGAAGTTGGAACCAAGATACACCACCCTCTAGGCCATTCTTATGGAATAAATGAGTTGATGTCGACAGAATAGGGCTCGCGATAGGTGACGAAATGAGGATCCTCAACTAAGGCACAAGGGAAAATAGTAATGTGATTGATAGACTGACATCAGGGATAATGGAAAAAAGGGGACTAAGGGACAAATAGACGACTTTCCTTGCCAAAGCATAAAATGCATGGTTGAGCTAGCAGTAACTAACTCAACTCTGGAAGGGATGGGGACAGTATGACAGGAGGCCAAAATTGGCACACAAGATGAACGATATGCATATATGGATGGAATATTGTGACATGATATAATGGGACGTGAAATAGACTCCATGGATGCAAGGGTGACTCATCGTGGATGCTTTGAACAAGGGTGACTCGATGACGCTGCCACACAGAATAGGCCCAGTGGGGACCATAAATCATGAGTAAATGATGGTTACTCATGATGAAGATCAAAACATGGTACAACAAGTATTAAGAGGAGGTGGACCTCAAATTACAAGTGTCACTTTATGGATGGATTTCATTGAAGATTTAACTTTCCAAATCTTCCCCTAAAAAATTTTCGGCGAAGTGGGGAGCTAGAACACGGAATGAGGGTTTCAGAGGAAGAGAAGGTCTGAACAGACTATCTTGTATGCAACTTTGGAGCAAAGAAGGAACGCAGGGAGCTTGTGTTTACCCGTGGAAGATCAAGTCGGAGATTTGCAGACAGTAGCAAAGGAGAGGACGCAGGAAGAAGCGGGCGCTGAAGGTTTAATGGCAACAAGTGCGGGGAGGGGAGAGATCCCCTCCTACAAGAGCATGGCAACGGGGGAGGCAAGTAAGGAACGAGCGTGGAATGGGACGAAGTCAAATCATAGAGAGAACCCAACAAACGGAACAAACTGGCAGACGGGTTTGAGGGGAAAATGCCTCCCTAGGGCATCGAAGAAACCCAGGTTCGTAATACCGAGCAACAAACTTGAAGAGTATAGGAGTTACATGAAAGATTATGCCTTAATATGTAAATTTGTAGGGTTCTGGCCGTCAGAGAAAGATTTGTCCAAATGGATACAACAGAGATGGAAACCTAAGGGGCATGTGGAATTGAAACTGGGTGCTAAGGGTTTTTTTACAGTAATATTCTCCAACATAGAAGACAAAGAAAGGATTTTCGAGGGAGGCCCCTACTTTATGAACAATGCTGGCCTATTTATTCGGCACTGGGAAGATTGCTACAATCCAGACAAGGAGAAAATGCTAGCAGCCCCGGTCTGGATAAGACTCTTTGGGCTTCCAATGGAGTTTTGGGATCCAGAGATTTTAGAAGGGATAGGGAATGCTATAGGATCATTCGTGAAAGTAGCAGAATCTACTAAAAGAGGGAGATATACGTCCTACGCCAGGATATGTGCGTATATGAATATAACTGAACCCCTCCCAGATTTCATTGAATTAGAATATCATGATGAGATCTGGCAACAACCAGTGGATTACGAGCATATACCGTTCCGGTGTAGACGATGTCATGAATACGGTCATCTTTTCAGGCAATGCCCATTAAACAGAACAGAGGAAGCAGAGGATAAGAGAGAAGAAGAGAGGGCAACAGCAGAGGAACCAGGACGGGAGGAAGAGGGATTTAAAGAAGTACAGAACAAAAGGAAATCAGGGAGCAGTAAACCCCAATGACAAATACCCAAGGAAAATATACCTCTGGAAATGCAAAACAAATTCAAAGTCCTCCAGGAAGAAGAAGTCGAGATGGAAAAGGAAGACAACGATGAAGAGACAATGGAAAATTCAAAAGAATCAGAAAAATAGGTATCAGGACAAAAGGATACAGAACACGGGGAGGCAGAAGAGAAAGGGGAACAGACAAATGAACAAACTCAAATGGAGATAGACCCACAAAAAGACAAAGGAGGAGAAGAGGAGCGAATAATGAGGAAATTGCTACAGGAATGGAGGTTGTTAGATGAAAGATTCATCCCGGAGGAGCAGAAGCAAATATATAAAGAAGCATTTCAAAAATATAAGGAAAAGGCAGGGGTAACAACAACAAATAAATTGGAACAGATAGAAACGCAAGGGAATCAGAACATGGGAATGGGCAGCTCTGGCAAAGGAGGAAAAAAAAGGGGTAGGTGCTCGATGAGCGAGACAATCCAGGAGGTAGGAGAGATGTTGGTGAACTCAAGAAGAGTCATACCTCTATCAAAGGTATTTCAACTACCCCCAAAACTATTAAAATGATTATTACAAGTTGGAACATCAGAGGTCTTAATAGCAGAGGTAAACAGAGATATTTGAGAGACAGATTAAAAAGAGACAAACCAAGTATAATGATAGTCCAAGAAACAAAGATTAGTATGCAAAAAATGGAAGAAATAATGAGCAGAGGTAATACTCGGTATGAGATAATGGGGCAGGACGCGACAGGCAGTGCAGGAGGATTGGCAATCCTATGGAACCCGGAGGAAATACAATTTGAAAATTGGATAAGCTTCCCTCGGATCCTCTCAGGCACTTTTAAGGTGATAGGGTCATCTGAGTGGGTAGTCCTATCAGGAGTTTACGGACCACACTCTCCAATGGAACGTAAAGGATTCCTACAAAACTTGAAAGCAATATGAAGACTCACTCCAGAGAAGCCATGGATTATAGGTGGTGACTTTAATATGATTACGACCTTAGCAGAAAAGAGAGGAGGATTGAGAAGGATAGATCCAGATATGGAAGCGTTCAGAGATATGATATCGGAACAAAGAATGGTGGATATTCAAACAATAAATGGTACCCATACATGGAATAATCGTAGAGGAGGAACAAATCAAATAGCCTCAAGATTGGATAGATTCCTAGTCTCGGAACAAATCATGATGAAAGATGTGTACATAGAGGCCATGATTCTACCAGTAGTAGGCTCAGATCACTGGCCAATAAAGTTAGAAATCGACCTCAAGCAGAGCCCCAAAAGAAGACCGTTCAGGTTTGAATCATTTTGGCTCAGGAACCAGCAGTTTTTACCAAAAGTAGAAGAATGGTGGACTACGAGCAGACAAAGTGGGAGAAGTAAAATGCAAACATTCCAATTAAAATTGAAAGAACTTAGGGGGAAAATAAAAAAATGGAACAAAGAAGAATTTGGGGATATTTTCAAAGAGCAGCAATGCTTAGAGCAGAAAATGAGTGAGCTGCAACAGGAGAATATATCAGAAGGCAGAAATGAAGAGAGAAGCAGAGAAGAAGGAATAGTAATAGGCCAACTTGAGGAGCGAAGAAAGCAGGAAGAGATCTTATGGAAACAAAAGTCCCGAGTTCAGTGGCTCAGAGAAGGAGAAAGGAACACGAAGTTCTTTCATCAAGCCATGATCCAGCACCGACAGAGAAATAGGATCTTCTCAATTAAAAATACGGAAGGCCAACGCATAACACAGCATGAGGAAATGGAACAAGAGCTTGTAGGTCACTTTAAAGGTATTCTCACTGAACCCCAAAGGAACAGAACAGAGGCTATAGGCAGGATAAGCAATGAAATCCCAAAGCTAGTAACCAGGGACCAAAATTTAGCCTTGATGAGGGCAGCAACCCTGGAGGAAGTGGAGGAAATAGTGAAGGGCCTGAAAAGAAACAAAGCCCCAGGACCAGATGGATATACAGCGGAATTCTACCAAGCAAGTTGGCAGTTCATAGGAGAAGAAATCCTAGAAGTTGTGGAGGAAGCGCGCAGACAACAAAAGGTATGGCCTAGACTAAACTCTACTCTTTTAACTCTCATCCCTAAAACTGCCCATTCAGAAACAGCAGAGGGCTTTCGCCCGATTGCTCTTTGTAACATTATCTATAAGATTATAGCCACCTTAATGGTCAAAAGACTAAAACCAATCCTCTCCAGCATAATATCCCCAGAACAAACAGGGTTTGTGGAAGGGAGGCAAATCTTAGATGGTCTGGTAGTTTCTCAAGAAGTAATACATACATTGAAACAAAAAAAGGAACCAGGCATGATGATCAAATTAGATCTTTCAAAAGCCTACGATCGCCTAAATTGGAAATATTTAGAGTCAATTCTACAGGCTTATGGGTTCTGTAACAGGTGGGTGAAATGGATACATAGCATGATCTCCATGCCTAATTTTTCCATCCTCCTGAATGGTACACCAACCGCGACCTTTAACGCTTCAAGAGGACTGCGCCAAGGAGACCCCTTGTCTCCATTCTTGTTTATAATAGCGGCTGAAGGATTGGGAAGGTACATCAAAAAAGAGCTGAGAGAGAGGAAAATAAAAGGGCTGCGTCCATGGGGAAACAACATCCCTGTCACACACCAACAGTTTGTAGACGATATCATGATATTTTGTAAGGTCTCACTGAGAGAGGTCAAAAAGGTAAAGGAGGTCCTAGAATTATTTATGGAAGCTTCAGGTACTGAAATTAACAAGGAAAAATCGAGCACCTTTATTTTCAATTCACCTGAAATGGTCAAATCCCATTTGACAAGAACGTTGGGGTTCAGAAAGGGAGAATTACCTACAAAATACCTGGGCACCATGCTTGATGTAAGCCCGCTAAGGATAGCTAACTGGCAGCCTACCCTAGAGAAACTTAAGAACAGATTAGCTAACTGGTCCTTTAGGACTCTTAATATAGCAACAAGATTGGTGCTTCTTAAATCAACTCTCCAATCAATTCCAATCTACCCCCTATCGGTAATGGCAGTACCGAAAGGGGTATGTACCAAAATGATTGAAATTTTCCGGAAATTCTTATGGGGAGGGCCAAAACAGCAGAAGAAATGGGCCTTAATTTCATGGAATAGCCTAACAAAAGCAAAGGAGGCAGGGGGACTAGGGCTAAGAGATCCGCTCATATTGAACCAAGTCCTAGCGGTGAAACTATGGTGGCGCTGGATGAATGGGGGCAAAGACTTATGGAAAGAAATATGGACTCTAAAATATAACATGCCCACTACAGCTGAAGAAATCATGAGAAAGGAAGTGATGCCAAAAGGATCTACGATATGGGATCTGGCGTGCCAGAACAGAGACATCATAAACATGCATGCTTTTTGGGAAATAAGAAATGGAAGGACAACAAAATTTTGGGAGGAAGCCTGGCAGCAGAGGGGAAGAATGGTGGAAATTCAGGAGATGCAAAACATTTACAGGGAAGCCAAGGCCAAAGGCTTAAATTATGTCAATGACTACTGGAAGGAAGGAAGAGAAAATGAGATGTGGAGGGAGTGGAAAGAACCCGAAGAATGGGATAATAACATCAATGATGATCTAAAAGCAAGGATAGTAAAAGAGATGGATTCAAGAAGGATTAAAAACAGAACTGGACCAGATATCCTCAGATGGGGCGGATCTACAAAAGGTACCTTTACGGTCAAAGAAGCATACACCATAAAGTCTAAGCAAGCGCAAGAAGAACAATTACAAGAATGGAAACAATTATGGAAGAACAGGTGGTGGCCAAAGGTCACCATGTTTGCCTGGTTAGTGGGAAGAAGACGCATATTGACATGGGATCAAATTCAGAAAAGAGGGTTCCAAGGACCACCAAGATGTAGTTTATGTAAACAAAATGTAGAAACTCAAGAGAATATCTTAAATTCCTGTCCGGTAGCTCAGCAACAGTGGGAAGAGACCAGAAGCCTCTTTGGAAAGATGAACCGTAACCCCCAGGACATAGTAATAACTATATTCCAATTCGGCAAGGGACAATTTCAAAGCCCAGTAATGAGAAGAGCATGGAACCTAGTAGTAGGATTCAACATATGGATCATCTGGAAAGAGAGAAATAGAAGGATTTTCCAAGGTAAGATCACCTCCCCAGAGGAGTTATGGAAAAAAACTCAAAACCTAATAAGAGAAACAATCCTAGCGGAAGCTTGGGACCAGGAAGATTGGAAAACTACGGTAGAAGAGAACTGTATTTTAAGGAGGCTAAATCTAGAACAAGGGATGGTTCATCCTCAACAACAAAAAACACAGAGTATACAAAACCAAAGCCCAGCCGTTTTCATGTTGGAAATACTGAGAGGGGAGGGGTGAATCAGTATTATCAGATCAATCAAACTTTTTCATTTTCATACTCAGAAACATATACGCTACTTCAGTTAAGTGAACCCGCGTGTATACGCTACTGTGTCTAAAGCAACTGGCATATATCCAGAAATCTTATGATTCAGTTAGCTTATCTTCAGTAAATGCATCAGAACATTATTAACCATATTAACAGTAAACAGGTGCAGTATAACAGAATAGATCATCACACAAAAACCACACACATGAACACCATGATATAAGGTGGAAACCCAATGTGGGTGAAAACCACCTGTTGCAATTTGTTTCTATCTTCCTTTAATAAGAAACTTCTTTTACAATGTATTGGTGCAGTCCTTTACCAGCACGCAGGCTACAACCTGCAGAGGGCTACAACCCTCTTAGCTCTTGTACTAGCCGATCCATTTACTAGTACGTAGGTGCCTGCCTACAGAATGCTCCAACCTTTACTCGTTCTCCAGCTGCTCCTGGAAGGGAGCTACAACCCCCTGGCTCTTGTACTGGCTGATATGTTTACCAGTACGTAGGCACCAGCCTACTGAACTCTACGATCTTCCCGGGACCACGTTTCATACATTTTCATACTGGATCCATAAAACAACCTGCATCATCAATCTCTGAATCACCCAATACTGAATCACTGAAACCCTGTCAACAACATAGACAACATAACAATAACCAGATCCAACTTCATCTTCAAATATCATACTTCACATTGTATACACTACTTGGACAAACCCAACCTGCGTGTATACGCTCTTTTGCCAAAGACAACCTGCGTACAGATCTGCAAATCCTAACTTATAATTCCGCAGCTATATCAGACATCAAAACATACCCAGATCATAATAATAAACATGCGTCAATAGATCTAGTCAAACCATATGAAGATAATCATTCCAAGCCTTGAGATCCCGTTCTATAGTTCATCATCCTCCACATGAGTGAAACCATGGTTCAGATCACCAACCCATAACCAGCATTTGGATCTCACACTTCATCAGATATTCATTACTCGCTCGCACACTTTGGCCTAATGATGTTCTCCTTATATAGGTTTAGGCCTTTCATAATACCACGGTCCAAAACCATAGTAAAACAATACCATCAACTCAATACTAGGGATCAACACGTTTGTCGAGATATTTTGGTCCAACAACATAGGCTCAAGTACCGAGGACTAACTACCACGGACCAAAAGTAAGCTTTCCGACACGTACGCTCTTTTCCGTTCATTAACCTGCATGTATACCCTACTTGGTATATAGCGAACCTGCGTATATGCGACTTGGTATATAGCGAACCAGCGTGTATACGCGACTTGGGCTTAATGAACCTGCGTATATGAATTTTCTCTTCATCTTGTAGTCTGGACTGAGATCTGTCATCAAAGAGAGTTTCCATCAAGGACAACACCTGTACCGTAGCACCACACCTGTGCCAAAATGCCAACAATCTCCCCCTTTGGACTTGATGGCAACCCCAAGATCCTTAGAATCATTCTCCCCCTTTGTCATCAAGGGCAAAGGGCTGTGCTCCCCCTGAGAACATGCTGATATCTCTGCTCTGTTGTGCTGAACATGCTCCCCCTAACTGTAGGCAAGATCTACAAAATATGTTCTTCAAAAAGAACCAAGACTTATACATCATAAAGGACCTTCCTATCACCAAAAGACTCAATACATACATCCATACTCCCCAACCAAGAGGGGATACATCAGAAATTTACATATAACAACCAATTACATTACATCATTCATCCCAGGCATAGTGGGGAAACCAACATAGGCCGTTACATGACCTTGACATCATAAAAGAGATATCACAAAAGAGATACATGACATAGAGACGAAAAATCTAGACCAAGACTTATGAAAGTCACCAGTAGCATCTGATAATCATCTTTTTCGATCAGCAACCAAGATTTCCTTCTGTTCTCCTTTCGCCTTTGTTCCACCTGAAACCAACAACAAATGTGAACTAGAACCAAAAGCTTCTAAGATAATGCCAACAATGCATCATTGGAAGATTATCAGCTCCCCTTGAACCTGTGCCAGATGGTCTCTGTCAGACCCATATCAGACTCTCTGCAACCAACATCTGTCCCTGCTGATTTCCTTCAAAACTCCATATACGCGTCTGCATCCACATAAACAAGCGTATATACGCGGATAGGCCTTATGAAACTCGCGTACAACTATTTCCATATCAGCAACCTGTAAATGTCCTGCAACAATGTATGTCTGAACATAGAAGTCAACTCCTCCTTTTAAACATCATCATGAAATCATTCACATTATATGTGACACCACTATAGTCATTACATCAACGTCAAGATCTACATGCTCCAAGTATCATTACTTGGGAACATCTGCATCAATCATCATATGTAAGTATCAACCTATCATCATATAGATAAGAACTCATCATCATGTCTCCAACAAGGCAACTTTTGAGTAGTCATCCATGTATCAGCACTATGTATCTTGAGCTCAAGCTCTTTTGACAAAACTTCTTGATATCATCAACAGCAACAATCCTTATCCACATGAGTGCCTGCATCATAACTGTATGATCTTTATGCATATGATGACAATAGCATAAGAGTGACTCATCATCAAGTGAGGAAGATGTGTATTCAAGCTTTGTACTTCTCCTTATCCTTATGAAGATCACTATGTAAGCACCATATATGCATTAACCATAAATCTGATCTAAACATCAACTATGTAACCACAAGAATCATATCATGGACAACTCATAACCATATCATAGCGAGATATATCATTTAGCCATATAAGCATCATCACCAAGGACTATCAACCATAATGCCAACAATGCAATATTAAGGGCATATTCTCCCCCTCAACCTGTGCCATCTGTTTGCTGTTAGATCTGAACATGCATACATCAGTAGTAAGCATCAAGACATCATCATCATCAAGTTAGGATTAAAACACTTCTAGCATCTTACAAGTATCAAGACATTTCAAGACATTCTCAGCAGACTGTAACTGTTAACCAATAGAGCAGATACTGGATTGAATCATATCAGACCCCTTTTCTGAGCCTGTCCCCACTGCTGACATATACGCGACTTTGCAGTGTATAACTCGCGTATATACGCGACTTCCATTTATGAAACTTGCGTATGAGTTTCAGGACACTGAAGTTTTACACCTTCAGCTCCCTCTGAGTTTATTATGTCTGTGTTGTGCTGAACCTGAGTATTTTGTGCTGTGCCACATCTTTCTGTCTGTACTTCCTTCTTCTTCCATATCTTCAAGTGTGATGTTGTTTTCTCCTTTTGGTGTGAAGTCCGTGCTTTGTTCCTGCATTCCTTTGCTATATGTCCAAGCTTGTTACATGCATAACATCTTACATGTTTCATATTTCTCCTGTAGCAATCAGCAGCTTTGTGACCAAACATATTGCAAGCAAAGCAATATCCATTAAAGTACCTTGAATGTGATGATCTTTTTGTATGATGGTCTTGAACTCTTCTTCTTCTACATCTAGCTGCAACATGTCCAAGGTTATGACATACATAACATTCAACATTATTCATAGGAAGAGTGAAAGATTTTCTATGAGGAATCTCTTTCCTTGAATGTTGATGGGGTTGACCTCTTATTTCCTTGATGATCATTTTAGATTTCTCTTTAAAGTTCCTTGCCTCACCTTGTGAACTAGATTCACCTTCAACAGATTCATGGAAACCAAGACCAGTCTTTATAGCAGGAGACCTTTGACTACTAAGAATATCATCCAAGACTTTAGAACTATCTTGAAATCGTAAAAGCTTATCCTTTTCTTCTAGTTTACCTTTCAAGATATTTACCTCAACCTGAAGCTGTTCTTCCTTTTCAAGAGATTGCTTTTTCAAATCTTCTTCAGCTTTCCTTCCTTCTTCCATTTGTTCCCTTAGTTTGAGAATCTCCTTTTCTTGTTCTTCATTCAGATCCTGCTGCATTTGACGAACTCGGGAGGCACATTCTAGTTGAGATTTTAAGCTGATATCTTCGTTTACCTGTTTTTCAATAGCTTGGAGTAGATCTTTATTCTGCTTCTTTGATTCTTCAAGATCTTTCTTTAGCGAGCGGATCGTGGCTTCAAGACTTTCATAGTAACTGGATCTATCTCTGAGTTTCTTGATGGTTGTGCTTCTTTCGTTGACTTCATCTCTTAATGATGTCACTTCACCCTGCAACTTTTGACATTGATTTTCCCTGTCCTTGAGTAACTTTCTTACCTTGTTTCCTTCCTCTGATTGAGCTTTTAGTTTGGTAACTTCTTCTTTGAAAGCACATTCCCTTTTGTTCAATAGATCTTGTTGATCTTTAATTTTGTCTGTAAGCCTTCTAAATACTGCCTCTATTTGATACTTTTCTTGCTCACCCATAAAAGCAAGTTCAGTAGTTTCACTATCACTTCCATCTCTTTCACAAGGAAATATAGCTGGAACATCAGAGGATAACACATTCATACCTGATAATGATTCTGAGTCTGATTCTGAATCTGAAGAGCTTCTTATACCTAATCCCAAATCTATTCTCCCACTGTCATAGTCTTTCTGAGATGTCTTCTTCTTCTTATGAGATTTCTTCTTAAGCTTCTTTCCCATTGATCCACGGATCTCCTTCAAGCGATCAAGCTTCTATCAAAGGACCTGCTCTGATACCAATTGTTGGAAATACTGAGGGGGGGGGGGTGAATCAGTATTATCAGATCAATCAAACTTTTTCATTTTCATACTCAGAAACATATATGCTACTTCAGTTAAGTGAACCCGCGTGTATACGCTACTGTGTCTAAAGCAACTGGCGTATATCCAGAAATCTTATGATTTAGTTAGCTTATCTTTAGTAAATGCATCAGAACATTATTAACCATATTAACAGTAAACAGGTGCAGTATAACAGAACAGATCATCACACAAAAGCCACACACATGAACACCATGATATAAGGTGGAAACCCAATGTGGGTGAAAACCACTTGCTGCAATTTGTTTCTATCTTCCTTTAATAAGAAACTTCTTTTACAATGTACTAGTGCAGTCCTTTACCAGCACGTAGGCTACAAGCTGCAGAGGGCTACAACCCTCTTAGCTCTTGTACTAGCCGATCCATTTACTAGTACGTAGGTGCCTGCCTACAGAATGCTCCAACCTTTACTCGTTCTCCAGCTGCTCCTGGAAGGGAGCTACAACCCCCTGGCTCTTGTACTGGCTGATATGTTTACCAGTACGTAGGCGCCAGCCTACTGAACTCTACGATCTTCCCGGGACCACGTTTCATACATTTTCATACTGGATCCATAAAACAACCTGCATCATCAATCTCTGAATCAACCAATACTGAATCACTGAAACCCTGTCAACAACATAGACAACATAACAATAACCAGATCCAACTTCATCTTCAAATATCATACTTCACATTGTATACGCTACTTGGACAAACCCAACCTGTGTGTATACGCTCTTTTGCCAAAGACAACCTGCGTACAGATCTGCAAATCCTAACTTATAATTCCGCAGCTATATCAGACATCAAAACATACCTAGATCATAATAATAAACATGCGTCAATAGATCTAGTCAAACCATATGAAGATAATCATTCCAAGCCTTGAGATCCCATTCTATAGTTCATCATCCTCCACATAAGTGAAACCATGGTTCAGATCACCAACCCATAACCAGCATTTGGATCTCACACTTCATCAGATATTCATTACTCACTCACACACTTTGGCCTAATGATCTTCTCCTTATATAGGTTTAGGCCTTTCATAATACCACGGTCCAAAACCATAGTAAAACAATACCATCAACTCAATACTAGGGATCAACACGTCTGTCGAGATACTTTGGTCCAACAACATAGGCTCAAGTACCGAGGACTAACTACCACGGACCAAAAGTAAGCTTTCCGACACGTACACTCTTTTCTGTTCATTAACCTGCGTGTATACCCTACTTGGTATATAGCGAACGTGCGTATACGCGACTTGGTATATAGCGAACCAGTGTGTATACGCGACTTGGGCTTAATGAACCTACGTATATGAATTTTCTATTCATCTTGTAGTCTGGACTGAGATCTGTCATCAAAGAGAGTTGCCATCAAGGACAACACCTGTACCGTAGCGCCACACCTGTGCCAAAATGCCAACATTTCATTCGTCCACAGGACAGCTTCATCAAACTTAATTTTGACGGAGCGTCAAAAGGAAACCCAGGGCCTGCTAGATATGGCAGGATTTTCAGAGATAGCCAAGGTCAATTTATGCAGGCAGAGGAGGTATAATGAGTAACAATGAAGCAGAATTCATGGCTGCCTATCAAGGAATCAGGTTTACAATAAGAAACGGATACATGAAACTAGAAATAGAAGGCGATTCAAATTTGGTAATAGAGACAATCAGAAAACTAAATAATGGGAAGGCATGGGAACAGGTGGCTAAGAGCTGGAGGACGGTGGGTCTCATCCAAGACCTGGAAGAATCAATGAAGCGTATAGAGTATAAGGTTATTCATCATGTTAGGAGAGAAGGCAACAGACCTGCAGACTACCTTGCTAATTGGGGATGCAACGAACCGGACGGAAAAGTGGATAGCATATGGACAACTCAGCTGGCAGGGACAAGATGGGAGAACTTAAATCGAATCACCAAACAGGATAATAATGACACAACACAGTTATGATCAAGTTTACATCCAGACCCCGATCGGGGTGGAGAAAAGGGAACTGTACAGGGAAATGATGGGGTGCAGTGCACGGCAGCACAAGCCACATCTCAGGGTAATCATATTAAGGGATGTAACGACGGCATGCAGGAAAGGCCGAAAACCGAGACAAGGAACCGAGGGAATAATGGAAAAGGCAGGGGAGAAGAACTACGACGCTCAGTCGGTGAATCGAAGGATAGGTGGCGATATATCTACAGGAGCAGGAGAAGATAATGTAACTGAAAAATCGAAGATTAGAAAGGTGGCGAAGTTTGAAGCAATCTGGCAGAGAAACCCTGGTTATCGTCTCAGAAGAAGGCAGGAAGATATGGCAGAGGGAGACAGGAAGGCAAGTCTTTCCAAGGAAGGAGAGGTGAGGAAAAAAAGGAGGGAGTAGGAGCGGACAGAGGAAGAAGAAGAAAATTGCACGGAAGGAGAAATGGAGACCGGGAAGGAAGAATGCATGGTGAAGGGGACTTTCGAGGTTGGAAAAGGAAGTAGGGGCAACACCAGAGGAAGACCATCCAGAAGAGGTAAGGGCAAGAGGCGCAGGGGTCATGGGAGAACTTGGCAAGAAGAATGCTATGAAACTTAGACACCAACTTCAAACCAACAGAAAAGAGGGCATCGATCCACGGAGCAGATAGCTCATGAAGCAAAGCGAGCATACGCTGAAGGGACCAATGAGGAGATAAGAAGGATTATAGATGTCTTGGAAAATAAATTCTTGGAGGAGGCCTCTAATCCAGAAATGGAGGAATGGAGCATTCTTATTCCGGACCCTGGGAATATAAGGGGGCGCTTATCGCTGTATAAGCAAACACTGCATATGTATTGGGTTGTGAAGCATCTATTAGCAAAAGCCATGGAACAAGTCGCCGAGGAGATGACAGAGATAGCTCAAGGTTTACCGAATTTGAAAAAGGAAATGAATAACCTACAGCTCATGCTCTTGAAGCAGGACAGCAGACTGGAGGAAATCCGAAGCATGATGAAAGAGATAACCACTACGCAGCGCGAGGAGGAGATCAAATAGGAACTCATGGTAGATTGATAGGTTTTGCTCTGTTTTCAATTGATTTCTCAGCTAGGCTTAAGAGAATCAGTTTTTGCGGGCAAGTTTTTTGAACTGTAATCGCTGATAGGAATATAGAAATAGTATGTTGATAGGGTGATGCTTTTGTTTTAAACTTGTTGCTGCACTTGCATAGTTGATAAGTTGACATTCTCAGACTCTTGGTGACCAACAGACCCGGTTTCCCTTCGGGGCGGGTTGAGGTCACCAGCGACTGTATATATTTTATTTTGGATGTATATAATAGAAAAGATCTTGTCGTAGCTTAAAAAAAAAATACAAGTGTCACTTTATGAAGAAATTCGATTTTGAGAGGCAACGAAGTGACCCTTCTTGGAAAAATGTCTTCCTAATGAAGTATCAAATCATCAAAAATTAAGTAAGAACCATTATGGAGCTCGATGAGAGATTTCCAATGGTACTGATGGTTTATCAAACTGAGCTATGGTTTGGTTGCAAAAGGCGATAGAAAAAACTTGGATTTTTCTATGAAAGGACATTTTCCCTCCAATTTGGATTCTTTTGCTAAGTGGGTTGTTGTGAATTTGGAGAGGAGGAAGAGGCCCTAAATCTTGTGGAGATTGTAGCATACAAATAGACCATTGGAATTAGGATCTGTGAATTTTAGGCAAGTGGCCTTACTTGTCTATAGATGGCCTTAATGCTTCTTGGAACGATGGTTCCTGGTGGAGAATTAAGGGAAGAGGAAAATGTGAATAAACTGCTAGAGGAAGTCTAGAATCATCATGACCCACTAAGTTAAACATGGGAACTATGTGGACATAGAGTATAATATTTGAAGATATGGTATCAAATGTCTACTATATGTGATGTGCATATGGATCATCGGAGAGGCCGGTAGGACAAACTATCCAAGGAATGGGAGGATTATCGACCATACCTAGATCCAGTGGGATCTAGGTCGAGACTTATGTTAATCAATTGAGAAGATGGCCAGGGGAAAACCGTCATGCCCCCAAACATGGGATATTTCCTACAAACATATGTGATGGAGGGGACTGATCTGGTATGTAATGGTGGGGATGATGCCCCCTAGTAGGAGGAGTTTGTGGAGCGCCATTCTGTTTCGAGTGCTCGAAAAAGGGATTCAAGCATTTCAACCCAACTTTGCACGAGATCCTCCAAAGGATGATAAAGAGATGTAGGGGCCTATGTGACCCCTAGTATGCTATGGGCATACTGGATGTATTTAGAGTGGTGGACTCCAAATATTTATATGTTTTATGTGATACATAATATGATTATGCATTTTATATGACGATGATGGTTCGCCATGTGTTGTGTTTTATGGTTGCCTTCTGTGGTATACATGTGATAAATGCTAATCTAGAATGTTATTTGCAATGGTATCTACATAGTTATTTTGGGCTCTAGGAACATGACTGAAAGTAATGGTTTCAAATTCACATATCAACAACTTAACTTGTACATATTTTCTAAATAGAACTTGGTTATGCACATGATACACACCATTCAATTGCATGACAAGTAGCAAGGAATCTAAATGAACATGAAGATGAAGGATGCGATGAGCGAAGGAATCGACTAACAAACTTATCACTACATCATATTCAGCCTGGTTATTGGTGGCAAATCCAATGCACACACCATTCGAAAGGACTAAGGTGTGCAAGGGTGTAAAAATGGCCCCAGCTGCCGATGCTAGATTCCTAGAGAAGTGACTCTCACTATCGACATGACCAATATACAGTGTGGATGGTGGATCCATCTGAAAGGTGAAAAAGACAACAAATGAAATCTACCTCACTTCATGATAGAAATAACAGCACACAAATCAAAGAGGTATGCTATGAGAAAAATTTCTTGAGGTAGAGTGCACTAGGAGAATTAGGAAGGAAATGGCCTTAAGAATCCTCCAAAAAATATGTCCCCTTGCCTATGTGCAAGGGTAAGCACAGGTGGAAATAGCTTCCATAATATCCTTATCAGAATGGAAGATTGGCGAACAGGAGGAACACTGACTACATGATGCGGTGGCAGTACCTGATACATCAACTTGAGAAATAATGTTAACATACGCATCATCTGGAATGGTAGAAGACGAGCTAGCAGATGGAGGATCTACGGATGTTGAGACCTGGTATTCTATCGAAAGAGGTTTGATAGAAGTGCGCACAGACAGCTCAGAAAGATTTTCCTGTGAGGAACTCAAGGATCATGACAGGTAAAGGATATGGCCTGTGGTTTTTTTCATCTCGACATCAGGGGGAGGTATCATGATGGTGGGACTAGAGTCCCCCTGTTCTAGTTTACAAGTGGTACCAGAATCCATGGGTAGAGGAGTAGGTGTTCCACTACGAGTAGTCTCGTATTTGCGAAGCACCTCAAGGCAATCACGAAATTTATCGCGACGAGGGCAACAATGGGAGTAGTGACCATGATGATCGCACAAGGCACTAGGGTGATTTGTGTGCAACATTTTGGTTTCTAGGGTGGACACAATAAGTTAACATGGAATTCAAGGATATTTGACTTAGGGGACGTTTCATGAACCAAAGGTTTGAGATGAGAAAGCTAGGGACAATTATTGGTGGCATGCTCAACAACTTTACACAAAGAAGACAAAGGTGACGAGTTTGGGGCCTTAGGGGTTGGAGGAGCTTTGGGAGCCTTGTCCTTCGGTTCTTTCCTCTTAGCTTTCCCCCTTGTCTAGATGCTTGCACAACAGGAGTGGGTTCCTGTTGGGGCAGGGGCCATAGGGACCAGTTTAACTAGGGTCAAAGCATGATAAGGTCTTAGCTAACCTGGCAGAATGTTTCAAGGGGATCGATGTACCATACTGGGATCCTGAAAGTCATGTTAGGAAGGACCAACAAAGCCATGACAAGGGCAATAAATACTCCTGGAGGTTGGAATAAGAAAAGTATCTGGCTTGGAGGGCAATGTCTCGGCGGAATAGCTCCTAGATGGTTGAGATTTGGAGGAATAGTTCCTAGTGGAAACATAGGAGAGGTACCCACAAATGGACGAGGTTCTAGGGGGGTGGATCCAGAGCGCTCAACTGGAATGGAAACAATGAGGTACTGAGGAGATGACTATTGATCAGATGCACCAGACTGGTTGAGAGCAGCTTGTGACGCTTGTAACATGCAAACACTCATAGAGTTAGGCTCTGAGATGAGAGGGGAGGGGGATTAGGGAAAGCACCCAACAATGAGGAATCTTTGTAGACTCCGAGTGAAACACCGGTAAGAGGAGTGGGAGACTACTTATCTGACATGGATGAGATAATTGACTCAGGGGAGGTCACAAATGCTAGCTCATAATAAGTCAACTGATCGAGGGTAATGATCTTCCCTTCATGGGGGAAGCACATCTTGTGGAAAACAACATATTCAACGAACGACATGGCATCTGTGTAACTACAACCTAAGATAATGTTGTAATCCAAAGGGGCATTAATAACCTCAATGTCAACATGGAGAGTCTTGGCCACAAGGGTCACTAGACAGTTGCGGTACATGCCAAGGGGCTGGGAGGAGTGTCCATCATAAGCACGCAAAGTGATGGTGGAGAGGGACAACTCAGGTGACTTAAGTTGTTTCTAAATGACAGAAAACATCACACAAGTGGATGCACCATTGTCAATAATGCATCAGGAGATGATGGCATTACAGACTCACACTGGTATGTGGAAAGAAACAGATGAAGGCGATGGGGGATGTTGTGATGTATCAACTGGGAAGACAATCAAACAATCTTTAGAAGTATCTACTATGCCTAAAGTAGTTAGTAGATCTTTCTTTTGAGATGGGAACGACTGGAGTATTTCCAGCGTCGACATGGCGATAGGTGAATGTGCCAAGTCGTCTACTATGTTCTATGTATGGAAAGCTCGGTTAGAAGTCGCATTAAGGTGTAATGGTCCCTTTGGGATCTTGGGAATGGCCTCAACTTTAGGTTGAGGTATATGTAATGGACCATTTGGTGTTATAAGAGGCTCAGCAGATGCTATGGTTTTGGACTTAGTGCCGGACGAAGTCGATGGCTTGTCATATTGACATGACCGAGTTTGCAGGTTGATATCAGAGGGGTTAACCTCATCAGAATTCATCATAAGGATATGGTAGTCACTAGGACTAGAAGGTTGGGGGGATGGGCTACCTGACCTGACTTAGGTTAATCAGCAAAAAATCCTTACTGAGGGAAAGGATTTGTGAGCACTGCTGGTTGAGATGGTGCAGGATTCTAAGGTGATTGTTGGCCTCTAGAAGCTGCTTGAGCTTCCCACATTTGGCACATTTGGGGTAAGAGAGGACACTCATGTGGATAATGGCCATGTATGCCACAACATGCATAAGGCTTATTCATACAAATAGCCTTGTTCTTCTCGGGCTGACTGCCCTGTTGCTGGTTGTTGGTGTTAGGTTGGTTCCCCTGGGGTTCACGAGGTTGGTTACCTTGAGTACCCTGGTTACCCTTGTTACCCTTCCCTTATTATTTTTCTTCTAATTTTTGGGATTGGTCGCATTACGTTGTGAAAACACTTGACCCTGAGGGGGCAGTGGCTGCTAGGGCTGAGGATGCATGGGAGGTTGTGACACTAATGCTTGAGGGGATAGAGAGATCAGTTGTGCATAAGGAGGAGCAACAGTTTGGTAAATAGGTTGGAGCCCTGAAAACATGTTTCTAGCAGGAGGGGCATCAGTGTTAGAGGAACTGGTGCCCCCTTGTGAATAGCCATAACTTTGATAAGTATATGGCAAAGGATGTGAAAGGGTTCTAATGATACCATCAGTGGTGTGAGATGCCCCTAGTGCATTGGAACTTCCAGGATGAGGGAGGTCTGTAATGATGGTATAGACATAACTAGATTGCGCATAAATCACGCCATATCTCAGAGCAGTTTAGAGAGCTTCTTCCTCTGTCTGAGGAAAATGGGAGACAACATCTTTTCCAATGGGTGCTAAGAGGCTCCTAAGAAACCAATCTAGATAGACACGATCTTTGAAGGGTGGGGCACGACATGTGCTCCTCCTTCTACGCCACTCTTAAACATTGTCAGAAAGGTGAGTGGTGGAGGAATGATAGAATGAGGTCAATAGCTTTGTACCAGTGTCGTACCAGAGAGGTAATTGGAAATATGAGAGGAACGCTTTAGCAAGCATTGTGAAAGCAGAATGAGAAGCGGCAGGCTGTTCTACATACCATTTTGCAGTGTCTCCAGTGAACGTGGGTTGGAAGATTCGAAGAAGAATAGAGTCATCGGTAATGGAGTTGGACGAACACCACATGTGGAAGGAGTAGACATGGTTGGTAGTATCCTCTCCATCATTACCCTCAAAATTTGGGATGTCTGAAGGAAGCTTAGTCAGCATACAATGCCAACCAACATCATGGTGTATGGGGTTGTTTATCAACTAGCTAAAATCTGGTAGACTTAACCCAACACTAAAGGGGAGCATGGGGGTTTCTGGAATGGTTCCTAAGACTATTCCGCTAGATGTGATCACCATGATAGAATCGTAGCCAACAACAGGTTGGGTTCCTACACCAGTAGTGGGTCCAGACATGGTGATGATACACAGTGAAGTAGGCTTGGAATTAGATGAGGAATCATATGAACCAGGAGAAGAGTTGGCATGGGGAATTGGAGGGCTATGAACTTGAACTTGACTACGAGGGGTAATATGCCCAAGTAGAAACTGGTGGTCAAGGCCTAATAGTCTCCACGACAAATGCCTTGGTAGCACAATGGTGGTTAGACACATGTGACACATAAATGGTGAAGGGATATCAACAATATGCCTTTGTCTCAATGAGGGGAGATAAATTTATTATGTTAAGCCTTGGCTTGGTGGTGTAAACCAAGCTCTCTTCGCTCAAGGTGTGCTTGTGTGTGTAAGTGTGTTTATTGATTAAGACCAAATCATGTTTGTAAAAAAGAAAAAAGCTTGCTGAAAATAAACTCAAATTGACAACAGAAAACGAACAACAAAACAATTAACTAAACCTCACCCAAACTATATTTGCAAGCACTGTACTGGTTGGTGGTGAAGTCAACTGAAAAACACACTAAAAAGGGTAATGAGATCTAATTTTCGGTTTGACTGGGATCAAATGACACTAGGCTGCTGGAAAGTGGTGTAGCAACAAAAAAAAACCAGAGAGGAAGATTGCTACAAAAAGATAAGGAGATGGCTGAAAAACCTAGGGAAACTGATGGGACCCTAAGGCCAATGACCAAACAATTTTTAATATGAATCTATGGATGGTGACAACCTATATTTATACATCTGAAACAGAAGGTTACAGATATGGAAAAAATGGTTGAAAGTGCTGCAGAAACTCAGACTACTCACTTAGCTCAACTCCTCCTATAAAGGTGGAAGTGTACTAGAAGCCCTAAGGGGCTAAATTCCACTTCGATGAGTAAATTAGGTTAGATCAAGGACTAAGTAGGATGAGACATAGGTCAAACAACCTAGTAGACAACTCTTGAAAAAACCCAAAAGAAATTCTGATAAAAACGCAGAAACCTTAAAATTGCAGGTACTGACTTGTTTTCAGGGGGTATCACACTATTTGGGATGAAAGGTGCACTCTGGACTCTAGATCACACTTTTTTGGATAAAAACTATGATTTATGCTCCTTGATTCCCAGTCAGCGAATCTCGGAAAAAACTTTCATCTCTATCGTGACTGGTTCTTGTGACCTATGGAAAAGACCAAAAAACTTGCAGAAGTCAGAAATTTAATACATTTAGGGTTAAAAAGCTAGTAAACAACATGAAGATATAGAAAAGAGAAGAAACCATAAGCTAAAAATGAAGGTCACCCAAGTTTCTGGATCTGAAGTATAAAACCAGTGGAGTTGCCAATTTTGTTGTAGCGTTTTCTTCTCAAAGATGTACGAAAAGAACCCACTTAAGAATGTGGATGACAAATAGTCTCAACAATATAAATGGCTGCTAAACATTGTATATCTGCAGTAATTAATAGAAACAAAATCTGCCAAAATTTTGATCTATGCCACAATCATAGTTAAACAATAAAAAGAAATAGTAATAACTTGAATCATCTAATGGAAACTAGATATACAAAGAATAGTTTTTATTATAACACCTGTGAAGGGAACAAATAGATGTTACTAGTTCCCCTCTATGGGATGGTTTCTTGGTTATCCTCAAATGTCTTCAGCTTGTGTAGAGTTTCTCTCCTCTATAATGTGTAAACCGAGCAAAAATGATGTGCGACAATGAAAATAATCAAAGTTACAATAGTGAGTGCAACAATGCAAATTATCAAAAGTGAATAATGAATAGAAAACCCTTATATTTATAACAAAATATTGAGTTATCCTCAATAATGATCAATAATAAAATATTATTAACACCATTCTTGGAATAACCACTTGGAATATTTTATTATATTTGGTTAGGAGGGAAAAATTATTTAAACTTTTATTTAGAAATAATAAATAAATAAATGATTTATTTATCATCTCAAGGAATTGGTTAAGGAATAATAAATAAGGATTTATTTAATTATTCCTAAGGGATTTAGTCAAATTTGACAAAGAATAATAATTAATTAGTGATTAATTAATTATTCTCAGAGAAAAATTAAATAATTAATGATTTATCTGTCTATTTTTCATGATTGGATCAAATATGACAAAGAATAATAATTAAAAAATGGTTTAATTAATTATTCCTAGAAGAAAATAAAATAAATAGTGGTTTATTTAATTATTCTTCATGGGTTTAATTATAAATTACTTAACAAAGGTGGTTTATTAAGTAATTTCTCATAGTGAAGCAATTTTACTATGGTAAAATTGGCTTTACATGGTGTACTTCGATCCATCTAGTAAATTAGGCTAGATGACCATTTTTTTGGTGATAACACATCTCAACCCATCAAACAGTGATTCCACCTCACGGTTGGACATCACAAAACCATCATCATATTGGTCTCCATCCAAGCCTTCCAGGGCTTCTAAAGCATTTTTTCCAACCAAGGCTTCCATGACTAGTAACTCAACCCACAATTGTCGTCAAGCTTCTAGAGCATTTTTCCAACCAAGGCTTCCAGGACTAGTAACTCAACCTACCAAGGGATTCTAGATTGCTTTTCAAACAAAGGCTTCCAGGGCTAGTAACTCAACCCAAGCTGTTACAGGGCTTCCAGAGTGTTTATCCAACCAAGGCTTCCAAGAACTAATAACTCAACCCAAGCTAAGGAAACATGAGAACCAAAAAAAAAAAAAAAGTGAAATAAACCCACAATCACCATGGCTATCTAGGAAGTGGCAAGGCTCGACAATCCACTAAACCACACATATGTTCCATGCATTCCAAAACTAGTGAAGGAAACATACATGAAACTTGTTACCTACAAGAAAATATTATGTAATCACTAATCTTGATGCCTTCTTGTGCTTCCCTGCTCTTCCTTTGCCTTCTTTCTCTAATAATCCAAGTATGCCACACCCACCAAGAGTGCTCCAAGAAAACTTTAAGTCTCGAAGAGTATGACAGAGAGAGAGAGAGAATAGAAGAGAGCTCCAACACGGAACTAACAAAAGGTTACCAACTGATCCTCAGAAGCCTTTTTATGAATGTGGCCCCTATTTTCTTCATTTTCCATTATTTTCCTTCATTTTCCTCCTCACATGCAACCTCTAACCTTTCATGTCCTTTTTCTCCTAATTTCCATTATTTTCGTAAATAATTGTGCCAATTTTTCCTTTCCAAAGCCTTAGTCATTTCCTTTGCCAATTTCCTTAGCCATAACCAATCACAATTGATCCCCATCACTAGGATTTTGCCTAAAATTTAGCTTGGAATAAGTTTCCCATCATCCATGGTTATTATTTTGCCTTTATTTAATTTTATTACATGGAATTTTCACTAGGGATGTTACAAAACCCTCCCCCTTAGGGGAACACCGTCCTCAGTGCTCAACAATACCTATCACCACAAAAATGCTATAGCAAAATATATACTACCAATGGAGCTTTATAACTTAGCTCGATGCAATATTTACAATGATCACCCTAATGAAAAGCAAACCAACATAACAACATAATAACATGACATCATAACAACACTGCATAGTGGAGCTTTATAACATAGCTCATGGAATTATTTACATCCATATACATATGTACATAAACCAACATCATCAAAACATATACCAAAACATATACCAAAGCATGTACCAAAACATATACCAAGGCATATACCAAAACACCAAGCCAAAATTGCTTTGCCTCAACTGGAAAACAAGGAAAAATACATAGCCTGCATCTAATGCACCATCTCCCATGTAGCTTCATCAGGCCCAAAGTGCTTCCATTGCACATAACTTTCTTGATTGCTTGGTTGAGGAGCATGAGCACCTTTTACTGCAATATACATTGAGGTTATGGCTGGAATTCTCCATTTGTTTCCACCTGCAATACAAACGAGTCAATCACATGATCTTCATCTTTAACATACTTCTTAAGCAATGACACATGGAAAACATCATGGAATTTCACTGTCGGAGGCAGCGCAAGTTGATAGGATATTGTACCAGTCCTCTCAATGATACTGAAGGGTACACAAAACCGTGGTACCATCTTGGCACATGATCCAATATGCAAGGAGCTCTTCTTGGGTTTGATGCACAAGGACACTTGTTTCCCAACTTGGAACTCCTTGAACAACCTACTCTGATCTGCATAGCTTTTTTCCTATCATGTGTTTCCTTTAGATTCTTCTTGATCACCTACCTTTCCTGTTCCATGTCCACCAACATATCTGGTCCAATCAATACCCTTGTTAACTAGATCACTCCAACTGATGGGAGTGTTACAACTTCACCCATATAATGCCTCAAAAGGACTCATTCTCAAAGATTCTTGATGCCCATTGTATTATGGGAACTCTACCAATGGAAGGTACTCTTCCCACTTTCATTGTTGATGCATCACATACATCCTCAACATGTCCTCTAATATCCTGATGACCCTCTCTATCTATCCATCTATCTACGGATGATAATCCGTACTAAACGCCAACTTTGTGCCCAAACCTGAAAATAACTCCTTCCAAAACTTGGAAGTGAACTTGACATCCTTATCTGACACAATCTTCTTCAAAACACCGTGTGATCTAACCACATCTCCAATGAATACCTATGCTGCATCACTAGCTGAGAATGTAGGCTTCACCAGAATGAAATGTGAAACCTTCTTCAACCTGTCCACAATAACCATAATGGAATCATGTTGTCTCGTTGTCTTCAGAAACCTCGTGATGAATTCCATGGAAATGATTTCCCATTTCGACTCTAGAATCGCAATCGACTGCAGCAGTCCACCTGGATGTTTACACTCTGCTTTCACTCCCTGACAGGAGAAACATCTAGCCACAAACTCTGCTACATCCCTCCTTAGATTTGACCAATAATAAAATATCTTCACTGCAGTTAATGTCTTTTGATAACCTAGGTGACCTGAATAAGGTTTCACATGAAACTCTCTCAAGATCACCTTCTTGAGCTCACTCTTCTCCGGCATGTATACCCTATCTTAGAACCTGATCAATCCATCTACTATAAGCCAATAATCCATACCCTATGCACTTGCACCTGTATATGTACCTATATTGCCACTTATACCTATACCACTACCTATACTTGTACCTACACGTGTACTTGTACAACTACCTGTACCTGTACCAACATCATGCTGCAACATGTGCACAATCTTCATATACCTAACATCATGCTGGTCTCCCTACAAGATCCTATCTTGTAATTCTATCCCATAGGAGCTCATAGTTGCCAAGTGATTCACCTATATCCATCTACTGAGAGCATTTACCACCCTGTTCTCTTTACCTTTGATGTACCTGATCTTGAAATCGAACTCGTTGATCGTGGCCAACCATCTAGCCTACATGGCATTCAAATTCGGTTGGTCAAACAAATATCTCAACCGAATGTGATCACTTGTAAATACAAATTTTCTGCAAGAAGATAGTGTCTCCACATCTTTAATGCATGTATGATCACTGCTAACTCCAAATCATGTGTGGGGTAGTTCTGTTCGTGCTCATTTAGTTCTTGGGACTCATAGCATACCACCTATCCATCCTGCATAAGGACTCCACCAAGTCCTCTCTTACAAGCATACGTGCATACTACACATTCTTTGTTCGGATCTGCAACCTGTAGCACTGGTGCATGTGTCAACAACTGCTTGATTTGCTCAAATCTAGCCTCACACTCCTTATTCCATTCAAACTTCTTACCTTTCCTTTGCAATGATGTGATAGGATAAACAAGTTGCGAGATGTTCCTGATGAACATCCTATAGTAGCCTACCAAACCCATGAAATATCTCACCTCATCCACACTCTTATGAGCTACCCACTCCATGATGGCCCTTATCTTCTCTGGATCTATTGCAGTGCCCTCGTTAGAGACAACATGCCCCAAGTAATGTACCTCAGTCTGAAAGAAACTACACTTGCTAGCTTAGCATACAAATGATGCTCTCTCAAAAAGCTCAACATTGTTGTTAAGTGCTCGACATGTTCTTCACCATTTTTAGAATATACCAGTATATCATCAATGAACACAATAAAAAACTTATCCAAATATGGAAGCAACACACTATTCATCAAACACATAAATGTAGCTCAAGCATTACTTAAGCCAAATAGAACTACAACAAACTCATAATACCCATACCTGGTCCTAAATGTGGTCTTGTAAATTTCCTCCTCTTTGATGGTATCTGGATCTCAATTCAATCTTCGAGAACATTGCTGGTCCCTTTAGCTGATCGAACAAGTCATAAATCCTAAGCAAAGGGTACATGTTCTTGATGGTCACTTTGTTCAACTGCCTGCAATCAATGCATAATCTGACTGTTCCATCTTTCCTCTTTACAAACAATATCGGTGTGCCCCATGGAAATACGCTTGGCCTAATGTATCCCTTGTCCAACATTTCCTTCAGCTGCAATTTTAACTCAACCAACTTAGATGTGCTCATCCTATAAGATAATTTTGATGGTGGAGATGCCCCTAGCACTAACTCAATAGAAACATCTATCTCCCTATGAGGTGGAAACTTTGTAATGTCCTCAGGAAATACATCCTTGAACTGTTGTAAAACTGGGTACCTTCTCAATGCATCTATATCGTCAACTTCCTTACCCTTATCACTAGAATTTTTCACTGGGAATAACTTACACCCTTTCCTGCTACTACACTTTGCTTGGATAGTTGTCACCATCCTAATTGATGTAACTTTATTCTTACCCTATAAGACTCTTGGTTCTCCATGGTCATCAACACACTCAATGGATTTATTATAACAATCTACGTTGGTTCTATGAAGATACAACCAGTCCATGCCCAACAACATATTGTATGAACCCAACAGTAATACATTAAAATGTGCTATGGTATGCATACCATTCAAATCAAATGCACAAGCTCTTACCCAATAATGAACTCGTTTCTTTGTACCTGTAGCCAACTATACTAACCAAGAATCTACATGCAATTCCTTACTCAAACCACAGTTTTCCACCAAGTTAATACTAACATGGCTATAATTAGATCTAGGGTCAATGAAAATAGAAATAACTTGGTTACAAAGTGGTGGGCCCCAGTATTGCAGCAATAATGCTGCAACTCCTGGAACTCCCTTCTTTAATTTTATCAACCCGGTAGTTCATAACAAACTTGGAAGCGACGATGCTGTATGCACAAGTACTAGCTCTTGCCACGACTGTCACTTGGTCAGCTGGCACAAGTCCGCTAGGGGCTTAAGCCAACTTCTATGAGCTCTTAGAAGAAGCTTTTTAACTGATGGATGAAAGCTAACTCAAAGAAGGCTAATCTACTTGCAGAAAGAAACTGGAAAGCTGAAAGGAAATGTAAACCCTAGCAAACCCTAATTTTACCAGCTAGCCCTACTGATGCAAGAAAGAGGATGCAAGCTACTGAAAGAGATGCCATTGACTTCTAGGAAGGTAAAATGCATGTGTCTAAGCTACTTCTACAGTAACATCTAAAAAAACATCTTTTTGTATTTTTGAATAAGTTGTTAGAATTATCATGCATGTGCTTTTAACTAGTTTTGACTGTGCAGAGGTGGATTGGCGAGAGGAAATGCTTGGAGGAGGTCAGGAAGGTTCAGAGAGGGCCTAAGGGGTCCCTAACACCCTTCCATAGAGTTTCACAGAGTTTGGCTATCAAGAAACCTCATTCGTGAGCTTCTACAGGAAGTCTGCAGGGGTTCTACAGGATGTTCTGGAATTTCTACAGGATGTCTGTAATTTTCTACAGGATGTTCAGAAAGGGGGTTTTGGAGGGTTGATGAAGGAAGAAAGGTGAAGAAGTGGGTATGGAGGTTAGACAAGGGTGTGAGGAGGTCCAAGACTTGGTGGATGGAGCTAAGGAATGGCGAGGATGGTTGGATTTGTTCAAGGGAGAGTGAAGCAATGTTGCACAAAAATTAGGGTTATGTGAGCAAATGTGGCAAACGTGAGGCAAGAATCCGCGTTAGGGGATGGAGCAGATGGGATTTATGGAGTATGGGAAGATAGAGAAGTATTACAGGTTCTCTGCAAGTTGTTTTTCAAACGGAATAAACAAGGACTTGGAACATCAAAGACCTAGTTAAGTTAGCCTATTCTGACCTAGATAACAGTAAAGAGAATGAACAGAAGTTTATTTGCAATGAAACCATGTGAAATAACTTATGAAATGAAGCAATCAAGAATCTGAACATGTAACCGACTTCTACAAATAAGAATCAAACACTAATGATTGCAGGTGAAGCAAAGACAATGTTTTTTTTTTGCAACAAGGTTACCTTTGTCCCAGCTCATGATCCCACTGAGGGAGAGGTGAGATCAAAGGTCCTTGATGGCCTTTTTCTAGATATCTTCCCTGTTAATAACCTATCAACTCAATCTAAACATAAAATTCCTTTTTAATCATCAAAAGCAATCTAAATAACAAAACAAGATTTAAATCTCAATAGCAGATTTTATTCTAAGAATGCAGCAAAAACACATAAAGGTAAACAAAGGAGGTACTGGGCACTTGAGTTGGGCCCAAACCCAAGAGATACAGCCTCCTAAGAGATATTAGAGCTGGTGCAAAGCTGGATTCATCTTTATTGAGCAAGAAATAATAGTTACATCAAAAACTGTCCACAAGGGAAAACTTGAAAGTGTGCTGAAATGCAGAGCTAATCTACTGCCTAAAAAATGACTAAAATCGAACTACAAACTAGCTAAATTCTACCTAAAAAGTGACTAACTGAAATGAGACCCTAAGCCTTCTTATTTATACAAATTGAAGACCCCAACAGCCCTCCTAAACTTTAGGAACTTGGATGCCAAAACTTGTAGTTAACAGCCACTTTATTAGCCCATGCTCGGCTGCCCTTGTGATAATCGATTTGGTGGCGCTTGAACTCCGAGCTGATGGTGGAGAATTTGAGGAAAGGGCCCATAAATGAAGGGGACACCTTCCTACAAATCCTCTCCCTTGTTCTCCCACGAACTTGGCTGCCAAGTGCTCATTAAAACCTTTGATTTTGTCTCAAAATTGACGAAAAAACTACACAAAGCACCCATTAGACTTGTTGGCATAATGACTAACCCAATTCACTCTATTAGCATAAATATAATAAAAAACATGTAATAAAATAATGAGAATGGTGGATTAATTCGAATTAGGAGGCTAAATGAGCCCAGATAATTATCCATTTTTGGGGCTCATCACAAAGCTTACCACCCATCTCAATGATAGATGCTTGATGCTTTGCCTATTTTTTATCCAATGTTGCATAGATACATGGAATACTTTGACCAACATCCCAAATAGTTTGTGCCTCCTGTGCATTGTATATCTGAGGTCTACCACCTTGATTTTGTGGGAAATCTCTCTTATGATGATCCTTGCCACAAATCCAACACTTTATAGGCTTCCAGCCTACCTCCTTGTTCTATTCTCCTGATTAGAATCCCTTTCTTCTATCTAATTCATTGAACTTGTTAGGTGGTGTGACATTCTCCTTGTTACCTATATCCTGAGATCTTGCTCTCTTTCTATCCCATTTTCCTTTGTTCTTTGCATTACCTCTCTAGTTTGGCTTAGTCTCACTTCTGCACTTCGATTGTTCATAACAATGCCTTAGCTTCTGAATGGCCTTCTCCAATGATCTAGGCTCATTGAACTTAATCCCGTCTTTAATTGCAACTAGTAACCCATTAATGAACCTATGAATCTTGGCCTTTTCCTCTATGAGATAAGGAACATACCTTCGTAACTCCAAGAACCTGCTAGGGTACTCATCATCTATCATAGATCCCATCTTTAGCTCATAAAATTCTTTTTTCCTGTCATCCAAGTATCTCTCTGACAAGTACTTCATCTTGAATATTTGTTAAAACTCACTCCAAGTCAAATCCTCCTCATGAATGCATATGACATTCTTCACCTCTTTCCACCAAATGTCTTCTCTACCTTTGATATTGAATGTAGCCATTCTAGCTTTCATGTTTCCCAAATAATCATGTAACCTAAATAATTTTTGCATGCCAAGAAACCATGCCTTTCCATCCTGTGGTTTCTTCATCTCTCCATCAAATGTTGGTGGCTTCACTTTCTTAAAATCATTCGGAAAATATCCCCTATCACTTCTCCTGTAAGGATGATACAAATGATGATCATGGTTCCTATTTAAATCAGAACTAGAATCATACATGTGTCTATCCCTTCTCCTATATAAAGTGTCCAACAATTTTCTGTCTCTAATTGTGTCATCTCTATCTGACTTGTGGCCATCATGCAACTGACTACCATATGCCCCATTAGTTATATTCTTTTTCTCATAGCTGATACGATGTGGTCCCTGTCGCTGCAAATATGACAAACTCTGAAGTATTATTGCATTTACCTCTGCTTGTTTCTCCTGTGCCTTATAATTCCTTAGTTCTTCCTTTAAGATTCTCAGTGTAACTACCAAATTAGAAGGGTTCCCAACACCATACTTCTCATTGGATTGATAGGGAGAGTCTTTGTAGTAAACCATCTTGCTAGCTATTTGATATTTCTTCTTGCAAGGTGTATCATGTCAGCTAAACCAAATCATAATAAACTAACATACCTTAGTATAGCTTGGGGAAGATACCTCGTCTGCAATACCAACAAATCAACATGATACATGTATAACATAATCATGACTGTTAGGTTGTGTTATATTATTTCCATGACTAGCCTACGTATTTAACTTGGGGAGGTTAGAGGGGGGGCGACAGTCCCCCTTATCCAGGGGGTTTAAGAGGGGTGGGTAGCCCCCCTCTACGGGGTCCAGGGCAGTGACCTAGGGAATTTTTGTTGGGACCCTATATTAGGTTGGGCAGATCTACCTATGGTTTTGTGCATGGTTTTCGCACATGGTTTTGGATGCAATGGTTTTCAGCCCATGGTATTGGATGCTTTGATATGTATAGATATGTATTGTAACATTGAAAGGAACATAATGAAAAATCAAACTAGTAGTCCCAGTTTTGGGATTTAGGGGAAAATCTCTATGTATATGTGTTTTATGTGTCATGCTCTCACATTTTTTATTTTCTACTCTTAGAATACATATGCAGGTAATTTATGTACAGGGTTAAAACCTACATTTGGTATCAGAGTTGTTTTGGCTTTAAGGGGATGCCTTTGTTGCTGAGGGGTTTTGCTTGGGCCTATGGTAGACCTTGCTCAGTGGGAGATCTATGGGATTGATTCTGGTGGTGAAAGAAGATGGCGAGCAATGGAAAGATAGAGATCGAGAAATTTAATGGTCAAAGTTTTGAGTTGTGGAAACTCAAGATGGAGGATCTGTTGGTGGATAAAGATCTGTGGATCATGGTAGATCCAAGTACTAAACCAACAGGAGTGTCCGATGAAAAATGGAAGAAGTTGGATTAGAAGGCAAAGAGCACAATACGATTATGTGTCTCAGATTCAGTATTGCTGAATGTATCAGGGGAAGCTAGGGCTACAGCTTTATGGGACAAGTTAGGGACTTTGTACCAATCTAAGTCTCTAGTGAATAAACTATTCCTACGGAAAAAGTTGTATAACCTGAGGATGAAAGATGGAGACTCGGTGACAAAGCATCTGAATGCATTCAATATTGTGGTAAGTCAATTATTATCTGTTGATATTAAAATTTCAGATGAAGATAAGTGCATCAATTTGTTGTGTTCTCTACCAGATTTGTGGGATAGTCTAGTTATTTCAATAGGTAGCAATGTAACTGCCTTACAGTTTGATGAAATAGTCTCATCCTTGCTGACAGAGGAGATGAAATGGAAAAATATGGAGAGCCAAAATGGTTATGCCTTGTCTATATGAGGAAAATCCCAGAATAGAAGCAAAAATAAGTCATCGATTGGGAGATCTAAATCTAGAGGGAGATCTAAATCTTAAGGAAAACTTGTAAAGGTGGTGTGCTGGAAATGTGGAAAGGAAGGGCACTACAAAAGGGACTATAAATCTAAATCTCCTGACAAAGGAAAAGGATCTGATGATGCTCCTTTTGTAGAGGCGAAAACTACCTCAAATGAAGGTGGGGATGTGTACTTGGCTTCTTCAAGTACACATGTAGATCATGAGGCATGGTTGATTGACTCAGGTGCATCCTTTCACTTCACTCCCAATAGAGAGTGGTTTTGAGAGTGTGAGAAATATGATGGTGGTGATGTCTTCTTGGGGGATGACAAGAAGGCTAGAATTGTTGGTCACGAAAAAGTAAAGTTGAAGTTGCAAGGTGGAAGGGTTAGAACACTTTCGGGTGTTCTGCATATTCCTGCATTGGCCAGAAATCTGATTTCCATAAGCAAGTTAAATGATGCAGGTGTAAAAATAGTGTTCAATAAGGATACCTTGAAGATGGTTTGGGGAGCATTGGTATTGATGCGAGGAGTTCGAATTGGAACTTTGTACAAGCTGTAAGGTAGCACTGTTGTTGATGGGTGCAATAGTTCTGTGGCTCCTGAAAGTGGAGTAGAAAATCTAGTGGTCTTTAGAGAGAAGACCATGCTGTGGCATCAAAGGCTTGGACATATTGGAGAGAAGGGCCTTTTAATACTTCATGGTAAAGGTATGGTAGAAGGTATGAGTAATAGCTCTCTGGATTTTGATTTCTGTGAAAATTGTGCATATGGGAAGCAGAATCGGGTGAGTTTACCCTCTGGTGGTAAGAGGGTGAAACAAATATTAGAGCTTGTGCACAGTGGTGTGTTTAGACCTGTGAAGGTTCCATCATTAGGTAAGTATATGTAATATGTATCATTTATAGATGACTTCTCAAGGAATACATGGATATATTTCCTTAAGAAGAAATCTAAAGTTTTTGACAAGTTTAAATAATTTAAGGCTATGGTGGAAAACCAAACAGAGAAGAAGATAAAGGTGTTGAGGATAGATAACAGTGGAGAGTTTTGCAGTAAGGATTTTAAATAATTCTATAAGAAGTGTGGTATAGCACAGTAGAAGACTACTCCATACACACCCGAGCAAAATGGAGTTGCAGAAAGAATGAACAAGATGTTGATGGAAACGGAAAGAAGCATGCTAAGTGGTGCCATGTTAGGATAGTAATTTTGCGCAGAGGCAGTGGAGACAACATGTTACCTGGTCAACAGATCACCTTCATCAACATTGGAAGATAAGACTCCATAAGAGGTATGGACCAGTAAGAAACCCTCTCTTTCACATCTGAGGGTATTTGGATGTGATGCATATGTACATGTTCCAAAGGAGAAAAGAACCAAGTTGGATAGTAAATTTGAAAAGTGCATCTTTATTGGGTATAAGGATGGTTTAAAGGGTTATAAGCTTTGGAACCCAATAACAAGGAAGGTTTTGTACAATCTAGATGTGGTGTTCATAGAGGTGAAAGATGTTATTAAACATGAAGTCCAACCAAAGAAATTTGAGAAGATAGAATTTGAGCTTAAGGAGGAAGAATCAGACTATACATCAGAGGAGGAATCAAAAGATGAAGAGCCACAAACTCCAGGTCTGAGAATATCAGTTTGAGAAAGAAGGCAGCCAGAAAGGTATAGTCCATCTACTTTATGTTCAAATTTTTCTTTATTTGTCACTGATGATGATCCCAGAACTGTGAAGGAAGCAGTAGATTCAGAGGATAAAAAAATTTGGAAAGAGGCCATGGTTGATGAAATGGCATCTTTGCACAAAAATGAGGCTTGGGATCTGGTGGAGTTGCCCACTGGAAGGAAGCCCATTGGCAGCAAATGGGTGTTCAAGAAGAAGACAAATGCATAAGGAAAGGTGGAGAAATGCAAAGCTTGATTGGTAGCAAAAGGTTATTCCCAGGTGCCGAGAATTGATTTTGGTAATATTTTTTCTCCTATTGCCAAGGTAGCTTCTATTAGATTACTTTTATCTGTTGGTGCTACTTTTGATTTTGAGGTAGAACAGATGGTTGTGAAGACAACATTTCTTCATGGGGATCTAGAAGAGGAGATCTACTTGAAGCAACCTGAAGGTTTTGCGGTGAAGGGTAAGAAAGAACTGGTATGCAAGTTAAAGAAGTCTTTGTATGGGTTAAAACAATCACCAAGGATGTGGTATCATAAATTTGATACATTTATACGGGGACTTGGCTTCACCATAAGCAAGGTAGATCACTGTGTGTATTTTAAATTAATTGGTGACCACGTTATTTATTTGGTATTGTATGTGGATGATATGTTGCTGGTTGGAAATGGCAAAGAAATTATCCAGGATTTGAAGACCCAATTGTCCTCCAAATTTGACATGAAAGATCTTGGTGCTACAAACTATATTTTGGGCATGGAAATTAGAAGAGATTAGGCAAAGAGGAAGCTCTGGTTAAACTAGAGGAAGTATGTCGAGACAATACTACAGAGGTTTAATATGCAGGATAGTAAACCGATGAAGGTTCTTATTCCTGTTGGTGTAAAGTTATCCACTGAACAATGTCCCAAGACACAAGAAGAGGAAGAGGATATGTCCCATGTTCCATATGCAAGTACATTCAGTAGCCTGATGTATGCGATGGCCTGTACTAGACCAGACATTTCACATGCAGTGGGAGTATTGAGCAGGTTTATGTCAAAACTAGGGAAGGAGAATTGGACAACAGTGAAGCATGTTTTCAGGTATTTGCGTGGCACTAGTGATTATAGTTTGTGCTACCAAGGAAGAATAGGATTGGATAGAGTTTTGGATATCCATGGCTTTGTTGGTGTGGACTAGGCTGGAGATCTGGATCAGAGAAGATTTACAAGTGGGTATGTGTTTAACATATTTGGAGGTGCAGTCAGTTGGATGAGTAAGAAACAATTTGTAGTGGCACTATCAACTACAGAAGTAGAATACATGGCAGCCACTCTTGCAAGCAAGGAAGCAGTTTGGTTTCAGATATTGTGTTCAAGTATGGGGTTAGTATAGGGAGCTATAAGTATAGACTGTGACAGCCAAAGTGCAACTCTCTTGGCAAAGAACCCTGCTTACCATTCAAAGACAAAGCACATTGATGTTCAATATCACTTTGTGAGGGATATGATAGAAGACAAAAAGGTGTTGCTGGTAAAGGTGGACACTTTGAAGAATAATGTAGATTCATTGACAAAATCTATGAGCTCTGAGAAGTTCTCTTGGTGTATAAAAACAATGGGCATTGCAGGGCCGGATAAATGACTAAGCTCTCCTGTGGCCCCCTGTGGAAAGAAAACAACAAGTGGGAGAATGTTGGGCTGTGTTATATTCTTTCCATGACTAGCCTATGTAGTTAACTGGGGGTTAGAGGGGAGTGGGTAGCCCCCCTCTATGGGGTCTGGGGCAGTGCCCCAGGGAAATTGTTTTGGGACCCTATATTAGGTTGGGCTGACCTACCTATGGTTTTGTGCATTGTTTTCGCACATGGTTTTGGACGTGATGGTTTTCGGTCCATGGTATTGGATGCTTCAACATGTATAAATATGTATTGTAACATTGAAAGGAACATAATGAAAAATCAAGCTGGTAGTCCCAGTTTTGGGACCCAAGGGAAAATCTCTATGTATATGTGTTTTATGTGTTATGCTCTTGAATTATTTATGTTCTGTTTTTAGAATTTGTATGTAGGTAATTTCTGTACAGGGTTAAAAACTACAATGAAAACATGTAGAAACATAAAACATAGGCATATGACCATGAAAGCGTCATTCTAGCTAGGGTCTAGTCATCAATGCATGACCTCAATAACAACACACACCATGATGTGATGCATGACAACCACCAGCATTATGTCACTATACAATTGACCACATGCAACCATGAACATGCATAAGCAATGCATAACCATCCACACGTATGCATAAACATGTATGATGAGGAGTGAATGAATGATATTTGAAATCAAACCTACAAGAATGATACAAGAAACCAATTCTACAAAAAAGTAACCAACAAGCAAGGTTGCATTCAAAATACTACAATGATACATGTAAGTGACAAAAATTGACATGTAACCAGTCATATAATCATGACGCTGCATTCCACCACAACAACCTCAAGTTTCACATGACAACATTACTACAACCATGAACAACATCATGTAAATGAACCAAGCACATGGAATGAAAGTGTGAGAGGCACACATGCAACTGACATGCATGCATGACCAACACATAGCCCATCAAGTTTGAGGGGTAAACTATGCTCTAATACCACTCTGTAACACCCTCCTCCCACATCTACCCAAGAAACTGACTAGCCAGGGCAAGCATACGACGAGAGGACACTATGATATGATTCGACCTCCTAAGTCACGTTAAGGAAGTGGAATCAATGAAAACACACCATATAGATATTGATTATTAGCTACAGGACCCTTAGGAACTAGTCCAATACTTTAGAAAAATTTCCTTGGTGTCCCATTGATCTTTTGGACAACTTAAGCCTCAGTTGCACCCATTCTATAGGCATGAGGGCAATTAGAAACCCAAAGTTGCTCTCATAGGATTCCTTGCCAATGACTAGAGGCCAAAACTATCAGTGCTATGCTAGGGACTCCAAGATTTGAGCAACCTTTTTAGGCCCAGAGCCCATGTCACTACCTAGAATTGAACCATCTCTTCAAATCAGTAAAATAACATGGAAATGATAGTACTAAATCAAAAACTTGTCCAAGACCTTGACTGGACCCCTACTAGCCATGACATGCATTTCATCAAACATATCATGAATATGTAATCTACATGTGTAACTAATAGTTCTGAGCATAGGGATCTCATACTTAGCTGAGAATCGCTAAGAACCATTGCTGCCTCAACACATCAATGACATTCCATATATTAGGTCATAGATACATTGATCATTCAGTTACAAGTAAAAACATGATCCACACATGGTTGTTGTCATAAAACATATACATAACCAACATAATAGAAAAAGAAAATAATCATGAAAGTATAGTCATATAAACCACATATAATCCATCAAAATTTTCATAGAAATACTAGGAGAAATAATTTTTTATTAATGATGCAAAATCCAAACCCAAGATGGGACTTCCATGTTCCACCTGACCGTGGAATAACTCAGCCAAATCTCTCTTCAGCCATTTAGTGCCCTCTTGTCGTATTCCAAGCATGAATGTTGGATCTCATAGAACACATCAATCAAAACTCATACAGCATTTCCAGAGGCCATCCACCTCAACCCATCAAACAGTGATTCCACCTCGCAATTGGACATCACAAAACCATCATTAGATTGGTCTCCATCAAAGCCTTTCAAGGCTTCCAGAGCATTTGTTCCAACTAAGGCTTCTAGGAATAGTAACTCAACCCAGAGATGTTGTCAGGATTCTCGAGAATTTGTCCAACCAAGGCTTCCAGGACTAGTAACTCAACCCACCAAAGGCTTCTAGAGCGTTTTTCTAACCAAGACTTCATCCATTCACCCCCGTGCCATATTCCAAGCATGAATGTGGGATCTCATAGAACATATGAATCAAAACTCATCCAGGGATTCCAAAGGCCATCCACCTCAACCCATCAAATAGTGATTCCACCTCATGGTCAAACATAACAAAACCATCATCAAATCAGTGTCCATCTATGCCTTCTAGGGTTTCCAGACCATTTGTTCCAACTAAGGCTTCTAGGGCTAGTAACTCAACCCACAACTATCATCGGGCTTCCAAAGAGTTTGTCCAACCAAGGCTTCTCAGAATAGTAGCTCAACCCACCAAGGGCCTCAAGAGCATTTTTCCAACAAAGGCTTCCAGGACTAGTAACACAACCCAAGATGGTACAGGGCTTCCAAAGTGTTTGTCCAACCAGGGCTTCTAGGGACTAATAACTCAACCCAAGCTAAGGAAACATGAGATCCAACCAAAAAAAACAATGAAAGTATACCCACAATCACGATGGCTATCCAAGATATGAAAAGGCTAGGCAATCCAATGACAATCTAGGAAATCTTCCATGCCAATGACAGATCACAACCAAGAAACCACATGCATGTGCCATGCATGCCAAAACTAGTGAAGGAAACATACATGCAACTCGGTACTTGCATGAAAATATAATGTACTTGTTGATCTTGATTTCGTCTTGTGCTTTCCTACTCTTCCTTTGCCTTCTTGCTCCAAGAATCAAAGTATGACACACCCACCAAGAGTGATCCAAGAAAACTCTAAGTCTCCAAGAGTATGAGAGAGAGAGAGAGAGAGAGAGAGAGAGAGAGAATAGAAGATAACACCAACACTGAACTGACAAAATGTTACCAACTGATCCTCATAAGACTTTTTATGAATGATACCTCTATTTTATTTAATTTCCATTATTTTCCTTCATTTTCTTCCTTGCATGAAACCTCTGGCCTTTCACCTCCCTTTTCTCCTAATTTCCATTATTTTCATAAATAATTGTGCCAAAAATGCCATTTTTTATTTCCAAAGCCTTAGTCATTGCCTTTGCCAATTTCCTTAGCCATAACCAATCACAAGTTATCCCCATCACTAGGATTTTTCCCAACATTCAGCTTGGAATAAGTGTCCCATCATCCGTGGTTATTATTTTGCATTATTTACTTTTATTACATGGAATTTTCACCAAGGTTGTTATAGTAGAACCCATGTAGAAATCGCTTTCATTGAAGAAAATGAAGTGTTGCATTTGTATATAGCCTAGGTTTTCTACTAATTTCTTTTGCATCATAACATCATCGGTTGCACTTCCACTTCCCTTGTCCTAAATAGCAACAAACTAAAATAAGTGCCTAAAATTAAAATGAACTAGAATTTTTATTTTTGTCATAGCAACATCAACTAGTATAGGACATGCAAGGCCTTAGAATAGGTGTGTGGAGAGTAAACTCTCCATGTCCACTTAAACAAAAAGTATAGAAGTTTACTAAAGAGTGGAAATCCAATATCGTTAAGTTGTCTAGGAAATCTCCTCTAACACTAGAGTTAAGCACACGAATGTGTGAAGATAAGGAAAGAGATAACCCCTCTCCTACTTGTTGTATTGCATGCCCATGACTATTTCATTTGGATTCTGATCATGAGATGGTGACCTTAGTTGCTTTTCCTAGGGACCACATAAGTGATTGTGAGGGGGAATTCCCATGGTACCTGATGTAGACGTTGCATCAATTTCATAGTACTTCTGAAGGGTGCCCTTTCGAAGCTTGGGTACTTGCACTGACAAAGGCTATTGTCTTGAGGTAAGCATAAGTGGTTCTGATACCTTCACTGGTAGGATTGAGCCATCATCATCCCAAACTACCTTCGAGAGATCCGTATCTTCACTTTCTTGTCTTTTGGTGTCTATTCCTAATCTCCCAGAGCATAAATACCTAGACGTTGTTTGCTTGGTTGTATCTTTAGGATCTTTTTAGTGAGTGCTATATGCTCCTATATTTTCATAGGTGATTTGAGTCTTTATTTTCTCTTTATATATAAAAGTGTTTGATTGACTAGTTCGTCGATCTACAAGGCTTCATGGGCTTTTACCTTCGAGTGGTGAGCCTTCACCTAGAATGAATATGAGTAATTATATTGTTTATTTTGAACTAGTGTTAGCTAACGCAACAGAGATAGATCCTTCTCCGAGGGCTCTTATTCAACAGGATGAACCTATTGTAGTCCCTTATCCAGACATAAATCCTCAAGTTTTTGCTAGAGTAATCTTCTAATTGGAAGATGAAGTAGAAATTAAAGACATTTCAGAGCCTCCTAAGACTCCTAGAGAACCTCTTCCTTCTAATCTTCCTTACATTGTATCATATGTGGGTACTCTGACTCATAGTCCGGCTAGCCTTGTTCACTCTCCTTATTTCTTCTCAATGACCAATCTTAATGCCTCTGCCGATAAAATTGGTGTACATACTCTTTTTTTGGTTGTAGGAGGAGGTACTACTCATATATATACTATTACACCTAGTACGGTAGTTGTTGGCTCTACCTCCATCCTGACTCCGAGTGGGGTTGCCCAACCTTCAACTCATTTCATGGAAGATTTTCCTTTCGGAATACCATCTAGTGGGGTTCCCTTATTTTCTTCAACTTTAACCTTTGTTTCTTCTACATCTATGACTTTGGTGGCTACTGGTTTAGTACCTTTATAAGGTTTTCAATTTGGAAGAGGACATGTTCCTCCTTCCAATCTATCATTGAATTTAGGATCAATGCCTTTCTCTGGTCATGCTCAAAACATTAATCCTTTTTAAGGGAACTAGGGATTGACAGATCCTTATGTGAGTGGTTTTGGGTCACAAATATTTCCCATTTATTTGGTCAACAAGGGATTATTCCCTTCCCTACTGCTAGTACTTCATAGGTCTTTCCTCCTTTGGCTAGTGCTTGGAATCCTTACCAAGGGATTTCCCCTTCATATAATGTTCCACCAAGAGGAAGCTTTCCTATGAATACTAACCCCGCATTAGGGGGTGGATACCCTCCATATACCCCTAGACTACAAGGTTTTCCTTATGGTTCATGTGCTTCTACAAGTAACCCTTGGGATCTTTGTGACTCTCAAAATCCAAGATACTCTTTTCCGAATGTTGAAATTCCACTCTTGGAGCTTGGAATTCTCCTGTTCTTCTAGGTTTACCATCCCTAGAAACACTTAATTTTCTAGATATTTAGAAATTGAGTAATGATCTAATCCGTTATAATCCAGATTGGCCTCTGGTCCCTACTAAACTTCCATCCGATATTCCAAAATTTGAAGGTAAGTATGGTGAGGATTTGACGAATCATATAACCACTTTCCATTTATGGTGCTCTTCAAGCCCCCTAATTGATGATTCAATTAGGTTGAGATTATTTCAATGCACCTTAATTGGAAATACAACTAAAATGTGCATCGAGTTAAGGGGGGTGACATTTGATACATTTGGTGGTTTAGCTATAATGTTTCTAAACCATTTTTTTCAGTTGCCTATCTATTATGATGTCGTAATTGAACCCATAGCCAAGTTTGAACAAGACAAGGCTACCCATATTTCTAACCACATTCAAGAGTGGTGTAGAAGGAAGAGATTGATCAAGGCCTATATCCCTAATGAGTTTCTATTGGCTTATGGGGGCCTGACCCAAGTTTAGAGTTAGTTAGCCAAACAAATCCCTACAGTACAAGCCCTTTCGGCATCAGCCTGCGGAGCGCGGATTGAAGTATCACCTGAAGCAGTATAGGGGGATGCTACAACCAAGTTTCCACACCCTTGATATGGATGTGATGTCAGTTTATTCCAACTAGACCTGCCTTCACGCGGGTCGCTTCATTCTCTATTCCAACCTTCAGCACCTTCGTGATCTGTTACAATCGACCTTCGCTCAGCCTTAATCAGGGGCTGAGATGCTTTCACACTGTTAGGGCAGCGAACTGCGCTATTTCCCAAACTAGGCTAAGTAACTTACTTATCTTATTGACAAATCCTAATTATCTTCACATAAAAAAATGCTCTTACTTGTGTCCACTTAACCAATAAAGTCATACACATTCTCCCATCATATAAGCATTAGAAGTGAAATTCATACCCAATATAACAGATGCATAAACATGAAATAAAGACATAGAAATGATAGAAACTTCTCTTTATTAATACTTCCATATGATTACAGAATCGACTTGCCCCACACACTCAGCTACAGGGGTCCGTGCACTCAATTGCGGACTACTAGGCCTTTGCACACTTAGCTGCAAAGCCTCTACCTATGCTATGACTCAAAACTTAGACTTACACTTTAGAACTATCTCGCATACATCTTCATTATCTTATCTTTTATTAGATTAGATGCCTTTAACTACTTAGAGCTTTGCTCTATTTATACAATTCCATGGTTTGCGAACCATGGGTAGATCTTCTACAACTGACATTACATTAACAAAATAAGGGTGGACAACCCTATTACTCTTTAACAACTACGTGCTCTGTGCCCACAAAATGCAAAGTCTTTACATTGTAATTACAAATTTGGATCAAAATCTGGGTTCTTAGCCCCAAAAATGCCCTTGGGGGATCCTGCGCCCAATAGGTCCCCAACACAAACATCGTGACTCACCCTCGAGTCACTCTGTAGGTGTGGAGATCTTAGTGTGAAGACCTCCCAACTCTAATTGGATCACTGTAAGTTCAACAACGCACTGAGCAGCTTCCTGCTGGACTTCCTCTACGCGTTGTTTGGTGATCGCTATTGTTGAACTGTTGCCTTGAATCGTCTCCTGAGTTGCTTGTAGTTGTGTAAGCTTTGCTTCAATGGAAGTTGTAATTATATAAGCCTCATCGATCCATGGCTGTAGGTGTGCTTTCAAAACTACCTCTTTATGTCGAGAGACATCCACCTGTTCCTTGAGTGCCTTTTCTTGTTGCATCCTTGCAAGCCTCTGTGTAAGGGAAACTATCTGCGAGGTCCATTTTACCTCATCATATCTCTGTTGCAGCTCGCGCACTTCTATCTCTAGTCACTCTATGTTCAGGTCCTCCTATAGGGTGGTCAAGACCTCAAACGATTGTTCGAATAGCTTCATGTAGTCTATCACTGCATTATCAACCGCCACCATTGTTGTTCTGAGTGCAGTGGTACACTATTCTCTGACCTCCAGGGGAGTTGGAGATTGAGCTTTCAACTGCAGTTCTACTATCTATAGGTTCAGCTCCAACTAAACCCTGACCATTTTTTCTCTTTCGTCATGCACCCCTGTGGTTAACTTTAGGACATGCACCTCCATCAGTTCCTCTGCTTGGATGGCCAACTAAGGGACCATCTGGTAGGCTTCCTCCACAACCTACACTATCTGTTTGTTTTGCTCCACTACCTCATTGTGCTGTAGGCTCAACTGCTCAATGTTGATGCATTGCTTACTCATTACCTGTAGAGCGTGACTCTCCCTAGCCCGAAGTTCTACAGTGACTCCATCCTGCAAAAGATAGAGCGTCTCCCGAGGGAGTGCAACCATGTTTAACCTGACCCCTTTCAAAATGCTAACCATAGGCCTGTCGGCCTCATTCTCTACGATGAGTGCTCCATCTAGTAGCACTATTGTGTTGGTCATCTTGGCACACAACATTTCCTCGACAGCTGAAGTGTTGACTGCGAGGCTGGTGGACACTATGCCAGCCTGTGGAGTGCGCACTTGCAACTCCTGTATTTATGTAGGGAGAGCCCCCAATACCAACTAGTGTTGTTCCTCAAACTGCTGGAGGGCCTTTGTGGTGACATCCCTCATTGTTTCGCTGATATCATGCAAGTCCCCTTTAGAAATGGTGATAGGGTTGAAAGATATCTTCGAGGCCTTTTTTTCTTTCACAACCCTACCTGCTCTTATGGTCACTGACACTTGAGCTGGGTGGATGTTGTCTGCGGGTCTACGCCACCTTGTTTTGTGTCTATCTCTGGTTTGGGCAAAGGTGACTTATATCCTTCGCACTCTTCTTCTATTTTTTTCTGCTGCTGTTCTACTAACTTCACAGCGTCGCATGCCACCTGGGCCTTAGCTCTTGCTTCTTCTTTCCTATGCTTTTCCACAAACTGTGCCATCCGCAATTTTGTCTCTACCTTCTTTTGTTGCATGGCAGACTTCTATGCTTCCACTGCGGAGTCAGCTAGAGCATGCCACTCCGGCGGCCAAGACTCAAGGTCAGTGAAAATTACATCATCAGTCACCAAGTATGGTAACTCATGCCACATCTTCATAGGGTCCTTTCGCACCCTGATGAAGACATGGTGGAAGTCAGCTTTGAACTCCGCAAAGCTCTGCAAACTATTGTAGATTCTGGGTGATAACCGCGGCTTGCAATTGATCCCCATTTGGAAGTTCATCTCCATAAGCACCCAAAATATCTTTCTCTCCCTTATCCTCTTCGAGTCCCTGGTCACCCACAGCGAATCGTACTTTACTGCCTCTAGAAACTCCTGTGCGATTGACACGAAATGGATATCTTCGAGAAAATTCCATGCCACCAGTACTATCGACAACAGGAGCCATGTGTAATGAAACATTTTTCCCTTCTCTTGTGCCTCGCGACAATTCGCAAGGAACTCACCGCATAGATAGTTTTCCCAGTTGAACTGGACCCCTTCTACACATTGCACTGCTAGTGTAACCACTAGCACGGGCACCTCATCCGCGTGACACTTTCGCATTACCTTTCCTGCCAATATCTGTGTCACAACCTTAACTGCATGGTTGTTGATGCTAGAGATGGCATACCCTCGCTTCTTCTTCTCCAAATTAAACTTCTTTTTCATTGCCTCTGCGAGGGCCAAATCGCTACCTTTTCCCTCTAAAATATTTTCTCAATCCTCCCCTGCGTGAGGTAGCCGTGTAATCCAGTGAACCATATGGTTTGTGGTGGGGATGGGCTCCTCCAACCACAAGCACCCATCATGCACCAAGAAGAGCAGCTTCCTGGTGACAAAAACGATCACTGAGGCATGGTGGTATTGTGGCACCCAGAGCAAGTTTAGCAACCCTGCTTTCTCAACACCTCTAAGCCATTTGTGCGGATCCAAATCTATCATTCTAGCTAGCGAATCTATCTTCTGGTGCATTAGCTTTGTAGTCACTAAATGTGGGAACTTCTTGTGGTCCGTGAGGTCCCAATCTCAAAATTTCAATACAGGAACTCATCCCAAGTGCGCGCCCTCAAAAATAATATCATTTGGGAGAATTAAGGATTGTAGAGAGCTCTTGCTCTCATCTATATCCTTTGGAACCTTAGCTTTACCCTTTCCCAGAGGAACACATTTCAGAAGTCTAGTGATAGGGTTCGCACCCTGGGTTTCGACTTCCATCTCTACATCCTCCTCCTCCACCATGATTTCTGCAAACTCTTCCTCCTCATTGGCCTCCAGATTGATGGCCTTCCCCTTTTCCTCCATTGTGAACTTTGTCCTCAGTGGATTTCTGGGCAAGACGTGCACCAATACCATGGCCTATTTATCCTTCTTCGATCTCGACATGCGCAGTGATTTAGGGACCTCAATGATTTTTCCGGCACTCTCTGGGGCTTCTACTTCCATAATTTCCTATGCAGATTCCTCAGCTGTCACTACTCCTGTGTCCATGGCTTCTTCGGGTGATGACATAATGCTATTCCATAGTTCTCTCAGTGTCTCTGGTAATTGCTCAAACAATGAATTCACTTTCAAAATATTGAATAAGTCTCGGTTCATGAATACCTAAGCACACAACAACTTAGTTCTCAAATTGCCAAGTGTTGTTTGCTGGACAGCCACTTGTAATTTATAGTTCCTTTCGAATTTGAATTCGACCGTTGCCCCCACATTTGGTCCATTAATGCTAGATCAACAGTAGATTTTCAAGAATCTAGCCCATAAAGTTTGCCTTAAATGCCTGCTGCCCACTCCATTTGGCCTCAAACCAAGCATCACATCATGAATAGTGACTGTAACGATCACTTTCTGGCAGACCTGTGCACCAACGCAGCTGTCTTCATGGTATCACTGACCCTGTGAAACTTCACTACTACATGCAGTCCTGACATTGTGTAGTTCCCGGGCATAGTAGTTTATAGTCCTGCGCCTCCTTTCAGCTGCCTAGAGTGCTAAGACTATGCTTCAGTCAGCTAGTCAGGTGGTCGGGCCACCTGTGTATGGCTTCAAATGACTACCATTCACTTTTCTTGGGAAGGGATCATCATTCAATTTTACTAACTATATCACGCCACTATCTGTAATCTCCTTAATAATATACGACCCTAACCAGTGCATTCTGAATTTCCCCGAGAATTTATCAAACTTACTATCATACAACAAAACCAGATCATTTACCTTGAATGTGCGCAGCTTGATGTGTCTGTCATGCCATGTCTTTTTGCGTTGCTTTTGTACCTGCTGGTGAAATCCAGCCAAAAATCTCTCTTCTTCAAGCTCATCCAGTTGCACGAGCCTCTCCTTTAGGGCTCCATGATCCGTCATACCTATGAGCGCTGCTATGCATAGACTAGGTGCAATGTATTCCATAGGCATTATAGCTTCCACTCCATATACAAGCCTAAAAGGTGGTTGTTCCATCAGTTTCTTGCATGTCATCCGATAAGCCCATAACGCTGTAGGTATGAGTAGGTCCCAATTACTTTGCTACTCATTTCATAACTTGGTTAGCATGGTTTCCAGTACTTTGTTGAATGCTTCTATTGTCCCATTAGCCTGTGGGTGATATGGTGTGCTCTTTTGGTGATACACCTGAAACTCCTTTTTTAGTGTGATGATCATCTCGTTCAAGAAGTGTGTACCATGATCGCTCATCAAGATCTCCGGACATTGAAATTCCATTAGTATGTGTTCATATAAAAACTTCGCAGAAGTCATGCCCTAGCAATCCTTCACCAGCTGCACTTCTACCCAATGAGTCAGATACTCCGTCGCAGTGATAATATACCTTGTGCCTGTCTTTCCTTGAGGTTTAATAGGTCCTACAAAATCTATTACCCACTTTTCTAAAGGTTGCAATGTCATTTGTGGATTCAAAGGTATTTCATCCCTCTGTGATGGCCTTCCTATCTACTAACATACATCACATGCCATGCAATATGCTTTTGAATCCTGATGAAGGGTTGGCCACCAAAACGCAGTGTGTAGAATCTTTTACGTGGTTGCTCTTCCTGCATAATGTCCTCCCACGACACCCCCATGAGCATCTGCGATGATGCTACTTCATTCAAATTCAGGTACATACCTTGATAGTATTTCACCATTCCCCATCTTGTATAGATGCCCAGCAATGACAGAGAAATCTGTCGTGTGCACCACTAATTCCTTCTTCTGTTGGATAGAGTATCCTTTCGGCACAGTTCTAGTTGTTAGAAAGTGTATTATATCTTCAAAATGTCCATCCGCTATGTGCACAGCAAAGAGCTGCATGTCAGGTAATCCTTCCTCCAAACTAGTAGGTTCCTCCCCTATCTCGATGCGTGACAGGTGATCTGGTCCCACGTTCAATCGTCTAGGCTTCACAACAACTTCAAAATCGTATTCTTGGAATAATAAAATCCATCTGCAAATGCGCCCCCCAAACATAGGCTTATTGACTAGGTACTTTAACGTGGAGTGATCTGTATACATCTTAAAGTGTCCTCCTAGCAAGTAGTGTCAATACTTCTGGAGCACATATACCATAGCTAGTCCCTCGTGCTCAGTGGTGGAATATTTCTTCTCTTCTTTGGATAATATGCGACTTGCGAACATGATAGGGTGATCCAAGCCTTCTCCACCATCTTGTGCCAGTATTTCCCTCAGTGCTATACACGACATGTTTACATGTACATGGAACTCTTTCTTCCAATTCTGGAAGACTATAATCACCACAGTAACCATCTTTTTTTTCAATATATATAGGCTTTTCTTACAGTAATCGTTTTAGAAGAACATGACATCTTTCTTCAACAATTTTTCCATCGACGCGGTGATCTGGTTGTAGCCTTTTATAAACTTTCTGTAATATCTCGTATGTCCCAGAGTGGCGCGCAACTGTTTCACACTTCTCGGCACTTCCAAGTTCAGAATCACTGTGATCTTCGCGAGGTCTACCATCAACCCTTGTCTACAAACCACATGCCCCAATAGGTTCCCAAAAGGAATGAGGAATAGACACTTCTTGAGGTTGAGCACGATTTGGTATCTTCGACAGGTATCCAGCATCAAGTGCAAGCTCACTACATGGCACTTAACCAGCCCAAATACAGTCTAGTCATCAAAATAGACCTCCAAGAACTTATGAATATATTCCTTGAATGCCGCAACAACCACGTGTGAAAAGATAGCAGGGGCATTCTTTAATCCAAACGGCATGATAGTATATTGAAAGCAACCCCACTCAATCGCAAATGTTGTCTTACTCCTATCCTCCAGTTTGATTTTGATCTGGTGGTACCCTAAGAACCCATCAGTGAAATAATATTCTTCCTGACCTCCTACATTGTCCAATACATCATCCGTGAACGGAGTTGGGAATGGATCATGCACACAAGAATCATTCAATTTTTTGAGATCCACACATATCCTTATCTCATCCTTCTGCTTCTTCTCTTGTACCACCATTGGGCTTACCCAATTGGATTCTTCCACAGGCTCAATGATGCCTGCTGCGAGAATTTTGTCTAGTTCTACGCAAACCTTCTCCTTGTATTTCGGATTTAAGCGGTAAAGCCTCTGCTTAACTGGCTTCGCATCGAGCTTTAGCATGATATTTATCACTCCTAGATCTCCAGTTATTCCTTTCAAATCTGTAAACTTGGTTAGGAATAAGTCCTCATGTTCACGGAGTAATTTAGCGACCTTATCCACCGTCGTGTCATCCTAGTAGTCTCTGATCTTCGTGAATTTCAGTTCTGCCTTCGTACCAATGTTTACCTGCTTATTTTTCACTAGTGCCGTTATATTAGGGTTCTGAATCTGTGGCCTGTGAACCTCGTGGTGGCCTTCTGTTTTTGGAATGTTAATATTCTGAAGATCCTCATCCTCCTCTTCAGCAATTACATTTTAACATTCCAGCGCTCAACTCAGCTGAGTAGCCCATTTAGGCTGAATCAAGTCTATTGGCTCCTGTGGTATCCTAAAGATGGCTACTTTTACCTTTTGTAGTGCTTCATCAATATTGTCCCACCCATCCGCAAAACTGAAGGTCATCAAAAATCCTTCGCGTAGGATATCCCATTCACCTATCCCATGGAAGAGCTTTGTTTCTATATACTAGCTCTTTGGTATAACATCTAGGGTATGACAGAAAAGGTGCACCCACTCAGGTTGTGGCTTTTCTCCATAGGCTTGCATCCACTTGGCCAGATGTGCACGCGGATCATCCTGCCCATCATACTTGTTTTTCAGTCACACCTTAAGCTTCCCAAATCGTACTCACATCATTCTCCTACATTCGCACCAATCATCAAAGCTTCCTTTGTGCGTACCCCACCGTCTTGTGGGCGTAGCATGTAGTACCCAGTCTAAGGCTTTTCGGTACCTCCCTTTCAAATGAATCCAAGAAGGCATATACCTCATTTAGACCATCATAAGTAGGTAGATCTCTTACTTCTGTCAACATGCAATGCAATGACCTGGTCATCACATTGAAATTCAGCATAGTTACTTTGTGTAACTAATTCTTCCACCCTTCTATTTCCTCATCAAAATCCAAAGTGCAGGAGCTCTCGTGCTCCCATGTAATCCGTCTATCTGCGGTGGGATTTACCCAGTCTTGGTATCATGTCGTTATCTTATAGATATAGTCAAAATCATCATCACTCTCATAATCGTAGACCGGCTACGTATAGCGTGATCCTTCAGCAGGGTCCAGGGGTATTATTATGCACAATCACTTCTTCTCAAAGATCATCTTCCGCTTCTTCAAATTAATTACCCCATTGATATCAGTGGCCTAGTTAATTCCCAAGAGTGTGGGGTAGGGATTGTTGTCATCAACAATCTCTATTACTTCAAAATCCACCAGCGCGCTCACTCCCTCAATATCCATAGTTATTCCTTGTAATTGCCCATGGATATTATTTTATGCTGATTCGCCATTCTCAGCTGAATTGGAGACCATTGTAGCGTGGCTCTCCCCATTCCCTCCCATGTCTATTTTGGTAGAACATTCGCATCTAACCCCAAATCCAAGATGACTTGATCCATTTCATATTCTCTAATCTGCACGGTGAGTCTCATTTCTCATTACGTTCTTGTCTTATGTTTTCCAATCTTGCGCACTACACGTGGTTCACCGGGTGCAGTCTCGGCACATCTATTGATAAGTTCTTGTAGCCCTTTCACGGCGTTACTATCACGCAGTAACTTCATACAGGTTTCCAAGAAAGTTGTCAGTATGGATGGGTCCATTTCCAGCTCAGGCTGATCTTTGCTTCTTGACATGGAGGCCTCAATGAAGCTCTTTTTAGCTTCCATGAAGGTTTCTCGAGTGCGCTCCAAATCAAACTCAGCTTCTTTCGTCGGGGCTTTGCGAACCCAAGTACTATCTTTCGTCTATTTTCCTTTATCATCTCCCATCGTGATTCCACTTCAGAGCACAATGTTTACGTTGAGATCTTCCTCGCGTGGCTCAGACCTCATCATTTGCAGGTTTTGAGTCAGTGGACGTGGTAGTGCTCCTTTCTCACATATCCTAGCTATCAGTATAGGACAATATTCCATCTCATGATCAAACAACGTGCAATACTTGCATGACGGGCATGTTAGATTCATGCAATCATGGGCATAGTTTCTTAGCCCTCCACAATTGTAGTAAATCAACTATTCGCAACATCTACCAGGTCCTCCTCCACCTTGGCCTCATCCGTGCCCTTGAAATCTTGTTTGTGTCATTCCTGCATTCTAGTCAAGGGGTCACGTTTTTGCCTGAACCCTTTTGGTGGAAGTTCTATCCATCATCAATTCATAGCTTCTATAAGTACACTTGTCATGTCCCACTGAACTACCAAAGTTGTAGAATAATTGTTGCGAAGTTTGCATATACTTCTGTAACAAGTGGCAGTTATCCATGGCATGTTTTCTTGCTATTTGACAAATAGCGCACCAGAAAGTAGGCAACGCACTAGGTCTTGCTTGAACTTCTAGCCTTAAAGGCATCGGCCCTCCTCCTGCAAGGTAATTCGTAAAAACTGGGTAGTGGTCTTTGTCATGACCCTAACTCTTCCATTTTATGCACCACACTTCTTTGCACACTTCTGGTCGCCATCTTGTCCTATTTCAAACTCTGCATCTCAAGGCACAAATTCTTCAGTTGTGCATGGATCTGTTGAACTCCTAGGTTAGGATCCTGCTTCAAGGTCTCATGTAGCCTCATAGCAATCTCTAAGGCCTCTGCCTAAGTTGTTATCTTCTGTTGTGATAGCGCACTCCTTAAATGTGGTAGTAGAGAAGCTACAAACCACTCGCAATGATGTCCGTCTGTTAGATTCATATTGGCTTCGTGAATCATACATTGCAACCTCTGATCTAGTTCCCATGGAGTCTCTCCTGGTAGCGTCGTGATCTCTTTAAATCCCATGATCGACTGTGCTTCAAATTTAGGTCTGTTAAATTATCTATTTAGCGTTGTTTGGATATCCATGACTCTTGCATTTGGGTTATCGTTGGAGTAATTAATATACGAGGTCAACACGCGATCCTGCAAGGCGCTAACCAGCGTCGCTTTCTTTATATGGTAATCTGTAACACCTTGCGCTTCCCATACAACCATTACAATGAACCAGAATTTGTCCAGATCTTCATTTCCCAAACCTTTGAGCACATGAAAATTCATTGTGTTTGCCATACTGAATGACGATGGTGGTGGAGTTGGTATGGGTGAAGATGGAGGTGATGGAGGTGAAGCCGGTGGTGGTATGCGTGGAGATGGTATTCGCAGAATTATTTGTCTTATCAGGTGAATAGCACATCACAGAGAGACCTTCATGAGCTCTTCCTCATCCCTTCTTAGAGGTGAAATCAAGAAGCTATTCTCTGGACCCTTATTTCCTTCATTCTTGTAAACCTTTCCACTTCGTGTAGCCCTAAAAATCAAGGTAACTACATAACCCACTTTTTGCACAACAACATTTTAATCCAAGTATTCAAATACTTTACGTACTTACCTCGCGGTCCTTTGAGAAAGCGTCACTCTGCCTCGCTATAGCTAACTAAGGCGTCGACCATGAACTCAGTAACAAATCCTCATATGATACGATCGATCCAATGATTGACAGCGCACGCAATCTTATCCCCCGATGCTTCCAATCTCCACACAAGTTTTGGGGTCCACACAATAGGACCATCAAGCTTCCACCTTCCTTAGCTATATGTTAGCTTCATGATCCACTTGTATAGCTCAGTAGGGAAGGACATGAAAAATATTTCATGGATCTCTGTATACAGGTAGCTTTCTAGCCACTCTTCTTTTGACAGTCACGGGTTTCTATTCTCCTGTGCCGCAAACTCTTGAATTCTTCTATCCAACTAGCCTTCAATTTCTTTCTTAGTTGGATTCTAGTAATATGACGTCAAACATCTCTATCTAGATTCTGGTACCAGCAACAGAACCATTTTTTGGCTTATGGGGGCCTGACCCAGGTTCAGAGTTAGTTAGCCAAATAAATCCCTACACTACTAGCCCTTTTGACATCGACCCGTGGAGTGAGGACTGAAGTCTCACCCGAAGCAGTATGAGGGGATGCTGGAACCAAGTTTCCACACCCTTGAGATGGATGTGACGTCAGTTTATTCCAACTAGACCTACCTTCGTGCAGGTCACTTTGTGCCCTATTCTAACCTTCAGAACCTTCATGATCCATTACAATCGACCTTCGTGCAGCCTTAATCAAGGGTTGAGATGCTTTTGCGCTTCTAGGGAAGCGAACTGTGCTATTTCCCAAACTAGGCTAAGTAACTTACTTATCTTATTGATAGATCCTAATTTTCTTCGTGTAAACAAATGTTCTTACTTGTGTCCACTTAACCAATACAGTCATACACATTTGCGCATCCTATAAGCATTAGAAGTGAAATTCATACCCAATATAATAGATGCATAAATAGGAAATAAAGACGCAGAAATGATAGAAACTTCTCTTTATTAATACTTGCGGATGATTACAGACTTGACTCGCCCTGTGCATTCTGATGAGCCCCAAATTTGGTAACTTGTTGGGCTCATTTGGCCTAATTATCCTTGTTCAATCCTTCATTTTTCATAGCTTATGCATTATTTTTCAGTATGTTTATGTCATTTGTATGAATAAGGGTAGTCACTCTTCCTAGGTGGCTAACACATGATCATTTCAGGTTTTTTTAACACATGTTGGAGCAAAACCGAGCAATCATGGGCTAGAAGACAGCCAAGATTGGGGTGAGGATTCGTATGGGGGTTGTCTACGGCATTAAATAGCCTTCCTCAGGATCTTCACCCCCAACTCCGAGCTCCAAAGGCCACCAAAACCGGATCTAGAAGGCAGCCAAGCAGATTTTGGAAGGAGTTGTCTACTCACAGTTTGGGCAGCCAAGTCCCATAGATTTAGGAGGTCAGCTAGGGCCCTCATGGTGTATAAATGTTAAGGCCTCAGCCTTCGTGAGGGACTTTTGAAACCATTGCATATTTTTCACTACAGTGCTGCTAGCTTTACTTTGTTCTCTTGTAGCCATTTTGGCATAACTCTTGACTTATGACTATTTTTTGATAATGAGAAGCAGCCCGATTTTATATCAACTCTGAGTTTCCTATAGGAGCCATAGCTCTCTGGGTTGGGCCCAACCTGAGAACCTATGGCTTCCTTCTTTGTACTGTTACCTTTCCTTTATGCATCGTTGTTTTCCTTTTATGCATTTGAAGCGTATTTCTGTTGGGCAGATTTAGTTGTGTTGGTTAAATAGGTCACTGGTTATGAATAGAATTGCTTCAGATTTTTAAAATAGATTGGTAGGATAATAACAGATGAAGCTCCAAGAAAAGTGTCAACAACACTCTCAGTTTCACCTCATCCTTATTGGATCAGGGGCTGGAATTGAAGAAACAATGCTGCCCCAACAAAAACACTAGTTTGCTTGACCATGTAATCCTTAGTGTACTGTTTCCATTTGCAGAAGTTAGTTATGGGTTCAGATCTCTGAAATGTTTCTTTGCATGATGGATGTACATGGTTTTCTTTCCAAATAAATCTGCTGTTCATTCGTCTTACTGACAGTTAGATTAGATTAGTTAGGACTTTGATTATTTGTAGGATTTTGTTGATTCGGTTGAATGTACACCGTGCAGGGCATCTCTACCACTCTCTCATCCGCCTAAGCTTCATCAAAGCCAGTTGTTCCATCTCCTAGCTAGGTTCCTCGTCTCACACCTATCCTTTTGCTCACGTAACCCTACCTTCTTGCTCCATCTTTGTCTTAGCTGTCTTGAAGCCAACTCAGCCTTCTACACCCTCTCACCACTCCATCCACCAGTCCCTGGGTCACTCCAGGCCCCCATCCTACCTCCCTATCCATTCATGCATCTTCCCTCACTCACCCATCCTCTAAAATCCACTTTTTAAACATCCTGTAGAAATTTCTGAACATCCTGTAGAAATCTCTGAACATCCTGTAGAACCCCTGCAGACTTCCTGTAGAAGCTCACAAATGAGGTTTCTTGATAGCCAAACTTTGTGAAACTCTCCAGAAGGGTGTTACGGACTCCTTAGACCCTCTCTGAACCATCCCAACCTTTTCCAAGCATTCCTCCTCCTTGATCCACCCCTGCATAGTAAAAAGCCAGTCAAAAGCACATGCATGATAATTCTAATAAATTATTCAAAAATACAAAAAGATATTTTCTTCAGGTAGAGGTAGTCTAGACACATGTATTTTACCTTCATAGAAGTAATGGCATTCCTTCCAGTAGTTTGCATTCTCTCCTTTGCATCAGTAGGACTAGCTGGTAAAATTAGGGTTTGCTAGGGTTTGCGTTACTTTTTGGCTTTAAGTTTCTTTCCACAAGAAGATTAGCTTCCTTTGAGTTAGCTTTCATCCATCAGTTAAAAAGATTCTTCTAAGAGCTCATAGAAGTTGGCTTAAGCCCCTAGCGGACTTGTGCCAGCTGACCAAGTGACAACTGCGGCAAGAGCTAGTACTTGTGCATACAGCACCGTCGCTTCCAAGTTTGTTACGAACTACCAGGTTGATAAAAGTAAATAAGGGAGTCCTAGGAGTTGCAACATTATTGCTGCAATACTGGAGCCCACCATCTTTTTGACGTCGTTGCCGAGGAAGCGTCATAGTATTGGTGATTGTTGCTTTTCTTCTATTTTCCTACTCTTGCCTTCTGCTAAATAGTTTATTTCATTTCCATTCTGCAATTTCATTTCTGCAAAAGTAAAGTAGATATTCCCTACTTTCATAGATTAGCATTTCAATTCCGCAATTTCAATTCTGCAAGTGTAGATTAGCGTTTCAATTCAGCAAGCGTAGACTAGCATTTTAATTCTTGCAATTTCATTTGAGCAAAATAGATTAATCCTTTCATGCTTTCATTTCAATTCCGCATTTCCATTTCAGCAAGATAGATTAGTTGCATTTCAATCTATTTTAGTTTTGCAGGTACCAGAAGAAAAAAAAACAAAAGCAATCAAAAGTCTTTCCATTTCATGCCTTGTAGGAACAGAGATAAAACCGACAAATTCTTACCCAATACCCCCACCACATCACTGAGTCAACCTTCTCTCTTCTTTGGTGGCAGTGATCCAGAAGAACCTATAGGTGAACCTCCTGAGATATACGAAGATCCTATAACAGAAGAAGAGTTAGAGAACACTCCATCTGAAGCCATGGCTGAAAACCGAAATGATAGAAGAGAAGATGAGAGAATAGAAGGCGCCTTTCCCATCCGAGAGACCAATGGAGACATGAAAATGAAAAACATAAGCCCCTCCGCTTTACCTCAATTCCATGGATTGACTACTGAAGACCCTGATACCTTCCTGTTTGAGTTTGTTGTCCTTTGTCGAACCTATGATTATACAGAAGATGAGCAAAAATTGAAACTCTTTCCCTCTACCCTCAAGGATGCAGCATTACGCTGGTTCATGGGGTTACCTGGAAACAGTATCACCACTTGGGCTCAGATGCAGCAAGCTTTCAATACCAAATACCGGGACTACTGTAGGTCCAAGGAAGCCAAGGGAGAAATATTTCGGATGACCATGGGAAACGATGAGTCTTTAGAAGATTACGAGGAAAGGTTCCAACTTAGCTACAAACAGGCCAGGTGCACACTTGACCTTGAATCTCTAAAGCTGGTCCTGCTCCGAGGAGTCCCTGAAGACCTTCTAGATACCCTTCACATGCTAGCTGGAGGAGATATTTACCAACTACCTTATGAGGATATAAAGACTGTGTTTAGAAACCACTCTAGGGCAGCCCAGAAAAGAGGTAGGGGAAACCCACTTTCAGCTAGTTCTACTTTCTCCAAGCATGAGTTTGCTAATCAGCTGGAGGACCTCAAAAGTGAGGTGAGACAGACCATTGCCATACAACTTGATACATTCTGAATCCAGCAAAAGAAAGAGGAAGTTGAGAGGGCTTTGGCCATCTTCTGTCCCAAGTGTACGAGGAAGCACCCTAAGAATGAGTGTCCATTGCACTCAGTAGAGGTATGTTTCGTTTGTGAGGAGGACCACCCCACAAACCAATGCCCAACCTTACCAGGATTTAAAGCCATATACCAAGGGACTGAGGCACCCACTGAACCTCTCTACTTCCTCAACCAAAGAGGCCGCATGGACCTAGACCTTACCAGCAGGGGATGCAAGGGGCATCCCAAGCTTATTATAGCCCCAACCAAGCTGCTCCTATGCCTTCTTGGGGTCTCCCTGCTCATCCTTCCTATTCTACACCTCCTTCGTGGTCTTACCCACCTCAATACCATACTCAACCCACTACTCATTCATTTCACTCACATGTCCAGCCACAGCCTCAGTGGAATGCACCTCAACTGGGGTGGAGGCTCCAGTACAACACTCCTCTCGCCATTTTGCCTCCACCACCGACTCAACCACAACCATACCTCCTGCTCCTCCAAGACAACCCCAAATGTCTACTCAACTGAACCCGAACCCCAACAACTGACAGGCCCAGCAGGTATATACTGGGGAAACAACATGCCCTACCTATGCTGTAGAGATCTAGGAGATCAACCTGTGATCCGGGAAGACTCTTCCAGATCGCCAACCTCCTCCCCCAGAGGACGAGGAAGACAAACAAGAAAGTGAACCCAAAGCCATTCCACCCTTTCTTGAGAGACTAACAGTAACCACACAACCCAACCCAGAAGAGAATGAGCTTCTGGGAGAACTCAAACAGTTGTGTGTGAGAATACCACTTCTCCAGGCCATCAAAGATGTACCGATATACAACAAACTGGTTAAGGAAAAGTGTTTCACGCACCCAGGTAGGCGAAAAAGAGATGCCTCAACTATCAATGTCATAGTGCAACTGTCTGATCTTATGTTGGGGTAAGTAATATGTCCAAAGTATTTGGATCCTGGGAGTCCTGTAGTTTATGTCCAAATCAATGGCACCATCATACCCCACACCTTGATTGATCTAGGGACTGCCATTAATGTGATGACCAGGGACACCATGCTCAAATTCAGCCTTCAGGGTTCCTTAAGGAAGACCTCGACAGTCCTACAGTTGGCAGATCGCTCCACCGTGACTCCCGAAGGGATTATGGAGGATGTCTTGGTCTCTGTTGACTCTTGGGAGTATCCTGCAGACTTCTTGGTCCTTCAACCAAAGGCAGAGCTTACTGGATACCCCCTTATTTTGGGAAGGCCTTGGTTAGCCACTGCGGATGCTTACATAAGCTGCTGAGCAGGAAACATGACCATCAAAAATGGTCCTATGTCCAAGCAGCTAGTCCTATACCCTCCTGCCCAACCTCTATTAGAGCATGACTTACCACTTTTGTTGGAAGAAGGAGAAGAGGATGAGGTATACTCTGCACCATTGTGCACCTTAGAAACCACCAGGGGAGGTCCTCAAACCGAGGATGATTTGATTGAGACCTTGATTCAGAATCCACCTCCCAGTGCATTGTCCTTAGAGGAATTGGTGGAGGATACTCAAGCTAGTACCTTAGTGGACCTCTGTGTGACTGATCCAACCTCTCCTAGAGTTAAGAATGTGGAGTTTGGCCCCGAGAGAACTTTAAATATCAGCTCCTCCCTATCTCCTTCCCAAGAAAAGGAGTTGTGTAGCTTGCTGGCCAGTCATCTAGATGCTTTTGCTTGGAGCTATAAGGAGATGAAAGGAGTCCATCCTTCGGTCTATGCCCATCACATCTACATTAAAGAAGATTGTAAACCGGTCAGGCAACCTCAGAGGAGAATGAATCCAACCCTTAAGGACATTGTCAAAGAAGAATTGCAAAAATTGTTGGATGCAGGATTCATCTACCCCATCTCGGACAACGAATGGGTTTCCCCTCTGGTGTTGGTACCCAAGAAAAATAAGAAGTGGAGGACCTATGTGGACTACATAGAATTAAACAAAGCCACCAAGAAAGACCACTTCCCTCTGCCTTTCATAAATCAAGTGTTGGATGGACTAGCAGGAAAGAAGTTCTTCTCTTTCCTAGATAGGTTCAGCGGGTATAATCAGATCCAAATCAGCCCGGAGGACCAAGATAAGACCACCTTCACTTTTCCTTGGGGTACCTTTGCCTACCGAGTCCTTCCCTTTGGGCTATGCAATGCTCCTGCCACTTTCCAGAGAGCAGTATTGAGCATCTTTTATGAGTTGGTCCACGATTCGGTGGAAATCTATATGGATGACTTCACTCCTTATGGGTCCAACTTCCAGGAAGCATTTTCCAATCTGGAAAAAGTTCTAACCAAGTGCATTGAGATGAACCTATCACTCAGTCCTGAAAAATTTGAATTCCTGATTGTTGTGGGGAAAAGTATCCGACTCGGAATGACCCTATCCCGACTCTAAGGGTGATTGTTCCTTAGCAACAACTGAAAGTAAAGCTTTGATAGTTCTCCTTTATGAAAGTACAGAGAAGGAAGAAAAGATTGACCAACCGGTGTCTTTCGCTTTTGTCGATCCTGTCTTCTCTCTTTGCCTCTTGTTCCCAACTCTTTGCTCCCTTTGCCGGCCCAGCGACACAAAGATCCTGCAAAACAAGAGAGGGAAACTACAAGAAACATGTACTCATAACTGATGCATGGATTAGAATGGATCAAATATACAGATAAAAACATTACATCATTGCAATACAAGTATATAGGAGAACATCAAAGCTTTATTGATAGAAGAAAAAGGTTCTGAGAAGGTTACAACCATAAATGGCTCCAATCCAGCAGCACCTCCCCAGCAGCAAGAAATCTCCTCTTCTCCTCTATAAAAGCAATCACCCAATAGCTCTAACTGTAAACCAACAGCACTTCCTTGCTTTGCACAAAATTCCAGCCTCCCTAGACCTCATAGAAGAGCTCTATATATAGGATATTTGGAGAAAGGATGAGTCAGCTTGAGGCTGGCATAAAGCTGACTAGTATCCTCTCCCACTTTAGTTAAACTTCAGTTCTTGAGTCCACTTGGAGATCCTTGCTTACACATGGAGATCAAGTACCTCTTACTCATCACAGGGCGAATCCCTTGAACCAAGTGTCAGTTTGGAAGCTTCCTGGGCAATTGACACCTTGCAGAATGACTGTGCCACTTGGCCAATCTCGCCCAGCGCAGGTAGCCTTCATTGGAGTTGACTTTCAGCGCAGGTACAAGGAGGAGCAATTGACATTCAGCGCAGTTGCTCAGTGGAGCAGCTGACATGATCCAAAAATAGCCTGTTTTTGAGTGTTTTCAGGTGGAGAACTGATGGGAAGTGCTGTGGTTTGCTGACCTTGTTCTTCTAGGGGTAAGAACAACATGTTTAGGGACTGAGGATCCCTGTAATTATTGACATTTCATGCTCCATGTTGCGAGGCACAAAAATGTCTATAACAGTTGCCCCCTAAAGTATGAGGCCGTTTATCGGGTGAAATGCTTTATCTAGAGGGTCCGAAGTTCATTCCAGTGCTGAGGAGGCGCCCTGTAATACAATACAATACAATACATTATTTTTCATTTTGTTTTCATGATCTAGCTGAGGCGGGCATTCCCATGCTCGGCTTTATAAATACATTTTGGTACATAGAACAGACGATCGTCTGATGGTAGACTGATAATTCTCTGCTGAAATTATCATCCTTTGAGTAGGATGATCATCTGCTGCAACGATGTACATGACAAATGCTTTTATATTTCCTGAATATGTATCGCAGCCCGGATAGATGAAACTAGATCTGGGGTCTTCAAACTCGTTCGATCTTCACTCTAAGTACAAGTCGATCCATGTGAGAATTTCGCTGAAGTCGAACATGGAAAGACATCGCTCGATTACCGGTCAATGATGAAAACCGTTAACAAGCGCGAGAGGAATCACCGATAATGATAATGACCCTCAAGGTACTGCAGTACAATTCACGTGGCGTGAATAAAGGACTTGGCGTCGAACGCCGTGCAAAATCTTCTGGTCGAAGGTCATTGATGTATACCTGTCGCCGGAAGTGAGAAACTTGCCATTGAGGCATGCAAGCTTCAAAGTACTGATGGGGCTGTTCCTAGATCAACTTCTTGGATAATGAGCTGAAGTCGACAAGAAGCGATCCGTCAAAGGAGGGCCTTAATGAATCCCACATCAATGACACGGAATGGAGCTAATGATTTTAGTGGAGGTGAAAACAAACTGTGACATATGATTCAGGGCGGCGATCATGAACGGATGAAGGATAATGTATGGCAGTGGATGGGATACGGTTGACACTTTCAGAATGACCTCTCTTGAACATATAACGACACTGATGCGATGGATCGATAGCATTACCCCAAAATGTGGATGGTTTGGCGAAGACCATGGTGATGAGACCGGTGAATGAAACAACCCAACCCGATGTGGTACGGAACAAAAGTGTCATGTTCAAGAGCGACTTGCTACCATTAAGCTTTGATGTTCTCCCAATTTTTCCCCAGTCATTTCTGACCAGTACCTCTTTATTTTTGTCAAGCTTGAGGAGGATAACATATGCTTGTTCTATAACCTGCCCTTCTGGCAAGCCCATCGCTATGATTTAACGAGCTTAGCGATAGGGAAACTCGTTCTCGTCTAAAGACAAGTTTGTCGCTATTTAATGAATTTAACGAGTCTAACGACAAGGATAACTCGGTCCTTTTCATTTTTAGAGAGTCTGAAAAGGTACAGAAAGTTAACTCCATAATTCCTTTTTCGTCATCTAATCCCTTAAGTCCGAAAAAGTATAAAACAATACAGAAGGGATGAATTTTCGATTGCTTTAACGAGCCGAACAAAACAAGCGCTCGATCTTTTTGTGCAATAATCCCTCAGGTCCAAAAAGATTAAAATCTAGAGGAGGGATAGCTCTTCCGGTCGCTTTAACGAGCTGGAAGGCCAAAACTCGGCAAACTTTTCATATTTTACGAGTCAATGAAAAGAGCTCAAAGAAGACTCGTCTTTTGAGGAACGAGTGATAAACAGGGATAGCAACTGATTCCAGGTACAAATTGGAATATTCCAATCACGGCAGTGTCACAAGGATGGCTAAGTGAAATCACTCTTCGCAGATGTTCCTCAAAATGGGTAAACACACAAATGGAAGTGAATGATCGGCCAAACGACGGTGGAGGTGACGGTGCACAAAACACGACCAAGGCTTTTATGGCTGATGAATTTACGATCTCAGAAGGGTATTTACCGGTTCATTTTTTCTGAATGAGCTTGAACTCTAAAGGAAAGCCTACTCATAAACTTATGTTTATTTTTTAACGAGCATGAACTATGCGCTAAAACTGCTCGGATCTTGCGTTTATTTTTTAAAGAGCATGAACTATGTGCTAAAACTGCTCGATATACCAGTCATAGGATAAGAATGCCTCCTGTGAGATAGCTATTTTTTAAGGAGCTTTATCTCACGAAGCTATGCTCCAATTTTGGCAAGTTTTACCTTTGCCCCACAGACTTTCTTCATGCAAGGTCGGAATCGGCTAATCCTACGAGTTTAAAGGGTTAGACCTACAGGTTTAAAGGGAGGACCTAAAAATTTAAAAAATAAATAGTCGTCCCTCGCTCACATTCCAAAAGTTTGCATGCCCCCAGACATAGGATAGAATTTCGAGGCTGCCCCTCCTCTCCCCTACCTCTGCTTTTCTTTGGGTGTTCACAGCTACTTGTCATCTTGCCAATCCAATGTTAACGATACTAGTCTTCTCGTTATTTTAAGGGGTCTTACGCGATACTCAGGCTTCCCGTCGGCCCAACTTTTAACGAACAACTATTTGTGACAAGAGAAGAACACTACTCAAAGACAAAACATTGGTATTATTGAGGGAGGCTTGCCTCTTTCTTATTATCCGAAGAGGGTTCTATTCGCTGCCGCAAATCAATCTCTTTCTTCGGCGATGTCTATCATCAGGTTACTAAGGATGGCGACCACCTGTTGCAGCAATAGAATCTTTTTCTTTGGAGGCTGCCCCTACTTATCCTTCAAAACATTTGTTTTAATGGGTGAGGCTTGTCTTCAAAGATGGTTACTACTTGCTACCGCAAATGATCCCCTTCCTCGGTATCCTGATTATCTAGACAAGGGGAGCGAGAAGCTGATTATCTCACTCGCATAACTTTGACAAAAGAATATTATTCTAGAACAACCCCTCTTCCATCCACGGACGGGGTACGGACTAGTCATATTCTTCTGCGGAAATTCTGCCTTATACCCGGGGTTTCTTCTGCCTGAAGCAGACCAAGGTGCATGCCCCCTGGGTTCCAGTCTTTCTTTCCGAATCACTCGCACTCATCGGGAAGGAGGACTGGGGGTGGAGGTGAATCTTGAGTGAACAGACCATTTAGGATTGGTATTTGACTATTTGCGATGCGAGATCCAGGAAATGAAAGTTGGTCTACGAGCTTGACCATCCTTCCTTCGTGTGGAAAACACATTACTCTAAAGAGTGAGGAGACTATTGCTCCCATGCAATAAATATAGTCACGTCCAAGGAGTAGGTTATAATCCAAGGGTCCCTGGATGACCATCACGTTCAAATTGACGGTCTTCCCTTTCAATGTAACAGGCACATTGGGGAGGATTCCTAATGGTCGACTGGTTCCTTTATCAAAACCTGAGAGATTTCTTAACTCAGGTAAAAGCGCCGGGGAACCCAGTGCTTTCCAAGCAACAGAGGAAAGGATACTCACAGACGCCCCTTCATCAATGATAGTACCAGCCATAATCATTCTATAGATCTGGACAATGATTCTGAATGGTATACTGGCTGGTAACCGGGGTCTGCCTAGTTGATTCCAATCAAAGGATACAACCAGGTTGCTTGGTGGTGGGACCGAATATACGGCCGGGTATGACTCTGATGATGTTCCTTCCTGCGATAAAGGAATGGGCGCATTGCCCTGACACTCATCAGAGTCAGTGCTGATGAAAAGAACCTGGATGGTGTCATCCTTATTCTCTTCAGTGAGGGTGTCGCATGAAGATGACTCTTCGGCGACGGTGTCATTTGAAGATGAAACTTCTGAAGGTAGAACCGGGTCAACTGCCGTATCGACCTTTGGACTTTCGTCCGGTCTGGATTCAGTAGGTTCATTTTCAGTGACTGATGCTTCAGCCGACCATTTGAGCGGGCCAGCTGTATTTTCAACCAACGAAGGACTTGGCACGAGTTTTTTGTATCCAGGAGGAAGTTTTACCGGTGAAACCGGACGATCTTCCAAAACTCTCTTTGCTTCGTCTAAGAAGGGACAACGGTGGACGGCATGACTGCCTTCACACAACATACAGGGGAATCTTACTCCCCCTCTTTGTCTTGATCCTTCACTTTCGCTGGTTGACGGAAAGCAATCAACTTGATTGTCAGAGGTTGATGCCCTCGAATTGTGCAGACAAGGGGACCAGTCCCTTAGTATCCGGGGAATACAAGGACAATCACGATGGAAGTGGGTCCCTTTGCAAATGACACATGGCGATTTAGGCCCGGTCGGTGCAGTGTGTGGGTTTTTGTCAGTTGTCTCCTGCTTGCCCCCAGTCGCCTTCGCCATAGGCTCCTTCTGCTTCTTTTCTTTCTTCTTTTTCTCCTTCTTCTCCTTGGGAGGCTGACTTTTGCCAGCTCTACCTCGCGAAGATGAAGGATCAGAGGAAGTATTGTAAGAAGTGGAAGGCTGGTGGGTAGTTCTAGATTGTTCTGACTGTTGATTCGACTTCTCAGGATTAGTGGCGATCTGGACTACATTAGTTGAAAAGAGCCATACAGGTAGGCCAATTGTCAATCCTGGAAGTGACAATGTCGCCATATGAGGCGCACCAACATCTCCCCAAGAGGAGAAGGGATTTGTACTTCCGCCAAGGTTGCCTCCTTGGTTGGTGGGCTCCATACTTTTCAACTGAAAGATCAACGTGGGAATAACAGGTGATTTTGTTCCGCTTAAAATAAATTTTATTAACGACGCTTTTAGACACAAACTTGCTTTTTCATGTTTTAAGAGTCGAGAAAAAGCTAAAGATGACTCTAGTCGCCTTCGATGTATTAACGAGCCCGAAGTGACAAATGCTCGGTTAGACTTTTTCAGTTATAGAGTTTGAAAAAGGCCAAAAGAAACTGCTTTGGAGATCTAGGCAGAGGGTGTGCCAAACCTTTCGCGAAACCACAGAATACATTTTACGGTACGGGTGGTCGATCTTCGTGAATGCTGTGTTCACTGCATCGCGATCAGTAGGGCGGTCGACACGACTTCCTAAGGATAAAGGATAATTGCCTATAGGGGTCTCCCAATATATACTCGACGGTACGTGGGAGCACAAGTCCGTATTAGTGCCACCGACTCTCAGGAGGAATCACCCACCTTCGTAGAGATCGACAGTCACTATGTTTAACGACGCCGGAACACGTCTCTACCTAGACCTCTAGATGTTTGCATTATGTTACAAAGCATTGTTATGTAAATTGGATTTATTTTAATGTTGATCTTGCTTAGCAGTTTGCCTTTAAGGATCACCACGAGATGTATATATACAACTTCCTAAATGCAATCTAAGATGAGAAGCAAAACTTTTCAATCTTTCAACTTTGAAAACCTTAATCTACTGAGGGAAAAGAAAGACATCAACTTTTCTCACAGATCATAGAACACACACTAAATGCACTTTTTCCTAAATCATCATGCAAACTGTCAATGATGCACATGCACAATGCAGGTATTTCTTTTCTTTATCCTTAATGTTGATGTAAGACAAAAAGGAAACTGTTGTATAACTTTGAATCTAATTTCAAGCGAAAGTAAACAAGCTTGTCCAAAATCAAAAGACACCTTAAGATCGACTTGTTTAGACACTGGAAATGTATAGATTCAAACCACAAAATGAAAAACAAACAAACTCAAACAGCCATGAATAGTAACAAAACTAGCTCTTAAGATCACAAAGACACTTTTACAGTTCAGGATCTAAGAGGCCACAGCTATACTGGTTTGCTTTTCACAATGGGAAACTGTAACTGAAACAAGAAATACTGAAAGAACAATCACAGTTTCATCACACAACTGAGGCGGAATAATGTCAAGGAAAGTTGGTTTACAGCAAGTACAAATGACAAGCAATCAGCAGCAAAATAACAGTGAAAACAGGGCCAAGACTCAATGGGAAACCTCAGGAAGACATAGCCTAACTGGTTCAGCGCAGGCTCTAGTCTGTCAAACTGACTCTCAGCACAGTTCCTGAAGGGAGTACCTGCGCTGAAATGCAGACTGCCTTTGGACAGCCTGCACTGAGACACGAGAGTTGCGTTTACAAGGGTTTCCGGGTCATAAAAAGCTCAAAAATTCACTGTTTTTGCTGAAATAAAAAGCTATAGGTCAAGTACAAGCTAAGGGATGATCAAGAGGATGAAAAGCTATCACAAAGAGCACAAGAGTCTTTTGTAGATCAGCTCTTCAAATCATGAATCTGCTCAGAAAATGAGCAAGAGTAGCAGCCCCTCTACTTCGCTTTTGATATAGTCAAAAGCTTTTCGATTTGGTACTCTTTTCTTCAGGAAATGAATAGCAAAGATACTACAAACACCAACAAGATACTAGGCTCCCCAGCGGAGTCGCCAGTTTGTTGTGGGGAAAAGTATCCGACTCGGAATGACCCTATCCCGACTCTAAGGGTGATAGTTCCTTAGCAACAACTGAAAGTAAAGCTTTGATAGTTTTCCTTTATGAAAGTACAGAGAAGGAAGAAAAGATTGACCAACCGGTGTCTTTCGCTTTTGTCGATCCTGTCTTCTCTCTTTGCCTCTTGTTCCCAGCTCTTTGCTCCCTTTGCCGGCCCAGCTACACAAAGATCCTGCAAAACAAGAGAGGGAAACTACAAGAAACATGTACTCATAACTGATGCATGGATTAGAATGGATCAAATATACAGATAAAAACAATACATCATTGCAATACAAGTATATAGGAGAACATCAAAGCTTTATTGATAGAAGAAAAAGGTTTTGAGAAGGTTACAACCATAAATGGCTCCAATCCAGCAGCACCTCCCCAGCAGCAAGAAATCTCCTCTTCTCCTCTATAAAAGCAATCACCCAATAGCTCTAACTGTAAACCAACAGCACTTCCTTGCTTTGCACAAAATTCCAGCCTCCCTAGACCTCATAAAAGAGCTCTATATATAGGATATTTGGAGAAAGGATGAGTCAGCTTGAGGCTGGCGTAAAGCTGACTAGTGTCCTCTCCCACTTTAGTTAAACTTCAGTTCTTGAGTCCACTTGGAGATCCTTGCTTACACATGGAGATCAAGTACCTCTTACTCATCACAGGGCGAATCCCTTGAACCAAGTGTCAGTTTGGAAGCTTCCTGGGCAATTGACACCTTGCAGAATGACTGTGCCACTTGGCCAATCTCGCCCAGCGCAGGTAGCCTTCATTGGAGTTGACTTTCAGTGCAGGTACAAGGAGGAGCAGTTGACATTCAGCGCAGTTGCTCAGTGGAGCAGCTGACATGATCCAAAAATAGCCTGTTTTTGAGTGTTTTCAGGTGGAGAACTGATGGGAAGTGCTGTGGTTTGCTGACCTTGTTCTTCTAGGGCTAAGAACAACATGTTTAGGGATTGAGGATCCCTGTAATTATTGACATTTCATGCTCCATGCTGCGAGGCACAAAAATGTCTATAACACTGATGACTGAAGGGACCGTGCTAGGACATACCATTTCTCGCCAAGGATTGCAGGTGGATCCTAACAAAATTGCTCTCATAAAAAAGGTTCCACCTCCTCAGAAGGTAAGAGATGTTCGGAGTTTCTTAGGCTTAGCGGGATATTATAGAAGATTCATTAAAGAGTTCAGTAAGCTAGCCTCGCCATTGTTTGGCCTCTTAGCAAAAGATGTTGAGTTTAAATGGACTGACGACTGTCAGAGGGCTCTGAATGAATTAAAGGATAAGTTGGTGTCCGCCCCGATCTTGAGAGGTCCAAAATGGGCCCTACCTTTCCACATCCACACTGATGCCTCGAACAAAGCCATAGGGGCAGCGTTAGGACAAGTTGCACAAAAAATTCCATATGCCATATACTTTGTCAGCAAAAACTTATCCAACGCAGAAATGAATTATACTGTAACTGAGAAAGAGTTCTTGGCCGTGGTCCATTCCCTGAACAAGTTCCGACACTACATCACTGGCTATCAAACATTTTTACATACTGATCATGCTGCAATTAGATATTTAATGAATAAACCTGATGTGAATGCTCATATTATTAGATGGTTACTTTTGTTGCAGCAGTTTGATTTGACTATCATTGACAAACCAGGTAAAGAAAATGTTGTTGCTGACTTCTTGTCTAGATTGGATTTACCTGCAGGTGAAGAAGGGACAATGGATGACCAGATGCCAGATGAACATTTGTTCGCTATCTCAGTACTCTCTCCCTAGTTTGCTAACATAGCCAACTACCTGGTCTCAGCACAGTTCCCTCCACATCTATCCTCAAAGGAGGAGAGTAGAATAATGAGGAAAAGTGCCTCATTCACTTGGATCGGGGGCAACCTGTTCAAACTTGGCCCCGATCAGATCTTAAGGCGTTGTGTAAGGGAGGAGGAAGTCTTTGACATCCTCCTAACCTATCACGATGGGCCTTGTGGAGGATATTTTGCAGCCAAGAGGACTGCCTTCAAAATTCTACAGGCAGGCTACTATTGGCCCATGCTTCATCAAGATGTCAGAAGATATATCAGCCAATGTGGCCAATGCCAAAGGATGGGGAAACTGAATCCAAGGGACGAAATGCCTCTCCAACCTCAAGTGACTCTTGAGCCATTTGAGAAGTGGGGTATGGATTTTGTGGGTCCTATAAACCCTCCTTCAAGGCAAAGGTCTTACATCATTGTGTGCACAGACTATCTGACAAAGTGGGCGGAAACCAAGGCAATCAAAGCAGCGACAGAAGAAAAGGTGGCTGAGTTTTTAAGAGAAAACATCTTCTACAAATTTGGCTACCCAAGAGAGTTAGTCACCGATCAAGGAAGCCAGTTCACCTCCAACTTAATTGAAGACTTGCTCACTCATCACAAGATCAAGCATAGGACTTCCACCCCATATCATCCTCAAGCAAATGGGCAGGTGGAAGTCACCAACAGAGCATTAGAAGGGATTTTGACTAAGGTGGTGAGCAGCAGTAGAAAGGATTGGGCAGATCACCTGGTTGAGGCCACTTGGGCTTACAACACCACTTGGAAGACCACAACCGGTTTCACACCTTATGAGCTGGTCTATGGGAAGAGAGCTTTGCTATCAATCGAGTTCGAGTACAACACATTGAGGATGGCAGCTCAACTGGACCTAGATCTCAGCCATGCTCAACACGAAAGGTTATTGTAGCTGAATGGGTTAGATGAACACTGGATGCAGGCCCTCCTCCACTCAGAAGTGGTTCAACTTCAGAGGAAGATATGGCATGACCAACACCTCAATGACAAACAATTCCAGACGGGAGATTGGGCACTGCTGTATGATTCCAGACATAAGGATTTCAGGGGGAAGCTGAGGACAAGATGGCTAGGACCATATGCAGTGGAGAAGTGTAATGAAAATGGTTCTGTCCTTATCTAGACCATTGATGAAGAAGCCATCCCCATGCTCGTCAATGGGCATCGACTAAAGATCTACAGGAAACCTCTTTCGAGGCAAGAGTTCATCAAAACTATGGAAAAATTAGTGCTGGTCATAGAGAAGGGTTCTGCCTCTGTTTTGGGCATACCCTGAGCATCATTATATAAAATAAAAAAAATGCAAATAAAAAAGATCCTTGGGTGAAAACCTTTTTGAGGCACCCAAGGCAGATGGTAGGGGTGAAAACCTCATTGAGGCGCCCCTGCTGTCTCTCTGAAAAGAATTGGAATAAAAAGATCCTTGGGTGAAAACCTCTCTGAGGCGCCCAAGGTAGATAGTAGGGGTGAAAACCTCATTGAGGCACCCCTGCTGTCTCTTAAAAAAAAAAAAAAAGAGAAAAAGGAAGAAACAGAAAAAACAGGTTTAATCTCTGAAAATTGTTGTAGGTTGCAAGAACACAATGCAAAAAGGAGGCCTCTCAACTCAAGGACAAGGGTCCCTACCAAGCTACCAGGCAACGTCACAAACACTCCCTCTATGAACACTCATTTCTTCCAAGGTTTGGACACAATCTGGTAATGGTTTAGCCTTCTACAGGAAGCTACAGGACTTTCTATAGGAAGTTCTGTATTTCTACAGGAAACATCTTGTAGAGCCTTTGGGCAGGCCAGGAACGATTATGAAGAAGAATTTGAAGCTTGAAGTCTGTTGAGGAGGCATGCAACCACTCTTTTTTTCAATCCTCCACTTGTTTCACCTCTTTTCACCACCATTGCTGCCATATGGTCGAATATACCTACACAGTCATAACAAAACTTTGTTTTCTCAAAAAAATAAATTCAAGTGGGAAATAAAGCATGCAGAGGCTCGCACACTTTACCTGTCAAGGCAATCTCAGGAACCTGCACCTGTGAACGCGACTCAATTATTTCGGCATGCACCCTAGGAGGAGAAACAGCTACAGGATGTCCCACAGGAATCCTGTAGCAGCTGATCCAGCTAGAGCACATACCATGGAGGCACCAGCAGCTCATGAAGCCGGTACATGCAGCATTCACCACCAGGAAATTGGGTCTCAAGGTCTCATAGCCAGCAGTAGCCAATGAAGAGGAGCTCCAGCGCCTGTGCACGAATCGGCAGCAAGCAGATCCAGCATTCTTCGTCCTGAAGCCTGAGAAAACCCACGTCCACAGCCGCACAGGTAAGTGCTTAACCTTATTTCATCAAATTACATAAGCTATACTCTAAATGTGCATGACTGTGAGAATGAACGGATTGAACAAGTTGGGTAGCCATTCAACTGGCCACCACAACCAGTCTGACGGCCTCGTCGGATCCGAATGGCTTTGGTTATGTCGAAAAGACGGGAAATTGACACATGGGAAGCATCCAGTCGGAGAGAAGCACAGTATAACAGGAATGCCGGCGGTGAATGCAGAGGGAAGAATTCGGTGGTCAGGGACATGCTGCAAAATGATGGCAGTGACGTCGGCCAACGGATCGACTGGGATAGCTCACCCCCGCACCATGAATTCCACAGCAATTCAAAATCGACCGGCTGAATCACTTATAATGAACTGCAGTCATTTACTCACAACCGTTTTGCAGCCGAGTACGCGTCCTCAAGCCTCTGAAGGTTGTTAGCCTGAGTTCTCGACCTGTTCCAACGTCCTGTTGCTACTCAGAAAGTCCAGAGCCACTATAACATTCTCCAGAAGCCATGCACGATTTCTACAGGAAGCTGCGCTACAGGGAGCCCGGCATTACGGAGAAGCTTGGACTGTTCACATCGAGGGTGGAAATTCTTAGTGAGGTAGGCCTGAACATAACTTTCCCATGCAAATGATTGAAAAGGTGGTGAATTCGACGTGTTGAGAGGGTAGGGAAAATGTGAATAAAGTCTGTTTATGAATTCAAAAGCTGTTTTCTTATCGCTACATGAAATTGTCATCGCAGTCTGCATGCGAGATTTTCTCCAGGGTTTTGAATTAAAATCGAGCCACTATCAAGGCTCACTGGTGGGAAATTGTGAATTTTATATGATTGTGTGCATAACAGAGACATAGCTCTGCACTCTGTGTAGAAAAATCCCGAAGCTCTCCTTCTGTACACGAGCAGGCAAGTTCAGAACAACAAAAACAGGTTTTTTTACCATGCCGGGAGGGTTCATTAGAAAAGAGCCTTCAAACTCCAAGAAATTACGGGAAACCCCTGAGGTGGTGGACTTGTTTTCCTGTGCACACTAGATGTCATTCTGTGACAAGCTTCAAGGTCACGATGATGAAATTAGAGAAGAATTCCTAAGTTCCTTGAAGCCGAAGTCAAAGACATTGGCCGTTGTCAACTTCAGAGGATTGACCCTCAAACTCACCCCACAACTCATTAGCAGAGTAATTGATCTACCAATGGGGGTACCCTGGGATAAGGAGGAGAGGAAATTGGGTCAGAAAGCTAAAAAAGAGTTCTTCTTGCCAGAGGAAAAATTTTCAGAGGACAAGAATGGAGTTCGAAGAACTAGCCTACAGCTGTTCTGGAGTGAAGTCAGCCTCCAAATTATGAAGTATATTATGTGTGAGGGGCGATTTAGCATCGTGTAAGGCTATCATTTCCGGTTGCTCACAGAACTCAGGCACCAAATGGACCTACCCTCATAGCAAAAGTTGAGCATTCCTTACTTCCTCCTGTAGTCCATGATTGAGTGTGCCACCAAACTGAGAGAGGGGATGCTAGACCAGCTAGCCCATCATGGGCTTATCAAGCTCCTCATGGAAGATGCACTCCACACTTACACCGTCCCTCTCTCCTGGGAAACTTTTCGGAATATTTCTAAGGGTGATGACATCTGAATTTTGGCTGAGGAGCTCACTTCCTCCAGCAGCGAGGAGAAGGAGCACACTCAGGCAGAGAATAAAGTTAAAGGGAAAGAAACCCCAGGAAAAACACCAAAGAAAGAACAGAAGGGAACACAAGAAAAAAGCCAAGCTGCCAAAACAGGGGGTGGTAAAATTACACCAACACCTAGGGAGAAAAGACTACAGAGCAGGGTAGAAAGGACTGAGAAAGTCCAAGCCAGTGAGGGCACCCCTAAGGCAACCTTAGCCAAGCTAAAGGAAAAAGCACCCTCCGCCAAGCAGGGTAAAACGGTGCCATCTTCTTCTACAAGAAACCAAAAGGCTATTTCTACAGGAAGTTTAAAAACGGCTTCTACAGGAAGCCAGAAACCAGCCACTACAGAACTTTCTACAAGAAGTCCGGAAAAAGGAAAGCAGAAGGAGAAATCGGTCGAAATTCTAGCTAGGGAGGCAGCAGCCGTGCTGGCCACCCTAGGTACCTCTCCCAAGCCAAAGGAAAAACGAAAGAGGGAGACTCCTTTGTATTTCAAAGCGAGAAGAAGTGTAAGAATTAAAACCGGCAGATCCCAACCTCCATCCAAAGACCAAATTACCATTGAAGACACCCCTACCTCACCAAAGGAGAGGTCCCCCTCCAAAGCATCAGTCACTTATGAGCGGGGGAGACCGAGGACATCTACCTGGAGGGAGAGAATGGAAAGATTAGATTCAAAAGCCTCTCTACAGGATGCTGAAGTTGTTCTACAGGAAACATTGGCCAAGCTCAAGGAGACCAAAAGAATGGAAGGGGAGGCAGCCAAATCACCACAAAAGGAAGAAGAGGTAGAGAACATTATGGAACCTAGCCCCCAGCCCAGCTTGGGCTCTTATTATAACTTCTTGGAGGCCGGAAAAACCATTCCACAGAAATTCACAGTGCCGCTTTTCTTTGCACTAGAGGAAGAAAGAGTGAGGACCCACACATGGATGAGAATAGCCAAGTCTAAAGGAGTAGCAGATATAGGTCCCTTGGAGGAACAAATCAAGGAGGCAAGAAGAGAATTGGCTATGGCAAAACATGTGGGAAACTGCCAGCGAGTATTTCTATAGGAAGAAAATGAGAAGCTCAAATGACAGCTACAGCTACAAGGACAGAGGAAAGAAGAGGACACAATAGCCAAGGACACCACAACAGAACCTCAAGAAAAAGAAGGAATGCAAGCTGATTTTGAGGAACTAAACCGGCAACTATAGGAAAGGGAATTGCAGGCAGGCATAGAGATACAATCTCTAAAATAACAGATGCAAGAAAAGGAGGCACAACTGGCCTGCATGGCCAGTTGGGCAATGGACGCTCTGCAATGTAGGCAGCCGGCCAAATCCTATGGCCTATACCTAAGAGATCAGTGGCTGCAATTCCAAATTAACACATTGGCACAGAGGGGTATCTCCCAAATCCAAAACCCCCAGCAGTTCATGGATTTATGTAACAACAGTTCATTAGAAGACAAGGCCAAGCTATCAGAGTTCTACCTTCATAATTTGGCCCTTCCAAATGTAACCTCATGGGACCCCAACATAGCAGTAGGGAATATGCAGCTGATGGAAATGACCTCATGGTTAAACCACGAAGAAAAGACAGCGGCAGAGGTCAGAAATGTCATGAACCGAGAACTACATGAACCACTACTGATTAGAGCAGAGCCAGGGGACCCCACAGCATTGATATCAGCCCACCAGCACCTAGCAACCAACTCTCAGGCTTTATTAGAGTACATGGATCGGTAGGCTCAGGCCATAGCACACTTCGAGGATATGGAGCGATTATTAGGGGAAAATTGTGTTCATGCTTGCACCCGTAGGTGGAACACATTGTCCCATAGCCTCAAAATCAGGGAATATCACACTCCAACTAGAATGAGGGAGGCCTTGGCACGAGTGCCTCTCTACAAGAAGTCTATGCAGAACCTCCAGGCCACTTGGATCAGCCTTAAGCTAAGTCCACCTTTGTTTTTGGGATTGTTAGAAGGAAGCACAGAAGAAGAAGAGCATAAGCAGTGGGAAGAGGTGGAAAGGAAGTCCAGATTCCATGACAGTGAAGAAGATACTACTTCAGAAGCCTGGGATGTGAGGGTGGTGATTAAAGCAATGAAAGACGAGGAGCTGGACTAGTTGCTCAGAGGATGAGAAACCCTTTTAGCAGGGGGTGATGATGAGCCCCAAATTTGGTAACTTGTTGGGTTCATTTGGCCTAATTATCCTTGTTCAATCCTTCATTTTTCATAGCTTATGCATTATTTTTCAGTATGTTTATGTCATTTGTACGAATAAGGGTAGTCACTCTTCCTAGGTGGCTAACACGTGCTCATTTCAGGTTTTTTTGACACATGTTGGAGCAAAACTGAGCAATCATGGGCTAGAAGACAGCCAAGCTTGGGGTGAGGATTCATAGGGGGGTTGTCTACGGCATTAAATAGCCTTCCTCGGGATCTTCACCCCCAACTCCGAGCTCCAAAGGCCACCAAAACCGGATCTAGAAGGTAGCCAAGTAGATTTTGGAAGGAGTTGTCTACTCACAGTTTGGGCAGCCAAGTCCCATAGATTTAAGAGGCCAGCTAGGGCCCTCGTGGTGTATAAATGTTAAGGCCTCAGCCTTCGTGAGGGACTTTTGAAACCATTTCATATTTTGCACTACAGTGCTGCTAGCTTTACTTTGTTCTCTTGTAGCCATTTTGGCATAACTCTTGACTTATGACTATTTTTTGATAATGAGAAGCAGTCCGATTTTATATCAACTCCGAGTTTCCTATAGGAGCCACAGCTCTCTGGGTTGGGCCCAACCTAAGAGCCTAGGGCTTCCTTCTTTGTACTGTTACCTTTCCTTTATGCACCGTTGTTTTCCTTTTATGCATTTAAAGCGTATTTCTGTTGGGCAGATTTAGCTGTGTTGGTTAAATAGGTCACTGGTTATGAATAGAATTGCTTCAGATGTTTAAAATAGATTGGTAGGATAATAACAGATAAAGCTCCAAGAAAAGGGTCAACAACACTCTCAGTTTCACCTCATCCTTATTGGATCAGGGGTTGGAATTGAAGAAACAGTGCTGCCCCAACAAAAACACTAGTTTGCTTGACCATGCAATCCTTAGTGTACTGTTTCCATTTGCAGAAGTTAGTTATGGTTTCAGATCTCTGAAATGTTTCTTTGCATGATTGATGTACATGGTTTTCTTTCCAAATAAAGTTGCTGTTCATTCGTCTCACTGACAGTTAGATTAGATTAGCTAGGAATTTGATTATTTGTAGGATTTTGTTGATTCGGTTGAATGTACACCGTGTAGGGCATCTCTACCACTCTCTCATCTGCCTAAGCTTCATCAAAGCCAGTTGTTCCATCTCCTAGCTAGGTTCCTCGTCTCACACCTGTCCTTTTGCCCACGTAACCCTACCTTCTTGCTCCATCTTTGTCTTAGTCGTCTTGAACCCAAGTCAGCCTTCTACACCCTCTCACCACTCCATCCACCAGTCCCTGGGTCACTCCAGGCCCCCATCCTACCTCCCTATCCATTCATGCATCTTCCCTCACTCACCCATCCTCTAAAATCCACTTTTTAAACATCCTGTAGAAATTTCTGAACATCCTGTAGAAATCTCTGAACATCCTATAGAACCCCTGCAGACTTTCTGTAGAAGCTCACAAATGAGGTTTCTTGATAGCCAAACTTTGTGAAACTCTCAAGAAGGGTGTTAGGGACTCCTTATACCCTCTCTAAACCATCCCAACCTTTTCCAAGCATTTCTCCTCCTTGATCCACCCCTGCACAGTAAAAAGCCAATCAAAAGCACATGCATGATAATTCTAATAACTTATTCAAAAATACAAAAAGATGTTTTCTTCAAGTAGAGGTAGTCTAGACACATGTATTTTACCTTCATAGAAGTAGTGACATTCCTTCCAGTAGTTTGCATTCTCTCCTTTGCATCAGTAGGACTAGCTGGTAAAATTAGGGTTTGCTAGGGTTTGCATTACTTTTTGGCTTTCAGTTTCTTTCCACAAGAAGATTAGCTTCCTTTGAGTTAGCTTTCATCCATCAGTTAAAAGGCTTCTTCTAAGAGTTCATAGAAGTTGGCTTAAGCCCCTAGCGGACTTGTGCCAGCTGACCAAGTGACAACTGCGGCAAGAGATAGTACTTGTGCATACAGCACCGTCGCTTCCAAGTTTGTTACGAACTACCGAGTTGATAAAAGTAAAGAAGGGAGTCCCAAGAGTTGCAGCATTATTGCTGCAATACTGGAGCCCACCACATTCAACTGCAGGGGTCCACGCACTCAGCTGTTGACTACTAGGCCTTTGTGCACTCAGCTGTAGAGCCTCTACCTATGTTATGACTCAAAACTTAGACTTACACTTCACAACTATCTCGCATACATCTGCATTATCTTATCTTTTATTAGATTAGATGCCTTTGACTACTTAGAGCTTCGCTCTATTTATACAATTCCATGGTCAACGGACCATGGGTAGATCTTCTACAGCCAACATTACATTTTAAAAATAAGGGTGAACAACCCTATGACTCTTTAACAACTTTGCTCTCCACGCCCACAAAATGCAGAGCCTTTACATTGTAATTGCAAAGTTGGACCAAAATCTGGGCTCTTAGCCCCGAAACTTCCCTTGGGGGATTCCGCACCTAACAATTTCTTCTGGAATGGTTTTTGAAATCATTGCAACTAGAGATTTCTAAGGATGTGCCACTTTATGGGGTGTTCACTGAAGAACAAACTATATTTAGAGCCCAACAATTAGAGCTTATTTATTCCAACTTGGAGTTCTCTATAAGATTTTTCCTAATGATCCTAGGTTGAAAATTGATCTTGCCAAGATGAAACCGGGCCCCCATGCCGACAGAATTATAGGATCGATTGATAGTAATACGACTAGTTTGTTGAATTAATTAACACAATTTTCATTACAATCTGCTTCTCCAACATAAACTCTGCCATCAATGTCTGCTCTTTCTAAAATTTTAGTGGTTAATGGATTCTAGTCCTACAATGCCAATGGAAACCAACAATCTGATGGGAAGAAGAAGGGACGTGGAAGAAAAAAGATAAGGGATGGAATGGAAATGCTAATAAACCGAGTGATGACACTAGTGAGGGAAAAAAAGAATCTAAGAAAAAGGCTAAGTTCCCATGCAAGTTATGCAACGGGGATCACCTTACTCATATTTGCCCCAATATTTAGGATGCTCAACACTTGTTAGCTCCATAAGGTTCTTCTAGTTCCCATGCTATTCTTACCAACCCTTTTCCCCAAGGGTAATAGTTACTTGCTAGTGCAAATGCTAATACTGAAATTCCTACAGGGGGAAACCACGATGGGTAATCTACATTGAATGTATATATGGTTAAGCCTGATGTTGATATTTCAACTAGAGCTCATGATTATGGAGAGGTAGAACCTTTTAATACTAAACCTTCTTCTAGTATTCAAGAACATATTCATATAGAGAGGTCTGCAGTAGATTTTATACCTCAGATGCCGAAAGGCTCCTCAAAATGGCTGACTTATAATCCCAATGTGAGGGTTGTTTAGAACTATTCTATTGTTGAATATTTAGCTCAAAGCCCCTCTACTATGTTGGCATTACAGGTAATCCAATCATGTCTTGCACAGAGGAGTTATTTTCTCACTATTATCAGAGAAGTAGACACAAAAAATTCTATGGTAATTACGTTTGATATGTCAAATGTTAAAATGAGACTCCCTCATCATATGGCTTTTCAGATTAAATCTACATATCATAAGAATACTATCTTTTGAACCATAGTTGATGAAGGGGCTTCCACATACTTCATGTCTATGTCATGTTGCAAAGCTACTGGGTCACCTGAAGTTGTTCCCTCTCTTACTCTCTTAACTGCATTCGATGTTCATTGTCATAGGCCTCATGGGATTCTACTTGCCTTCCCTATTTTTGTAGCAGGCAAGGTGGTTAACGTGGAAGTAGATATAGTTGATACTAATCTTTATTATAATCTTTTGTTGGGTCACAATTGGGTTTACACAATGAATGCCATTTTCCCATATTTATTTTTCATCTTATCCTTTCCTCATGAAGGGAGAATTGTGACAATTAATCAATTAGCCTACCCTCCCAATGACCCTAATGCATTTGCTAGCTTCACCCTCCCCTTGGCAAAGAATACCAAGTATCCTATCAATAATTTAGGAGTTGGAATGTATTCTTCTTTAATGGTTACTTTTGATCTTCCATCTCCTATTTCTCATGTCAATTCCATTTCATCCTCCAGGATTGTTCCTCGGCAATGTTCTTTTAGAACTCATTATTTTTTAGATCCTTAGCCCTTGTCCCCTCCTACTGCCACATTAGAAGAAGGGAAAGTTGGTGGAATGACTTATCCAATATATGCAGTTGAAATTGTATACCAATCTATTGTTAATTTTGCAGATTTTGATCCCATCCCTCTCCCATCAGAGGATGTAGATGGTGATGTGGCGTCAGTCTGGACAGTTGATTCCACTTCAAATATGGATTTCCTTGATAATTTTTTAACATATGATGAGGAAATTATAGAAGTAATGACTAGTGTAGAAATATTGTAGGTTGATTTGCATCATCGATCTTATTTTCTCCCTGACTTGTAGGAAGTTGAATCAAATTTGTCTAGTCCTCTTTCTAGTGGAAGTGTTCATAAAATTTTAAACCCTTTGGCTCCATCACATATTTTTTCGAAGGTAACATGGATAATATTTTGGAAATTATTCCGGTGAACATTTCCAAGAGTCCTAATGTTATCTTCATTGGATCTGATTGTTCCCCTGAAGAATATCTCAAGAAGTATTATGCCTAGGCTTTTGCCTAGCATTTTCTTTGTTTTGTAAATAATGTACATAGTTTTAGTTTTGTATCTATAAGTCTCATGGTGATGATGATATTTTTTATCTACTTTGGCAGATTTTGATGGATGATTCAATGTATTTAGGATTCACAGATGGCGCTAATAGACATACAAAAAATTTATCTTCCGCCACTTGGGTAATACATTATCCATCTGGTCAATTGTTGGTTGCAAGAGGCATATGTATCGGTCTAACTTCTAATAATATGGTTGAATATAATGTTGTTATTATTTACTATCTAAAGAAATATCTCATGGTATTGAATCATTAGTGGTTTATTTGGATTCGCAATTGGTTGTATCTCAATTAAATAATGTTTATCGTGTGAGAGATCCTTAATTACATCGTCAATTTCTGAGAGTGATATTATTACAAATATCATTTACTTTTATTACTTTCATTAATATTCCTCAATCAGATAATGCATTTACTGACTCTATAGCTAACCAAGCATTGGATTTGCATGTTAATCATTCATCAAATTAAATCAAAATATCAAAAATCATTTGTATATATGATAAAATTGCCGCAAAATATCTATATATAGATAGATATAATATGTCAAAAAGTGGAAAAATGTGGAAAAATATCATGCAAAATTATATCTTAAGCCCGATCATGTCCATATATCAAAAAGATCAGTCATCTAAAATCTAAGTCTACGGGCCCTACCCTGGATGAGCATCCTGGTAGAAGATGAATGCATTCACCACTTGTCAAGAGAGTCTCACCCACTCTCATGGTACTCCAAACACCCATATTTTTATGGCCTTAGGGAGATCCTCTAATGCTTCCATTGGAACTTTGTGAGTCAAACTCTCCAAGTTCATCTAGACAGTATGGAGCACTCTCTCAGACTCAGTTGTTGCTCTCTCTTCATCTCTTTCACGAAGCATGTGCCTCAGTAGAACCTTAGGTCTCACTACTCCAATATATGTATCATGATCATTTAATATTGTAAGATTTTTATTTCATGGAAAAATTATTTTGAATTTATTGATATTATATCCAAAAATCCAAAAAATCAAATATATTAAAAAATCAAAATTTACCAATGTTGCCCCATGCAACTCCTTCTGGAAGTACTAGCTCTGGGTCAAATCATAATTCTAATCCTACATAAGGGTTATCCTCTATGGCCATGACTTGTTGCTCCTATCAGTGGAAGAAATCGTCATCAAAGGTCAGCTTAGTGACCTCACCTCCGCCAAGTCGCTTGATCATATTTTCCCATTTGGCCTTCCCATGATCTCTAGTACTAGTAATGGAAGTAGCTACTCTGGGTCTAAGTGTTGGAATATGCTCAAAGAAAAATGAGTAGAAGATGGTGCCATAGCCAAAATTATTTGTCTTTCCCTGTATTACTAATGTTAGTTATTTTTTCATATTGATCAAGAGCATTGTGCACCAGTCATATACTACTGGTTTCAGGCATTCCACTTCCAGAAACATGTATGGTCGAGAGGCATGATGTAATGAGGTAGAGTCTACTACTATGCCAATATTAAATAAAATTATCTTGATAGGTAGGCTTGTGATTTCTTTCATTGGTACCTAGGATCCAACCTTCTATTTATCCGGTGTGTAGTACACAATAATGTGGTCATCAATATTGAAGCCTCCACAAGCCTTCCCTTTCAGATCCACTTGTTTCCCCTATGGGAAAGTCCTGTTATGAAGTAAGTGTCCTCTACTTTGATCTGTAAAGGCATATCATCTATGATGAATTGTTCTTGCTCTGGGTCCTTGTAATGAATCAACATTTCCAACAATCGACTCTGAGTTCTCATGTTGGGAATCATGAAGAATTTGAGAAATCCGTAATTTTTTAATCCATCCAATGAATCTTGATAATTCATTACTTGATTATCAATTTCAATGTGCTCTCTCTCTCTCTCCAAATGATCGACATCCTAGAAAATAAAAGGATTTCATCCTTTAGAAATTGAGTTTTTCATTTTTACTTTGCGTGTATGTGACTTTTATAAGAGACAATCGCGTACATACATGGATTTCCCTTAATAAATATGTGTATAGGGATTTATATATGTGGCTTTTAAAATACCCAAACCACCTACATGCAGAATGATTTTTGAAAACAAAAAATTTCTTCACAATTTGAGATTAATCTATCAAAATTCTTGGTCAAATGGATAAGTTTAAGGTTATGAATTACTTGGAGTCTGTGTTTGTTGAGTTCATTGATGTATTTGGCCAGATCAATTTGCTCAAAGTTTTTCCAAGCCGTCTCTCCTAAGTCCTCAACACTTGAATGGTAATACTGAAATCAGGTGAGTTCAAAATTCTCTTTATAGCCAAAAATTAAAAACCCACTTTCCTAAAGTTAATTTTTAAAAAACTTTATTATTTTATTTCATGAACTTTTGATCTTTTGTTTGACGTGTTGGGAAAGTATATTTTTAGGTTGTCGACAATATTTCATGACTTAGTACTATATTTTCCACCGCTTTGACTCCACGATTTCTAACCTATCGTGACAGGTATCATTTTCTAAATTGACATATAGGTTAAGACACATCACTTTTCTATTGCATTATGCGTCTTGAACTCACACTGTGATATCTAGCCATAGGGCCAACCACATTTTGTTGTGATCTTTTAACCCCTCTCACTCACCAACTTATGGAATCATAACATAGTGGTAGACCCTTTCCTTCCATATGATTCCTAGTTAGATCCTAACTAACATATGTCACCCATGCTACAAGTATTGTGTAGGCTTGGGAGTCATCTTTAGTCCCTCCATGACTTTGCATTAAAGCCTCATTCTTCTTCTTCTTCACTTTTCTCTAGCCTTATACCCTAGAGGATCCCATGTGTTAAGTTGTACTATTACATTTCATTTTGACCACTTGCAACTCTTTTGGCCTTAAGTCAGATTCATTTGGACTCGTGTATAAGCCACTTTTGACCACGAATTTTTAGAAGTTCAAACCATGCATTCATTAGCCTTTACAACTTGACACATATTTTTTCCGTGGAGAGAACATACCTTGAGTTTCGATGACCAGAATCCACCACCTTACACTGAGCATAGGAGTGTTCCAGTCCCAGGAACTAGTGCACTTACCCTTGACACTTGTTCTCTCCACTATACTATAGGAATTATTTTATTCTTTTTCGGGGTTTAAATATGAAAAAGACAAAAAAATCAAATATCACAAAAAAAAGAGCGGGAATGAGACAATTTCTTCATAATTTGATGGAAGTAAGAGTTAGTTGTGTCACCCTTGAAAAACACACATAAAATAAGTCTTTCCTCCATTAAGATGGGACTTAGTGTGGCTTTACTAAAGCGATAACCATGTTCTTGAGTCAGTCCTCCTATAATTGGTTATCTCTTCCAATCATATGGAGAGTTTATTAATGCCTCCTGCATTGCAAACTTATACAAATTTATCTCATGCTGCCATAAAGTCACATGAAGTTTTGATTTTGTTCAAGGGAAGTAAACCTATTGTCGGCCATTATGTGGTGTCTCTTGACTCATTTTTGTCATCCATGCTTGGTCTGTCAAGTTCTTATAAGTATCAAATCATCTACATGGTCCTTCGCTCATGCTAGTTAAGGAGGTCCCCATTGACTTCTTATTGGTGGGTATGCTCTTATCAACTCTAAATAATTTTGTTGAGAGTAGACCTAGAGTTTCACCCTAACCCTATTTACATCATTGATCGGTGACCTTGTGCTTAGCTTCGATCAGTATTATGGGTCATTAACTAAGTGGTTTCCCTTGTGTTCGATGTCAACTTACATTATCAGACATTGGGATTCATGCGATACCTTGGTTTCGATTTGACCCTATTGGTGGATTCCTCACCTTTGTGTCAACTTTTATTATTGGTTGGATCAGAGGATTTCTATCATGTGCTAGCCACATATTATGTATGACAAAAATGTACTTCAGAATGGTTACTTCATCTCTCTTCATCTGAGTTTTTCTAAATTATTGGCCTACAGGTTACACTCGCGTTGGTTGATGTGGTATGCCTTAATGCCTTCCTTCTAGCGGGTCCTTTCCCATTGACTTCAACTCATTGCTATGGGAATAAGGTCTAGATTCATTTTTTCAGTACCTTATAGTTTGCAATCATCAGTGGCCGACTCCTTCACTATCAACAATGAATATACATCAATGTTTCCTGATTAATATATTATTTCGAGCGTTTGAATTCAACACATTTATTCACACTTGTTAGATTGTACTAGGGTACCTTGAAACTCATTATAATTATTGGTGGGTTGTCTCACTTTTGTTAATTATATACATTAATGTGTTAGTATATTCCGACACATAGGAAATAGTTAAGTATAACTTGGTCTAGTGTAGAGTTAGGTAAAGTGTGTTTCTTTACTATGTACTTTTGTAACTTACAACCCGACGGTCACCATATGTAGTGATTCATCTATTCATTCTCTTCTCGGTATTACCGACACTTGATCCATGGCTTAGCACCCGTTGGTCCATGATCTCCATTTAAAGAGCATGGAGGGTCATTTGTAGGAAAATCATTCATGAGAGAAGCTTATGTAAATTTTCATTCTTTTATTAATAAATTGTTTGAAGTGGCCACATTGGCTCAGGTCGTGGACTGTTTCCCTCTTTGAGGGTTTTAACCACGCCAACAATACTGGTGTATTGATCTATGATCTATTTGTGAGTGGTGTCCTTTGGTGTTCTATCTGAGGAAATTACCCTGTAAATTCCTACATGGTATCAGATCTATTTGAGGGCCACATCCATTGGTGATCCAAATTTGAAGCCAGTAGAACTGCATCCGATTTTCATTTCCTAGATCTACTATTTTTGACTGCTTTCGGGCCGAGAGGAATGCTCTATTGTGTTAAGAGCATCTGTTCCAGTGAGGAGCCCCTTTCATTTCACTTGAAAAGGTTTCTAGTAGCCCTAGCTACGTCATTTTTAAGATCTGGAGGTATACAAGGTTTATTTGCAGTTTCTAGTTATTTTCTCTCTGTATATTTTGGTTTATTCAGCGCTTTGTTTTTTTATTACCGGATCTATACCTTTCATTTACGCATATGCTCTTTGCCTCGTGACTTTATGCGATCTGGGAAAATAAATAAAAATAAAATAAATAAAATAAAATAAAATAATAAATAAAAAATAAAAAATAAAAATAAAAATAAAAAATTAATTAAAACATTAAAGCAAATTAATAAATATAATTAGGAATTATATAAATAATAAAATTAATTAAGTTATCCCTAACCTAGTAATCAATTAATTTATCCTTTAAATAATAATAATAATAATAATTAATTAATAATGATAATAATAATTAAATTAATTAAATAAATAAATAAAGTAGAAACCTGTAAAATAATAGCCGACCTATTTTCTTACATATTTTCTTTAATATCCTATATATATAACCTAAATTCTAGTTCTTGTATACATCATTAAGATCTGAAAATATCTATTGACGCATCCCCTGATGATGGACTCACTTAAGTAGTCCGAAACGTTGGGTTCTCAAAACTCTATAATAGGTCATTCCTCCTCTACTAAAGACTATCTTCACCTGTATGGATTCATTATTTATAAAGGAAGGATTTTTCTCATGCGCATGCTCTTTTCCGCCACACCTTAGTGTGATCTCGGAAAATCAAAAACATTGAGGAAAATATTTAGTTTTCAGCTAAAGATAACTTCAAGCCATAAGGCATGTTTTTTTTGTATGTCCGTGTTGGGTTTTGTGTTTTTTTTTTGTAGGGAAAGAAAAGCTTTCTCAAGTAAGAACACAACCCAAAGCTTCAGTGACTAAAAAAACAAAAAAACAAAAAAACCCCTTCCTCTTTTCCAAAAATTACTAAACTTTTAATCTAGCTCACTTGGTCCAAAGCTACTTTACGAGAGTAGAGGTCTTGAGTTCAAGCCTTCTTTTTTTCGAGCTAATTATATTAAGTTTGGAAAGGGGGCGATTTTTTTTTAATATAACATTATCATTCATTTCCGCACATTCTTGCACTTCATCGGCATCTTCATTAACTTTTCTTCAAAAAGCCATAACTTCTTCATTCGGAAGCCATTTTCAGAGCTGTTTTTTTTTAATCAGCCTAATTTTTCGAGATCTTTCCATTGGAACACTTAGTTTCAGCATCTACAACTTCAGTTTCTATTAAAATGGAAATTCCATGCCAAGTTATTCTTGACAACACCAACTACTTCCAATGGTGGTCCTACATTATGGATTTACTTAGAAGTAAAGGTCTTTACAGAATAGCCTCAGGCCAAGAAACCAAACTAAAAGATGAAGATAAGGTAGCCAAATGGGAAAATAGGCAAGATCAAGCACATGGGTTGATAGGGATGTCTATTTCTCTAGACATTAGATTCCATATTGTAGAACTTGATACTCCTGATGAAGCAATGAAACAAATCACTAAAATTTTTGGAATTAAAAATGAACTTAGAGCCCATCAACTCGAAAATGAGTTGCTTACATTGGACCCCAATAATTTTTCTTCCATTGAAGATTTTCTGTCCAAGTTCAAGACTCATAGACTTCTCTTGGAAGGTGTTAAGGTTAAAAAAGAAGATGGTAACCTTATCTATTCCATTCTTACTAAGTTGGGACCAGCCTACTCTATGTTTGTTTCCACCTTCCATTCTACAAGAGAAGCCTTCATTTCTCAAGGACAAGACTACAAGTCCCCTTCCTTTGATTTGTTTTGTGATTCTTTAATAAGAGAACAAGAAAAACTCTTACACCTTGATCTTCTTAATCTTGGAAACTCTTCTAGGAAAGCCTTAGCTGCCCAGCAGCAAAAAAATTCAAAGAATCCTAAGAATTGGTATCCTAAAAAGAATGGTCCTAAACCAAACAAGGGTCCTAAGAAATTTCAACCTCAAAATGAAAAATCATTTCAACAAAATGATAAGGAAAATAAAAACAAAGGGAAGAAGATTGATAGACATTGTCACTTTTGTAATCGAGATGGCCACTTAGAATCCAAATGCTTTAAGAAGATGGAAGCCTTGGAAGCAGCAATGAAGAAGCATAACATCCATTTGGAGCACTCTTCAACTTCAACTTCATCTTCATGAATAACACTTTCTACATGTGGTTATCAAGCATCTCAGTCTGGTTATGCACTAAATGTATCTTCTTCTTCTCATTCTCATGAGTGGCTCATTGATTCTGGAGCTTCTTATCACATGGCCAAAAACAAAGCCATGTTTTCTTCTTTAAATGATTATAACACCAAAAATATATATGTTGGTGATGATAGATCTCTTAGTGTTGTAGGGACTGGAATTGTTCATATAGACAATGGTCAATTTAATGATGTATTATGTGTTCCAACCTTATCCTGCAACCTTCTATCTATATATCAAATAACTCATTCAGGTGAAGGTAAAATCGTTGAATCTTCACCTCATGATGTTGTAATTAAGGACCTACGAGATCCTAGACAGATTTTAGCTACTGGCATTGTTGATGATTCTACAAGGTTGTATAAGTTTAACAACCTTGGGTCATCAAATCTTCCCTCGGTATTTGTTGCTCATAATGATGAAGTGAGAAAACTTTGGCATGAGTGATTTGGTCACTTAAACTATTGCTCCCTTTAGAATCTATGTAAAGAGAATATGGTGATAGGTGTTCCAATGGTATCTTGCAGAGATGGTGTTTGTTCCGGATGTGTACTTCGAAAACATCATCGAGATAGTTTTGAAAAATGTGCCTCTTAGCACGCCTCAACCCCTTTATAGCTTATGCATAGTGATTTATGTGATCCACTTCCAGTTGTTTCATTCTCTAGCTACAAGTATTTCTTAACTTTCATTGATGATTTCCCAAGACGCACTTGGGTATACTTCTTAAAACTCAAGAGTGAAGTATTTCACATGCTTTTGGTCTTTAAGGCCTTTGTTGAAAAAAAATCTGGACATCAAATTCTTAAGCTAAGATCTGATAATGGAAGAGAATATGTTAACAACAAATTCATCAACTTTTGCACTAAGAATGGAATTCAAATGCAACATATTGTTCCATATACTCCACAACAAAATGGTGTAGCTGAAAGGAAGAATCGCACCTTAAAGGAAATGGCTAATTGTATGCTTCAATGTAAAGGACTTAGTCTTAATTTTTGGGCAAAAGCAATTAATTGTGAAAATTACATAATAAACTGCACTCCTACTAAGGTTTTAAAAATATCACTCCAAAAGAAGCATGGAGCTCAATTAAACCAGATGTAAGTCACTTTCATGTTTTAGGAAGTGAAGCATGGGCCCATATTCTAGATGAGAAACATAAAGCTTTAGAACCTAAGACTGAAAAATATATTTTTGTTGGATATTCTGAAGATGTCAAAGGATATAGACTTATTCCACTTAAGTCCAAAAATTTTATCATTAGAAGAGATGTAAAGTTTGCTGAAAATATATCAGCCCACGAGCCTAGTTCGGTGGATGTGCCAGCTCTCTCTATCTCTTCTACTTTTGAAAATATTTCTTCTTCAGATGATGAAAGCAAGGATGACAATCCTCCCCCACCTTCTCAGGATCCTTCTTCAGCTCCTTGGCTTCCAAAATGGGTCTGTGCTACTCAGGATGTAGCAGGTGCTCTTGCCAGTGATCCTATAATGTTATAGACATTTTTGTGCCTTACAGCTATAAGCATGAAATGTCCATAAACCAAGGGATCCTAAGTCCCTAAATATGTTGTTCGAGCTCCTAAAGAAACAAGGTCAACAAATTACAGCTTCTCCTAGAAGTTCTCCACCAGAAACTGCTCAAAACTAGTCAAATCAGGATCAATTCAGATGCTCCACTAGCTGGCTGCGTTGCAAAGCACCCAAATACACTGGCTAGGTGCGTTGCAATGCACTTGAATGCACTACCAGGGTGCGTTGAGTGGGAAATGACAAGTGGCAGAGTCATTCAACGAGGTGGAGAGACAATGGAAGCTTCTAGAATCTTCTCCAATGACACTTGCCTCACTGAATTCGACCAGTGATGAGTAAGAGGCTCTCAGTCTCCAAGTGGAAGCAAGAACTGACAGAGAGAAGCCACTAATCAACTCATGGGATGACTCATCCTCTTTGCATACATCTATATATGGATCCCTCACCAAGAGATCCAGAGGCTGGAATTTTGTACATTGCAGAGAATTGCTGTTGGTTTTGTGATTGACATCAGAGTATTGGGTGATTTATGCTTTGTTGGAGGTGAAGAAGGGATTCTATGCTGGGAGGCTGATGCTGGATCAGGACTCATCGGTTGTAACTCCTCCTGGATCTTCTTGTTTTATCAATAAAACTACTTGAGTTTCTCCTACATGCTTGTATATCTGATGTGTATTATATTTGTATGTTTAGCTTAAATCTGATCCTAAGCTTTTTATGAACATAAATCTATGTCTTTGTGTAGTTTCTCTCTTCGGTGAACTTGCAGGAACTTGGTGACGCTGGGTAAGTGAGGGAGCAGATCGGTGGAAGCTGATAGAGAGAGGATAGATTGGATTGAACAACTAGCGCAAGACACAGGTCGGTTCATCTTAATCATCTTCGTTTATAGTTCATAAAGAAGAATACAAGAGTAGTTTTCCTTGTTTGTTTCTGAGGTCACTGTCACAACCCTGTGGGATAGGGTCGTTCTGAATGGACACTTTTCCTGAAAACAAAATGGTGACTCCACTGGGGATTGTGTCTAGTTAGTTTATTTGTGTTTCTATTGTTGTTCATCTCATAAACTTAGGAGTGGCGAATCGAACTGCATTTGCCATTTACAAATGCAAAGTAGACATCTGCTACTCTAAGTCCATTCACTGGGCCTGTTTATGATCTGAACACTTGACTCACAAATGAGCTGATTACCCTTTGTGATAGCTCTCAAACCTCTTGTAAATCAACCCTCTGATTGTGCACATTTGATTGCTTTTTATCCAGCCAAAAACCATAGATTAAACTGCAAACCGTGACCCAAAACCCAGAGAAAATTCTCGTTTCTGCTTCAACGCAGGCTCTGTGAAGAGACTCTGCATTTCAGCGCAGTTCCCGAGAGGGCTATCTGCATTGCAATTCAGTTTCTCTGTGTAGCAGGTGCGTTGATCAGCCTAGCCTTGCCTAGCTGAGGTTCTTTGCTCACTTTTTCCAGTTTTGCCTCTGATTTTTGCAGCCTGTGATCAGTGTGTTTTTCTGTCTGAAAGCCCCTTTTCTTTGCCTTAATTTCGCCTCAATTGTATAAAAGAAACTGTATTTGTTTTTGTGTATTTGTTACGTCATTTACAGTTTCCCATTGCAAAAGTAAACTGATCATACTGTCGCCCTTAGATCTAGATCTGTCGTAAGTGTCATTTTGATCTTAGGAGAAAGTTTATTTGCTGTTGACAGTCGATTATGCTTTTACTTTTGCCTTTGGCTTGAATTTGTGAATTTCTAGTGTCGAAACAAGTGTTTACTTCAAAATCATAAAGTGTCGTAATCGTCTCTACCTTTTGACTTCGAAAAGAAGCTTGTTTGTGTTTTTCACTTGAAATCGAGTTCAAATTTGTACAACAAATTTCTTTTTAGGCATCAATATTAAGAAAGTGAAAAACAAATACATGCACAAGTGCATTTTCATATTGACAGTTTGTATGGCTTGATTTAGGAAAAGTGCATTTACAGTGTGCTCTTTGATCTTTGAGAAAAGATTGTGTCTTTCTTTTCCCCTTGTAGCTAGGATTTTCATTGCTGAAAAGAGAAAAGCTTGCTTATCATCTTTAGATTGCATTTTAGGAATTACATCTACATCTCGTGGTGATCCCAAAAGGCAAACTTCTAAGAAAGATCAACCTAAAATAAATTCAATGAACTTAACAACGCTTTGTAACTTAACGCACAACATCTAGAGGTCTAGGCTAGAGACGTATTCCGGCGTCGTAAAGGCTGGTAACTGTTGTCCTCACTGTTGGTTGGGTGATTCCTCCAGTTTGAGACGATAAGTGCCAGTACGGACTTGTACTCCCATGTACCGTTGAGTATATATTGGGAGACCCCTATAGGCATAAAACCTTTATCCATAGGAAGCCGTGTCGGCCGCCCTACTGATCGCAATGCAATGAACACAGCATTCGGGAAGATTGACCGCCCGTACCCTAAAAAGTATTCTGCGGTATTGCGATTGGTTTGGCACTCCCTCTACCTAGACCTCCAGAGCAGTCCCTTTCGTTCCTTTTCAGACTCCTGAATGGAAAAGGTCCATCTGAGCACTTGTCACTTCAGGCTCATTAAAAATCAAAGGAGACTAGAGTCATCTTTTGTTTTTTCTCGACTCTTTAAAACTGAAAAAACAAGTTGTGTCAAAGCGTGTTAAAATTTATTTTAAGTGGAATATTCATACCCTTTTCCTACGTTGATCTTTAGGTTGAGAAAATGGAACCTACCAACCAAGGAATTCCCCTTGGTGGAAATTCTAGTCCCTTCTCCTCTTGGGGAGATGTTGGTGCGCCCCATATGGCCACATTGTCGCTTCCAGGACTGACAATTGGCTTGCCAGTTTGGCTCTTCTCAACCAATGTCGTTCAGAACACCACTATTCCTGAACAGTCGAATCAGCAGTTAGACGAGTCCAGAGTTACCCACCAACCTTCTACTTCCTCTAATTCTTCCTCTCTTCCTTCCTCTTCGCTTAACGGGACTGGTAAAGCTAAAAACCAAGTTCCTAAGGAGAAGAAAGAAAAGAAGAAGAAGGAGAAAAAGAAGAAGGAGCCAAAGGCGAATAAGGGAAAACGAGTGTCGTCTAATGAAAATCCACACACAGCACCGACCAAGCCTAAATTGCCATGTGTCATTTGTAGAGGAGACCACTTTCACAGAGATTGTCCTTGCATCCCCCGGATACTAAGGGACTGGTCTCCTCGTTTGCACAATCTGGTGTCATCAACCTCTGGAGATCATGTTGAAAGCACATCGTCAACTAGTGAAAGTGAAGCCCCAGGACAAAAAGGGAAAGCTAGATTTCCCTGTAGACTGTGCGAAGGCGACCATGCCCTCCACCGTTGTCCCTTCTTAGACGAGGCTAAAAGAGTTTCGGATGATCGTCCGGTTTCACCGTTACGACTTCCTCCTGGATATAAAAAACTCTTGCCGAGTCCGTCACTAGTTGAAAATCCAGCTGGCCCGCTCAAGTGGTCGGCTGAAGCGTCTATCGTTGAGGATAAACCAACTAAATCCATACCAAACGAAAGTCAAAAGGTCAAGGCGGCAGTTGACCTGGTTTTGCCTTCAGAAGTTTTATCTTCGAATGATATAGTCACTGAAGAGAACGAAGATGACACCATCCAAATTCTCTTCATTAACACAGACTCCGACAAACATGGGGGCAATCTACCCATTCCTTTACCGCAGGAAGGAAGTTCGTTAGAGCCGTACCCGGTCGTCTACTCGGTCCCACCTCCAAGCAACCTAGTTGTATCCTTCGACTAGAATCAACTAGGCAGACCCCGTTTGCCAGCAAGCATACCATTCCGAATTATCGTTCAAATATATAGAATGGTCATGGCTAGTACCATCATTGATGAGGGGGCTTTTGTGAGTATCCTTTCCTCTATTGCTTGGAAAGTGCTTGGTTCGCCATCGCTGTTGCCTGAGATGAGAAATCTGACAGGCTTTGATAAAGGAACCAGTCGACCTTTAGGGATCCTTCCCAATGTGCCCATAACATTGAGAGGGAAGACAGTTTAAATGAATGTAATGGTCGTTCGAGGACCCTTGGATTATAACCTACTCCTTGGACGAGACTATATTTATTGCATGGGAGCCATCGTCTCCTCACTCTTTAGAGTAATGTGTTTTCCGCACGAAGGAAGAGTGGTCAAGCTCGTGGACCAGCTTTCATTTCCTGGATCACCCATCGCAAATAGTCATATACTGTCCCTAAATGGTCTCTTCACGCAAGAAATGTCTCAAGTCCCAGTCCGTCCTCCCGATGAGTGCGAGTAATTCGAAGGGATATGACTGAAACCCAGGGGGCATGCGTCCTGGTCTGCTTCGGCAGGAAAACTTCGGGTATAGAGTAGGTTTCCGCGGGAGAATATGACTAGTCTGTACCCCGTCCATGATTGGAAGAGGGGTTATTCTAGAATAAGATTCTCTTGTCAAAGTTATGTGAGTTGGCGTGTCGGCGCCGCTTACCTTTGTTTATCTCGGTAGACATCGCCAAAGAAGTGTTCTGTTTGCAACGCGAATAGAACAATCTTTGGGTGACCTGTAAGAGGTAGGCCTTTCCTGATAGAACAAATGTTTTGTCTGCAAATTGAGGGGTAACCTTGAAACCATATTTTATACCTGGGGGCATGCAAACCTTTTGGAGTGCAAGCAAAGAGCGGTTATTTATCTGTTTTTTGGATTAGTCATTTCCTAACTTGCATAAAGAAAGGATGTGGGGCAAAAATCTAAAAGTTGCCAATTTTATATGAGACATTCTTATCATATGACTGGATTAATCGAGCAGTTTTAGCACATAGTTCAAGCTCGTTAAAAAATAAACGCAAGACCGAGCAAGTGTTTCCACCCGCGTTTAAGCTTGTTAAAAAATGAACTATTCCCCGGTAAATAACCACCGTGAATGTAGTACTTTAGCCATTAAAGCCTTGTGTTATAGACATTTTTGTGCCTTGCATCACTGAGCATGAAATGTCAATAATTAATGGATCCAAAGTCCCTAAAACATGTTGTTCCTACCCCTAGAGGAACAAGGCCAGCAAACCACAGCAGTTTATAAAAGTTCTCCACCTGAAAAACACTCAAAAACAAGCAATTTCTGGATCATGTCAATTGCTCCATTGAGCATCTGCGCTGAATGTCAAGTGCTCCACTCTGTACCTGCGCTGAATGTCAACTGCAAAGAAGGCCACCTGCGCTGAGCGTACTTGGACAAGTGGCAGACTCATTCCTCAAGGTGTCAATGCCCAGGAAGCTTCCAAAATGACACTTGGATCAGGGAATTCGACTGGTGATGAGTAAGAGGTTCCAAATCTCCAAGTGGAAGTAAGAATCTCCAAGTGGACTCAAGAACTGAAGTGGGAGAGGACACTAGTCAGCTTCATGCCAGCCTCAAGCTGACTCATCCTTTCTCCAAAACTCCTATATATAGAGCTCTCTCATGAGGTCTAAGGAGGCTGGATTGTATTGCAAAGAATTGTTGTTGGATTGTGGTTGGATCATTGGGTGTTTATGCTTTTGAAAGGGGCTGAAGAAGGAATTCCTTGCTGCTGGGAAGGAGATGCTGGGTTGGAACCCTATGGGTTGTATCTCTTCCTGAACCCTGTTTATCAATCAATAAAGCTTCTTGGTTCTTTCCTATATGCTGGTGTTTATTGTATGATTTGCATTAGTGTATTTGATTTACTTCTAATCCTGAATCATTTATGAATATGTATATTTGCCTTTGTATTGTGTCCTCTTGTTGCATGTAGCTGCTCTCTTGTCACAGGTAGCTATTCTCTTGTGATCTTGTGGGTGCAAAAGCGAGGAGGCAAGTAGCTGTGGACACACAAAGCGGAGAGGATCTAGATCGAGGGACAACCGAAAGATAACGGTAAGTCTACCAATCTCCTCTCTTTCATTTTCATAAAGGAAAGAAACTAAAGTAGCTGCATTCGTTTGTTGCTAAGGCACTATCACGCCTTAGGAGGATAGGATCATCCTGCATAGGCATTTTTCCCCACAACAAATTGGCGACTCCACTGGGGATGAACTTTGTTTTAGTCATTTTGTTTGAGCTTGCATCATTGTTTACTTCATAGATTCAACGGCAACAATCGAACTGCTTTGCAAAGTAGAATGTTGCTGCTTTGATCCTTTACTGGTTTTTTTGTCTATGATCTTAACAATGGACTCATGAATGACTTGATGATCCTTTGTGATAGTCTTTAGTACCCTTTCAAAGTATCCCTATGTTTATACCTTGCTTGTGTTTCTGATTTGGCCTGAAACAGTTGATTTTTGAGCATTTTATGACCCGGAAACCAAGAGAGATGAGAGTTTCTCCTTTCAGCGCAGACACTGTGAAGGCAGTCTACATTTCAACGCAGGTCCCGTGAAGGCTACCTGCGCTGAATGTCAAACTGACAGTGTTGTACCTGCGCTGAACCAGTGTGGCCTTGTGCAGCTGGGGTTCCTTGCTGTCTTTTGCCTGTTTTGATCTCTGTTTTTGCTGCCTTTAACCAGCATAGGTACCACATCTGTAATCCCTTTTCTTTGCTTGTATTCAGCCTCATTTTTGTACAAAAAGACTGTAAGTGTTTTTATGTGTTTGTGGCGTCATTTACAGTTTTCCTTTGCATGAGCGAAATAGTCATCCTGTAGCCTTGATTCAGATCTGATTGAGTGATTGATTGTGATCTTAGGAGAGAGTTCATTGGCTGTTTGCAGTTTGATCTATCGTTTGCTTTTGCTTATTGGTTTGAATTTGTCATTTTTAAGTGTCGAAACAAGTATTTCTTTCGAAAAATCGCAAAGTGATTGTAATCTCTTCTACCCTTGCTGATTTGGGAAAAAGTAAACTTGTTTATTTTCAGTCATTTAAAAGCAAATTCGAAATTGTGCAAAAAGCTTTCTTTGTAGGCATTTATACTAAGAAAGTGAAAACAAACACCTGCATTGTGCATTTGCATTTTGATAAGTTTTCATGTTGGATTTAGGAAGAGTGCATTAGAGTGTGCTGATTGCTCTTTGAGAAAAGATAGTCGCTCTCTTTTCCCTTAGTAGCTAGGATTTTCAAAGTTGAAAGATTATAAAGCTCGCTTATCATCTTAGACTGCATTTAGGAATTTGTACCAATACATCTCGTGGTGATCCTGAAAGACAAACTTTAAAAAGATCAACTTAAAATATATTGAATGAACCTAACAATGCTTTGCAACATAACACTCACAGTAGAGGTCTAGGTAGAGATGTGTTCTGGCGTCGTTAAACGTAGTGACTGTCGATCTCTAAGAAGGTGGGTGATTCCTCCTGAGGGACGATTGCACTAATACGGACTTGTGCTCCCACGTACCGTCGCGTATATATTGGGAGACCCCTATAGGCATATATCCTTTATCCTTAGGAAGCCATGTCGGCCGCCCTACTGATCGCAATGCAGTGAACACAGCATTCACGAAGATCGACCACCCGTACCGTAAAACGTATTCTGTGGTTTTGCGAATAGTTTGGCACACCCTCTGCCTAGATCTCCAGAGCAGTTTCTTTTGGCCTTTTTCAGACTCTATAATAGAAAAAGTCCAACCGAGCATTTGTCACTTCGGGCTCGTTAAAACATCGAAGGAGACTAGAGTCATCTTTAGCTTTTTCTCGACTCTTTAAAACTGAAAAAGCAAGTTGTGTCTAAAAGCGTCTAATAAAATTCATTCAATTCGGAAACATAATTCCCCCTTTTGTATTTTAGTTGATCGAGTAATCCGCAACCGTGGAAGAAAGTCAATTGAAACCCCGTCGTTCGCGAAGGCTTGCGAGTCAACCGTCTTTGTCTCTGGAATCGAAAATAGTACGGACAAAGTGAACTCGCTTAACCGGTTCAAAATCTCCCATCAAAGTTAGAACAACCATTTTGACAACATCTGAGATTCCGGTTACTCCAAGCATTTCTGGAAACCCTGCCTCTATTGAAGAAGTTCAACAGCCACAGAGGGACAGTAACACTGATCTTGGTCTGAGAACAAGTACTTGCATTACTGAACCAGTTCCATCTGTAACCGGTCCAGAGAGTATTGTTCCTCAAACAATTGTCGCTGTCGAAACAACCCCTTCTTCGGCACTAGAAATCTTTTACGGACCTGACGGTCTTCCTCTTCCACCTGGTTTGATTGTGATAGAGGAAATTGTAGAGGACCCGCAAGCAAGTACTCCAACTCATTTTGGAGTAGGTGTCACTCTTTTTCCTTCAACATCAGAAGTTTGTCCATCACCAGTGGAAGTTCCTGTAGAATCGCTAGGCAGTTTATTGGATAGACTTAAAATGTCTGAGCAACCGTCGACATCTAGGACTGTGTCGAACGACACAGCGACGGTAGAACCCCCTGTCGCCACTCCGACGATGTTTGTCGGCATACCATCTGTCCCAACTAGCTCTCAACAGCTAGAAGGAGTCCACCCAGGGACTATTTCGACAGTGTGGTCTGTTCCAGTTTGTTCTTCCGGAATAATATCCGGTAATTCTTATGTTGAAACTAGACAAATTGATCCCTATGGAGGTCAATTTGGGCCATCCAGTACCCAAGGGCCAACCATACCCTTGAGTTCCGGATTGCTACCGTATGGGGGGCAGTATGCCCTTTCATTACCCCCTTTGGGAGGATACCCATACGGCAGTTCTCAACCATATTCAGGAGTTACGACAAGTGGCTGGGTACCTATGTTACCCCAACAGCCAAGAGTTGTGTATTCTATGCAACAATTTGTACCTGTGTCCAGCATCCCGACGACGCCAGCTATTGTAACCGTGTCGCAAGTTCAAACGATGCCTGTTGTATGTCAACCTCAGGTTGTAATGCAACAGCCCCTTGACCCTGCAACACAACCACAATCGCCAACTGCCGGGACGACACAGGTCCAAACGGGTACAATTACCCCACATCTTGGTCCGTTGGTTAGTATAGCACAGCAGAACATGGCTTTACAGCCATGGATGGTGCAATACCAACAACCACAATTCCAGCAGGTGTACCAAGGATCTGAGCAACAGATCTTTGTGAATAGTGGACAACCCTATATTCAAAACGGGTTAAATCAACCGCTTTACAGTGGTCAAGTCCACCAGCCATATCAGTCATACCAACATCAATTGCATTATGCTGGTATGCAAAGGCCTACTGCTCAGGCGATTCCATCGTATCCTGGGTACGCCTTGCCAAACCTGAATCAACAGTTACCATTCGTGGCAACTTTAGAATTACCAGATTTACACCGATTGACGAACGATCCAATAGCTTATGCCCATTGGTGGCTAGCGATTCCTCACAAGCTTCCATCAGACATTCCTAAATTCAATGGAAATCCTGGCGAAGACCCGTCGAATCATGTGATGACTTTTCATCTGTGGTGTTCGTCGAACACCTTGAACGATGATTAGATAAGGCTTCACCTTTTTCAGAGGACATTGACGGGTCTGGCGGCTAAATGGTATATTGAATTACCTAGAGCCTCTTTCGACAATTTCAGTTCCCTAGCCACGACTTTCTTAACCCACTTTCAGTTACCAATAAGGTACGAAACTGGAACAGAGATCTTAACCAATTTCAAGCAGACAACGGCCACACATATATCCGATCATATACATGAGTGGCGTCGTCGTCGCAGAATGGTAAAGACTTATGTTCCAGATCAGCTATTAGCTGAGTGGTTTATAAAGTCGCTTATTCTTGCTATAACAGAAGATGTGGCCAAGGGAGGGGTCGTAACAGAGGAGCAGGTTATTGCTCGTGCCCAATATTTAGACTTAGTATATACTCAGTCTGGCACGCTCTATGACAAGATACCTGACGCCCCCAGACTGGAATTTTCAATTCTTCCTCCTCCTGGATCAAATAGTGACTCTCATGCCGGCGACGGTGTGATTGGCACTGCAAACGCAAAGTCGACAAGGGATTCGAATAAGAAAGCCCGTAAGACTTCGAATCAAAAGGCAAATCAAGAAATTCTTGCTTCGGAAATAAATGTCGTATCTGCGGATAAAGGCAAAAATTCCAATCAACCAGGAAGCAAGAATAAGCAAAACAAAGGGAAGAAGAAGAAACAGGGTGAGTCATCCCCTCAAAAAACTTCTTCAAACCCCCCTGGAAATAGGAAATTTCCTTGTCTGATATGCGATGAGGAGGATCATGGGACAAAGAATTGTCCATACAAAGTTGAACTTAAGAAGTTTTTCAAAAGTTCACACACCTCAGCTGTGTTGACTGATCCATTTCCTAATCTAGGTCAAAATATGGTTGATAGTGGAAATGCTTCCCCGTCGTAAGTGCTAATTTTATCGATCTCTAAGCAACAAAATGATGCTTTGATTTCGACAAGGAGTAAAGATTACGGGAATCCACAGGTGCCGAATGACAAAGGTAAAGATCAACCTAGTGGTTCGACAACAACTTCGGCAGAAGTTGTACCCCCCATCACGCATGAGTTAACAATAAAACCGCCAAAGGGAGTAGTACACAAGTCGACATTTAATCCTCACGCCAGGGCGGCGCAGCATTATAGCATAGTGGAAGATTTGGCCCAATCGCCATCCGCTATGTCGACTCTTGAGGTATTGCAAAATTGCCCATCCCAAAGGCAGGCATTGTTATCAGCTATTGGTGGAGTGGATCCTAAGGATTCCGATCTTGTATCCTTTGATCACAAAAGGTATGATCCTCAGTTACCAGCTCAACTAGCTTTCCTTATTCAAGTGAAAGCACTCAACAAAACTGTTCACAGAACAATTATTGATGAGGGGGCATCGACATGTATCATGTCGATGAGTTGCTGGAAAACTCTCGGATCTCCAACCTTGTCGCGATCTTCGACGACACTAAAAGCATTCGACGGAAGGACGTACACACCGTACGGCATCCTAAATAACTTGAAGGTTGAACTAGGAGGAAAAACAGTGGAAATTGATGTTGAAGTCATTGATGGCAATCTTGACTATAACATCCTACTGGGAAGACCATGGATATATGCCATGGCAGCTGTAGTGTCGACTTATTTTAGGAAGATCGCATTCCCGTTTGAAGGAGGGATTACGGTCGTCGACCAACAGAACTTCCTCCCTAATGGTTCACAAGTTACGGGAAGCATTCCCATGATCCATGGGAGCGACCATTCAATTCAAGATATCGGAGTAGGACTATTGAAAGACCCCACAATGATGGGAGCTTTCGCGCTACCACCTCCTATCTACGTAGCAAATATTCCGTTTGTAGCAACATGCAACATGATATCTTCCTTGAAGGTCGCAGAAGACAAAGTCGTCATGGATCATGCAATGGTTTTGCCCCCAAGCCCTATAGAAATATTGTAGCAATCAATGTTTCGGGCATGGGAGGCGAACCCAAGTCAACGCTCGTCGAGCGTTTGGGTAGATAGGTCTGGAGAATATGGTACCCCATTAGATCCTTGGTCGAAAGTGCATGGGACTGACGAAGGGATCTTACAATCAATGTTGATTGAGGGGGCACCATGGAATGATCACCACCATCGTTCCCTTCTTCCAGAGTGTGAAGAAGATACTCAACACGACCTTTACCACCCTTCAGTTTTTGAATTCCTAACAAACACTGTAAATACGGTGGATTCCGAGCGAAACTTAAACAATATTGAAGAGACTATAGCCATAAATATCTCGACTAAACCAAATGTTGTAGAGAATATTTATGTCGGCAAAAGTTGTTCCCCTTTAGAACTGGAAATATATAACGCTCTTTTTCACGAGTTTAGAGATGTCTTTGCCTGGTCATATGATGAAATGCCAGGCATTGACTCGAGTATTGTTGAACATGAAATTAAAATGTATCCTGATGTCAAACCAGTAAGACAACGGCTTCGACAGGTACACCCCAAGAAAGCCGATGCCATTAAGGCAGAAGTTGAGAAACTTCTCCATGCTAGTTTCATCTACCCGGTTCCTCTAACCGATTGGGTGTCGAATATCATCCCTGTTATGAAGAAACATGGGACGATAAGAGTGTGAGTCGACTATAGGGATGTAAACCAAGCTTGTCCAAAGGACAACTACCCTACACCCTTCATCGACCAGATAATTGATGAATGCGCCGGATGTGAAATCTTTTCATTTATGGATGGATTTTTCGGGTATAATCAAATAAATATCCGCCCACAGGACCAGTCAAAGATTGCATTTATTTGTCCGTGGGGCACATTCGCTTATCGAAAATTACCCTTTGGTTTAAAGAATGCAGGGGTGACGTTTCAGAGGGCAATGAATTATGCCTTCCACGGCATCAAGAACATCGTTCAACCATATCTCGACGACCTTCCGGCTCACTCGCGAAAGCGGACTGATCATCCGCAGCATTTAAGAGCGATATTTCTACATTACCGACACTACAAGATAAGACTCAACCCGCACAAATGTGTGTTTTGCGTCAGGTCTGGTCGTTTACTTGGCTTTGTAGTCTCTAAGGATGGGATTCGTCTCGACCCTTGCAAGGTTCAGGCAATCATTAATTTGCCTCCACCTTCAAATTTGCTTCAGATTCAGAAACTCCAAGGGAAAGCAAACTTTCTGAGGAGGTTCATTCCAAATTACACAGAACTTGCTAAAGGTTACACTCGTCTTTTGAAAAAGGATGTACCTTTTGTCTGGGATCAGGTGGCACAAGCTTCCTTTGATGCTCTGAAAGATTCACTAGTAAGAGCATCATTAATGTATGCCCCAGACTATCAAAGAGATTTTAACCTGTATCTGGCTGCAGCGGATACGACCATTGCGATGGTTTTAGTACAAGAAGTCGATGGAATTGAACATCCTATATATTATTTAAGTAAAAACTTAAATGATACAGAAAGTAAATATTCTTATGTTGAAAAACTAGCGCTTACGGCTGTTCAAGCGATTCAAAGGTTTCGACATTATGTCCTCTTTCGGAAAACTACCATTTTATCAGATTGCAACCCCATGACTTACATACTGTCGCGACAGTTGCTGGGGGGCAAGTATTCAAAATGGATAGCGATCCTTCAAGAGTTTGATCTAGAATTTGTAAAATCCAAATCAAAGAAAGCTCTAGTTTTCGTAGAATTATTGTGCGATCTCTCATCGTCGTCCAACGATGAAACATCGGAAGAGTCAATCGTGGATGAAAATTTGTTTCTGATATCTACAAGCGATGAGTGGTATGGAGATATCATAGTTTATCTCCAAACCCAAAAGTTTAGGCCTAACACCTCTCACTCTGAACAGAAACATATACGATACCAAGCTAAAGACTACATGATCGTCGGTGATACGCTTTACCGTCGTGGTATCGATACAGTTCTGAGGAGGTGCCTTACCCATGAGGAGGCCGAGAAAGCCCTGAATGAGTGTCATTCAGGCGCGTGTGGGGGGCATCAATCTGGATATGCAACAGCACAAAAAATCTTACGAGCAGGATACTTCTGGCCAAACATGTTCAAAGATTGCATAATCGCAGTCAGAAGTTGCCATGCATGTCAGATTTTTGATAGCAAAACCAGAAGACCACCCGCACCTTTACAGCCAATAGTTTCTGTTGGGCCTTTCGCCAAATGGGGCATCGATTTCATGCAATGTAACCCCACCTTGACTGGGGGGCATGGGTATATTATAGTCGCCATTGACTATTTTACCAAATGGGCTGAGGCGATGCCTACATTGGATAACACTGGTGAAACAGCTGCCCTTTTCTTTTTCAATCATGTAGTCGCCAGGTTCGGCGTACTGCAGGCTATAGTTACAGATCATGGATCGCATTTTCGCAATCACATGATGGTTGAATTAGCGGCCAAGCTAGGGCTATCTCACGACAGCTCTACCCCGTATTACCCGCAAGCCAACGGACAAGTTGAAGCAATCAACAAGGTCCTAAAGCGTATGTTGCAAAGGATGATCGGGGTTCACAAAAGAAGATGGCACCTAATCCTGTACTCAGCCTTGTGGGCTTACCGAACATCGGTAAAAAATGCCACTGGGTTCACACCGTTTCAACTGGTGTATGGCCTGGAGGCAGTCTTACCAATCCAATGTGAAATTTCGTCTCTTAAACTCGCAATTGACCTCCTCCCCGGAACTTCAGAAGAAGAGGCCCGTTTCTTGGAATTAATCCAGTTGGATGAAACCCGTCGTGATGCCACTCTGGCTAACGAAGCCCATAAGAAACGAGTCAAGGCGTAGTTCGACAAAAATGTCAAACCCCGCGTCTTCTCTGAAGGTGACTTGGTCTTGCTTTACGACCAAGAATCCGACAAATTGGGAGCAGGAAAATTTAATTCTTTATGGATGGGTCCCTATATTGTTAAACAAGTGTTAGCAAAAGGAGCCTACGAGTTAATGGATTATGACGGAATACCACTGGCGCAACCCTGTAACGGGTTGTACCTCAAGCGTTACTATGCCTAAGTAGTAACCTGAGTGCTTTTGTTGTATTTTGTTTTCGCTAAAGTGTTTGTTTCGGTCGAGTAATCCACCTTTTTCATTTGTTGCAGATGTCAAACTTTTCTGAGACATATGTGGGATATGCCGACGGAGCGAGTCGTAGTTCGCGGAATCTATCCTCCGCAGCCTGGGCCATTTTTGATCCAAGCGGCGAGTTAGTGAGTTTCAGAGGTGTGTGTATTGGGCAATCAACAAATAACATCGCTAAGTATAGCGCGTTGATAGAACTCCTCTCTGATACCATCGCCCATGGTATACGCCGACTAATCGTCAGGCTAGACTCACAACTTGTGATACTACAACTCAATGGTATATATTCTATCCGCAATCCAGCTATTTATCGAATGTTTCTAAGGGTTAAGATTTTGGAAAGACAGTTTGATTCAATTCAATACCAGCATATTTCCAGGAACTTAAACACATTAACCGATTCATTAGCAAACTATGTATTAGATAGACATTTGCGACATTTATAAAAGAAATGCATTAGTGTTATGCAAGTGGATCACGTAAATCAACCAGAATAAACCTCGAAAATCAAAATATATATAAGCTTTCGAGCAGTTTTAGCAGCATAGTTCATGCTCGTTAAAAAATAAACATAAGCTTTCGAGCAGTTTTAGTAGCATAGTTCATGCTCGTTAAAAAATAAACATAAGCTTTGAGCAAATTTAAGCTCGTTAAAAAATGAACTTCCCGGTAAATAACCATTAAGAATGTAACTTGATCAACCATAAAAAGACCTTGGTCGTGTTTTGTGCACCTTCACCTCCACCATTCATTTGGCCGATCGTTTATCTCCATATGATTGTTTACCCATTTTGAGGAACAGCTGCGAAGAGTGATTTCACCTAGCCATCCTTGTGACACTGCCGTGATTGGAAAATTCTAACCTGTACCTGGAATCAGCTGCTATTCCTGTTCATCACTCGTTCCTCAAAAGACGAGTCTTCTTTAAGCTCTTTTCAATTGACTCATAAAAATATGAAAAGATTGCCGAGTTTTGGCCTTCCAGCTCATTAAAGGACAGGAAGAGTTATCCCTCCTCTAGATTTTAATCTTTTTGGACCTGAGGGATTATTACACAAAAAGATCGAGCGCTTGTTTTGTTCGGCTCGTTAAAAGTACCGAAAACTCATCCCTTATGTATTGTTTTATACCTTTTCGGACTTAAGGGATTAGATGACGAAAAAGGAATTTTGGAGTTGACTTTATGTACCTTTTCAAACTCTCTAAAAATGAAAAGGGCCGAGTTTTCCTTGTCGTTAGACTCGTTAAAATTATTAAATAGCGACAAACTTGTCTTTAGACGAGAACGAGTTTCCCTATCGCTAGGCTCATTAAAACATAGTGATGGGCTTGCCCGAAGGGCAGGTTATAGAACAAGCATATGTTATCCTCCTCAAGCTTGACAAAAATAAAGAGGTACTGGTCAGAAATGACTGGGGAAAAATTGGGAAAAATCGAGAAGTCTTTGATGGTAGCAGGTCGCTCTTGAACATGACACTTTTCCTCCGTATCACATCGGGTTGGGTTGTTTCATTCACCGGTCACATCACCATGGTCTTTGCCACACCATCCATATTTGGGGTAATGCTACTGATCCATCGCATCAGTGTCGCCATATGTTCAAGAGAAGTCGTTCAGAAAGAGTCAACCAGGTCCCATCCACTGCCATACATTATCCTTCATCCATTTCATGACCGCCACCCTGAATCATGTGTCACAGATTGTTTTCACCTCCATTAAAATCATTAGCTCCGTTCCATGTCACTGATGTGGGATCCATTAAGGCCCTCCTGTGACAGATCGCTTCTTGTCGACATCAGCTCATTATCCAAGAAGTTGATCTAGGAACAACCCCTTCAGTACTTTGAAGCTTGCATGCCTCAATGGCAAGTTTCTCACTTCCGGCGACAGGTATACATCAATGACCTTCGACAAGAAGATTTCGTGTGGTGTTCGATGCCAAGTCCTTTATTCACACCACGTGAATTGTACTGCAGTACCTTGAGGGTCATTATCATTATCAGTGATTCCTCTCGCGCTTGTTAACGGTTTACATCATTGACCGGTAATCAAGCGATGTCTTTCCATGTTCGACTTCAGCGCAATTCTCACATGGATCGACTTGTACTTAGAGTGAAGATCGAACGAGTTTGAAGACCCCGGATCTAGTTTCATCCATCCGGGCTGCGATAATATATTCAGGAAACTAAAGACATTTGTTATGTACATCATTGCAGCAGATGATCATCCTCCTCAAAGGATGATAGTTTCGCCAGAACTGTCAGTCTACCATCAGACAATCGTCTGTTCTATGTACCAAAATGTATTTATAAAGCTGAGCATGGGAATTCCCGCCTCAGCCAGATCATGAAAGCAGAATGAATCATAATGTATTGTATTGTATCTTATTACAGGTCTCCTCCCAGCAAATGGATGAACTTCGGACTCCCCTGGATAAAGCATTTCACCCGATAAACGGCCTCATACTTTAGGGGGCAACTGTTATAGACATTTTTGTGCCTTGCATCACTGAGCATGAAATGTCAATAATTAAGGGATCCAAAGTCCCTAAAACATGTTGTTCCTACCCCTAGAGGAACAAGGCCAGCAAACCACAGCAGTTTATAAAAGTTCTCCACCTGAAAACACTCAAAAACAAGCAATTTCTGGATCATGTCAACTGCTCCACTGAGCATCTGCGCTGAATGTCAAGTGCTCCACTCTGTACCTGCGCTGAATGTCAACTGCAAAGAAGGCCACCTGCGCTGAGCGTACTTGGACAAGTGGCAGACTCATTCCTCAAGGTGTCAATGCCCAGGAAGCTTCCAAAATGACACTTGGATCAGGGAATTCGACTGGTGATGAGTAAGAGGTTCCAAATCTCCAAGTGGAAGTAAGAATCTCCAAGTGGACTCAAGAACTGAAGTGGGAGAGGACACTAGTCAGCTTCATGCCAGCCTCAAGCTGACTCATCCTTTCTCCAAAACTCCTATATATAGAGCTCTCTCATGAGGTCTAAGGAGGCTGGATTGTATTGCAAAGAATTGTTGTTGGATTGTGGTTGGATCATTGGGTGTTTATGCTTTTGAAAGGGGCTGAAGAAGGAATTCCTTGCTGCTGGGAAGGAGATGCTGGGTTGGAACCCTATGGGTTGTATCTCTTCCTGAACCCTGTTTATCAATCAATAAAGCTTCTTGGTTCTTTCCTATATGCTGGTGTTTATTGTATGATTTGCATTAGTGTATTTGATTTACTTCTAATCCTGAATCATTTATGAATATGTATATTTGCCTTTGTATTGTGTCCTTCTCTTGTTGCATGTAGCTGCTCTCTTGTCACAGGTAGCTGTTCTCTTGTGATCTTGTGGGTGCAAAAGCGAGGAGGCAAGTAGCTGTGGACACACAAAGCGGAGAGGATCTAGATCGAGGGACAACCGAAAGATAACGGTAAGTCTACCAATCTCCTCTCTTTCATTTTCATAAAGGAAAGAAACTAAAGTAGCTGCATTCGTTTGTTGCTAAGGCACTATCATGCCTTAGGAGGATAGGATCGTCCTGCATAGGCATTTTTCCCCACAACACCTTGGTCGTGTTTGCACTGTCACCTCCATTTTTCATTGGCCGATCATTCACCTCAATTTGATTGTTTACCCATTTTGAGGAACAGCTACGAAGAGTGATTTCACTAGCCATCCTTGTGACACTGCCGTGATTGGAAAATTCCAAACCTTACCTGGAATCAGCTGCTACCCTTTTTATCACTCGTTCCTCAAAAGACGAGTCTTCTTTAAGCTCTTTTCATCTGACTCATAAAATATGAAAATATTGCCGAGTTTTGGCCTTCCAGCTCATTAAAGCGACAGGAAGAACTATCCCTCCTCTAGATTTTAATCTTTTTGGACCTGAGGGATTATTGCACAAAAAGATCGAGCGCTTGTTTTGTTCGGCTCGTTAAAACTATCGAAAATTCATCCCTTCTGTATTATTTTATACTTTTTCGGACTTAAGGGATTAGATGACGAAAAAGGAATTTCGGAGTTACCTTTACGTACCTTTTCAGACTCCCTAAAAAGGAAAAGGACCGAGTTATCTTTGTCGTTAAACTCGTTAAAAAGATTAATAGCGACAAACTTGTCTTTAGACAAGAACGAGTTTCACTATCGCTAGGCTCGTTAAAACATAGCAATGGGTTTGCCCGAAGGGAAAATTATAGAACGAGCATATGTTATCCTCCTCAAGCTTGACAAAAATAAAGAGGTACTAGTCAGAAATGACTGGGGAAAAATTGGGAAGTAAACTCAAAGAAACTTTATTGGTAGCAAGTCGCTCTTGAACATGACACTTCCACTCCGTGCTTGAGTCCGGTTGGGTTGTTTCATTCACCGGTCACATCACCATGGTCACGCCATACCATCCACATTTGGGGTAAATGCTACCGATCCATCACACAAGTGTCGCCGACATGTTCAAGAGAAGTCATCCAGAGAAGTCACCTGTGTTCCATCCACTACCATACATTATACTTCATTCCTTCATGACCGCCATCCTAAACCATATATCATCAGATCGTTTTCACCTCCATCAAAATCATTTGCTCCATTCCGTGTCATTGATGTGGGTTTCATTAAGGCCCTCCTTTGACGGATCGTTTCTTGTTGACATCAGCTCATTATCCAAGAAGTTGATCTAGGAACACCCCATTCAGTACTTTGAAGCTTGCATGCCTCAATGGCAAGTTTCTCACTTCCGGCGACAGGTATACATCAATGACCTTCGACCGAAAGATTTTGCGTGGTGTTCGATGCCAAGTCCTTTATGCACACCACGTGAATTGTACTGCAATACCTTGAGGGTCATTATCATTATCGGTGATTCCTCTCGCGCTTGTTAACAGTTCACATCATCGACTGGTAATCAAGCGATGTCTTTCCATGTTCGACTTCAAAACATTTCTCACATGGATCGACTTGTACTTCGAGTGAAGATCGGACGAGATTGAAGACCCCGGATCTAGTTTCATCCATCCGGGCTGCGATATATATTCAGGAAAAATAAAAACATTGACATGTACAGCATTGCAGCACAGATAATCATCCTACCAAAAGGATGATGACTTCATCAGAATCATCAGTCTATCATCATATGATTGTCTGTCCTATGTACATAAAAATGAATTTATAAAGCTGAGCATGGGAATGCCCGCCTCAGCCAGATCATGAAAACAGTATGAAGATAATGTATTGTATTGTATCTTATTATAGGTCTCCTCCCCAGCATCAGAAGAACTTCGGATCCTCCTAATAACGCATTTCACCCGATAAACGGCCTCATACTTTAGGGGGCAACTGTTATAGACATTTTTGTTCCTTACAGCTATAAGCATGAAATGTCCATAAACCAAGGGATCCTAAGTCCCTAAAGATGTTGTTCCAGCTCCTAAAGAAACAAGGTCAACAAATTACAGCTTCTCCCAGAAGTTCTCCACCAGAAACTGCTCAAAACTAGTCAAATCAGGATCAATTCAGATGCTCCACTAGCTAGCTGCGTTGCAAAGCACCCAAATACACTGGATAGGTGTGTTGCAATGCACTTGAATGCACTACCAGGGTGCGTTGAGCGGGAAATGACAAGTGGCAGAGTCATTCAACGAGGTGGAGAGACAATGGAAGCTTCCAGAATCTTCTCCATTGACACTTGCCTCACTGAATTCGACCAGTGATGAGTAAGAGGCTCTCAGTCTCCAAGTGGAAGCAAGAACTGACAGAGAGAAGCCACTAATCAACTCATGGGATGACTCATCCTCTTTGCATACATCTATATATGGATCCCTCACCAAGAGATCCAGAGGCTGGAATTTTGTACATTGCAGAGAATTGCTGTTGGTTTTGTGATTGACATCAGAGTATTGGGTGATTTATTCTTTGTTGGAGGTGAAGAAGGGATTCTATGCTGGGAGGCTGATGCTGGATCAGGACTCATCGGTTGTAACTCCTCCTGGATCTTCTTGTTTTATCAATAAAACTACTTGAGTTTCTCCTACATGCTTGTATATCTGATGTGTGTTATATTTGTATGTTTAGCTTAAATCTGATCCTAAGCTTTTTATGAACATAAATCTATGTCTTTGTGTAGTTTCTCTCTTCTGTGAACTTGCAGGAACTTGGTGACGCTGGGTAAGTGAGGGAGCAGATCGGTGGAAGCTGATAGAGAGAGGATAGATTGGATCGAACAACTAGCGCAAGACACAGGTCGGTTCATCTTAATCATCTTCGTTTATAGTTCATAAAGAAGAATACAAGAGTAGTTTTCCTTGTTTGTTTCTGAGGTCACTGTCACAACCCTGTGGGATAGGGTCGTTCTGAATGGACACTTTTCCCGAAAACATATAGATCAGCAATGTACATGTTCTTAGTTCGATAGAGCCTCTTCTTTACTGGCTCAAGCTTTAGTGAATTATGATCCTGACACCTTTGTAGAAGCTTCAGGCCATCCAGATTGGGACGCAGCTATGAATGAAGAATATCGTTCATTACTAGCAAATGATACATGGGATCTTGTTCCTCTACCAAAGGGATGAAAACTTGTTAGATGCAAATGGGTTTACAGAACCAAGTATGGACCAGATGGGAAAGTTGATAAACATAAAGCTCGTCTTGTTGCTAAGGGTTTTTCACAAATTGAAAGCATTGACTATAGTAAAACCTTCTCTCATGTTGCAAAAATGAACTCTATCTGCCTTGTTCTTTCCATTGTTGCCTCTTTCAAATGGGAAGTCCATCAAATGGATGTTAAATCTGCCTTCTTACATGGGGACTTGCATGAAGAAATCTATATGGAACAACCTACTAGCTTTATACAAAGAAACTCCAGCCTTGTATGTCAACTTAAGAAATCCCTTTATGGTCTCAAGCAAGTTCCTTGGGCTTGGTATGCCAAAATGGATAGCTTTCTTTTAGAAACTGGCTTTTCTAGGTGTCATTCTGACAATATTGTCTACACCAAGAAAGTGGGCAAGTCTCTTATCATTCTTGTTCTTTATGTTGATGATATTATCCTCACTGGTAGTGATCCCAAACTTATAAACCATGTGAAGTCCAACCTTAAAAAGAAGTTTGAAATGATAGACTTAGGACACTTGCATTATTTTCTTGGTCTTCAAGTGTTGCAATCCAAGGAAGGTATTTCCCTTTCCTAGTCCAAGTATGCCTATGATCTTCTATGCCATTTTCACATGGAAGACTCTAAGCCAACCCCTTCTCCCTTTTAGTCTGGAGCCAAACTTTCATTCACTTGTACTTCCCCTGAAGTTGATGCTACCTTATACCATCAACTTGTAGGAAAACTTTTGTATCTGACCCATACTCATCCTGACCTTTCCTTTGTTGTTGGCCTTATTGCTCACTTTATGTAAAACCCACATGAAAGTCATTGGAAATCAGCTAAAAGAATACTTCATTATGTTTGAGGTACAGTCCAGTTTGGGATTCATTATAGTGCAGAAGCATATCCTCTATTGGTTGTTTTCACTGATTCTGATTGGGTTGGTGACCCTGATGATCAGAAGTCTACTGCAGGTTATGTGTTCACTCTTAGTTCAGGACCTATTAAATGGACTTGCAAGAAACAAAGTTCCATTTCTCTTTCTTCAGCAGAAGAAGAGTATCATGCTGCCGTAGAAGCTAGTAAGGAAGCCTTGTGGCTTCGTCAAATCCTATCAGAGTTTGGCTTTCAGCAGTAGCATCCGACAACACTTTGGTGTGATAATGAAAGTGCCATTCAACTATCCAAAGATCCAGTCCAACATCAGTGCAGCAAACACATTGAACTGCACATGCACTTCATTAGAAAGCTCATTCATTACCATGTTCTTGAAGTGCGATATTGTTCAACAGATGATCAAGTTGAAGACATCTTTACAAAGGATCTCACAGAGGCGAAGTTTACTAAACTTCAATTTATGGTTGGAGTTCAGGAAGTTGTCACTAAGGGGGGATAGGCTCTAGTGCCTCCTTCCTTCTCCTATTGTATCATATTTGTACATCCTTCAATCCTATCCCAAGTTGTTCCTAAGGGGGAGTGTTAGGATATTTTGACACATAGGAAATAGTTAAGTATAACTTGGTCTAGTGTAGAGTTAGGTAAAGTGTGTTTCTTTACTATGTACTTTTGTAATTTACAATCCGGCGGTCATGATATGTAGTGATCTGATGGTTCATTATCTCCTCAGTATTATCGACACTTGATCTGTGGCTTAACACCCGATTGGTCCATGATCTCTATTTAAAGAGCATGGAGGGTCATTTGTAGGAAAACTGTTCATGAGAGAAGCTTATGTAAATTTTCATTCTTTTATTAATAAATTTCTTAAAGTGGCCACATTGGCTCAGGCCATGGACTGTTTCCCTCTTTGAGGGTTTTAACCACATCAACAATACTGGTGTATTGATCTGTGATCTATTTGTGAGCGGTGTCCTTTGGTGTTCTGTCTGAGGAACTTACCCTATAAATTCCTACACAATGACCAATAATCAAATAATTTCTCACATGGCCAATTTCAGCTCATTTATTATCATAGTATAGAACTGTACCATCTGTGGTCAGTGAAGACCCCAAGTTGTGTTAGTATCTTGGTTCGCTTAACAACTCCTTCAGTTTTCTGCCAGTAACACCTCCCACCTTGATATGTTGCAATCCTTCACAATAACATCTTATATGTTGGCACTCGAGTTTATGCAGTACCACTACTCCACCTATATGACTTGGTACTTTATGAGGATCAATTATGTAGCATCATTGATCAGACAATCTTCTAGCATCATGTATCGAATATTCTTCTATATGTGATATTGAGACATAGCTCTAATATGTTCCTTTGTGGCTATGATATGACGATCCATTATGTATTTTAAAACTCCTTTTGTTCACTTAAGTATACATTTTGGATCCGCTTTATACTTTATCAATGAACATGCTTTATTACTTTTCAACATGGTAATGCCCACCTCATACATGAGTTTTCTTTCTAACTCCTTCCATAGGTATTCGATGAGCTGGAATCTCGTTGTTATAGACATTTTTGGGCACTACAACCCCAAGCATAAAATTTCCATAAACCAAGGGCTCCTAAGTTCCTAAAAGTGTTGTTCCAACCCCTAAAAGAACAAGGTCAACTGATTACAGCTTCTCCCATAAGTTCTCCATGAAAAACTACTTAGAACTAGTCAAAACTGGATCATTTCACCTGCTCCATAGGCAAAGTGCGTTGTATCTCACCTAAATACACACAGTGGGTGTGTTTCATTTCAAAAATCCCTTCTATGGGGTGTGATGGGCGAGAAAAGACAAATGGCAGTGTCAATCCGCGAGGTGGAGAAGCATGGAATCTTCCAAAAACTTCTCCTGTGACACTTGCCTCTCTGAATTCGACCAGGGATGAGTAAGAGATCATCAATCTCCAAGTGGAAGCAAGAACTATCAAAGGGAAGACAGTAATCAAATCACAAGCTGACTCATCTCCCATAGACATCTATATATGGATCCCTCATCCCAGAGATCCAGAGGCTGGAATTTTGCATCTTGTAAGGAATTGCTGTTAGTTTCTTGAGGCAACATCATAGTGTTAGGTGATCTAAGCTTTTCATGAGGTGAAGAAGGGCTTACTTGTTGAGAGGATGATGCTGGGTCAGAACAACTGGTTGTAACTCTCTTGACTCTTTCTTGATTATCAATAAAGCTATTCAAGTTTTCCTCCATACTCTTGTGTAATTTATGTTTCATGCATTTGTATGGTCAATTTACATCTGATCCTAGATTGTTTATGATAATAGATCCATGTTCTTGTATAGTGTTATGCTACTTTGATTCTACAGGTACTCTGTGAAGCTGGGTATACGAGAAAGCAAGTAGCAAAGGACTATCAGAAGAGAGAGGAATCGAGCAAGGAAAGAAGCGCAAGACAGAGGTTGGTCTCCTTTATTCTTCTCTCATCTATCTTTCATAAAGGAAAACGAAAGTAGTTTTACTTTGTTTGTTTCTAAGGTAGCTACCAGCCTTAGTGGGATTAGCAGTTATGCATAGACACTTTTCCCTGTAACAAAATGGCGACTCCGCTGGGGAGCGACTAGGTTGTTTGTTTATCTACATTTGTTTACTTTATAAACTTACAGACAGAGCCTGAAGTTGAGCCAGGTAGCATTCGAACTGCATTTGCTATGCAAATGCAAAGTAGATAAATGCCACTTCAGTCAATCTCTGGGTTTTGTTTATGAATTAAAAAACTAATTTACAAACTCTCTAATTGCCCTTGTGGTGGCTCTAGTAACCTCCTTAGATCTACCCCTATGATTAATTTACTGATTACCACTTGCTCGGCCAAAATCCCTGAACTGAACTACAAACTGTGACCCGAAACCCAATCAAAGTCTCATCCCTGGCCCAGCGCACTGTCTGGTCTGTGAATCTCAAATTCAGCGCACTTCCCGAGTGTAGTAGGTGCGCTGCATTTCAAATTCACTGTGTTATAGGTGTGCTGATCAGACTAGGCATTGTTCCTAAATTTTGGTTTCCGTGTTCACTCTTTTCAGATCTATTCAAGAGTTTTGCTGCCTGTAGTTAGTACACCTCTGTTTGAAACCCCTTTCCTTGCTATGATTCCGCCTCCATTGTGCAAAGAACTGTAAATGTTTTTGTGTATTTGTTGAGTCATTTTCAGTTCTCCTTTACAAAGAAGTAACGTAATTGTACTGTTGTTTCTTGATTTGAAAGTGTCGCAAGTGTCATTTTCAGTCATAGAAGAGAGTCTGATTGCTCTTGATAGTTGATTACCCTGTTACTATTGTATTTGATATGAATTAGTAGTTTTTCTAGTGTCGAAAGCAAGTTTTCATTTCGCAAAATGTTGTCATTGTCTCCATTTTGATTTTGAAAAGAAACTTGTTAGTAATTGTCACTTTGAAAAATAATTCAGATTTGCGCATTAGCTTTCTTTTTATCATTCACATATTAAGAAGGTTGAAAACAAATACATGCATGTGCATTTGCATTTAGACTGTTTGATTGGTTTGATTTAGGACAGTGCATATAGTGTGTGCTCTTTGCTCTTTGTTGAAAGAATACTGTCTCTCTTTCCTTAGTAGCTAGGATTTTCATTGCACAAAGAAGATAAAACGATTGTTTATCATCTTAGATTGCATTTTAGGAATTGTATATATACATCATGCGGTGAACCTGAAAGGAAAATTTCTTAAGCAAGATCAACTATAAAATAAATTTAATGAATCTAACAACGCTTTGGAACCTAATGCACAACATCTAGAAGTCTAGGCTAGAGACGTATTCTGGCATTGTAAAGCCTGGTAACTGTTGTTCTCACTGTTGGTTGGGTGATTCCTCCACTTTGAGATGATAAGTGCCAGTACGGACTTGTGCTCTCACGTACCGTCGAGTATATTTTGGGAGACCACAATAGGCTTAATCCTTTATACATAGGAAGCCGTGTCTGCTGCCCTATCGATCGCAATGCACTGAACACAGCATTCGGGAAGATTGACTGTCGTACCATCAAAAGTATTCTGCAGTTTTGTGATTGGTTTGGTAATCCCTATGCCTAGATTTCCAGAGCAGTCTCTTTCATTCCTTTTCAGACCCCTTAACAGAAAAGGTCCATCTGAGCACTTGTCACTTCAGGCTCATTAAAAATCGAAGGCGACTAGAGTCATCTTTTGTTTTTTCTCGACTCTTAAAAATTGAAAAAACAAGTTGTGTCAAAGCGTCTAAAATTTATTTTAAACGGAATAATCACCACCTTTCCTACGTTGGGCTTAGGTTGAGAAAATGGAGTCCACCAACCAAGGAATTCCCCTTGGAGGAAATCCTAGTCCCTTCTCCTCTTGGGGAGATGTTGGTGCACCTCATATGGCCACATTGTCGCTTCCAGGATTGACAATTGGCTTGCCCGTATGGCTTTTCTTAACCTCCGTTGTTCAGAACACCGCAATTCCTGAACAATCGAGTCAACAACTAGACAATTCCAGAGTTACCCCCCAACCCTCTACTTCGTCCAATTCTTCCTCTCCTCCTTCCTCTTCGCTTGATGAGGCTGGTAAAGCCAAAAATAAAGTACCTGAGAAGAAGAAGGAAAAGAAGAAGAAGAAGGAGCCAAAGGCGAAAAGGGGCAACCAAGTGTCGTCTAGCGAAAATCCACACACTGCACCGACCAACCCTAAATCACCATGTGTCATTTGCAAAGGAGACCACTATCATAGAGATTGTCCTTACATCCCTCAGATCTTAAGGGACTGGTCTCCTCATTTGCACAACCCGGTGTTGTCAACCTCTGATGATCATGTTGAAAGCACACCGTTGACTAGTGAAAGTGAAGCCCCTGGACAAAAAGGAAAGTGAAAATTTCCTTGTAAACTATGTGAAGGCGATCACGCCGTCCATCGTTGTCCCTTCTTAGATGAGGCTAAAAGAGTTTTGGACGATCGTCCAGTTTCACCGTTACGACTTCCTCTTGGATATAAGAAACTCTTGCCGAGTCCGTCGCTAGTTGAAAATCTGGCTGACCTGCCCAGGTGGTCGGCCGAAGCATCTATCATTGAAGATAAACCATCTGAACCCATACCAGATGAAAGTCAAAAGGTCGAGGCGGCAGTTGACCCGGTCTTGCCTTCAGAGGTTCCATCTTCAGATGATACAGTCACCGAAGAGAACAAGGATGACACCGTCAAAATTCTTTTCGTAAACAGACTCTGATGAACACTGGGGAAATTTACCCATTCCTTTACCGCAGGAAGGAATTTAGTCAGAGTCGTACCCGGCCGTCTATTCGGTCCCACCTCCAAGCAAACTAGTTGTTTCCTTCAACTGGAATCAGCTAGGCAGACCCCGTTTACTGGCTAGTGTACCATTCTGAATCATTGCTCAAGTATATAGAATGGTTATGGCCGGTACCATCATAGATGAAGGGGATTCTGTGAGTATCCTTTCCTCGACTGCTTGGAAAGCGCTTGGTTTGCCATCGCTCTTGCCTGAGATGAGAAATCTAACAGGCTTTGACAAAGGAACCAGTCGACCGTTAGGGATCCTTCCCAATGTGCCCATAACATTGAGAAGGAAAACTGTTCAAATGAACGTAATGGTAGTCCAAGGACCCTTGCATTATAATCTACTCCTTGGGTGAGACTATATTTATTGCATGGGAGCCATTGTCTCATCACTCTTTAGATTAATGTGTTTTTCGCACGAAGGAAGAGTGGTCAAGCTCGTAGACCAACTTTCATTTCCTAGTTCACACATGGAAAATAGTCATATACCATCCCTAAATGGTCTTTTCACGCAAGGAATGTCTCATCAATCCCTAGTCCATCCACCTGATGAGTGTGAGTGATTCGAGGGACATGACTGAAACCCAGGGGGCATGCACCCTGGTCTGCTTCGGCAGGAAAACTTCAGGTATAGGATAGGTTTCCGCCAGATATATATGACTAGTCTGACACTCCCGTCCGTGATTGGAAAAGGGGGTTAGACTGGAATAAGATTCCCTTGTCAAAGTTATGTGGGTGGAGGCGTCATCACCACTCGCCTTTTTCTATTTCAGTAGGCATCGCTGAAGAAGTGTTTTGTTTACGGTGCAGATAGAACAATCTTTGGTAACCTGAAAGAGGTATGCCTTTCGCGATGAAACAAATGTTTTGTCGGTAGATTGAGAGGTGACCTTGAAACTCTATTTTATACCTGGGGGCATGCAAACCTTTTGGCATGCAAGTGAAGAGCGACCATTTATTTTTTTAAATTTGTAGGTCCTCTAACCCTTTAAACTCGTAGGATTGGTCGTTTCCTAACTTGCATAAAGAAAGGATGTGGGGCAAAGATTTAAAAAATTGTCGTTTTTATATATGAGACATCCTTATTATACGACTGGATTAATTGAGCAGTTTTAACGCGGACTTCATGCTCGTTAAAAAATAAACATAAGCAATGAGCAATTGTTTCCCCCAGTGTTTAAGCTCAATAAAAAATGAACCAATTTCTGGTAAATAACCGTCATGAATGTAGTACTTTAGCCTTTAAAGCCTTGGTCGTGTTCTCATCATCACCTCCACTCTGTATTGGCCGATCATTCACCTCCATTTGATTGTTTACCCCTTTTGAGGAACAGCTGCAAAGAGTGATCCTATTAGCCATCCTTGTAACACTGCCATGATTGGAAAATTCCAAACCTTACCTGGAATCAGCTGCTACCCAAATTTATCACTCGTTCCTCAAAGACGAGTCTCTTTTAAGCTCTTTTCAACTGACTCGTAAAATATGAAAATATTGCCGAGCCATTGGCCTCTCCAACTCGTTAAAGTGACCGGAAGTGTTATCCCTCCTTTAGATTTTAATCTTTTTGGACCTCAGGGATTATTACACAAAAAGATCGAGCGCTTGTTTTGTTCGGCTCGTTAAAAGTATCGAAAATTCATCCCTTCTATATTGTTTTATACTTTTTCGGACTTAAGGGATTAGATGACGAAAAAGGATTTTTTGGAGTTTCCTTTAGGTCCCTTTTCAGACTCTATAAAATTGAAAAGGACTGAGTTATCTTTGTCGTTAAACTCGTTAAAACCTAATAGAGACAAACTTGTCCATAACAGACAAGAACGAGTTTCACTATTGCTAGGCTCGTTAAAACATAGCGATGGGTTTTCCCGAAGGGAAAATTATAGAAAAAGCATATGTTATCCTCCTCAAGCTTGACAAAAATAAAGAGGTACTGGTCAGCAATGACTAGGGAAAATTTGGGAAGAAAACTTGAAGAAACTTTGTTGGTAGCAAGTCGCTCTTGAACATGACACTTTCACTCCGCATCCAAGTCGGGTTGGGTTGTTTCATTCACTGGTCACATCACCCTCGTCACATCACACCATCCACATTTGGGGTTAATGCTACCAATCCATCATGTCAGTGTCGTCGATATGTTCAAGAGAAGTCACTCAGAGAATTCACCAGTGTCTCACCCGCTGCAATACATTTACGCTCCATTCTTTCATGACCGCCACCCTGAACCTTATATCACCGGATCGTTTTCACCTCCAGTAAAATCATTTGCTCCATTCCATGTCATTGATGTGCGATTCATTAAGGCCCTCCTATGATGGATCGCTTCTTTTCGACATTAGCTCATTATCCAAGATGTCGATTTAGGAACACCCATTTCAGTACTTTGAAGCTTGCATGCCATAATGGTAAGTTTCTCACTTCTGGCGACAGGTTTACATCAATGGCCTTCGACCGAAAGATTTTGCATGGTGTTCGACGCCAAGTCCCTTATTCACACCACGTGAATTGTACTGTAGTACCTTGAGGATCATTATCATTATCGGTGATTCCTCTCGCGCCTGTTAACAGCTTACATCATTAGCTGGTAATCAGGCGATGTCTTTCCATGTTCGACTCCAGAACATCTCTCACATGGATCACCTTGTACTTTGAGTGAAGATCGAACGATATTGAAGACCCCGGATCTAGTTTCATCCATCCGAGCTGCGATATATATTCAAGAAAACAAAGACATCAAATGTACATCGTTGCTGCACAGATAATCATCCAATCAAAGGGATGATGGCTCTACCAGAATCATCATTCTACACTCAGATGATTGTCTGTCCTATGTACATGAAAATGAATTTATAAAGTTGAGCATGGGAATGCCCGACTCAGCTAGATCATGAAAATATTATGAAGATAATGTATTGTATTGTATCTTATTACAGGTCTCCTCCCAGCTTGAAGGAACTTCAGATCCTCATAATAAAGCATTTCACCCGACATCAAAAACGATTAACGACCTCATGCTTTAGGGGCCAACTGTTATAGACATTTTTGGGCACTACAACCCCAAGCATAAAATGTCCTTAAACCAAGGGCTCCTAAGTCTCTAAAAGTGTTGTTCCAACCCCTAAAAGAACAAGGTCAATTGATTACAGCTTCTCCCAGAAGTTCTCCATGAAAAACTACTTAGAACTGGTCAAAACTGAATCATTTCACCTGCTCCATAGGCAAAGTGCGTTCCATCTCACCTAAATAAACACAGTGGGTGTGTTTCATTTCAAAAAGCCCTTCTATGGGGTGCGATGGGCGAGAAGAGACAAATGGCAGTGTCAATCCGCGAGGTGGAGAAGCATGGAATCTTCTAGAAACTTCTCCTGTGACACTTGCCTCTCTGAATTCGACCAGGGATGAGTAAGAGATCATCAATCTCCAAGTGGAAGCAAGAACTATCAGAGGGAAGACAATAATCAAATCACAAGCTGACTCATCTCCCTTACAAACATCTATATATGGATCCCTCATCCCAAAGATCCAGAGGCTGGGATTTTGCATCTTGTAAGGAATTGTTGTTAGTTTCTTGAGGCAACATCATAGTGTTGGGTGATCTAAGCTTTTCATGAGGTGAAGAAGGGCTTACTTGCTAATAGGATGATGCTGGGTTAGAACAACTGGTTGTAACTCTCTTGGCTCTTTCTTGATTATCATTAAAGCTATTCAAGTTTTCCTCCATACTCTTGTGTAATTTATGTTTCATGCATTTGTATGGTCAATTTACATCTGATCCTAGATTGTTTATGATAATAGATCCATGTTCTTGTATAGTGTTATGCTGCTTTGATTCTACAGGTACTCTGTGAAGCTGGGTATACGAGAAAGCAAGTAGCAAAGGACTATCCGAAGAGAGAGGAATCGAGCAAGGAACGAAGCACAAGACAGAGGTTGGTCTCCTTTATTCTTCTCTCATCTATCTTTCATAAAGGAAAACGAAAGTAGTTTTACTTTGTTTGTTTCTAAGGTAGCTACCAGCCTTAGTGGGATTAGCAGTTCTGCATAGACACTTTTCCCTGTAACACTAGTGATATCCTCCCAGGTTCTCGGATGAATCCTCTCTCTATATTAATATATTTCAGCCATCGTGTCTCCCTTCTGACCTCATATATTAGGGGGCATCTATTATAGCATCATTTAGAACTCTTGTAGACTTGATGCTCTTTTATGGCCCTGGGTAATCCATTTTTCCATATAGACTTGATCTTATCTTAAAAAATAATGTTTCAAATTCCATATATGACTCTACCCATACTAAATCGTGTACATAGGTGGGTCCTATAGCACTTCACTTGCGTATACCTTCTAAAATATGAAAAAATAAAATAAATTCTATTTTTCGGGCAAGGTTCACAGGTTTTACCGATCCCACCTATAGGAGCCCGTGGCACAACTGAATTAACTAATTTCAGGTGGTATATATGCACCCCTTGGGTAGGCCTAATTCATAATAAGAGAAGGGCTATCAAAATTATACCCATTTTTCTCCGACATCAAATCTATTTTTCCTTTGCCTCTTGCACTCCCAGACTCTAGGAAACCTCGGTTTCCTTTGCAGAGATGTTCATCATCTTTATAGTATCTCCTTGTGCTTGTTAGATAGGTTGTCTTCATGGCTTAGGCTGGACAGATCCATAGGAAGTCTTCATCGGTGCCTTTGGCCCAGATCAAGTTGTACCTTTCCTATACCTATTGTTGTTAATCAATAAAGAAGCTCATGTCTTATTCCTGATATGTTATTATCTCATGAATAGTAATTTATATGCTTTTATATGATGGTCTAACATATATTTTATGTATTCACATTGAATTATCTATCATGTATATTCTTTTGTGAATTGACTTGTAGGCCTTCTCATTTTGTTGGAAGTAGAGGGTTTGGACCCTACAAGAACATCATCAAACGTAGGACCTCTGGGTATGTTTCCAAATCAATGTTTAGTAATTCATATGTTTTTCATGCTTTCTTGACTTATCTTTGTTCATTTTCTTGTGTTTCACAGTTGAGGTTTTCAACCCTTACCTTAGGGAACTTTTTCTGCTAATATAATTGGCGATTCCACTGGGGAAAAGTTGGAAGATTCATCAATTCTGTTGGCAAGAAAAGTTCCCTAAGGTAAGGGTTGAAAACCTCAACAAAGAAGCACAAGATAATCAACAAAGAGTAGTCAAGGAAGTATGCCAAACATATGAATTTACTAAACATGGATTCTTAAACGTACCCTGAGCTCCTACATTTGATGATATTCCTGTAGGGTCTAAACCCTCTACTTCCTCCAGAATGAGCAAGCTTGCAAGTCAATTCATAGAAGCATATACATAATAGATAATTCAATTTGCATACATAAAATATATGTTAGATCATCACATATAAGCATATAAATTATTATTCATGAGACAATAACATATCAGGAACAAGACATGAGCTTCTTTATTGATTCAAAATAATAGGTACATGAAAGGTACAACCTAATCTAGGCCAAAGGCACTGACAAATCCTTCCTCCAGACCCATCTAGCCCAAGCCACGAAGAAAACCTCTCTAACAAGCATAAGGAGATTCTATAGAGATAATGAACATATTTGCAAAGGAAACCAAGATTTTCTAGAGACTGGGAGTGTAGAAGGCATGGGAAACACATACTTGATCTAGGAGAAAAATGGCTATAATGTCAATAGCCCTTATCTTATTATCGATTAGGCCTACCCAAGGGGTGTATATACACCACACCTTAAATTAGTTAATTCAGTTGTGCCACAGGCTCTTGTAGGTGGGCTCTCGGTAAAACCCATGAACCCCATTCGAAAAATAGCATTTTATTTTATTTTTCATATTTTAAAACATATGCAAGGGTGCAATGTTATAGGACCCACATATATACATGATTTAGTGTGAGTAGAGCCACGTATGGAATTTGAAATATTACCTTTTAATATAAGATCAAGTCTGTATGGAAAAAGGGATTGCCCAAAGCAATAAAAGTGCATCAAGTCTACAAGAGTGCTAAATGATGTTATAACAAACATGGGTGTGTTCATAATGGAGGAAGGGGGAGAGGGTGCCCTCCCAATTATCCCAGGTGTGATGACCACCCAGTTCTCTTCGACTCGAACATTTTAAACCATATAAGAATGTGTTTTGTTACCTTTGAAGCTGCCAAGAGGTAAAGAATTGGGGATGAGCTTTGAGTCATCTATAATACTTTAGTGAGGAAACTTTGGGACCAGGAGTGGAAATTAAACCATGCTGAATGCCATGCAGTTGAATCGAATGCATACGAAAAATATATCAAAACCACACTCTATCACCTTTCATAAAGAATTGGTGTTAATTTCCATCCCAATGTGTCATCCTCTGCCTCTTCCAGTGCTCAAGACAAGTCTTCAAATAAACTTCCTAGCAACTTGCTCTCACATCAAATCTATCTCCCTACCCTCCCATCATTTTTGCAGGCGAAGGTTATGATAGAGGAAAAATTGTGTAGGATTTTATGGTGACTGGGGAGGAAAAATCTCAAAAACCTATAATTGATGCTCAACCAGCTGGAAGGAAAGCTCTCCCCCATAGCCACAGCACCTATGGTTCTATCATTATCAAGGAAACACTAGATATGGACAAGGAAGTTGATAAAGGTGATGACACTCATTCTCAGCAGGCCTCTCCTGAGCACAAAGGCAAATGTACAACATGACTAGGTCATTGACTCTAAAGTTTTGTCTATATTTATTCTTTGTTATCGCCTCTTCTAGGTCTTCAATGTAGGTTCATGACATAGATATGACTGTAATATGGTTAAGTTTTTTCTTTTACGTATACACTAGGACTCAAAATGAAATCACTTTTTTTCTCATTAACATTTTTGGTTTACCCACCAGGGGGAGAAGGCAGAACTCAGCCACCTGGACCTGGAAGGATGCTATGAATGTACTCTATGTAGATTTTTCTTTCTAATATAATCCTTTATAGTTTCCTACAAAAGAAAAAAAAAATTAATGCCCATATGTAGAAGAAAATGTTTTGGATTATTTAAGTCACACCTGTTGGAAATACTAAGAGGGGGGGGGGGTGAATCAGTATTCCTTTTCAATCGTTATTTTTAACAGTTAAATCATTTATATTTATAAAACAAAATTAACAATAGGAATACATGATTTTATTGATATAATCTTTACAATAAATCAGATACAATATATATATATATATATATATATATATATATATATATATATATATATATATATATATATATATATAGATATATATATATATATATATATATATATATATATATATATATATATAAGGCTTCAACATGTTGCCAAGCACAAACTTGGACTTTTTGTGAGTCTCCAACCACGAGGGCACCAACCCTATCTTATCAAGGCACCAACCTTGGATTTAGGAGCACCAACTCCAAGGACACCAATCCTTCCAATTTTGAGGCACCAACCCCAAGGGCTCCAACCCTCTGCTATATATTGTCTGGATATGTTTGGTAGTAATTCTCTGCTCCCAAAATCTTCTTCACTAAATTATGTCAATCTACAGCTTCACTGTAGTCTCCATGCTACATCATCAATGAAAACCTGTCTTCATATGAAGGAGTCTTCACAACTCTTCATATTTCCCACACAGTGTCTACAAAGTTACCTCATGATGATTTCAAATAGCCATCATGATCTCCAATAATGTCTCCAAGATCTGTTGATACTTATCAACAAGATATCTATGCTAGGCCTCAATGTATTTTCAAAACAACTATGTTTCGACCCTCTATTCTTATTGTCATAGCAACTACTTCGGGAGTGAGCCTTCAGAAGTAACAGCTTCAAGAATGACTTCTTCAAAGGAGTGATTGTCACAATTTCATATTGTGCGTTCAATTAAAAAAAACAACCCTCCCCTGTTCATACTCAGATAATCTTCTTAGATCTGCAGAGTGTCCTTTTGAACTGTTATTTTAAATCACTTCAAAACACAAGTTCGATATTTTCAATAAATAACCCAATCAACAGAATGTTTGACGTTCGGTTTCCTTCTTCATCCGCTGGGCCCTTCGGCTTCCTTCTTCGCTCGTGCTTTGGCTTCCTTTCTTCTTCTACTGGACCTTTCGGCTTCCTTCTTTGATTGTTTGATCTTCGTCTTCCTTTGCACTCACTCGACCTTCTTCACTTGCTTGATCTTCAGCTTCCTCTGCGCTCACTTGACCTTCTTCGCTCGCTTGATCTTCAGCTTCCTCTACGCTCACTCAAACTTTTAGCTTCCTTCTTCACTCGCTTGATCTTCGGCTTCCTCTATGCTTGCTCGACCTTCGGCTTCTCGGTCTTCAGCTTCCTCTATCTCTTCAAGTTCACCAATACTCAAAAGACACATTCATTTTGAAGAAAGGTTGAATTATAATAGATGTTGCATATTAAAATTATATTAGAGAGGCCCTTTTTTAATATTTATACAATAGGCTCATTATTTATAGAGGATTTCATAGGAGAGACCATACCCAATGAGGTCCCACATCCACGTCATCAATCGCAATCACAACTCTTATCATCACCGATGTAACATGGCTGATATTCATACTGCCGCTAAAATGGACGCGATATAATATTAAACAGTCATCAATAGATCCGTCGGGTCCATAGCTCCATTGCAATCAATGGTCTATTGGGTCCACAAGTCTCATTACATTTCTTCAAGACTTGCGATATGCGACGGATGTGATATTTCTTTAGGACATATTATAATGGTGCAGCGGGTCTGCATACATATTACAATCGATGGATTTCAATGTGGCAAGGCTTTAAAGAGACTTGCGATGTGGCAGACGCGATATCATCTTAAGGCGTATGTAATGGAACTATCTAGTTCATATTACATATCGCAATCGGAGGTTTGCGGGACTTCGACTAGCACATGGATTAAAAACGGCCTTAACCCCTGTAGTTGACCGTGATCTAAGGGTTCAATATGAGATCGACAACTAGGATTTAGTATGGGACTTCAACCATGATCGAGGAAGTTCATACTTTCCTACCCCCACTCTTCCGATAGTTGTTGCTCCTGTGACTTGTTTCTTTGATGGCTTTCGATAAACTCTTCATCTTACTCTTTGGATTCTTGCTCCTGTTGCTTCATTTGTTGTTCAATTGCTGATCAATTGACCTCCTGTTTCATTTGATGTTCAATTGTTGTTCAATTGCTGTTCAATTCTTGTTCAATTGTTGTTCTATTGCTGTTCAATTGTTGTTCAATTGACGCATCATTTTTTGTTCAATTTACCTCCTGCTGTTCAATCCACTTAGGTCCTCCATCTCATCATATCATCATATATCAAAGTTTGAGCATTATGATCAATAGGCATCAATGGGAAATCATGTATCAAAGAATTTCCATCACAAACACTGCCATATTGACATCAATGACAGCCTAGATTAACAATCTCCCCCTTTGTCCTTGATGGCAATATTCTTCTTCTCTCCCCGTTTGACATCAATGGAAAGATAGTGCACAAGGACTCCCCTTGTCAAACTACTTCTGTTCTTTATGAATAGTATACTTTTATGGGTATGTTACTCCCCCTATTGTGGTGCTCTTCTTTTCACTCAAGATAGAAGGATTGCTACCTCATCATCAACTAGCACATTATCCCCTCAGAACTTCTTCATAATGCTTTCAACAATGCTTAAAGATGTTCCATTTCAATGCTTTCAAATAGGCTCCAAATATCCATACACAAAATGTTTAAGTCCAAATTTTTTATGCTTCTTCAATCTAAATTTTGTTGTCTTCACAGTTAGAATTAAGGAGTCTTTATAGTCTGAGTCAGGAGAATATTCCACTGAAATTGTCATTCTTGCCATATTTCTTCAAATCAAGATTCCTTTGTATCTCTGTGCTTCTCCTTAAGTTACTAAGCTATATTCGACTGCACAACATTCTCCTTTCTATAGTCCTTTTGATGAGCCATCTTTTCCTTGTGTTCTTGTAAAAGTCTCTGCAGTGATGGTGATTGAAGGAATCCCTTATTATTGTGCAATGATATGCCAAAATGATATGGAATCCTTGCTACAAAGCTGTGATAGAAAAGATCAACAACTTCAACTTGCTGACTGTGAATCCTCACTTCCAAACTGAGCCAACGATCATAAGGGTTTGTACAAGCCCAAACTTCAATCTACTTCTGACTTATGGATTACAAGAAGACCCAAAATTCTTACTATTTTCTTTGGAATAATACTATACAGTGACTATGGGCTGCTACAAAAAAGTTACTCATAGATGGCTCCAATCTTTAGGGTTCATAAATGAGATCTTCAACCAAGATTAATCCACTGTGGTTACAAGAATTACAAGTTGCAAAACATACCTTGATGTTGCTACAAATCACCCTTTCTGACTGTTGCAATAATGATGATGAAGCCAACTTTTTATAGAGAATTTTCCCAGGTAAACTTTTCTTTTGGTAGGTACTGAACTAAGGGTATATGTATATATAAATATTCAAAGCAATGTCATGCCTTGGATTAGCCTTATCACTGGAAATTCTTTGCACTAGAATAACCATGTTACTATAGTCATGAGACTTATGCCAATATGGTTATTGTGAGAAATTGTCACTGTACACACAGGTCTGCAAAGTTTTATGCTCAAAACATCACACTTCACCTTTATGCTTAGGTCACTGCATTTCATAATTGCATTTTGATATTCATATTATTTTAGTACAACGGGTCTGCAGGTCAATTAGATCTTATCTTATTTCAACAAGATTCAAAAGATGTAGAGATCACCATTGGAAATCACGATTTATAGTATCCAACATCTTCAATTCAGGAATCATGATTTTCATTAGACCAAAAACTACAATTTATCTCCACTAGCATATTTTTCTATCCAATCTGTGACTGTCTTTTAAATTATTTTACTGGTTGACAACTTTTTGCAATGCTTCAATTATGCTATATTCTTCCAATTACTCTTGCTTCAAGCTCCATTCCCATATGTGTTTTTCTTTTTTAAGGTTTCCTCTATTACTGTCCTTGATTTACCTGTTCTCACATTATATCCTTGAGTTGAGACATTCAACTTCTGTAATACCAACAACATAGTTATTTGCCCTATTTCTCTAGCATTGGATGGCCTTCTCTGCTGCTCCAATTTCTTCTTAGTGATCAAGTGGAAAACATCTTCAACAACAGTCCAAATAATGGTTACAAGATCATGTTCTTCAATGTAGTGCTCCTGAGAAATGATCTTTGTCAAAGGATGATTGTTAATATATCTCAACAAGGATTTCATAAGGACCCTTTCATGAATAACTTCTACAATAATGATCAAGAATCACAATCTCCCCCTGACTGTATGCATGGTCTCTTTTTGGTAGAAACCCATTATCAAACACTCGAAATATCAAGAATATCTTCATCAAGTCAACAACATGTGTTGTTGGCTATAGGGTTAAAGAGATTTTTCAGATTGTATTTGCTTTCTTCTCCATACTTGTGTAAATTTCTTTTCTGGCATGGTTCTAGCTTGAGAAGGTGCCCAAATCAAGTTACAATTATGTGCCATATGACCAATGTTATGACACTTGAAGCATTCTATGTTGTTCATGAATAAGAATTCATGAATTCTTCTTGTGAAATTGCTTCTCAGAGATTGACGGGGATCATTATAAGCCCTACAATCTTTTGCCATGTGTCCAAAGTTTGTACAAGAATAACAATAACCAAGAAATAAACTTTGGTACCTGGGTGAGGGAGATTTCCATAATGTACTTCTGAATCCTTTCTGCCTTGAGATCCTTTGATGATAATTATTGCTTCTCGCATCCTTGACAACATTTGCATTTCTTCTTGGAATAGGACTTCCTTCATTAATGCCTTGACTCTTATCTTTACCTTTGCTGAAACTGGGAGCATCAACATTTCTTTCTGACTTCCTCATATCCTTGTTGTTTGAAGCATTATCATTCTTGCTTGAGGATTCACTTGCATACCCGAGACCTGATTTATCAAATGGACATCTTTGATGGTTGAGCATGTTCAAGGTTTTTTCCATCCCTTCAACCTTTTTCCCAAGGGAGACAATCTCTTTCAATTTTCACAATCATTATTCTTCTTATCAATTTGTTTCTCAATCTCTTCCTTAATACGTATTTCTTCATTTGCTTCTAATTTAAGGGAGATGATATCTGACTTCATTTTGAATATTTCTTCATTTTCCTTTGCTAGACTGCTCTCCATTTCTTCCTTGATCCTTGTAGCTTTACATGTTTCGGCCTTAAGAAGGTTGATGTTAGATTTTAATTTGAAGATTTCTCCATCCATTGCTTTTAGTTGACATATCATGGTGTTTCTCTCCTTTTCTGCTTTACCAACCTGTCCTTCTATGATTTCCAATGCTTCCATTGTCTTCTTAGCTCCTTGTGCTAACTTTCTTGCTTTTTGTAGTTGATATTTGAGAGAGGAGACCTCTACCTTGTACTGACCAATCTCTTCAAGTTTGTTCAAGCTCTTGTGCCTTTGTTCAAGTTGACTTGACAAGGTATCTTCCCGTTTCTTTGCTTTATCCAATTGATTTGTCATGGATATGACTTCTTCATGATTCTTTCTTTTGCTTTAATGAAATTCCTTCTTAAGCTTGGCAAGCTCTTCATTCCTTTCTTGTACTTGAAGTTTGACAAGGTCAACTTTCTTCCTTGTTTGGTCTTTGTCACCAGCTAGTGCTTTCTTATTAAGTTCCTCGTTTTACTTTTTCAAATTGATAATCTCTTCCATGGCAGCCATAAGTTTAGTGAGGAGATCTTCTACAAAGTATTTTTCATTCTCTTCATTTTCTAGGTCTTCTTTAGCCTTGATGTCATTAATATTATCTTTAGCTTCCTTGATGGGCTCTGGATTTTCTTCTTGTTTTCCATCATTTTCTTGACTAGAGATCATTGTCAATGCTCCTTTTGAGTGAAGATCATGAATTTTGTCACATATACCCTTCGCTGACGAACATTTTCCTAAATTGTTCTTTATAAAATCTAGTAGCCCATTCAATATTGCCTTCATCGCTTTTGCATTGTACTCCTTGGATTCTCCATCCATCATGTTATCAACTATCACTAATTTCTAGATTTCAATGCCTTGAGTCTTTAAGAAATTCCTCATTCTTGCTTCCCATATATCAAAGTTTCCATTGAACCATGGAGCCTCCACAAATTGATTGTCTTCTATTTCAGTGGTAGAGGGAGACACATCTTTAGGAGGATTGGAGACTTTCTTCCTTGGCTTCGCCATTTATGTTCTAATGATCAACCTTCAAGCTGTTAGGATTTTGAGTGAAGGAACTTGGCTCCGATACCAATTGTTGGAAATACTGGGCGGGTGGTGAATCAATATTCCTTTTCAATTGTTATTTTTACTAGTTAAATCATTTATATTTAGAACACAAAATGAACAATAGGAATAAATGCTTTTATTGATATAATCTTTACAATAAATCAGATACAATATATATAAAGCTTCAACATGTTTCCAAGAACCAACTTGGACTTTTTGTGAGGCTCTAACCTCCAAGGCACCAACCCTATCTTTTCAAGGCACCAACCTTGGATTTAGGAGCACCAACTCTAAGGGCACCAATCCTTCCAATTTTGAGGCACTGAAGGGCTCCAAACCTATACTATATATTGTCTAGATATGTTTGGTAGTAATTCTCTGCTCCCAAAATCTTCTTCATTGAATTTTTTCAATCTATAGCTTCACTGTAGTCTCCATCCTACATCATCAATGACAACCTGTCTTCATATGAAGGAGTCTTCACAACTCTTCATATTTCCCACACAGAGTCTACAAAGTTACCTCATGATGATTTCAAATAGCCATCATGATCTCCAATAATGTCCCCAATATTTGTTGATACTTATCATGAAGATATCTATGCTAGGCCGCAATGTCTTTTCAAAACAACTCTGTTTTGACCATCTGTTCTTACTATCACAGTAACTACTTTGGGAGTGAGGCTTCAGGAGTAACTGCTTCAAGAATGACTTCTTCAGAGGAGTGACTATCACAGTTTCATATTGTGCGTTCAATTAAAAAAAACAACCCTCCCCTGTTCATACTCAGATAATCTTCTTAGATCCATAGAGTGTCCTTTTGAACTATTATCTGAAATCACTTCAAAACACAAGTCTGAGCTTTTCAATAAATTACCCAGTCAACAAAATGTTTGACGTTTGGTTTCCTTCTTCTTCCACTAGGTCCTTCGGCTTCCTTCTTCGCTCGCGCTTTGGGTTCCTTTCTTCTTCCGCTAGACCTTTCAGCTTCCTTCTTCGATTGCTTGATCTTCGGCTTCCTCTACGCTCACTTGACCTTCTTCACTCGCTTGATCTTCAGCTTCCTTTGTGCTCACTCAACCTTTCAGCTTCCTTCTTCGCTCGCTTGATCTTCAGCTTCCTCTGCGCTCGCTCGACTTTCGGCTTCCTCTATCTCTTCGAGTTCACCAATACTCAAAAGACATGTTCATTTGGAAGAGAGGTCAAATTACAATAGATGTTTCATATTAAAATTATATCAGAGAGGCCCTTTCTTAATATTCATACAATAGACTCATTATTTATGGAGGATTTCATAGGAGAGACCATACCCAATGAGGTCCCACATCCATGTCATCAACCACAATCACAACTCTTAACATCATCGATGTAACTTGGCTGATATTCATACTACTAATGAAATGGACGCGATATAATATTAAACAATCATCAATAGATCTGTCAGGTCCATAGCTCCATCACAATTGGCGGTCTGTCAGGTCCACAAGTATCGTTACATTTCTTCAAGACTTGCGATATGCGATGGATGTGATATTTCTTTAGGACATATTATAATGGTGCAACGGGTCTGTATACATATCGCAATCGGCACATTTCAATGTGGAAAGACTTTAAAGAGACTTGTGATGTGGCAGACGCGATATCATCTTAAAACGTATGTAATGGAAATATCGAGTCCGTATTACATATCGCAATCGGAGGTTTTCGGGACTTCAACTGAAACATGGATTAAAAATATCCTTAACCCCTGTAGTTGACCATGATTTAAGGGTTGACTATGAGATCGATGGCTAGGATCTAGTGCGGTACTTCAACCACGATCAAGGAAGTTTGTACTTTCCTACCCCCACTCTTCCGATAGCTATTGCTCCTATGACTTGTTTCTTTGATGGCTTTCGATAAAATCTTCATCTTACTCTTTGGCTTCTTGTTCCTATTGCTTTACTGTTCATTTTTTGTTCAATTGTTGTTCAATTTCTGATCAATTGACCTCCTGCGTCATTTGTTGTTCAATTGTTGTTCAATTGTTGTTTAATTGTTGTTCAATTGTTGTTCAATTGTTGTTCAATTGCTATTCAATTGTTGTTCAATTGTTGTTCAATTGTTGTTCATTTGTTGTTCAATTGTTGTTCAATTATTGTTCGATTGATGTTCAATTTTTGTTCAATTGACGTGTCATTTACTGTTCAATTGACCTCTTGTTGTTCAATCCACTTGGGTCCTCCATCTCATCATATCATCATATATCAAACTTTGAGCATTATGATCAATGGGCATCAATGGGCAATCATTTATCAAAGAATTTTCCATCACAAACATTGCTATATTGACATCAATGATAACCTAGATTAACAACACGAGTTTGATATTACAACTTTGAAAAACTAATTATATGCACTAACCTACCGCAACAGAACACGTATAAAAGTTTTTCTCTGATTTATACTAATATCCTTTTGCATCTTCACAAAGTGGCCAAATGTAATCACCAGAATGAAGAATAACACAAGTGTAGTTCTGCGTTTTCATTTTCATAGGGTACACCCCAGTGTTGGATGCCCCTTGTAAAGCTAGTGAGTGACATTGGAATTCATTTTTCTAAAAAACATCATGAATAAATTAGCATAATATTTTTTAATATGTCATCGCATTACCAACATGAAAATGTGGTGGTTCAAGCAACAATAAAGATCATCTCCAATACATTGAAGAATTTTTGTAGATTGGATTAAAAAAATAGGGTGTAGTTCCTTCCCACAATTCTCTAGGAAGTCCAAAATCCATAATCACTCCATGGAAAATTCATCCTTTAAACTAGTGTATGGCTAAGATACCATAATCTTGATAGAATATTTAGTCTAATTGTTGCACATAACACTAGTGTCAAGATGTGGTGATAATGATTCTCTTAAATAAAGTTTTCTCAAATTGTTAGAAATGGATAAATTCATATTATGTGTAGATCAACAAAAGCAAGTGAAGAGTGATAGAATGAAGCATGGACATGACAAAAATATAAAGCATGGAGCTTATTTTTATTTTTGACACCAAGAACAAAAATCATTGGGAAAATTGTAGTCCTCATCCCTAGGAAAGTATGTCTTGGGCAAGCTTCAAAACAATGGACTTGCAAAACTACAAACATTGGATGGACAAGAAATTTTGAGCCTTGTATACAAACCTCCAACAATAAAAAATTTAGGGTTGGATGGAAAGAAACCATAGTGAAATTCTTCCACCACACCAATGCTCACATCAACAATGTGATTTCAACAATATAGCATCACCACCCTATCAAGAAATGAAACACTTGGATGGCATGAAGACATGACTCATTAACTGATTTGGTTTGAAATGCTTTTTCACCAAATCTTGAAGTCTTAAGAAGGTAATACAAGTAATCAAGGTCAAGTCCATACCCGATCCTTGCACATTTTAAATGATGCACAATTATCATGTCAATTTGACATGTTGGCTCATCTCAACTCACGTTTCCTTTGAAGAGTTAATGAGTGACATCATTGGATTTCCATTGTCTACATCAAGCATTTCACTAGTGACACTTTTGGAAGTTGTGATATTTCTTGAGCTATATGCACTCATCATCCCTTGCTTCTATAAAACCTCAACACCTAGTTTTCATAATAGTGAGAAACCTTGTTGTAGCAACTCCAAATTTCCAAATTTGTGATTGTGTTTACAACACCCCCCTTCCTCAATAATCGAGTGCTTTCACAACCCAATCTCTTTGACATAAGTTCTTTGAGATTCCTACAACATAGTAAGAAACCATTGTAGGAATACACCAACAACCCCTACTTCACTATAGCTCACTTTAAAGTCTTATAGTGATGAAACTAGCCTTCAAGCCCCTTTGATGTACTTATTAATGTGCAATGAGAAATTCTTGGAGCCAACATGAAAGACTACAAGTAGCCCCTAGACCATAGCAACCTTCTCTAAGAAATTGAAATCCCAAACTTGATAATGTGTGAACATTTACAAAGAGGAGAAATCAATAATAATTGGGCCTTGGCACAACATTACATCTGCATTATGCTAAAAAAACTTAATAAGGCTCTCACCCTCCTAGCCCATGGAATCATAGTAGAATGGGAGGATACTCTTTCTAAAGTATAATGAAAGAAAATTATAATGAAAAAACCTAATACATAAATCCAATACACAAGATAACACACAATATAATCTAATATCAAAGTTATTTAGACCAAAGCTGGAAAGGCTAAAACCTCAAACTAGACAACAACAAAGAGAATTGAACCAGGTTGAGGAGCTAAACTACTAAAAAATAGATAAAATATGCAAATTGAGTATATTATATATCCACATATTAAACATAACACCATTTTGATCAATATGATAGGAGGTGTTCTTGCTCTCCATCTAGATATTAACATTCTTATTGCCACACTTATTGGTATGATAAAAAATCTTCTTCATATAAGTCTTCAACAAACATTACATATACATGAGAAAAACTTGCATATTTAGTTTTTAGATGTTTCAATTTACATTGATGTACACGGATATGTGTGTGTGTGTGTGTGTGTGTGTGTGCAATGTTTGCTAATGTATATGCAATGTTTGATGAAGACTTATCTAAAGAAGTCTTCCCATCATACCAATAAGTGTGGAAATGGAAATAAAAATGTTGTTACCTACATGGAGAGAGAGAACACCTCCTATCACAGTGGTTATAATTGTGTTATGGTTGAGATGTGGATGGTGATGAATCTAACTAATTTTTAGTACTACAATCACATGTTCAAAGATCTAGTTCCTAAAAATCAATAACACACAAAATATATGATGTAAGATCCGTACCTTGAATATTTAAAGAGTTTGATATACTTGTGCAAGAAAGGCAATATTAACAAAATCTAAAACATTATAATAAAAATAGCACAATCACACATTATATACAATATTTACCGTGTAAACGCATGTGGTAAAACCAACCTAATAGAGAGCCACACCTCTCTCCATATCATTTTATTAACTTCATTGATCACAATACAATATGTAAGTATTATGTAGCATCCAACAACCTAATCAATTAACTCAGATTAAATTAAAATCCTAATTCCTTAACCAAATCAATTTACAATTGGAAAAAAATTCATATACACTTGGGACATTTAGATAGGATTCATATACACATATGAGATTAAAAAACTAACCATGATAGTGGAAACTATGAACAAGATGTGTTGAGCAAAGTTTTACCGGTATATTTAGATCATAATGCATTGAATTTATCAAAAGGCTTAGCATTGAACTTATTCAAATGCACCAAATGAAAAGAAGGATTTATTCATGATGGGAACTCCTACACAACTATGATATGTATACTAATACATTCTAGGAAAATTGAGGTCATCAATATGATTTTGAATGAGATGCGAAAGGATGGGTATGAGATCATTGTCGTAACATACAATGTCCTTATTCATTGTTATGGCCTTGCTAACTACATAGGATAGGGTTTGGATATATTTTATGAAATGCAAAAGGTAGGGTGCATACCTGGCAGGGAATGGAAACTCAAGATGATCAATTCATACACTTGCTTTCTATCCATGTTACATTTTTTGATGGAAACTTTCTGGAATAAGAATACATGCAAAGCACATAAAATATGTTAAAGCTAGATAAAGAATAAGAAAGATAATAAAATAATTTAAGAAACCTTTTTTATGACTAAGTAAAAATTAGACAAAACTGAGGCACATGAAAACCTAAATGAGCTTCTCTTGGTTTCAAGAATAATTTATTGGAGTAGTCTAATCTTGGATCAAACATTCCTCGATTTGACAAAGCAACATCAAATTCAACATTAAATTAGTTGTTTGTCTGTTGGAATGAGGGAGGTTTGCTCCAAGGCTATCCAAATCGTAAATGATTCTCTACTGAATAGGTTCAACCATGTGAAGGTGGAAGCTCTTATGAACCTTCACCCCCCCCCCCCCCCCAGCACATCACTCTCCATTCCCCAGTATCCAATATATCTACTATTAAAAAGTTGATAGCAACACATTAAGATTCATGTATACACACTAACAAATTAGAAAATTGATAAAGAAACACATTCGTTGACATTCATCCTCTAAAAAATTCTAAGAAATATTTGATATCTTTCTAACTAAGTACAAAAAAGTATGCAAGAACTCATTAAAAAATATTTATACATCAATATGTTCTTTTATACATCAAAAATCTTATACAATGATTTTTTCTTATACAATACATTATAACATTGTACATCATCAGTTTTTGTTTTACTCTTCTTGTTATCAACTACATAATTCTTAATTTTTTCATCCATTTCTGCATTTCATCTGCTGGTTGAGGTTATTCTAATGATGATTGTAATTGGCTCCTCTGACACATTACACCCCTAGTCGTGATGTTCTCATGAAGTCGAGGATGTTGTGGGGGAGAATCACCTACGAAAAATATTAAATTTATATGGTTAGTTAATTAATATCATTGAAGCATTTTTTAATAATAAAAAATACCTTTGCAATGTAAGTATTTGCCTTGTGCACTAGTCAACACTGTTGCAATGACTGCCTCATGGTCCTCTTCCAGTTCAGGATCCTCCTATATGGCATGCTCTACCATTCAAACCACAAAATTTATAAGTAGACAATCATAAATGAATAATTAAAGAAAATAATAGAAGTACATACTTTATACGTACAAAATTATTAAGTATATGACTAATATACAACCCTACTACCACTGTCGGCCTCATCTATTGATGAAATATCTTGGGTTTATACCCCACTATCATGGGGTTCCTCAAGAGCACCAAAATGATCTAGGTAGTGCGCACTATCAGAGGAATGATGATTAGTAGTCACATGGACCATTTATATTTGTACTAATACCTTGCTTATAAAAGGAAAGAAATGTAGAATTTCCCACTGTAGATCACCTGATAATGTAATATACTAAAGAAAAATACTTGATCTACTTCTACAAACAAAATTGCGGAAGTTTAATCGATTTTGAGCAAGATCAAATAGAACACATATAACAAAGAATGAGAAAGTAATCACACATGAACACAAAAGAATACTCTGGGGAAAGAATTAGCTAAAAACCTCGATCTTTGTATTATCATAGAAGTGGAAATATGTCCGGATTACACAAAGCTTTAGCTCACAAGCTATCCAGATCTCAGTACAATCCCTCAATACAGCTCACAAACTGAATAGAGACAACATATGCTTTCCTCCAATCCTACAAGCCTCCTATTTCCTTGTGCAGTTTCTCCTGGGGTCCAATGCTGCCACCTGTGTGAATTGGCCTCTCACATAACTCACCAAACTCAGAAGTAACTAAACAATCTCCAAGGAATGAATTCCTTTTGCATGCAAGAGATATCCTCAATGGAATATACCTGTAATTGATAGTACATTGTCCCATCATCTAATCTCAACTGGGTCTCTGAATGAATTGACATGCATGAGTTATTTATGAGATAATATTCAGTTATCTAAAGTGCAATAGTTACATGCATGAATGCATTAACTAACTAAACTCACAATCAGTTCCACAAACTGTTGGAACTAATCTAACTGGACTTAACTTAGTCAACTGAGCTAACTAATTACAACTCAAAGTACAACTCATCCTGATCTCCTTAATCGAGGGATAACTTCCTTAATCAAAGGGGAAACTGTTGCATGTATTCACATAGACTTCATGTTTGATTTTCTTCAACTAATTAACTCAAGATGAATTAATTAATTATTTTACAAACAACTGCTAAGATCAAATTCGAATTTTAATTCTCAATCTTAGTTCAGGGACTAACTAAAATTGGAATGTATCCCGAAATACTATTTATAGCAGTGCTACTTTTAGCACTTCTATTTTTAGCATTTCTTGTTACTATTTTCAACACTCCCTCTCAACAAGAAAGGGATTATCAGACACCCCAATCCTGTCTCTGTGGAACTCAAAATTGCATTTCGACAATGCCTTAGTCAAAATATCTGCATCCTGTTCCTCGGTCGAAACATACAACAAGAACATGATCCTCTTCACCACACAATCTCGAAGATGATGATACTGGATATCAATGTGCTTGGACCTGTCATGAAATATTGGATTCTCAGAGAGTTTGATACAACTCTGAATATCTAAGTAGATCATAGTTGGATCCGTCCTCTGACCAAACAATCCAACTAGAATCTTCTGCATCCAAATGGCCTCACATGCTGCCTGACTGGTAGCCATGTATTCAGCCTCTGCTGAGCTAAGTGGAACTAACCTCTGTTTCCTGTTGTACCAAGAAACTATAGTTGAACTAAGGTTGAAGATTCCTCATGAAGTGCTCTTCCAGTCTGATAGACTCCCTACCCAATCTGCATCTGTGAAGCCCTAAAACTTCACTCCCTCTATCGGTCTGTACCACAATCCATACTAAGATGTGCCTCTGAGGTATCTCAGCACATGACTTGCTGCTTTCCAAAACATCTTGGTAGGTTGAACCATAGCTTGACTCAATTGGTTCACTGCAAATCATAAATCTGGTCGTGTGTTCACTAGATACATCAATGAACCCACAAGTTGTCGATAAATAGTAGCAACTACTACCTCACCTGAAGTAGCATCCTCCCTCCAATTACCAACTAGAGGAGTCTGCATGGGCTTACACTTCTCCATGTGGAATTTCCTGACTATCTCATTGACATACTTGCCTTGAGACACAAACACTTCCCCATCCTTTTGCCACACTTACATGCCTATAAAGTAGTGCATAAGACCCATGTCTTTCATCTCGAACTCTCTTGAAAGGTCCTCCTTGCAAGACTTGATCAACTGAACATCGCCTGTCAAAATCAGATCATCTACATAAAGAACAATGATCAATGTCTTACCTTCTACCATGATGTGGTAAGGGTTCGCATCTGCTTCACTCTTGGTGAAGCCCAACCCGGTGAAATAGCTGTTGATCCTGGTGTACCAAGCACGAGGTGCTTGCTTTAGCCCATACAAAGCCCTCTTCAGTTCGCACACATGCGACTCATGATCAAAGGTCTCAAAACCTTCTGGCTGCTCAATGTACACCTCTTCCTTAATCTTCCCATTGAGGAACACAGTCTTCACTTCCATCTGATGGATCTTCCAACCCATCTAAGTTGATAGTTCCAACATCGATCTGATAGATGAGTTCCTTGCTACAGGAGCAAAAGTCTCATCATAGTCGATCCCCTTGACATGTGAAAAACCACGGGCAACAAACCTTGCCTTATGTTTCTCAACACTACCATCAACTGCCTGCTTTACCTTGTAAAGCCATCGGGAACTCACCACTAACTTGTCCTGAGGTCTAGGGACAACATCCCAAACATAGTTATGAACGATAGAGTTGTACTCCTCCACCATTGCATCAACCCAGACTAGTTGCTACACTGCTTCCTCAAAAGAAGAAGGTTCAGTCTCTACACACTCCCCAACTAGGGCCATGTAACCAGTGTACCGCTCGGGTGATCTCCTCTGTCTACATTGAGAAGATGGTTGTCCCACATTCTCTTGCACATCCATCATCAACCTATCAGCTTCCGTTGAGTGTTTCTACCCATCGTTGGAAGACTGAGCATGAGTGGATGTCTCCACTCCTAGATCCTCTGCATGTGGCTGCTCCGCATTAGTCTGAAGCTCCTCCTCCTTAGGAACTAAAAGTTCCTCCTTTGCATGCAACTTGAGCTCCCTCTCAAGTGATACTCACATGGCTTTCTACTTGTCAAACTTCAGATCTCTGCATACCACTGTCCTCTAACTGGTAGGTAGGAACACTTAATAATTGTGGGGTGTATCAGTGTACCCCACAAGTATCCCCAACTCAGCTATTGGATCTAGCTTCTTCCGGGCATATTTGGTCACATGGAAATAAACTGATGATCCAAAGATCCTAAAGTGACTCACATCTAGTCGCTTCTTGGAAAAGGCTTCCATTCGTGTCTTCATCCCCAGTATACGGTGCAGGCTTCTGTTCTACAAGTATACTACTGTATTGCATGCCTCAACCCACAAATGAAGTGGTAGGCTTTAGTCATGCAACATCACTCAAACTACTCCCACAATCAACCTGTTCTTCCTTTTAGCCACCCCATTCTGCTGTGGGTTTATGGGGTGTCGTGAACTCCCGTTTAATTCCTTATGTTGCGCAAAAGTCCTTAAACTATTGGGAGACATACTCTCCACCATTATTGCTATGCAAGGCCCTTATTTTCTTTCCAAATTCTTTCTCTACTAAGGCTTTAAACTCACAGAACCTTGAGAAGGTCTGATCCTTCTTTTGCATAAAGTAGATCCAACATCTTCGAGAAAAATCATCAATAAAAATATCATAGTACCTTTGTTTAGTGATGGAGGCCGTAGAGAATGGTCCACACACCTCTGTGTGAACTTGCTCCAGGATTGCTCCAGCTCTACTATTTAGATCCTGAAAGGAATATTTCTCATACTTACCCAAGGTACAATCTTTGCATGTATCCATCTGCTCCAGTTTTCCCTTGGGAAGTCCGGTAGAAATCTGTTGCATGATCTTCAAGGCCCCATGGTGCAAGGGGCCTAATCTTCTATGCCATAGCTCGCCAACATCTTGGCTCTGCACCATCTCTTTTTTGGAACTCAATGTAGCACAGTCTTCTACCTCCAACTTGTAGAGATTCTTAACTTGAATCGAAATCCTCTTGGTTTGTCCAGTGCCGATATGCCTCAAGAATACCTTTCCTTTACTAAAGACTACATCATAGCCTTTGTCTTCCAGCATAGCGATGGACACAAGATTCTTCTTCAGACCCAGTACATACTTTACATCAGTTAGGGTGAGAGGAGCTCCATGCTCCCTTTGAAACACAACCGTACCTTCACTTGAAACACGATACTTTCCATCATCTCCCATCTCGATCCGCATCTAGAGATCCTTCTCCTCCAAGGTACTGAAAAGATTCTTGTTGCCGGTCATGTGGAATGAAGCTCCACTTTCTAAGTACCAAACACATCCCACCATGGATGAAACCATGCATGTGATGAGAGAGAAATCCAATTCGAACTATGAGGCCAGTGCCTTAGCAACTGATCCCTTCGAGGATCCCTTCTTGGATTTCTTCTGTGGACAATTCGTAGCATAATGGCCCACCTCATGACAATGAAAGCATCTCACTTTCAATTTGTCAAACTTCTTCCCACCACAAGAAGAAGTGGATTTGGAATGGGATGCCTTCCTTTTCCCTTTCCTCGCCTTACTCGCAAAGGCTAGATTTAAAGATCCATCTCTGGTGCTTCTTCTTATCTCCTCCTGCATCAGATCTAACCAAAGTCATTCATAATCTGGCAGTTTCTCTCTTCCATTTACGAAGTCTTAGTAGCTATGTCAGCTCTTAGGAAGACCTAGGAGAGCAAGACTCATCATGTCATCATCAGCTGTCATGATCCCTACACTTCCAAGCTCATCCTTGCAGGTGGTGATCTTGCTCAGATATGTAGAGATCGTGTTGCCCTTTTCACACTTGATTTTCCAAAGCTTGTCTTTCAGCGCCAGCTTCCTCTGATCACTGTTGTTCTGATATAGATCCTTCAATGTTTTACACATTGAAAATGGTGTCTCCTTCCCATGGAAGCTTGAGACAATGTGGTCTTGAACTCCCTCCAGGAGCATTCTCCTCGCTCTAGCCACACATTTCTTCCATTCCACTAATTCTTGGGCATTAGCTACTGCTAGCTTGGGGACTTCTTGATTAATGAAGTCCTTTAGACCATTGTCCTCTAATACTGCTTCCATGTGATCCTTCCAGGCTATATAGTTCGAGTTGCCATCAAGGGCATACTCAAGTCTCAAACCGTTGAATGCCATTGGTGAAATTTGAGATGTGATAAGAATTCAAATTCTATAATCAGGAACTTCAAACTTCGAACTTCTCCCTTCTTTGTATACTGTTCTTCACTTTGATCACCTTTGCTCTAATACCATGTAGAATTTCCCATTGTAGATCACCTGATAATGCAATATACTAAGGAAAAATACTTGATCTACTTCTACAAACAAACTTACAGAAGCTTAATTGATTTTGAGGAAGATCAAATAGAACACATATAATAGAGAATGGGAAAGCAATCACACATGAACATAGAAGAATACTCTGGGGAAAGCCTCAGCTAAAAACCCTGATCTTTGTATTATCTACAAGTGGAAATATGTCCGGATTACAAAAAGCTTTAGCTCATAAGCTATCCAGCTCTTAGTACAATCCCTCAATACATCTCACAAACTGAATAGGAACAACATATGCCTTCCTCCAATCCTCCAAGCCTCCTATTTCCTTGCACAGTTTCTCCTAGGGTCCAATGCTGCCACCTGTGTGAATTGGCCCTTCACACAACTCACCAAACTCAGAAGTAACTGCATAATCTCCAAGGAATGAATTCCTTCTGCATGCAAGAGATATCCTGAATGGAATATTCCTACAACTGATAGTACGCTTTCCCATCATCTGATCTCAACTGGGTCTCTGATTGAACTGACATGCATGAGTTATTTATGAGAGAATATTCAGTTATTTGAAGTGCAGGAGTTACATGCATGCATGCATTAACTAACTGAACTCACAATTAGTTCCCCAAACTGTTGGAACTAATCTAACTAGATTTAACTCAATTAACTGAGCTAACTAATTACAACTCAAAGTACAATTCATCTTGATCTCCTTAATCAAGGGATAACTTCCTCAATCAAAGGGGAAACTGTTGCATGTCTTCACATAGACGTCATGTTTGATTTTATTCAACTAATTAACCCAAGATGAATTAATTAATTATTTTACAAGCAGCTACTAAGATCAAATTCCAATTTTAATTCTCAATTTTAGTCCAGGGACTAACTAAAATTGGAATGTATCCCGAAATGCTATTTATAGCAGTGCTATTTTTAACATTTATTGTTGCTATTTTCAACAAGAAACACATTAGATTTATATCAAACATGACTGTATTTTATAAATAATGAAATTTTAATGTGGATTGATTTGTATTTACCCTGTCCTTCAAACTGGATCTTAGGGTTTGCCCCATTTTTTTTCAGTGTTCGACTATGCCTTTAAATCCAAACTTGAAACCAATATAGAGGTCTTCCTTTGTGGCTTCAATTCCAAATGCATCACCCTACATTACATAAGAATATTGATTTTTGTTATTTCCTAGTGCAATTACCAAAATGTTGGAAGGTGATATAACAAATAATATTGTTAAGAATTTTTGGGCACTTACAATTCATGCATGTGGCTTCAAATAGCTGCCCTAGTCAAGTTTGTGTTGTCAATGCTTCTCAATCCTTGCCTTGGTTTCCCTAAAAGTGTCGGGGATCCTATGAAAAGTTTCAAGCATGTTATATACTACAATTTTATTCAAAACTAAAGAATTAAAAGTATTAAATTCAAGATGTAATTTATACCTTGCTTGACCAAGTGGTGTTTTCCCTTCTTTTCTCATTTGCTTCCACTTTGTGTCCTCGATGAGGTCCTTCCTTTCCATCTTAGGAATCATGGGAGGGAACTCATACCTAGAGTTATCTATCAAGTTTTCCTATATTGGTCTTGTAAATACTTTAACTTTTTTCCGATTGTGGCGTCGACCTTGGTTTTATTGAAGGTATCTACCCCAAATAGATCTTCAAGGTAGTCCAAAACCTCCTTTTTAAGGTTGGAATTTTGGAAATTTCACCTTTCACATATGGTGGGCCCAAAAATATCTAATTATTTATCATACATTTTTATATAAAACAAGTTGTTACCTACATGCAAAAAGATACGATCATTAGTTTGAAAATAATAATATATATGACATGTTTTAGATAGAAGACATGAAACAGTTAAAAAATCAAAAAGCACCAAGAATTTTTGGAATTTTTATTGGAAGTCCTTTGACATTCACAAAAAATGTGCACTAACATGTGATTCTCTAGGGAATAAATCCATAATTTCATCAGTACTAGGGTCACCTTTGTCACCACCTCTTCGAGAGCCTCAATGCGTGTTTCGCTTGAGGGTCATGTGCTCATGGGTCAAAGTCAATGGTGTGGACCCAACGTCAGTATTGGGAGTAGATGTATGTGGGGTGCTAGTACTAGCTAGATGTTCATGTCATGTCTCGTCAGTTCCACTAGTACCAACACCAAGCTAAGTATCAACTGATTGATGTGGGGGGGAAGTTCCTCCAAACAATGCTACATAGGAAAAAAATGCTTTTCAATTAAATAATGTAAAAGTTAAAAAATTAACTTTTATAATTAAACTTATGAAATTAAAAAAAAAAATTAACTTTAAAATATGGTTATTACCTTGTATGTCTCAAGAGTTTATCTCACTTGTTGATCCTAGGCTCAGTGGCAGGACTATGATCCCTATTGTAAATCAACTCAAAGAGTTGTTTGTCCATTTATTTACATAGTTTATATTGTGACTTAAAAGTTGGGGGATGACCACAACTCTTCCCTAGTAAGAACATCATTGTCATGGAGCTCATACTACATACTTCAACAAAAGAAAAGCTATTATTTTGATTATATAAAATATAATTAAAATTTCACGTTAAATGTAAAGTGAAATTTTTATTTGTTTACTTATGATTGTGAAGGTGATTTTCCATGCTGATCAACTTGCCACATAATAATATAATTAGAGCAGTGAAATATTTTTAAAAAATGTTAAAGAATATGTATTAGCATAAACTTTTAGTTGATGGACATATAAATGCATACAAACATGATGAATAAAGGACTACTCCTATAGCATGCATGTGATTAATTATGTCATTTTCAAACCCAAGTTTTTATGGAAAAGGACTTGCATTTTCAAGCCATTCATTCAAGATCAAGGAGTCACAAAGTAATCATTTGAATTACTTTTTTTTTTTGAGGTATGAATTATTTTTGTGAAGAAATATGGAGGTTCTCAATGACATGAACATGCCTTGTAATTAGAAGTTTGTTGCATTAATATATGGAACACGTTTTAATATAGTGTACTAGTTCAAGCATATATATGACATCTAAATGATCTATGTTTCGTAACATTTGACAATTCCATAATGAATATTCAAGTTATATTTCTCTATGGTATAGGAATCAAGAAATAGTTGTGTTTTCTGACATCTAAAATCTCCTAAGACATAAATCAAAGGTAAACGAGTTGAATCTATTGCATTTTGAAAGAATTTCAAATCCAAATTGGATTACTTCTCTAACTTATGAAATGGAATATTTAAGATACATCCAATATTCTCAGTCTGCTCAAAGAAAATTTGATAAGTTTGAATATCTAAAGTATAGAGACATGATTGTGTTTCTCCTCAAAATCTTAATGTATTCAATCTATCGAACTTGTGGCACCTAAATTCTATGAAAATTTGGGGACCTGTGTTGTGAACATAAAGCACTTTATTTAAGGGAAATTATCTATTATCTGTGGATCCTTGCATAGACTATAAGGTAACTACATTATGCTTCAAATTCTTATGACTTGTGAAAATTAAGAAACTATGATGTAAGTTATAATAAATCTGAACTCCCTGAGATGAGCACAATTTTCCAAACTCTTTGAAGTTTCTAAAATTGAAGCTAAAAGTCCATATTATTCAAATCAAGTGGTAAATAATTTGACCTTTGGAAATATGATTATCATCTATTAGCATATTTTTTTGTTATATTTGCAGAAGAGTAATAAGGTTAAGCTTGTAACAATCTGCAACATCAGTTCAAGATGGTACCCTGGTGAATTAATACATCATACTTGTATGTCTAGTAATTTGAGTTGATTTCCAACAAAAATCTAAGAAGGCTATATGATATGACTATACATATTAGAAGAATTTTTTATTTGTTTACTTATGTCTTTTTGAAGCTGTGACATGGTTTGTATAAAATCAAAGTCAAATATGAAGATATATGTTCTCTGATAAGTTGATATGGCTAAGAAAACTAACCTTAAAATATCAATGAGGAGGTTTGAGTCCTTATGGCCAACAAATAATCTATAGCTAACATCTAAATCTCACTATACAATGGTATTTTTAAATTCTTTGGTTTTTTCATTCAAATTTTATCTCGAATATTGTGAAAGGAAGACAAAGTTTGGATGTATCTCTTTATAACTATAGCATAGTTCTGTGCCCAAAAGGTCTGTGTTCACAATCAAATCCTTATAATTTCAAATTATATCCAAAAGTGGCCAAGTTTGTAAAGAATTAAATAAATTTCAAGGAACTAACCCTTTATCTCTTTAGAGCAATCCTTACTCGAAGGAAGGATTGAAGGACAAGTAAAACTATCACGTCAAAATATTTGTTGCTAAAAGAATGAGTTATTGTTGACATTTTATGTTTTGCATTTTATAAAAGGGCATGCCCTATCAATTGAGGATAAAGACATATTCATTATAATAGGTTATGAATAATATAGAGTTTATAAACCCTAGAAATGGTTTTATCTAGGAAGGTTTATGGTTTATACTATAGGAATGATTGGTTCCACTAAAATATTAAGAGAGCCTAGCCTGTGCATGATGACGTGGATAAAGTTGTCTTACAAGTTGGATGCCAGATGGATCTAGAAAAGTTGCAAGCAATGCAAGAAGTCCATATATTAAAAGCGAGCTAACTCTTCTCAAAGATAAGTATTCTATATCTCTAGCCTAATTTCTTATGTCACTTGTCTTTTGTGCATTGTATTTGTATAATTCCTTGATGATTTAATTAATGAAGTAAATGCTATATGAAAAACATGCATAAACATATATGAAAAACATACATAAACAATCACAAGTAATTATCATGATAATAAATTCTATCTTTCATTCAAATTTAAAAAAAAACATGGGATTAAGTTAAGTTCTGGAATATGACTTGGTAGGAGTTAGGGTTTGGAAAGGAAATCTAGGGATTTTGGAAAAACCCATAAATTGAGTTATCCCTTGTGAAAAGTACTCTTAGGTTTTTACTTTTTAATATCTATGGTTTTTAAGACCTATCAAAGCTTGAAGGTCTTGAATAAGAGAGTTCCTAGGGTTTTGGGCAAAATCCTAGGGTGAGACGTTTTCGCTGAAAAGAGGAAACCCTAGATCATGATTCTAACATCAAGGATGAGGATGTTGATGTGTAAGATGAATGCAACATTGAGAGAGATTTTTTATGCTTATTAAAGAGATAAGTATTATATCTCCCTTATTTAATCATTACTATTGTTTATCTCCCTACTAGTTAATTTCTTGTTTCTATATTCCATACTTCTTTGTAATCATTTATCCATGACCTCCTAGTGAGGATTGCAGGTACATGCTAAAGACTGTCTAGGGTTGGAAGAAATTAAAAATATCAAAGAAAATTTTGTGGTAAGATCTAGATTCAAAGGTAGCTTTGTACCCAAAGGGAATTGTGGATTCAGAGGGAGCTTTGAATCCAAATGGAGATGTGGATTTAGAGAGATCCTTGGACTCAGAGGGAGAATTTTGATTCTCAAGTTTGAGGTATGTTTTGAAGTATTATCTTAGGACTATATTAATAAAAAATTGCCAGGGTATGTTGAGAAATTGTGATAGGCCTTTGACAAAGCTTCTCTCCTAGATGAAGTTCATTTATTTAAAGGAGAAGTTTTTGATAGGAAGCATAAGTATTATTGCATCATAAATATGGATTCTCTTTGAGTCAAGGTACTGTGACTAGAATTTAGAGAAAACAACTCGGTACAATCTAGATTAGATCTTTTTTTAGAGAGAGCTTGGCCTGGTTACTAAAAAGAGTAAGGTGCCCTTCACTATTTTGGCATGGTTACTCAAAAGAGTAGGTTCCTTTTAGTGTTTTAGCTTGGTTACTTGAAAGAGTAAGGTTCCTTTGTTTGGTTTTCCCCTTACTGGGTTTTCCTAGGGCAAACACTATGTCTCACTTGCACATTATGATCTCTACTTCTTCTTGTATTTATGGTTGAACTTTTAAATGTGTAATCACTTAAAAATACATCAAAAAGGTGATAAATAAACACATATATCATTAGAAGTAATTATGAAGCTTCAGAAGTAAAGTGATTTTCTATATTTCACTCAAATTTCAAAAATTACCAACATCCATTCTGATCATCTTCACTCAAATTCATTAGGACTAGATTCAAGGGCTCGGTCTAATTTATCACATAAGAAGCTTGAATATTCACCACATAGAAAATTTGATCATTTTCATGGACAATTATTGAAACATCATCCAAGATAGAACTCTGATAATCAACAAAGATTGTAATCAGATATAAGACTTGAATCATCTAAGAATGTCATGGTTGTTAGAAAATTAGAAAGGAAGAAATATTTTATTATGTTGATAATTACTTGTGATATATTTTGCATTCTTATTAACTTTCTTAGGTTCTTATTTTATCTTTGTTTCATCAAGAAATTATCAAAATAAAAACATGAAGATCAAGAAACCAGATGTAGGCACTCTGTGAGGGATAAAACCCCTTTATAGGGAAAAACCCAGTTGAACTCTTGCACTAGAAAATTCAAGTTGAGATAGACCAAGACCCTAGACCAAAAGACCTTCCTCCTCACCCAAGTCAACCTTCCAATATGATCCAACAAATTTCAGTAGTCTCTTCTTGTTTAACAACTTCAGCCCAACAACAACCCAAAATTTCGGCCCCCAGTAAATCCATAATTTCTTCCCAACAATATTACTATAACTTCATCCCTTCCAGCAACTCAGAAATTTCACACGTGAGAGAGAGAGATAGAGAGAGAATTTCAAACTCTTGTGCATGATAGAGACCTCCTTCTTATTTGATAGCCTTTTCCTTCTTATCCCTCAAATTTTTCACTTTTACTAGCCTTAGAAGTTGCAAATCGAACTTGATGAGTAAGTTCTCCAAATGAGGTTGAGTCACCGCCTTTATATAGGAGTTTGTGTCCCTCAATTAGGTTGACTTGTCTAGTTTGAGTCTAACTTGGTGGAGGAGACCTAGAAGACCTAAATTACATCGAAATAAATTTACTTTTTTTTAGAAATAATGCCCAAGAAGGTTCTTTAACATTATGACATGGAAAAGGACACTTGTCGTAAACTCTAGAAGCCTTTAGTGGAGATCTTGAACTAAAAAACAATAACCTAACCATGAAACACATGCTTTAATAATTCAATTTATTTAATAATAAAATTATTTTTTCATTATTTTGATAGATACATTAGATCATGACTCAAATACATTATGAAGACCAACACTAGTTATATTCTTCAACACACCCTGTTAACTAGGGAGGTATTCATAGTTATATATATATATATATATATATATATATATATATATATATATATATATATATATATATATATATATATATATAGGTACATGGAAGATCTAAAAATGATAGGTTCTATGAAGAATTACAACACACATAGTGCTATGGATTAGATACTTGACTAGTGTACTCTAATCGAGTGGGACTAAGATGGAATCAAGCTCTAGCCACTCTAGGTATCATCAAGATTTTAAGCTCTACCACCAAACCAGGGATCTAGGTGTGTATCCAAGGTCAAAGCTCCATGATCAATGACACCCTCCCTACTTCGGGATATAGACATCACACATAGGTTGGCCTGATGTCCTCCCAAGAATCTTTCCATAAGTTGCTTAATCTCTCATAATCAACTAAATCAAATATATCCACTAGTCCAAGCATGCTTTAAACATTCAATATTTTATGGAGAGATCCTTCACAATCAAAACTTGAACCAGTAATGAAATTTCAAATGTATATATAAAAGTAAACACAAGCCTTCGTGGTCCTCAAACATTTTGATGTTTCTTATATCATCTTCAATCTTATTGGATGTTTTTCTTTACCATTTCTTGAACATCTATCTGTATTACTTTCATTCTTCAATTTCATTCTTCCTTCACTACAACAAAACAGGCAATTTACGCCAGATTTAGCATCAGATTTTAGTGTATTTTTCTCTCCATTGAGATGAGTAGCCTGGTGCTAAATCTGGCTCTATTGTGCAATTTTTAAAGCATCATTTTTTGCACCAAATTTTGCATCATTTTTTTATGGCAAATTTTGCATCATTTTTTGCATCATATTTTGCACCAAGATTTGCATTTGGTTTTACAACAGGTTTTGCTTCTAGTTTTGTGCCATTTTTTGCATCATTTTTTGCTTCCTATTTTGTGCCATTCTTTGCTTCTATTTTTGTGTCATAATTTGCATCGAGTTTTACACCATCTTTTGCATCTAATTTAGTGCCTTTTTTTACATCGAGTTTGTGCTAGTTTTTGCATCGAGTTTGTGCCATTTTTTCATCTAGTCTTATGCCATTTTTTGCTTCTAATTTTGTACTTATTTTTACATCTATTTTTGCACCAATTTTTCTGCCTTTTTTTACACCATTTTTTGCATCTAGTTTTGCACCATATGTTGAATCTGATTTAGTGCCTAATTTTTCATCCATTTTTGCACCATTTTTTTCATCCACTTTTTCGTTTCATTTGTCTCCCTTTTTTGCATCCTATTTTGCACCTAATATTGCATCATTTGTTGCATCCAATTTAACATCATTTTTAACAACATTTCTCGCATCCAATTTTGCATCCTTTTGAGCATCTAAATTTTCACCCTATGTTGGACGATGTGTTGCATCCACCTTTGAATCCCCATTTTGTGTCTAATGTTACGTTCAATTTTGAGCCATTTTTCGTCTACTTTTGCATTTGTTTTTGCACCAAGTTTTGAATCATTTGTTGCACCTCATTTTGCATCCAATGTTGCATCCAAATTTGATCCATTTTTATGCCCATTTTTGTACCATTGTTTCTACATTTGTGTCCAAATTTTCACCATTTTTTATGTCCAATTTTGCATCCTTTTTGGCATCCAAATTTGCATCCTTTTTTCTGCCACATTTTGTGTCCACATTTGCATCTCATTTTTCACCTAGATTTTAGTTTAATTTTCATCTAGTTATGCATCATTTTTGGCATCCTTAGTTTAAACCTTTTTTAGCCCCATTTTGATTCTTGTTTTGTGTCTTTTCTTACATCCTTTGTGCACCCAATTTTGCATCTTAATTTTACACCATTCTTTGTATCCTCATTTTGGTGTCCATTTTTGCATCCTTGTTTGCACCCAATTTGGTATCTTTTTGTATGCCCTATTTTGTTCCCTTCTTTGTGTCTAGTTGTGCACCCTTTTTTAATTCTACTTTAAAACCCTTTTTGTCTCATTATTTGCATCTTGTTTTGATGGCTAGTTTAACATCCAATTCTACTCCCAATGTTGAATCGATGGTTTCATCCACTTTTGGCATCTTGTTTAGAGTTTTACTTTTACTTCCATTTTACTAATTTTATTACATAGTGAAATATATTACAGTTTCTAAATATCATTTTGCTGTAGGATTTAATGCACAGTTAGCTGAACATAAAACCCCCTCAGTTTATCCCAGAAACCTAAGATAGACTGATTAAGAGAAAGGTTATTTTAAGGCTCAGGATTTTTAGTAGATCAAGATGTAGATTATAGATTAAGAAAAGAAGAATGAATTCATATGAGTCCTTGCATGCAGGTCTTGTTGAAGTTTTTAATGTAGCTGGGAAGTGCTCCTAGATAGCTCCAAATCTTGGTCCTACACACAAGATAGAGAACAAAGAAAACTTCACAACATAATATCTTGATAATTGAAACTACCATAAACATATAAATATTACTGAATAAATAAATATAAACGAAAATCCCATACATTCATTAGTTAAATAGGATAAGTAAAGAATGAATAGTAGCATATAGAAGGAAGAACAACTAATCTATATTAATAAAGCAGTTGGAGAAAAGTTACAACCATCAGATGCAGTTGCAACAACACCTCCCCCAACTCCTAGATCCAAAACCATCCCTCTCAAGATAGATCTCAGCAGCGTGACAATACATGAATTCCCATCATTTCCTCAATGGCCAAGCCTCCAATATATAGGAAAGTGAAGGCTATGAAGATTTCCCAAATTCCTCATTAGTTCAATTTTGGCAAAAGATTTTGGGTGAATAATGTTTCCTCATATAAAAATGGCATTTTCCACTTTTTAGATGCTTTTGTGCTTAGGAAAAAGCTTCCCCATGCTTTATGGCTCTTTCCCACTTTTGTATGCTTTTATTTTTTAGGAAAAATCTAAAGATGAGGATAAAGAGATCACATTCCACCATATGAGTTTCCGAAAGTGAACAAGAGTGTCAAATTCTAGTTAACTCGAGCTTTTTTCCTCGCATTAGAGGAATTTTCATTTTAAAATGTTAACATTGAATTTCCATGTCATAATGTGTAAGCCAATCAAAATCCTTTAAAATTTAAAAGACATACAGGTGTGCAGTGGAAATTTTTTTAATAATATAACTTACCTAATTTAACTGTGAATGGTGCCCAAGTGACCCAAAACTATATTAAATATTAAAAATAAATTAATATCTTAATCTATAAAAGTTAGAATATAGAGAATATTTTTAATGAAGGGTAAATCATGGCATGTTAAATAAATAAATTTAAATATAAAATCCTAAATCCTAAATTTAATTTAAATTTTAAATTTACTTTCTTAATTTAAATTTTGTTAAATCTTGTATTGATAAATTAATTTAAATGTAAAATATAAATATATGGTTATTTTGATAAAAGTGCATTTATTTGAGTAACTTAAATTTATATTTTAAATTTTCCTTTTAAATTTAAATTTTCTTAAATCTTGTGTTAATAAATTAATTTCAATATAAAATACATGTAGACGGTTATTTTTTATAAAAGTGACATTTATTTGGGTAATTTAAATTTAAATTTCTTTTAAATTTTGAATTTTCTTTTTTTAATTTAAATTTTATTAAATCTTGTGCTAATATATTAATTTAAATATAAAATACATATACAGTTATTTTGGTAAATGTGACATTTATTTAGGTAATCTTGGTAAAAGAATAATAAAAATGATATATTAAAAATTGTCGACATGGCATTATTTTATTAGTTTCCTAATTTTCCTTAGGTGGTTATTTTTTTAGTTGAAAATTCGTCTAATGTGATAATTTTGGGAACAAAAGTTAGATGAAGGGGACAACTTGTTATAGACTAGGATACCATGGTCCTCATGGTACATAACTTGTATTATAGGCTTATATACTTTAGGAGAAAGGGGTATCTCAACCAACATCATAGTATTCTCGTCCAAGATGATTAGGAGGTATTTTTATGTATAACACATTTAAGAATATATCACAATTCAAATTCGTAACTTAGTATTTGTAAACAAATTTAGGGGTAATTGACAACATTCATAAAAGGTATAGTAGTATCCTCATATATAACAATTCTCCATCAAAAAATCATTGACAATTTTCAATATACATATATTACTACTAAATCAACATTTATCGCAAATATCATTATTCCAAGGTAAATTCACAACATTACATCCAAAAATAGTAATATCATCATACATAATCATTCTCCATAAAAAAGCATTGACAGGTTTCAACACATATATAAAGTAACAAGATAATACTAATAATATCCTCATCATCTTTAATCAAATCAACTAAGATTCAAATGTGTGATTATCATATCAAAATATTTCATGAACACCATTATTCTAAGGTAAATTCACAACATCCATCAAAAGATAGTAATATCATCATACATAATAATTCTCCATCAAAATAATGTTGATAATTTTCTTTATATACATAAAATAACAAGATAAAAATGATAATATCATCATCATATTTAATCAAATCAATTAAAAGTCAATGTGAGATTACCAAATAAAAATGTTTCATAGATATCATTATGCTAAGGTAAATTCACAACATCCATAAAAAAATATGAATCTCATCATACACGATAATTCTTCATAAAAAAATTGTAAACAATTTTCAACATATTCATAAGGTAACAAGATAGTACCGATAGTATCATCATCATTATTCAAATGAACTAAAATTCAAATGTATGATTACCATATTAAGACATCCAACTAAATATTAAAAATAATGCATGGCTAGCTAGCACCACGAAGATCATAGTCAATCTCATCCTCATGATCATTTCCATGATCATCATCCTAACCATCCTGATAATATCATCCACATAATCATCACCAATGCCATCGCCATCCTCATCATCATCATCTATGATATATGATGTAATCTAAACATAGTCTATATCATCATCTTCGTGGTCATTACCTATAGCATTCTGGAAAAAAAATTAATATTACATGTTAGTACTAATTCTATAGCAAAATGCATATTTTTATTACAATGCTAACAATAAAATGACGTAGGACATAATAACATTTAATAGTACTAAAAAATGAAAATATGGCTTAATATATATTGGAGATCCAACTAATATTACACTTGTAATTCACATTAAATAGTAGAAGCATTTTTTAATCCATATGAAGTAGGTACCCATTTGTTCTTCATATTATATTGTGAATGTTTCTTATGATTTCCATGCAGAATTGGTAAATTCATATTTACTCAAAGCTTTATTTCAAATTACAATTGTAATTCAGATTAGAAATAGAGGAAATTTTAACAAAAAAAGAATTCACATGAAAAACTAAATTGTTTTTTATGAAAAATAAGTCACATACAATATGAATGTCACATGAAATATTGAGTTGTTTTTAATGCATGTACTTTTATCTATAATAAGATGGATCCTAATGTTCGTTCGAGAACAATTGCTCACAAATAATTACTTCATTTTATCCATTATCACACTTAATCCATTATACCTAGTGACGGCAATGATTCCATTCAAATTGCTTTGAACTCCCTAAGTATAATGTAAAAGAGAAAACTCCACGACCACAACCATGACCACAACCCCCTCCCTTGCCTCGTCCACCATCAAAGACAATGAACTTGGAGTTATGACCACAATAACAACCCCTCCCTTGCCTTGTGTCCACCATTAGAGGCATTGAACTTGGAATTAAGAGTACTCATGTTTTCTTTGCTCTAATTAATCTCCAAGGAATCAAAACTTGATCAATATATCAAGGAATCCATCAAGGAATAGATATATCATAAGAGAAGTTCAATAGGCTTTGCCAAAAGAGTGTGAAATAACACTTATCTCTGTTTTATGAAATAACTCGAGTGAGTGGAATGAATGGTGGGAAACACTTACCAAGGAAAGGAATATTTTTGGTCTGTCCTTATTTCTATTATTATTTTTGCTTCTTAGAATGGAGGGAAGTGTTTAAAAAAATTCTAAAAAATATTTTAAATATATATATATATATATATATATATATATATATTTGCTTAATTTTAGTTTTTTTTTTTAATATATATTCAGTTTAGTAATTTTTTTATTTTCTAAAATATATATATTTAGTTTCTGGTTTTTTTTTATAACAAAAATTATATTTTCTTTTTATAAAAATGGATTTTAAACATCCATTCATGCTAAATTTGTGATTTTATGATATAAGTTTAAATTATATATAAAATGTAACTTAATGCCATGCGTTCTGTCACTGAGATGGGTATTATACATCTCTTCCTTGAAAGTTATAGAATGTGCTTGGGTTTTCATGCACCTAATAAAACAATAAAGTTAAAATAGGTTTGCCTTTGTCCTTTGTAGATTTCTTTCCCCATTAATCCTTGTCTTAATAGATTAATTGTCTTATGGTGGCCTTGAGTGGTCACTCCCATTAGTTGCGTGCTTTTTAGTTTTAAGTTAGTGACATTTCTTAGGATTGATAACATGTTATTTAATTTATGAAAATGTGTTATTTTCCATATTATTGTTAAATATTAATATTAAATATGTTGGTTTTGAACATGGTTTAGCAAAAAGTTCCCAAAAGGTTTATAGATTGTAATTTATAATGTAATGCTTCATTGCTTGATGAAATTGTTTTGAATATTTTTTTTAAAGATTCATTGATTGATGAAATTTTTATGGATATTTTTTTTAGTATATTAACTTATATGTGATAAAGTCAAAAGTCACCTCCTTTTGAGATTTTCATTGGTTAATTTCCCTTAAGGCTATCAAGTTCACCATTCGGTCCCAGGTTAAGGAAATATAGGAGTCATGAAGTGGCATTGTCCAATAACTTAAACCTTGGAACATGTTTTTTTTAGTCACATTATACTTCCTTTCTGTGTAAATTCTCCATGAAAATAGTCTCATGGAACATGAGGGACCTCAATAGTAAAGGAAAACAAATACTCCTAAAAGAAAAATGGTATGCAAAGCACCCATCAATAATGTTGATATAAGAAATAAAAATATTAAGTGAGGTTCTACCTCATATAATTAGAAAATGGGGGAGGAATTGCCAAGTAGTAGTGATTGATGATTAGATATACTTGGTTGGAATGACTATCATTTGGAATGATCAGGACATCAAGGTTACCAATATGTTTACCTATTTTCACATTATGACAATATAATTTTAGTTAATTGATATCTAGGACTACTACCATGTATCCAATGTATATGACTCCAATATCACAAATGGAAAATCTCTATTTCTCAATTCTATTTCCAGTACAAGTAATTTATACTCCCCATCTCCGTTGATTATCGGGAGTGACTTCAATATTATCAAGTGTCTCGAGGAAAAGAAAGGATAAATCACAATGTTTACCAAGAGATTTTGTAAGATATACCATAAAGGCCCTAAAGTAGTATCCATTAAAGTTCTCAAGCAATGAGTCTCCAACCCAGACATGTGGATCAATGACATGTAATACATGTGTGTGTGGTGACTAACTTAATACACTGTTCTAATAACTCCACAAACTTAAGTATTCCATTATGTCACATGATTGACCATAGTGTGACATAAGTAAACCAAGAGTAGACATGAAACCATTAGGCAAGAAAAATTCCCTAGATCCTCAATTAGGTTCTTAAATGATGAAGTGAAAATGAAAGGGGAAAAGAGGACTTCATGATTTAACCATCAAAAACATGTGATCAAGTGTGACTAGGAGTGTATATATTCATATGTTTTCCAAAGAGGGTGTGAATACATGAGTTACCATTCATTGGGCCTCATTTTTCTTTCTTTTGATTTTTCTTATATATAGGACTTAGGGAATAAGGTTTTCATAAGTTTTGAACAACTCATAGATATAATATTTACATAAATTTTCACTTTAACCTTAGAGTTTAGACTTAGATAAATCATTATAGTGTATCTTTAATGATTTTGGCTTTCACTTTTTGATTTTCTTTCATCACAAATGACAAAAGGGGAAATATTTTGCCACAAATCTATGAATGCTCAATCATAAAGGCATCATGCGATGAAAACAAATTAATGATGTTATTCAATATAAAAATGATGGGTATTCTTGAGAAACACTTATGCTTGTGGATGTCTCCTCCATGGTTGAGAGGGAGTGAGAATTGATAGCATATTATCCATTTGTCATGTACTATGGCCGAGACTAACAGTCGTAAGCCTACTAAAGACACCAGTAGGGAGAATGGTGGATTAGATAAACATCTAGGACCAATATTCTTTGAGAATTTGTGCTTTGACTAGGACTAACCGCCATAAGTCAAGTACATTAATCCAAGATAAGAATAGTCATGAGGATCGACATTTCTTGGTGTCAAATATTATGACAGTGGATTAGGAAATGATCATGTGAGGACATGCTTGATGAACATCCTAGTGCGGTAAGTGCCTAAAGAGGTAGTGGTGTCCAAATTTATGCCTCCCAACATTGTGTTATGATCTAATGGAGAGATATAACTTGTTAGTCAAGGCCTTTCTATTTTGACAATGTTGGCTATGATGATGTAAATCATCGTTGATGCTTATCAATCTAGATCCCTTCTTATATGAATATTTCAACTTGAGAGTACTTTTTTGTCTCATTATGAATATCTCCCTAGTTTAGAGGGAGTGTCATCATCTTCATTATCATCATCATCATCACCACCATCAATCTCATCATTGCATTATCGTCATAATCACCATTCATGTCGTCATCATCATCATCATCATTATCATTATTATGGACATTGTCATCAATTGTTCATAATTATAGGTGTGGTAAGAAATATGATCAACCCAAAAAATATTACGAGTGCTCAAAAAGGGTTGTTAGGACACATGATATATGCAAGAGAAATGAAAACTTTATTTTTTAGAGATAATCGATGATCATCATCATCACTACCATTATCATCGTCATTATAATTTTCATCATCCCCATCATCATAATAAATGTAATTTCTATCATCATTGTTGTCAACTTCGTCATGAACATCATAATCATCATTCATGCCATTATTGTTGTTGATGATGACCAAGATGAAAATAATGATAATGATGACCAAATGATGATGACTTGGAAGATGACTCTAAAGATAATGATTATGATTATGAGCATGATGACATTTAAAAATTGGGAAGATTGTCCAGGGTCATTAGCTTCGCCATCATCATTGTCATTATAACCCCCATCATCTTTATCATCATTTTGATTATCATAATAATCACAATTCATGTTATCGTCATCATCTTCATTATCATCATCGTCATAATTATTGACATTGTCATTAGTTGTTCATAATTGTTAATGTCATAAGAAATATCATCAATGCAAAAAAAATTGTGTTGGAAAATGGATGCAAAAGTCAAAAAAAAATGGGGGCAACAATAGACATAAAATTGGATGAAGAGTGGACACAACATAAGTAGATGCAAAACAAGACAGAAAAATTGACACAAAAGTGGATGAAAAAGTAGATGCAATAGTTGATGCAAACTTGGACACAAAATAGGATGCAAACATGGATGAAAAAGTGGAAGAAAACATGGGTGTAATAGTAGGCATAAAAATTAGCATGAATTGTTGTGAAATAAATGGGGATACAACAATGAACAAAAAAAAAGACACAAACTTGGATGCAAAAAGGAGGAAAAATTGGATTAAAAAATGGATGTAAACATGGACCAAACATGGGTGCAATAGTGGACACAAAATTAGATTCAAAATTGGATGCATCAGAAGTGGATGTAAAAGTAGATGCAAAATGGGATGCAAAAAACATAAAAATTATTTGATGCAAACTTGGACACAAAAGAGGATGAAAATGTGGATGCAAAATTGGAAGAAAATGTGGGTTTCAATGATAGGCACAATATATGGCACAACAAAAGTGGATGAGAAAGTGGATGTAATAAAAAACACAAAAAAAGATGCAAAATTGGATGCAAGACAAGATGCAATAAGGGATGCAAAACTGGATGCAAACATGGGTGAAACAGTAGAAACAAAATTGTATGAAAAATATGGATGCAATGGAAGTAGATGCAAAAGAATATACAAAATGAGATGCAAAACCCAACACAAAAGTGGATGCAAAATTGGAAGCAAACGTGGGTACAACAGTAAGTACAAAACATGGTACAAATAGTGTCACAACAAAAGTGGATGTAATGATAGATGTAAAAAAAGAAGCAAATGAAGATGAAAAATAAGATGCAAAAGTGGACGTAAACATGGGTGCAACAATGGATGAAAAATATGATGCAACAAAATTCGATGCAAAAGTAGATGCAATATGAGACACAAAACCTGATGCAAATCTTGACGCAAAGGGGATGCAAAAAATGATGTAAAAATGGATGCAAAAAATGATTTAAAAAATGATGCAAAAGAGGATGCAAGAGATGATGAAAAATTTGATGCAAGTGTAGGCGCAAAAAGTGGATGCAATAAATGATACAAAAGTTGGTGAAACAAAATTAGGTGCCAAACTTGATGCAAAACATGGTGCAAAGGATGGCACAAAACTTGGCATAAAGCCTGGCGTAAAACCTGGTGTAAAACCTGATGTAAAACCTATTACAAAACCTAGTGCTAAACTTGGTGTAATACTTGGTGAAAAACTCGGTGCAAACTTTGCATCAAGCTTTGCACCATATTTGATAAATGGACACAAATAACACCAAAAATGGGCTTTAGACGCAAAAAAGGAAGAAAAAAGGGACGCTAATCATAGGGTTTTGTTGTAGTGCTTCAAGGTATTCATTATGACTATCATAATATGCTCTCCCTCTCAGCAGGGGAGATATACCTTTTCTTCTATATAGGCTCCTTCTCAACTTTGGGGAGATTGACAACTTTATAACTTCGGAGAAACTTCATTCTTTCAAGACTTTATTTCTTTCTTATCGATTCAAGGTCATATTAATCATCATCATTCTTATAGCTTCCTATATCATGCTCATTGTCATCTTTAATTATGAACATCTTCAACATCTCAAAGATTATGTACCTACAAAATTTTAATAGCAAGTACAACCAAATACAAATATATAGAAGCATGAAGTTAACTATATCAAAATTATTTTGATGATTAGGATGCAAATGGGAGCGAGGGGAGAGTAGCGAAGGCGACTAGGGTTTTAGTTTTATGAAGAAGTTTTTCTCCATGGATGGGCGCAGAGGAGGGAGCTCCACTCCCTCCTACGAGGAGGTGGTGGCCAAAAAGGGTAAGAAACCTCCAGAAAAAGGCAGAGGTAATGTTGAGGAAGGAAGAAAAAATAGGGAGGATGAATCAGAAAGTACCAAATCGAAGGAGAAGGATGGCACAAAAGACAAGGAAGAAAATGACAAAATACAGGAAACAAAAGACAAAAATTAGAAGGGTCCATGCAAACCCAAAGCTGAAATCACTCTTAGCGTAGTTTTAAATGATCTAGCACTGCAGGAGCACAGAGATCACATGTGGACTTATGCAATCATATGCAAATTCATGGGGCTATGGCCCACTGAAAAAGCTTTACAAACATGGATAAGATACCACTAGAAACCTAAAGGAAGCATTGATCTTCATTTGGGGTCCAAAGGATTCTTTACTGTGGTGTTCACTAACATTGAAGATAAAGACAGAGTGTTTGAAGGTGGGCCCTACTTCTATGCAGTAGCAAGGCTCTATATGCAGCCATGGATGATGAACTTTGTCCTGAAGAGGGAAACTTTTACTTTAGTCCCAGTTTGGGTAAGACTCTATTCTGTACCTCTTGACTATTGGCAAACAGAATTGCTTGCAGCCATAGGCAATAAATTAGGATGGTTTTTCAAAGCCTCTGAAGCCACAAGGAGGGGAAAATACACCTCTTTTGCAAGGATCTATGTAGAGATGGATCTATCAGGAGATCTTCCAGATGAAGTCATCTTGGAGGTTTTTGATGAGGAATGGGTGCAAACAGTCGACTATGAACATATTCCATTTAGATGTTGCAGATGCCATGAACATGGCTACCTTCTAAGAGACTGCCCCCTCAGTAAAGTAGAGAACAAAAGCAAAATTTACACAATGAAAGACACAGATAGCTTTCAGAAAGTAGTTCATAAAGTAAAAAGTGGAAAAAATGGGCCAAAGCAACACCAAACTGAAGGAAAAAAGGTTAGTCATAACCAATTCCAAGTTCTTGAAGAGGATGAAGAAATATCAGTATAAGATCAAGTAATGAATGAGGATTACGAGAAGAAGGAAAAGGAAAAAGAAAGAGATTAGACACAGGAAAATGAAAAATAGAAAGGGATCATGCTGAATGAATCAGAGCTGGAAATGGATCAGGAAATGACCCAAAGTGAAATGGATATGGAGGACAATGAGCTACAGGAGATTCTTGACAAAGAAAACCTGGATCTAGAAGGGTTCTTGATTCAGGGAACAACTGGTGGGGTAGAATCACTACCACAAGAAGAGTTCAATCAAATACAACAGTTATTCTTATGGAAAACTCAGGAAAAGGGTTTGGAGGGAGTAAACAACATTGAAAGACAGAGTAATGAAGGGGTGAAAGCAGTAAAAACGACTCCGGGGTTAGCACCGAGAAATCCAGGAAAAAAAGAGGCAGGAAAAAACAAAACAAGCTACTGATGGAATGTGGAAAGCTTATGGTAGACTCAGGTAAGATGAAAGACCTAACCAGTTACTCCTTTACCAATATTTAATTATGAAGTTCACAACTTGGAATATTAGAGGTCTTGGTAGCAAGAGAAAACAGAGAATGTTGAATAATAGAATGAAACAGGCAGCTTCGGATATAATTTTTGTCCAAGAAACGAAATGCTCAATTCAAAAATTAAGGCAAATCCATAGTAAATGGCTCAGTAGATTTGAGTTTCTAGAAGTTAAAGCAGAAAATACAGTAGGGGGTATCCTGACTCTCTAGAATCCCCAAAAAATTGGAATAATTGATGTGGAGGAATCAATGAATTATTTATCAATTGTTATATAGCTAGTAGGAGACAGGGACACTTATCTAATTACGAATGTTTATGGCCCTCAAAGGGTAGATGAAAAAATTAGGTTTATAGATTCCTTGGTGGATCTATGAGTCAGACATGTAGGACTACCTTGGGTCCTAGGAGGGGACTTCAATATGATTAGATCTCTCTCGAAGAAAAAAGGGGTTACAAGAGCTCTAAATAAAGATTCCTTAGCCTTAAAAATCCTTTTAGAAAGCATGAAGCTTGTTGATATTGAGACAAGCAATGGCCTCTGCACATGGAACAATAAAAGAGGAGGGGGCTCATAGGTAGCCTCCAAGTTAGATAGATTCATGATCTCTGAGGATCTCATGCTTCTAGACAAGGAAATAATAGTAGGAATTCTCCCTTTTGGAGGTTCAGATCACTGGCCGATTCAAATGGAGATCAAGGGCATAGGTACCCCAAGAAATAGACCTTTCTGATTTGAAAATATTTGGCTTTCTCACCCAAAATTCATTATCAGCATTGAAGAATGGTGGGCGGAGGATTTTCAGACTCAAGGATCAACAATATTCCTGCTTCACAAAAGATTAAAGCACATCAAGTTGAAGCTTAAAGCCTGGAACAAGAATCAATTTGGTAATATTTTTGCAGGAAAGAAAGCTATGGAAAATAAAATTTTGGAGCTCAACCAAGCTTTGATCAAGGAAGGCTTTGATAAGAACAAAAATGATCAAGTAGAGAAACATCACCAAGAATGGGAAAAGCTATGCAATCAAGAGGAAATTTTTTGGAAACAAAAATCAAGAGTTCAATGGCTAAAAGAAGGAGAGCGTAACACTAAATTTTTCCATAAATCTACCATAGCAAATAGGACTTACATCAGGATCTCTTCAATCAAGGACAAGGTTGGGCAGATACACCAATCCCATGAGGAGATAGAAGTATTGTTAGTTAAGCACTTTTGTGGTATTGCTCAGGAAAACACTTTAGATAGGGTTCCTTTCATCAAGGACCTCACTAAACATATCCCTAAGTTGGTATCCAGAGAGGATAACTATAATCTCAACAAACCTGTAACCGAAAAGGAGGTCAGTGAGGTCCTCAAGGAAATGCAAAATGGCAAGGCTCCAGGTCCGGATGGATTCAATGTGGATTTCTTCAAAGCTTGTTGGAATATTGTCAAAGAGGATATTTTAAGGGTAGTGGAAGACTCCAGGCTGAACAGAACTATTTTGAAAGCTCTCAATACCTCCTTTATCTCCCTAATTCCAAAATAGGATAATGCCCAAACGCCAGAGAGGTATAGGCCCATCGCTTTATGCAATGTAGTTTATAAGATAATTTCCAAGGTTGTGGCCAATAGACTCAAACCTTTACTACCTACGCTAGTTTCAGGGGAACAATCGGGTTATGTGGAAGGCAGACAAATTCTAGATAACATCATTCAAGCTCATGAGGTGGTCCACTCGTTAACTAGTGAAAGGAAATCGGGTATGATCATGCAATTGGACATTGCCAAAGCATATGATAAAGTGAATTGGACATATATCAAGAAAGTGCTTGTCGCATTTGGTTTTGATCATAATTGGGTCAGATGGGTCATGGCCCTGGTGACTTCCTCTAGCTTTTCAATTTTAGTTAATGGCTCTCCCTCTGAAATTTTTCTTCCTTCTAGAGGACTCAACAGGGAGATCCACTCTCTCATTTTCTCTTCATCCTCATGATGGAAGGGTTGGGGCAGTCCATTAAGCATGCTAGAGCAACCAGAAAAATTCAAGGACTCCAACTTTCAGAGAATGGTCAAGTTCTGACTCATCAACAATTTGTAGATGATACCATGTTATAGGGAATTCCCACAGTCAAGGAAGCACTAGCATACAAACAAATTTTGAAGGACTTTGCTTTGGCATCAGGTATGGAAGTTAATCTTTCCAAATCAAAAATATTTTTCTTTAATACCCATATAGCCATTCAGAGAAATGTCTCTAGAATTCTCGGATTTCAAAGAGACTCCCTCCCCTCTAAGTATTTGGGAGTTCCTCTAATGGCTAAACCTTTGCTCAAGAGCATATGGGAACTGTTAATCATTAAGATGCAAGATAAGGTTAGGAAATGGGCAAACAGGTCTCTAAATCTGGCTGGTAGACTGGTTCTCACAAAGGCAGTGCTCCAAGCTATCCCTGTCTTCATGTTATCAGCTCTCCCAGCTCCAAAAGGAGTCTTACAACAATTTAGAAATATCCAGAGAGATTTTCTTTGGGGCAAAGAGGAAACAAGGAAAAAATGGGCTTTAGTCTCATGGGAAAAGATCTGTAAACCCAAGAACCAAGGAGGCCTAGGATTGGATGATATAGAGATTCTAAGTAAGGTTCTAGGGGCCAAACTTTGGTGGCGGTGGGTTAAGGATCCTAAGGCTCAATGGGCAAGCATCTGGAAGGAAAAATATGCCAGTGCTTGGCTTTCTTATGATATCATAAGAATTTCTGGGAACATAAAGGGCTCTCCCATATGGAACAAGGCCTGGGAGAACAGAGGGGTGGTTCAAAAAAACAGTTTCTGGGAAATCAGAGATGGAGATCTGGCACTATTCTGGGAGGAAAAATGGCAACAAGAACCAACTCTTTTGAGAGAGGAATTTTTGGGCCTCAAACATGAGACAGACAACCAAGGATTAGTGAAAGTAAAGGACTTTTGGGAGCATTCTCACAATACAGAAAAATGGAGAACATGGAAAAAAATAGATGGCAGAGAGAACAGAAACCTCAACAGTAGAGCAGAGACCCTTAAGAGGATGTTGGATTAGAGGATGATTTTAGTTACTGAAGGGTAGGATCAACTAAGATGGGGCATCAAAAAAGAGGGAAACTTTAATATTAAAGAAGAAAAAGGTATTCTCCTTGTGCTGGAATCCCAAGCCCCAGATAGAACTTGGTAGAAGCTACGGAGGCACAAGGGATGGATGAAGATCAAACTCTTTATATGGCTGGTTCACCACAGGAAAATCCTAATCTGGGATAACATTAGAAAGAGAGGTATGATGGGACCCTCCAGATGCCAGCTTTTTGAAGTCCAAGAGGAGACTATTGAACATCTTCTCAATAGCTACACTTTCACCTCCAGGTTATGGGATTCTTTTGCCAACATCTTCAATCAATCTGATAGAGTCAAAGAAAGCATCACTAAAACCCTAAACAATTGGAGGAATAATTTTTTGGATTATGAAGTTATTAACTATGCCTGGGCTCTTTTGCCAAGTTTCATCATATGGAATGTGTGGAAAGAGAGAAATAGAAGAATCTTCAAAGAAGAGAAGAATTCCTCTCTTCACCTGTTGGAGCAGATCTTAAAACAACTTAAGGAGACAGTCAGCACTACAGTAAGGGATCTCCCCAAAAATCCTCCCTCAGAAGCAGAGTTATCAATTCTCAGGCAGTTAGGCATGCAGGGGCTTATTCCACAAGGTCTAGACAGGAAAATAAGCATGAGGGAAACGGTTAAAGATTTCTAGAATCCTCCCCCGAAAGGTTTTTTAAAGTATAATATCGATGGAGCTTCAAAAGGTAACCCAGGCATGGCAGGCTTTGGAGGAGTTCTTAGGGATGAAAATGGAAGCATTATCTCCCTCTTCCATGGTCATCTAGGAAAAGCCACCAACAACATGGCGGAATTAATGGCATTGGAGCAATGCTTAGAATTTCTGAAATAGAACAATTGCCAAAATGTGATAATAGAAGCTGATTTAGAGTTAGTCATCAACATGGCCAAGAGAATTAGTCATGGAACAGGGTCGGAAAAAGTTACAAAACATTGGAGGTTAATACGGGTTCTCCATAAAATTCAGGGACATCTTCAGGGACTACGCACACTTAGATTCATCCATGTGCGTAGAAAGGCCAACAAGTTGGTGGATATTCTTGCCAACCAAGGTGTCAGCTGTAAGGATAGCCGAATTTCGATGGATTGGCTCGCAATGTCACCGAGCAACCTAAAAGAACTTTTCCATAACCAGGAGGAAGAGGACAAAGAAGTGTATAAGAACAAAACTAAGGAAGCTAATTCTCAATGAGTAGATTTCTACAAGAATCACTTTCTTGGTCAGACAGGCCTATGGAGGAAGAGGACAAAGAAGTGCATAAGAACAAAACTAATGAAGCTAATTCTCAATGAATAGATTTATACAAGAATCACTTTCTTGGCCAGACAGGCCTATGGTGGAAGACTGGCATGGGTCAGCCTCAGCTACCATGGAAATCACTTCCCTAAAAATCCTCGGAGTCGGGTGCAAGGATTTCTCGGGCAGGAGGGAGGTGGAAAGTAATAACCGACGGCATCTGTTTTGGTGGCACAATTTCCCAATTTTCAATGGTGGGAGACAAAACCGCTTCCAAAGTTGTTTTGGAGCAATCACACCACTTTCAAACCAAAGGTGGTATTGAAATTTTGGTAGTGATACCATACAACTCCTGAGGCATGGATGAGGGTTGGGTCTGAATACCACCCTCATCGCACACTAAATTTCGATCACTTCGGTCGTGCGATATGCAGCTCCGCCGTCCGATTTTGATAGGCTGATCAACGTTCTAGATTGAACGAGCAGTTTGGTGGGGTCCGGGGGTTATCCATCTTGCTTCTTCTTGGTGCGAAATGTTTCTCCGGCATTAGATTTTAAAAGAAGAATGGATGGTAGTGATTTAGAGGCAGGTTAGGTTTTTTATGGCACGGCTTTTTGTGGGGAGGGTTCTCGGGCCCTGTGATTCTCGTTGTTTATTTTTTTTGTACTCAAAAGGTTTGGGAGGGTATTTTTTGGGGTTTGAGGGCTAGGATTCTGTTGAGCACGCTCCTAGAAAGCCTAAGACCACACAGTTTGGTGGCATTGTGTAAATTTTGTTTGATTTACTGAAATAGAAGGCATGACTCTTGCTTAAGCAAAAAAAAAATTATATCAAAATTATTTCATTATAATGGAAGAAAAAAAACTTTCAAACTTTAGATACCTAAACCTAGTTAGGTTTAAAGGTTACATCCTTTTACATACTATACTTCAACTTCATGCTAGGGTTTTATCATAAACCCTAGAATCCATATTTGATACAAAATGACTTAAATATCAAAAATTCAAAAAATTAATCATAGTACTATACATCTAAGGTTTCAAAATATTCTTTTAGAATTGTATGACATACTCTACCAAGGGTTGTTGAGAACAATATCATCATGTCTTAGAATATCAATATCTACTGTAGATTTTATCATACTTGTATAAAAACATCTAGGTTTTCATCATCATGCACTACTATCCTGTATTAATATCCATACCAAGACACAAGCATCAATACATCAGAGTTAGATATACAACAATTTTGACCAGACTAGGGTTTCAATCATGCGAAAGAATATACTTCTAGGGTTTCATTCCTAGGATCTTACTATAAGGGTTATGATTTTAAAACCTAATTCACCAAACCTTAAATATCTAGGGTTTTAATACATAACTTAGACATTAAAATAAAACCCTAAAGAACTAGGGTTTCTATCATAACAATACCAAAACTTAAAACATCAAAAGAATAGGATTTCTAGGCTTCATCAACAATGCTATGTAGACTAGGGTTTCATAATCAACATTGTCGTACCTTTAGAAACAAGAGGCTAGGGTTTTATAGTGAACCCTAAAGGTTAGGGTTTTACGAGAATGATAAAAATAATAGTATGATGAGGGTAGATTCAATATAATTATTAATCAGCATAACAAGAATATTTAAGATTCAAAACCCTAGACATAACGATGTCAGTAATGTAAAGCGAATTTCAAAATAGAATGAACATACCTTTTCTATGAAAACAACCTTGTAAACAAACTTCTTATTTAAGACATACCTTGAATTTTTCTTTTAACAACCTTGTAGAATATCAATCCTTCACAAGATCCCTTTGCAACAAAACTTCTTACATGCTTCAAGTTCATCCTTTGAAGTCTCCTCTATAAATTTTGTGTATTCGACAATCTTTCCTACCAACAAAAAATACTAAGAAAACATTATTAGCATATAACACAAACATATCTCGATATGAGAGGTAATCCAAACATAAAAGAGGAAACAAGGAACAAGATACTTAAATTTTGGTAAAATGGTGAAGGCTCCCTCTTAATGTAATCTTGAGGGATACCTATAGCTTATCAAAATAGTTCAAAATTGTTCTAACAAGACATACTAGACCTGCAAACTCTAGATATAAAAACATAAAGGAAAAAAATACAACACTAAGAAGGATATGTAAGAAAATACTTAGTAGCATAAGTAATTGACTTTTGATTCCTTAGTCTTGTTCTTCTTAGGTGGAGCTTCATCGGTAATATTTGCTTGTTCCTTATCTCTCTTCTTATTCTGTTTATTATCAGTACATTGACTTTTGTAATGACCCATATTATGATAGTTGTAACATTAGATTTTGGATAGGTCAACTTTCTTCTTTGGTCCTTTGAACTTCTTAAAGGCTCACTTCTTCTTGTGATGAGCAGAGTAGGAATTAGAGGTGCTTTCTTCTTCATCTTCCTTCTTGTTTTTTACTAATGATATTTAGGCTTCTTCTTGATTGCATCCATTCCACATTTGTTGGAATCTTGGAGTATCCACATTTATTGGAATGTTGGAGTATCCTTCCAACTGCTAATTCCTTATGCAAAAGCACTCCAAGATTTTTGAAGTCCTAGAAGAGTTACAATTGTGAGCTTCTTTTCTGGTACAACTTCATATATTACTTGAAGTTCATCTATGATTATATACATCCTTACAAATTAGGGTGATACAATATCATCTTTTATCATATTAATAGTTCTTAATTCATTTTTGAGAGTTAATATTTTTCTAGTGTTCTTGATACTAAATATCTTAGAGAGGGCTTCATGCATTGTTAGTTCAAAGTTTATATTTCATATGTATGGAATCAAATTATCCTTTACTCCATCTACTATTAGATCCATGGTTAGCATGTCATTTCCTTGTACTTTTCCTTTCCTGCATCATCTGTAGGTTTCTCAACTTTCCCTTGAGCAAATTCCAAAACTTTATGTTTAGCGAGGATACATTCCATCCTCTTTTTACATGCCCTGTAGTTGGAGGCTCCTTCGAGCTTGTTTTCTCCCTTCATTGAAGCTAACATATTTCCTATCGATAGTAGGATTCTTTCTTGTATTTTTCCTTAATTATGTTCCTTTTATACCTTTACTTATATCTATCTTTTCAATGTATCACTAGTCTTCCTTTTTCTTCCTTCTTCACCTTAGCTCTGATACCATATTAGAAAATCAGAAAGGAAAATTTTCTTTTCTTATGTTGATAATTACTTGTGATATCTTTTTTGTTCATATTAACTTTCTTAGGTTCTTATTTTATCTTTTTTTCATCAAGAAATTATCAAAAGAAAAACACAAAGATCAAGACACTAGATGTAGGCACTCTGTCAGGGCTAAAACCCCTTTACAGGGGAAACCAAGTTGAACTCTTCTACTAGCAAATTCAAGTTGATATAGAACAAGAACCTAGACTGAAATACCTTCCTCCTCTGCCAAGTCAGCCTTCCAATATGATCCAAAAAATTTAAGTAGTCTCTTCTTGTTCAGTAGCTTCAACCCAAAAACAACCTAGAATTTTGACCCCCAACAAATCCAAAATTTCAGCCCAACAATATTACTATAGCTTCGTCCCTTCCAACAACTCAGCAACTTCACATATGTGTGTGTGAGAGAGATAATTTTGACTTCTTGTGCTTGATAGAGACCTCCTTCTCCTTCTCTAGCCTTTTCCTTCATATCCCTTGAATTTCACACTTTTACTGGCCCTAGAAGTTGCAAATCAAACTTTTTGAGTGAGTGCTCCAAATGAGGTCTAGTTGTTTCCTTTATATCAGAGTCTTTGTCTATCAGTTAAGCCGACTTGGTGGAGGAGGCCTAGAATACCTAAATTACATCAATTTTTTATTTATTTATTTTTTGGCAAATAAATCCCATGAAGGATCTTTTACATTATGACATGGACATGGAAACTTAACATAAACCCTAGAAGCCTTCTAAGGAGGATTTGATCTAAAAACAGTTGACCCAACCATGAAACTCATGCTTTAATAAGTCAATTTATTTAATAGTATAAATCATTTTTCTTTCTTTTGACAAATACATTACATCATGCCTCAAATACAATTATGAACACTGACACTAGTTGTATTCTTCAATAGTGGTTAGCAATAGGGTAAAGGTCAATACGAGGATGAGAATCATAGTAAACTACACATATTGATGATAAAATCTTTATTTTAAATTTAATCATATATATGAAATTACACGTTCTTGATTTCTAAATGATAAACATAGCATATAAGAACCATTAATGAGAGGTTAAGTATTTCCCCCATAATGGAAATGTTTGTATCTATTCGATTCAAGTTGTAATTGATCAACAACTCTTCTTCTGTAGCTATTGATCTTATTGCGCATACAAATACATGGTTTCCTTCATGTGCCACAAATATGCTATTGGGTTTCTTAGTTCTCCTGGGTTGTGTATTGTTTATAAACCCTACAATATTCCCCAATGCTTTTGGCCTTCTGTAAATATACACATACTCTCCATTACTTTTCTTATTTGTATATAATTTGAATCCAATCTGTATCTCCATGTTGACGGTGCTAGAAATATATCAACTAATGGGGTCTCTCTGATGTGAATTCCCAATTAGACCTCACACCATTTGGAGAAGGTGCCCCATCTAGAGTATCATCCTGACTTCCATGTATCCTTGTAGATTTTCCTTGGCTACAAATTTTAGCACAAGAGAGTAATACATATGTAGTTTTAGATCAGCAAGTGAGTATTCATTGTGAAATTTTTAGCTATGGAAAGTATCAAGGTCCTTCTACCGAAATGGAAGAGAAAAGTGGGCCCTTTAAAGACAAATAATAGTAATAATCTAGAAAAGGAAAACGAGCATATATATATGAATGAATTGTTGATCGACCACCAAAATAGTTCACAAGGAAGCAACGGTTGTTGTAGAAAATACAGCACACCTTCAACAAGATAAGTACCAAAGCCACCAAAATAGTTCAAACTCCTTAGTACAAAAGAAAACAACATACATTGCAAAAATTCAAAGAATAGTCTTACATATTCATGACATATTCATGAAAATGTGTTGGCTCAACGAGCTTATGAATTAAGTAAAAGTCCCAAGATTCATTAAGATAGAGAACACCACTAGACCCAAAAATGGAGCATTAGAGTAGTCACTTTCTCCCCCAAAACAAATATATTTCTCTCTAATGCCTGGTAGGAGGAGCCATAGTGAAAATTCCTTTTCTTTTAAAATGAGGGTGTATTTATAACAAATGGGGTGATCATTCACCTCCCTTGTGACTCTTGGACTACCCTCATGGTTGTTCGACTTCTCTATGACCTTTTCACTTCCTACATGACCTGTCACATTATAGGATAACTCTTGGACTTCCACTTTATATCAAATTTCTCCCATATAGAATTTACATAATCCACAAAATGATGTGGCACATGATGACTCATGACATGACATGACATGACACTATTGAATTGGTCTACATGATGACATGGAAATGTCAAGCCACTCTTTACTGCTGCTTTCTTTGATAAACGATGTATCCAATACTTCATATTTGTAAGAGATGTGATTTTCTCTTTATATACACCCTCCAAAGGGTTGTGAATAAATGTGGAGTCTTCATGCAATCTTGATCTTTGATTTTCCGATATATTCTAGTATTCCTTCATCTTCTCTCATGATGACCATCTAGTTTCTTCAACTCCATAGGTGTCTTCTAGCATGGTCTCCTTCTCCATCTCCTTCATCATCATCCTGTCATAGCATGAAATAATACCTATGACTACAATCCACTCATGACAAGATGACATTAGTCTGATAAACCCCTAATCTAACATGTTTCATGAAATCACTTGTTAGGGCTGGAACTGTTGACTGGTTGAGTGTCTGACTCAGGGATTAAGCAGTTCCATAGGCCAATATCTGAGATTGAGGCTTGAGACTGTGCAATGCATAGTTCAAGATGGAAAAGGTTAAAGGATTGCACAATTGAGGGACTCAAAGGCTCAAGATGGAGGCTTGAGGCTCGAGACTCTGCAGTGTGTAGTTCTGAAGGCCTTGGCTATGTGACTACATAGTTGAGGAGCCCAAGAGGTCAAGCTTGAGGCTTGAAATTTCCTAATGCACAGTTCAACTAGGAGACTAGGCTAGGAGATTGCGCAATTGAGGGGTTTAGGGCCGCAAGCTTGAGGATTTATAGTTGAAGGTTACCAATGCATAGAATTGGAGGGAGAAAGGCCAAGTTATTACACAATTATGTAGTTCAAGGTCTCAAGGCTGAGGCTTGATGTTTGAGACTAAGTAATGCATAGAGAATTTTGGCTGGAGGCAATGATTGCATAGTTATCGAGCTTAAGGGATAGGATTGAGCTCTAAGATTACACAATGCACAGCTCTAGGAAGAATAAATTGTGCATTGTGCAGCACCAAGAGGCAATTCTACTACTTGATTATTGAAAATGAGTAATGCGCAGTCCAATAGGCATGGATGAGGTTGAGAGGCATAGTCGGGGGATTTTCCCAGTTTTGACTAAGTGTTCAATCAATGAGAGAAATTTGAACAAAGATAAAACAAGATCATGATCACACACTTAGTTCACTTAATGACACAACACGAAACACTCAAAATAGATGAAAAACTTTCTTTTCTCAATGCCACAACATTGTGACAACTCACTCCAAGTGCGACACTAAATATACACTTTTCGACAACAATGATGACACTTGTGGGATAGTCATTTAAACTTTGGAAATGAGTGCGATACATGTTTACATAATAAGGACAACTCAATAACACAAATATTACCCCTTGAAGAAACCAGAACTAGCTTTTGTACAATATGCGACACTTAACATATTAAAAGACAACAATTGCCATATGAAGAGACAAGTGTGAATGACACTTGCAATATGAAAACGATGGTGAAGATGGCACCTACTAGAGAAAATATAACATGAAAAAACCTTGTTTTAAGGTGAAATAATGTAAAATAAATAATTGTAAACATGAAAACAACACTCGCGAAGGCGAACATACACAAAAGTGACAGTTTGAAAAACTCACCGAAAGAGAAGTGCAAACACAACCAAAAGTGAGAGATTATCAATAAAAATGCACACTAACTGTTGACATGGGTTTCACATTGCACAACCACTATCTTTATGGACTATGCCATGCCTATTCAAGCTTGCATGAAGGCATGTGTTCATGAATGCATTATAGACTAGCCATGTGTGAGCATGTGACTTCAACACTTATGATCCAAAAGCAAGATCAAAGACTTAACACAACATCAACTGACCAGAAAGTGACTATGGAATGATCAATCACTAGATCCATAATAGGTTTCAAAATCCAAGTGTAGACCAAATTTTGGAGGTTGCTTTTCGTAGCCACGACACTTGGCGACACACAGGTAGAAATCCATCTTCTCTGCCTTGGTAAACACTTTGCGAAGGGTCTAGTTCTTCAAGAAGTATTGATTACCCTAGCTTCCCCACTTTCCCTATGCATAAACACAATCCCCTTCATTCCTCCTTGGTTAACCACAAACATAAAACCAAAAATATCACAATGTTTTAAGATAAGGCAAGGGTATTTTAGTTCATAAGCTTTAGATTTTCAAAGTATATTTTTTTTATCTCTAGTGTTTCTTTGCTACCAGTAGGCCTTGATAGCACCCCGATGGAGTCACTTCAGGAACACAAGCATTGATCCACTTCTAGTTAGCCTGGATAGTACCCCGGTGGAGTTGCTTTCTTAACCTCCCTCTGTAGGAAGCCTTCTCTTCTTTCACCCTTATTTATTTATTTTATAATATTGTGCATCAACACTTATTCATTTCATAGGAGGAAGAGGGATCCTAACTTATTGAGAGCAAAAGAGTTTGTTCCTTTAGAGAACCATATGTAAGACCTCTAATATTGGTTTTCTTGTTTATATTTCCCCTTGTTCTTCTCTACTTGATTAGATCATAATGGAAAACACTGAAACATAGATAATCAATCGTAGGGATGAGGTTTCTCAAATAGACACAGATATCATGGTTCAACGTAGAGCTTTACTCACAAAAGGATTGTATTTTACATCAGAACGTCATCAACCAAAGGATAACAAATACAGATAAGAAGGACTGAAGGTTAGCCATATGTTGCAGTGTAACAAAGCGCTTTTCTATTTCGCCACATCGTCTTTCGAGCAAAATATAACATCCTTCATGCAGATTCTAATTAAACAAAACATGAAAAAAGAGGCAAGGCGTAATAAAAACTAAAATCAAAAGGAAAAATCAAAAGGAGGCTAGACCAAAATTAGAGTGCAAGACAAAGGTTAGAAAACACAAGAAAGACTATAGAAAATGAGTGCAGGATGAATGTTCAGGTAAATTAATGTGCAACTAGACCTACTCTTAACCTAACCAGTTAGAAGGTTAGGGTCATATACAATAATATTTGCAATGTAGCCACTGTAGTTGCTCTTGACCTACATACACAAAGATATGAACAATTAAAACAAATAAAAAATAGTGTGCAATGTAAAATATATGAGCTTGAATATCTTGCACAAAAAATTGAAGGTATTTCATGTCAGTAAAAAGATACATTATAACCACTACTTCTAACCATCTCACATTCTTATCTTTTTGATGAAATCCATAATTAAACAAACCTCTAATACTTCTTGTGAATGAATATTCATGTGCACTGTAATTCTTAGGAAGCACGAGGAAAGATCGAAACTTGTTATTTGCAACAGAGCCTACCAAGTAGGATTTCTCCAACCATTCAATGATTGGATCATGAAATTTGAAACAATCCTCTTGAAAACCCTGAAATATTTGAAAGGATGAATTTTCAGTTAAAAGTGCGAGGTCGGGATGAGAATCTTGCTGGGAAAATGGATCTAATCATATTCAGTAGGCATGCCAAGACAATGAGGACTTGACATAACCATCACTGAAGGCTAAAGTGCCTCAACTACTTTGCTAGTATCTAGAAATTGAGATGATAAACCTTAGATATCAAAGGATGTAAAAAAATTTCATTGGATATGCTGATGGGAAAATAGTAAGTTAAATGGTAGTCATCAAAGACATAATCATGATTAGATGGGACAATTAAAGCATCAAATTCCTAATTTTTAATTGACAAAGATAAATCAATTTGAATAGTTCTGCAACTGCTTTGAATAATAGAACCAAATTCCTCACATGTCAAATGTGACAAATCATCTTCCCGCAATTGGTGAAAAATTGTACAAACATCGTAACCATTGAAATAATTGAAGAGGAATGATAGTATAGAAAATATATGAAACCAGTCAGGTTGTAATGTATAAAAAAAGGAAATTGATTCAATAGATAACTCAAGCACTTGCTAACACTTAAGAGGATCTTTTGTTTCATCAAGACATCCACAAGAGAGACTAGGAGTTGATTATCCACCATATCATTAAACATATATGAATTATTTGGCCAAAGGTGATATTCAAATTGATCAACTTCGTGATTTCATGCATTCACGAAAGGTGTGTATTACAAACCCAAATTTGATACAGATATTTGTATGATGATGAATTCATTACAGCAATATGATTAGAAATTTGATCACGAGAAATAGGAAATTGTAACGAGAAATCTCGAAATCCATCAAGAATGAGTTTGCATCCAGTGAAATAATACAAATGAAAGAATTCTGCAAGAAATATAGATATGACCTTGTTCATGAATTTCACCAGGATCACGAGAACCTGACATAACCATCAATGAGAGTTGAAGTGCCTCAACTTCTGGACAAGTTTCAGAACTTTGAAAATATATATAAGAACATTTTATAGATTGAGTCAGATTGCAAATTGTATGTGGACAAATACTATTGATTAAGTTAATAGGATCACCATTACCTGGATGGAAAATATCTACATCACTGGTTTGATAATATTTTTTAACTTCAAAAAACATATTACTCAAGTCATAATATTCCTCTAATCATAAGTCTAAGGATGCATGAATACGAAAAATCTTGTGATCACACTGATTTGTAAAGTTTCCCCCATACAAAACAAGAGATGATAAGGGATGGAATGGATACTCTATAATTTCATCGCTTTCTTCTTCATCATGGATATTCTCATTATATTGTGTCATTTCAAGATTCAACTAATGAGATAAAAAACTTGAAAATCATCGAGAGTATTCATCGCAAGTTGATGTATTACAAACAATAGAGCACAACGGATAGGGAGGTGAAGAAGAAGAAGTTTTCATAAGAGAATTTTGTTTGACCGAATTAGATTTAGGATCTGAATCTTTCCAAACAAAATATTCTTGAGAAACTGAAAGATAAATTGGTGCACTTGGGCATTCATCATCATATATATTAGCAGAGTCATCCTCATCAGAATGATTATTTCCCAAGACTTCAGATTGATTGGGAGAATTGATTGCATTTGATTGACAACTGAGATTACTAGATTCATTATCAACAAAGAGTGAGGAATCACCATATTTTCATGGGGGATTTTGAAAAAGAGAAGAAATATTGAAATAATCTTTACCTTTCTTCTCTTATACCTACGAAATGTCACTACCTTGCACCTGTTCACTGCATGGATTTGGAAGAGATTTATTAGGAAGATCAAGGGATAAGGGGTCATGCGAAAGAGATGGTAGAGGATGACATGTATCCAAGTCATATTCAAGATATGAATTATGAGTAATCATATAATCTTGAGGAATGGAGAGATTAGTATTCACCAAAGGCTTCATAAACCATTCTAGGATTTCCTCCATGGGATCTGAATCATGCGAAGCGAAAGGAGGATGAGAATATAGATTAGGAGTTTGATTTCAAAATTTCCCAACTTTATTATCATTGCAAGGAGGAACCTACATCATAACTAAAAAAGGAAGAGGACAAGCAACAAAAGGAATAACCAGTTCCTCTTTTGAAATTCAGGGTGTCTCATGATTTACAAGAGTTGGGGAAGAAAAAACATCAGGTGGTTTGGATACACCGTGCAAAGAGATATGAACCAAATGATAAAAATTTTGCTTGAATAAATCCCAATCCATGTATTCTTCAGGAAAATCATAACATAAGTGAAGGAATATATTACAAAAATCATGAATTGTTTCATTAGGTTCCATTCTAAATTGATTGATTCTTTCATAAACATATTGGTAATCATACCTATCAAAGGCTTGATGAAGATACTTGAGGAAATGATGAAAATAATGGATGGAAGCATATGGTAAGGTATGGCACCATCAATTAACACAACCTTCAAGGGTGAGGAAGAAAGCAACACATGCAAAATCTTCATCATCGACTTCATAATATTCACAAAATTTAAGATAATCAGAGATGTGTTTGGTTATGGATGTTCTATCCTCACCATCAAACTTCAATTGAGATAAGTGATCAAGAGGACCATCAAGGATTAAAATTTTAGCAGGGGAAAGGTTGGAAAATCACCCTGGGAGTATAATTTCAGGATGATCCATTTAAGATAAGGGATTCAAAACAAACTCAATGGGCACATCTTGTCATCTAGACTTCCTAGCACCATTTCGTTGATGGAGCTAGAAATTCATCAACCAAGGGGGTCTCCCTAATGTGAATTCCCAATTAGACCTCATACCATTTTGAGTAGGATCCCCATCCGAGGTATCGACTCGAATTCCATGTATCCATGTAGATTTGCCTGCCTACAAAGTTCAACAAAAGAGAGTAATACACAGGTAGTTTCAGGTCAGTAAGTGAGTATGCCTTGTGAAATTTTCAACTACAAAAAGTATCAAGGTCCTTATATCAAAAGGGAAGAGAAAAGTGGGCCCTTTAAAGACAAGTAATAGTAATATTCTAGAAAATCCACACGAGCATTACATATGAATGAAGAATTGATCAACAAATGAAATGGTTCACAAGGAAGCAATGATTGTTAAAGAAAATGCAACACAAGATAGGTACTAAAGCGACTTAAATAGTTCAATCTCCTTAGTACAGATGAAACCAAAATACATCTCAAACATTTAAATAATAGTCATACAATATTCACAACATATGTATGAAAGCACGTTTGATCGACAAGCTCCTAAATTAAGTAAAAGTCATGAAATACATAAAGACAATGAACACCACTAGCCCCAATAGTGGAGCATTAGAGCAGTCACTTACTCCTCCAAAATAACTATCTTTCTCCCTAATACCTGGTAGGATGATCCAAGGTGAAAATTCTTTTTCTTGTACAATGAGGGTGTATTTATAACAAATGGGGTGATCATTCACCTCCCTTATGACTCTTGGACTACCCTCATGACTTTTCAACTTCTCTATGACCTTTTGACTTCCTACTTACCTTTCACATTACACTGATGACCCTTGGACTTCCACTTTACGTTACATTTATCCCATATAAAACTTACATAATCCGAAAAATGATTTAGCACATGATGACTCATGACATGACATGACATGACACTACTGACTTTCACTACATGATGACATGGAAATGTCAAGCCACTCTTTTCTACTGCTTTCTTTGATAAACGGTGTATCCAATACTTCATATTTGTAAGAGATGTGATTTTCTCTTTATATCCACCCTCCACAGGGTTGTGGATCAATATGGAGTCTTCATGCGGTCCTGATATTTGATCTTCCATTATATTGTATTGTTACTTCATCTTATTGCCTGATGATCATCTAGTTTCTTCAGCTCCATAGTTGTCTTATAGCATGGTCTCCTTATCAATATCCTTCATCATCATCCTTTCATAGCATGAAATAATAGTTGCAACTACAATCCACTCATGAAAAAACAACATTAGTCTAATAAACCTCTAATCTAACATGTTTCATGAAATCACATGTTAGGGACGGAACTGGTGACTGGTTGATTGGTTGACTTGGGGATTGCAGTTTCAAAGGCTAAGATCTGGGATTGAGGTGTGAAACTGTGTAATTCTTAGTTTAGGATGGCTAGGGTCAAAGGATTGTGCATTTGAGGGAATATGGAGATCAAGTTGAAGGATTGAGGCTTGAGATTGCACAATGCATAATTCTAAAGGCCTGGGTTGAGTGACTGCATAGTTGAGGAACCCAATAGGTAAAAATTGAGGCTTGAAGTTGCCCAATGTGTAATTCAAACAAGAGAATGGGCTAGGAGATTGCACAATTTAGGGGTTCAAGGCCTCAATCTTGAGGCTTATGACTTGAAGTTTTCCAATGTGCGGTTTTAAAGGGAGAGAGGCCAAGTGATTTTGTAGTTACATGGTTCAAGAGCTCAAGGCAGAAGCTTGATGCTTAAGACTATGCAGTGCATAGAGAAGGGTGGTTGGAGGCAAGGATTGCGTAATTCTTGAGCTCAGGGGTTGGGATTGAGCACTGAGATTGTGCAGTGCACATATCTAGGAGGCACAAATTGTGCATTATGTAGTTCCAAGAGGAAAAGATGCTTCTTGAGGATTGAGGTTGTGTAGTGTGTAGTATAGGAGTCATGAATGAGGTTGAGAGGCCCAATTATGGAGTTTTCCAAGTTTTGAATAAGTGTTGGATCAGTGAGATAAATTTGAACAAAGAAAAAACAAGAACATGATCACACACTTAGTTCACTTAACGACACAACACAAAACACTCAAAACACATGAACAACATTCTTTCCTCAAATGAGACAAGATTGTGATAACTCACTCCAAGTGCGACACTAAAGATACTCTTTTCGATGACAATGATGACACTTGTGTGACAATGCTTAAAAATTTGGAAATTAGTGTAATACATGTTTACTTGATAAGGGAAACTCATTAACACAAGGATTACCCATTCAACAACCAAAACTATATTTTGTACAATATGTGAAACTTAACATGCTAAATGAAAAAACTTGTGATATGAAGAGAAAAGTACGAACAACACTTGTGATATGCGAATGACAGTGAAGATGACACATACTAGTGCAAATATAACTTGAAAATTCCACTTGTTAAGGAGAAATAAAGAAAAAGAAATGATCATAAACATGAAAACAACACTTGCAAAGGTGAAGGTGTGCAAAAGTGACAGCTTGAAAAACTCATCGAAATAGAAGCACAAACACAACCAAAAGTGAGATACTGTCAGTGAAAATGTTCACTGACTTTCAACATGGGTTGCACATTTCACGTGCCCTATCTTGATGAACTATCCCATGCCTGTTTAAGCTTGCGTAAAGGAATACGTTCATGAATTCATTACAAACTGGCCATGTGTGAGAATGTGAGTTCAACACTTATGATCTGAAAGCAAGCTCACAGACTTAACACGACATCCACTGAATAGGAAGTGACTACAAAATGACAGATCACAAGATCCACAATAGGCTCCAAAATCCAAGTGTAGACCAAACTTTGGAGTGTGTTTGTAACAATGACAATACTCTACATAACTAGCATATATTAGAAAAGTTGTATCCAATTATTTTAATTGTAATAAGGTCCAGCATACTCCATCAATTTAGTTAATCCATCATAATAAACCTTTATGATGTCCATGGAAAATAGCCCCAAATGATGTAGCGATGATGGAGCAATGCGATCTATCGTCTCATTTAGAAAAAAAATTGTGTTTACTTGAGGAAGGTCCTTGGGTACCCATCATTTCGCTAAATCATTATAGAAATTTTGAGGTCTAAAATGGGCCTCCTAAGGCATATTATAAAATAATAGTGGAAATAATAAAATAATATTAGATTACATCATCAAATTTTAGAGGGAAAAAGGAAAAAAATACATTTTCAAACCGTATTCTCAACTTATCTCCTTATAGTTTTACTCAAATTTCGAGTGGGAGCACTCTTTGGATGTAGAATTTAATTCCGCATTCAAGGAGTACCCATGTTTTATACTTTTGATGGACCCTGCTACAAAAAAATGAGAAACACATGAAAAACATGATTCGAATCACATCTTTCATGTATTTCTCATTTTTCATGTATCAGGTTCCATCGAAAATATGCAACATGGGTACTCCTTGGATGAGGAATTAAATTTCACATCCAATGAATGCTCCCACTTGAAATTTGAGTAAAACCATAGGGAGATAAGTTGAAAATAAGAGTTGAAAAGGTAGTTTTTTTACTTTTTAATATTTTTACTTTTTTACTCCGAAAATGGTGAATCATCCCCCATGGCTGACATCATCATATTGAATCCTATTAGTTCTTATAAAGTTTATTTTGTTGTATATTTTTGTTTTGAGACCCATTTTATACCTGAAGGGCACATTGATGTCATTTATGCTCTTAACATCATAAGAACATGACACCCCTTCAACAATTAAAAATTCCATGCGTCTATGGAATTTTCCATCGATCTTCTCACCCCTAGTTGATCTGTGTATGTTAAACATACTAGATATTTGACCTTCATCCACTCTAGCTAAACTTCCCTCGCTAGATGAAGACACATCTAAGAGTTACATTTTTTCTGGTACCCACAATCCATCCAATGTGTCCCTATTTAACATTGAGATGAAGTGAATAAAGTAAGAAGAAATGCCACTAAGAGAAAAGAAATGTTGCCAAGTGAAAGAAAACAATGGATATGCAAAATATTTGTTGTGGGTTTCATCTCCATTCTCCTTAATTATAGGTTTATCTTCAATTCAAATTGCATTATCAGCTCTCAAGTTAAAGTGGGGCTAAAATCTCTTGATAATGGTGGCACCATTGAGTAGAAATTTGGAAGCAAAAGGGTCGTAGAAAATCTACATGGAATCAAACTAGTTAGAGGAGTCAAAGATATGATACTCTCTTCATGATTCATGAGTTTTTTCTATGATGGCGTATTGATTTTTGGTTTCTTATAATGGACACAAATAATTGTTGAATGTGATATGGGTAAGAAGCTTTAAACAAGGAAAAGAGAAAATTAAATTTTTACAGCAAACTCCAGGGAAAAATTACCCTAGGTCGGTATTCAAATTACCATGTTACACTACATTATATGAGTAGAGGAATGGTTTTTCAGGAAGGTTTCAATGAATTTTGATGGAGAGTTCAAAATTTCCATCAAAATGGTTGTTTATAAATCACTTCATTCATATTATATGAACATGCCCTAGCTATTTTTTGTTATAATATAGTGTCCATCAAAATGTGTTATGTATTTCACTCTTATTATTTTGTCTATGTTGTTGTTTTATGTAATTTTGAGTTTGATTTCTATGCACATAATTTAGGTAAGAAATAAGGCATGCCATCATACCCATAAAACATCAGCTCATGCCAACAATGGATATCTTTGAAATCCTACTTCACCTCATTTGCCAATATTTTGGATATCTATTTTCTAGGCACTTCTGACTTTGACAAAGAAATATAAACCATTCACACAATTCTCTTTCCATACATTTGGATATCATTACATATCTAGGGTGTGAATTTTATCCACCATTAAATTTATGTATTTCATCTTTTATCTAATCAACATATTGATGTTTATGTTCCAAGTTGAATTTGAGCATTTAAGCCAATTTTGTCCATTCGCTTATTTATGATGTTTTTTTTTCTCATTAAATTTTTTTATATATCTCAATAATGTTGGAATTTGTAACTAGATTTAGTCTTCATAATATTTTCATCATTATTAAAAAAGAATATGTTTAAAGTCAATTTTTTCTTCTTTTTTTTTTCATGTCCCATTTGGACAGTGAAAAGAAAAAGAAAAATTAAAATTTTAAGTGTAATTTTGTCTCCAAATTAACAAGTTGGCCCTCTTGGAGTTAATTTGGCTCAACCTTTAGAGGCACCTTTTCGAACATATTGGCATCTATTCTCCACCATTTGGAAATAAATTCATGACTCTTCTATGGTGAAGAAATTCGATGAAATCTGAGGCTATATTCTTCTATGGAGGACATATTTCCTATGACACCTATCTCTGTGATGATGAAAAAATCCTTTAACACTTATCTTTGTGATGATGCAAATTTCCCAAGGATATAATTCTTTGTGATGATTTGAGTTTAGAAGTATATTCTCCTATGATTATATGAATTTATGAGGCATCTTAGGATAGGAAAATGGATGATTGGTTGACTATCTTATGGCAGAGTTTGGAGAGCTAACTTGGCACTTGGATCATTGGTTAGTTTGACTTGGATTTCTCTTATTAACAAAGAATCTATCATGAAATAATTGATGGGTTTTCCACTTGTGGCCTTTTCCCTAGCCTCTAGCCTAACTTCTAGCGTTTATTGTCATTTTCTGCACTATGATATCTATAATTAAATATATAATTTCTTGATGACATAATTGAAGTAAAAGAATGCTAAATAACATATACATAAACAATCACAAGTAATTATGATGTTCAGAAGTTATATCTTTCAAATGAATTTAAATAAATAGTTGAATGGTGAAAAATATTTAGTTTATTGTCCCACAAGAGAAATGGCTTGTGCCTCCATGATTATACCAAATTGGACTCAAAGACAACATATTAACTGATAATTTTACACATTTTTCAATACAAATTAGAAGAAAAGAAAAAATAAAAATTCTAAACCATCATCCATGAAATTCCCATTGGATTCCTACTATAATTAGATCATCCTGTTTTTTATATTTATGTTTATTAAGCCCATCTCCTCACCATTTTCAACCATGGCCAATGGGAAAATACAATACAATTGCAAACATGATTATGAATGCCCCATGCACCAATACATCCATCATTTCTATATCTATAGAAACCACCAAAGTAGTTCTTACCATCCTCCTTGATACCTATTTTCCTATATCCAACTAAGAGCATGCTCTAAATATAAATGTATATGGATAAGCAAACTATCAGTACTGCATGGCTTAATTTTAGCTCAACCATTCAATCTAAAGGAACATATCAATGGTCAAGTTCCATTGCAAGGAAAAGTGGTGACACACCCATGAGCATCAGACCAATCCTAACCTACAATGATTAGATCAATTTTTATTTTGAAGATGCATAGTTTGAATTTATGCCAAATTATGAAGAATATTGGCCACTAGGGTGCATATATGGGGAAGATGAATTTATATGTAATAATGATGATGTTTATAATGTTTCAATGATGATGATTTGACTATGAAATTTCTTTAAAAATTATGTAAAATATGAATGTTTAACCCCCCATGTTGGGTGTTTAAATACAACATTTGTAACTAGGTGCTCAAGGTTAAATGGAAGGGGAATCCACTTGGCTCATCAATTAATTCTCAAGTGTGCTTGACTCGATCTTGCAATGATTCTCATGTCAGTCTGGCCTCAATCATCTTGCACAAAAACTTGCTTGGCTCACGGGAAAATAATGGAAACGCATAATTATTTGCAGAGGTTTCTTGTAGAGTCGGACAAGAGTGGCATCATGGTGAGTCAATGTCCTCTCTCTGGCCTATTTCTATTACCATTGATTTGTCCTATTAGGCATTCATTAGATAAAAACATGTAATCTATTTATTTATCACAGGGTCATCATTCCTGTAACACTCATCCTCTCTTCTCACTCTTTAATTGGCCCACTACTAGGCATATTTTGGCGCTCTCAACACTGGAGGGTCAGTCTTATAATTGGCTTTGCGTTTGGCCACCCTTGACCTACCTTGCTAGAAAAGTGGCTCGCGAATCTCCAATGGCCTTCCAGTTTCACCATTATGGTGCAACCTTCTCAGTGAGTTCTTTGTTTTGTTACAATTTTAAGGTTATAATAACTTAGGCTCATTGTTCTTCCTATATTTGTTCTCTTTGGCTTAGTTACCCAAACTTGAGGTGACTTTCCTTCTTGTTGACTATGGCCTTAGGTGTCATCAAATCTAGTCAAGGTTTTCTCCATCCTCTTTTAATTGCAAAACTCCTAAAGGTGATCTTGAACACAGGCTCAGGGGGGTGGACTTAGGCTTTTGGTGCTAATAAAATTTGGATGCCGTGCTATAATGGTTTACGATGTGGCTCTATGATGTTGGTCATAGGCATGGTGATGACCAAAAATCATTCTCCATCCCGTAAAGTTGGAAATATTCACACTGAAGTAATCAAGTTGTCATGGTTTCAGGCTTGGCATCTATGGCTATGGTATGCTCATACTTGTTTCTTAGTGGTGAGAGGTTGGTAGTCTCATGCAGATAGTAGCTTGTGGCCTCACTTCTCAATGACTCGATGGTTCATTCACCTCATAGCTTGTGGCCTTGCTTCTATGTCACTCTATGCTTCATGGCTTCTTGTTGATCTATGGTTTTTGGTTTGTGGTTTGTGGCTTCTTGTTGGTACCAAGTCCTAATATGGTTCACCTTTATGTTTTAATTATATGTCTCTTTCAGTTTTGGCACTGTATAGATGGTTATATAGAAAAAAACCAACATTTTTGTACCTCCTTGCAAAGCAACTCGGGCTTTGGACACTCTTTCATTTTATCTGACAAGCTTATCAAGTGAAACACTTGTAATCTTAAGAAACTCAATCTGTGTTATTGGGTTGGCTTCCCAGTGGGTCATCTAGTAACATAAAGACCCATCTTATGTAATGCTTTTATTCAGTAATAGAAAGTTGAGTTTCACAAAAAATAAGTACGAATGTTTAACTTCACATCCATTGAAAGTTGAAAGTTAATTTTTCTTTAGAGTTTCCCCACTTTGAAAATTTGTTCATTGTAAGTGAATATGCATCAAGTAAATAATTTTTTTCCAAAATTATGTTAAACAGCATTGGTATATTATCCTATTTATGAATGTGCTTCACTAGCTCTATGAAGTAGGATGTGCTAGTGGATAATTCTAAGGAGAAGAAGATGAAAAATAGAACATGAAGAAATTGTTATGGATTATGTGATCACTATTAAGGCTACTGGTGTTGATCAACCAAAGGTTGACCATACTATTGTCTACTAACATTAGGTACTAATCACACTAACTGTATGTATGAATTGAACTAAATTATATATTTTATGAATATTAAATTATATATTATGCATTCACATAATATGGATGAGTTGACTTGTAAACAACCATTTTGATGGAAATTTTGAATTTTTTGTTCTGGACATTTTGATGTGTTGATTTTTGTAGCTATAGTTGACTTCATAATGTATGCTTGAGCCATTAATGAATTTATAAATCATATTTATAAATTCTAAGATTCAAAAGAATTCCTTTTTGAATCAAAAGAAAACTTATTTGTCATGTCCCAAGTATACATTTTAAAAGAAAAATAAAATAAAATTTAAAAGTATATTTGTGTCCCCAAGTTGACCAAGTCTGCCTTCTAGAAGACATTTTGGCTCAGCCCTTATAGACACCATTTTGAATGAGGAAAACACTATATATTAACGTTATTACTCCTCTATTTGATAAACAACTAGTGACTCTTATGTGATGAAGAACTTCGAAGATGTCTAAGGGTTTATCTTTCTATGGAAGGAAAATTCTTGAGGCTACAATATTATGTGCTATGATATTTTTTGTGGTAGTATTCTTATGTGGAATACAAGCCTTTGTGAGCTATTGTGGCATTATGTTTTCTTTGATTTGAGACTTATTTTAGGATAGTTAGAAGGCATCCTATGGACAAAATTGTGAAGTAAACCTTGAAGCTACAAGAAGTTTTATAATTGGAGCAAAGTCACTATCTAAGTTATCATCCAAGAATAAATCAAAGCATACAAGGAGAACAAAGGTCAAAGTTAAGAAAATATTCAAGTCCTAAATTCATTGTCTAAGATCAAGGCTTCCAATGAATGACAAGTCTCTATGGCATAAGAGCATGATTTAAGTCCAGACTGAAGCCTCCTCTAAGTTGGAGAGTAGTAAGTTCTTTCATTTGAATATCATTCTACACACATCTTATCTCCGTTTAAGGGAAGGATACAAGGAACATAAATCTCCTTCTATACTTTTCCATAAATTGCACAAAAATAAAACTAACCACATAAAATACGATAACATGGGCATGGGGTCCTTGAAAACCCCTTCAAATTCCACACATTTAGGGTTTTCTTTAGAGGCATTATCAAATTGCACCTTGGTCCATCAGCAAGATTATTGCTCCTAACTTCCTATTACCTTTAGTGTTGAACTTAACATTCAAGTTGGTTAAGGTTGTTTGACATGCAAACTATGTGAATTTTGTAGCCTATAGGGTCCAATTGTGCAATTGTGATGCTATTGTTTTTCTTTCCAGAGATGAAATATTGAACCTACTCTTTTGAACACATATTTGTGATATTTTCTTGCATGTTTATTGATAATCACCGTGAATCTAGATCTAAATATCTAATAATGTCCTAAACTTCAATGTGTACTTAAAGCAAGTAACTCATCTAATATTAGTCAGTAGTTGACGTCATAATTCCAAGAATATGATTTCAACAATAGTCTTCATATTTGTTCTTTGATTTTACATATAGGGAGAAGTTACAAATTGACAACTTGATTAGGACTTTAACTTCCATGCCAAAAAAAAGGAATCTATTACAAAGAAGTTAATTACACCATTCTCCCTTGTTTTTCACTTGTAAAACTTATGCTTGAATTTTCTTTATCTATAATAACCTACCCAACAACTAGGGAAGAATGGTATTATGAGTATCAAAACAACCATAAAATCTCAGCTAATGTTGTATAACTCATATTTATTTTCTTGTGTCAATAGGAAGAAAGTGAGACTACTTATCAATATTAAACCTAGGGATATCAAAAGTGTCATGGCAGGCTCTCATATTTCTTTTCTTGTGTGAATAGCCAAACAGTGAGATTGTTTGTAATAGCCCTGGTCAAAAATCCATGTAAAAGTTAATAAAGGAAAAAAAATTACCAAGGTCATGGGACACATATTCCAAGCTTAATTTTGGGAAAAAACATAGTGATGGGGATAACTGGTAATTGATTAATGGCTAAGGAAATTGGAAAAGGCAATAGAAAAGACTTTGGAAAGGAAAAGTGGCATTTTGGCACGCTTATTTATGAAAATAATGGAAATTAGGAGAAAAGGGAGGTGAAAGGTCACAGGTTGCATGTGAGGAGGAAAATGAAGGAAAATAATGGAAAGATGAAGAAAAATAGAGGCCTCTTTGATAAAAAGGGTTCTGAGGTTCAGTTCGTAATTTTTTTTGGTTAGTTCAGTTTTGGAGCTCTCATTCTATTCTCTCTCTCTCTCATACTCTTAGACACTTAGAGTTTTCTTGGAGAAGTCTTGGAGAGTGTGGAATATTTGGATGCTTGGAGCAAGAAGGCAAAGGAAGAGCAAGAGAGCACAAGAGGACATCGGGGTCAAGAGCTACAACGGGTTTTTCTTGCAGGTATCGAGTTGCATGTATGTTTTCCTCTAGTTTTGGCATGCATGGCATATGCATGTGGTTTGTTGTTCATAATCTGTCAATGTCATAGAGGATTTTCTGCATTGATAGTGGATTTTACTAGCCTTTCCATTTACAGGATAGCCTTCGTGTTGTGGGTTCATTTGTTTGTTTTTCTGGTTGGTTCTCATGTTTCCTTTAGCTTAGGTTGAGTTACTAGTTCTTGGAAGCCTTGGTTGGGTAAATGATTTGGAACCCCTGTAACATCTTGGGTTGAGTTACTAATCATGGAGGCCTTGGTTGGAAAAACACTCTAGAAACCCTTGGTGGGTTGAGTTACTAGTCCTAAAAGCCTTGGTTGGACAAACGCTCTAGAAGCCCGACGAAAACTGTGGGTTGAGTTACTAGTCCTCGAAGCCTTGGTTGGAACAAATGAACTGAAGCCCTAGAAGGCTTGGGTAGAGACCAATATGGTGATGGTTTATGATGTCTAATCAAGAGGTGGAATCACTATTTTATGGGTTGAGGTGGTTTTTCCTCTAGAAGCCCTGGTTCAGTTATGATGGATTGTTCCATGAGATCCCACATTTATGCTTGGAATATGGCACATGGGTGATTGACTGAAGAGATATTTGGCTCAGCCATGTCTATGTTTGCATGGTTCATGCAAGTCCCAAACTTGGTTTTCCTTTGCATCATTAATATGGGGCTATTTCTCCTTGTTAATTCATGAGTATTATACTGTTTTATATGTGCATTATATGGTTGTTGTTTCCTTGGTATTTCTATTTTTATTATGTTGGTTATGAAAATGTATTATAACTGTGGCTATGTATGGCTCTCATTAGGTTTTTACTTGTAAATGAATGAACAATGTATGTATGGCCTAATAGATGAAATTGAAGATAATGTGTTGAGGAATCAATTCTTATTAGTGATTTTCAAATAAGTATGAGACCCCTATGCTCAGTTCTGCTATTAAGACCTGTATCTTTCATATTTGTGACATGCTTGACGAAATGTCTGTCATGGCTAGTAGGGGTCCAGTCTAGTCCTTGTCAGTGTTTTTGCAAATGTATCTTTGTTCTGCTATGAAAATTCATTTCTGAAGGTGTGATTGAGTTCTGGGAAGTGACACGGGATTTGGGCCTAAAAAAGAGGCATAAATCCTAGAGTCGTAGGAACAACACTAGGGAAACAATTCCCTGGAAGCTCCCTTTCCCTTGTCATGGGAGCTTCTAGTGCCTCCTAGACACACCCTGGTCCATATCAAGGGAGAATCCAGGGCTTTGATGCACTAAAACTTTAGTTGGTCTTAGGGGCTAGTTACTTGAGTGGTTGGGATGGCTCCTAGGAGTTTTGTTGCTGATGTGGAAGGTCTATGTGATGTGTTATGCAAGTTCCACTTCCTGAAATAACACATAGGGATTCGAATCATATCATAGTAACTTCTCATGACATGTTTACCCCAGTTGGTTGGTTACTTGGGTATATGTGGGAGGAGGGTGTTATAGATTGGTATCAGAGTATGGTTCACCCCTCCAATTGGATGGGTTGTGTATTGGTCATGAATTCATGTCAGTTGAATATGCATTTCTTGCATTGTAAGAGCATGTGCTTGTTTCATTTGTATGGTATGGGTTACGGTTGCAATGAGGTCACCATGGGAAGTTGATGGTGTTGTTGTGGAGTGTATCGTCATGAGTGTATGGTTGATTATGCATTCTCTAGGAATGTTAGTATTCACATGTGGTCAAGTGTATAGTGATGTGGTGGTTTTTGTCATGCATGGGGTCATGGTATGTGTAGTTGATATGGTCATGCATTGATTACTGGACTTCTAGCTAGAATGATGGTTATATGCTTATATGCTTATGTGTTATATTTTTATATGCTATCATAATTATGTTATACACGTATTACGCTAATTTGTTGATCCTATAGATGAGGTGCCCCTCCCCCCCGAAATTATGCTAACATATGTTGGTTTATTATGATTTGGTTTAGCTAACACGATATACCTTATAGGAAGAATATCAAAGATGACTAGAAAGATGGTAGACTACAGTTTCCAAGACTCTCCCTATGGAGCAAATGAGTAGCGTGGTGTTGGGCACTCTTCTGATTTGGCAGACACACTGGGAAGATTAAAGGAAAACATAAGGAGTTGTAAGGCAAACAATGACATAATCATATAAGCATAGGAGAAACAAGCAGAGGTAAATGCAGTGATACTTCAAAGTTTGTCAGAATTACAAAGACAAGAACCACTTTGGATCAGCCATGAGTAGGAGGATAGAACTAATGGGGCATATGGTAACAGGTCTCATGGAGATTATAGGTTGGATAGAGAAGACATTATCAGAGATGGAAGGTCCTTGGATACTATGTATAGGAGAGGTGATGGATACAATAATTATTCTAGTTCTTGTTCTGATAGGAATTATGATTGGCATCATTATCATATTTACAGGAGAAGTGATAGGAGATGTTTTCCAGAGGAGTTTAAGAAAGAAAAACCACCTACATTTGATGGAGAGATGAATAAATCACAAGATGCAGAGGCATGGTTGCTTGGTATGAGGAAGTTATTTAGGTTTCATGACTATTGAGAGAACATAAAATCCAGAATAGCTACACTCAGTCTCAAAGGCAGAGAATATATTTGGTGGGAAGATGTGAAGAATGTCATAGGTATTCATGTGGAGGACTTGAATTGGAGTGAGTTTGAGAGGCTATTCCAAAATAAGTATCTATCGGGGAGATACTTTGATGAAAGGGAAAAATAATTCTATGAGATAAAGATGGTATCAATGACGAATATGGAGTACAATAACAGGTTCTTGGAGCTATTGAGGTATGTGCCTTACCTCAAGGAGGAGAAAGCCAATATTCATAGATTCATTAGTGGATTACTGATTGCATTCAAAGACAAGATTTAGTACAATGAGCCTAGATCATTGGAGGAGGCCATATGAAAGCTAAAGAATTGTTATGATAAATCAAAGTGTAGGTTTGAGACTAAGAAATATTGGAAGGGAAATGATAAGAACAAAGGAAAATGGGACAAGAAGTGAGAAAGACCTCTCAATTCAGGTAACAAAGAGAATGTTACACCACCTAAGAAGTTCAATACATCTGGAAAAGGATAGGGACATTGATCTAAGGAGAAGAATAAGGATGAAGGTTGGAAGCCTTTGTAGTGTTGGACTTGTGGAGGAGAGCATCGTAGGAGAGATTGTCCATAACATCAGGGTGGTAGACCACAGATATACTGTGCTCAGGAGGCACAAATAATGGGAGATGTTGGGAAAAGTATTCCTAAGATCTATGTAGTGCTAGATAATAGACATGCATATCACCAGGCATCTATTATCTATATGAACAGTAAGCTTTGTGATCAAGTTATTTATATTTTGATTGACCTTGGATATAATTATAACTATGTTAATCCTAACTTGGTGGATAAGCGTGGTTTGAATAAAGAAGTGCATGCAGAGTCTTGGTTAGTGTAGTTGGTTATAAATACCAAGAAGAGAGTTCATCACTAGGTAAGAGATTTTACATTTGATTTGAATGGTATACCTACCTCAACACATTTGAATGCATTGTCATTGTGATCATACCATATGTTGTTGGGCATGGATTAGTTGTACCTTCATAGAACCAAGGTGGATTTTTATGACAAAGCCATTGAGTGCTTGGATGACAGTGGGGCACAAAGAGTCTTGTGGGGTAAGAAAAAAGAAACATCGGTTAGAATGGTGATAGCTATGTCGCCAAGCATAGTCGTAGGAAAGGGTGTGTGTTATTTATAGTGCACATTTATAGTGAAATAGGTAAGGAAGTTTAGGATGCATATGTTTTGAGTAGGTATCCAGTCCTATAACAGTTTTAGGATGCATTTCCTGTAGATATTTTAGATTTTCCACCTCACAGAGAAGTAGACTTTTCTATTGAGTTGGTGCAAGGGGAAACTCCGACATCAAAGGCACCTTACAAGATGAGTACACCTAAGTTGGTAGAATTGAAGCTGAAGTTGCAGGAAATTCTTGACAAGGGGTACACTAGGCTAAGTGTTTCGCCATGGGGCACACCGATATTGTTTGTGAAGAAGAAGGATGGTAATCTTAGGCTATGCATTGAATACATGTAGTTGAATAAAGCGACCATCAAGAATAGGTATCCATTACCAAGGATTGATGACTTGTTGAAGGGAGCAACAGTGTTCTCGAAGAATGAAGGGAGCAACGGTGTTCTTGAATATTGATCTAAGATCCGGATATCATCAGGTACGCATTGAAGAAGAGGACATCTACAAGACAACTTTCCAGACTAGGTATGTGAATTATGAGTTTGCTGTGGTTCCATTTCATTTAACCAATGCTCCATATACCTTTATGTGCTTGATCAATAGTGTGTTGTGTCCATATTTAGACAAGTTTGTTATTGTGTTTATTGATGATATATTGGTATATTCAAAAAATTAAGAAGAGCATGACGAGAATTTAGTGTCAGTGTTGAGATTGTTGAGAGAGCATCAATTGTATGCTAAGCTCAGCGAGTGTAATTTCTTTAAGATTGAGGTCCACTACTTAGGACATTTGGTTTCCAAGGATGAAATAGAAGTGAACGCAGAAAAGGTAAGAGCTATCATATAGCCGGTAGCTCCTAGGAATGTGGATGATGTGAGATATTCCATGGGGTTAGCAGGTTATTATAGGAGGTTCAACAGGAACTTCTCCTGGATTGATTATCCTATCACATCATTGCGAGGAAAGGTAAGAAGTTTGAATGGACAGAGGAGTATGCGGCCCATTTTTAGTAGCTCAAGCAGTTGTTGACACATGCACCAGTGTTAAGGATTGCATACCTAGACAAAGAGTTTGTAGTATGTATAGACCAAGAGAGGACTTGGTGGATTCCTTATGCAGGATGGACAAGTGGTATGCTATGAGTCACTGAAACTAAATTAACATGTGCAAAACTACCCGACACATGATCTTGAGTTGGTAGCAATCATACATGCATTGAATATGTAGAGGCACTATCTTCCTGACATGAGGTTTTTATTGATGAGTGATTATAGTGGTTTGTGGTATCTATTTGACCAACTAAATCTGAATGGAAGGCAAGCTTGGTGGTTGGCCACAATCACTAAATTCGACTTTGAGATCAGGTATATCAAAGGTAAAGAGTACAGGGTGGTAGATGATCTTAGCAGGTAGATATAGGTAAATCACATATGAGCTATGAGCTCCTATGGGGCAAAATTACATGATAGGATCTTGCAAGTAGGTCAGCAAGATAACATGTATATGGAGATTGTACACATGTTGCAGTAGAGTAGAGGTACAGGTATAGGTATATGTAGTGGTACAGGTATAGGTATAGATTGGAGTTCTTATGTCGGATGGACATGTGGTATGCTATGAGTCACAGAAATTGGAAGAGCATGAGCAGAACTACCCGACACATGATCTTCAGTTGGCAGTGATCATACATGCATTGAAGATGTTGAGGCAATATCTTCTTGACATGAGGTTTGTATTGATGAGTGATCACATTGGTTTGCGATATCTATTTGACCAACTAAATCTGAATGGAATGTAGGCTTGGTGGTTGGCCATGATCAATGAGTTCAACTTTGAGATCATGTATATTGAAGGTAAAGAGAACAGGGTGGTAGATTCTCTTAGCAAGCAGATATAGGTAAATCATATAGCAACTATGAGCTCTTATGGGACATATTTATAAGATAGAATCTTGCAAGTAAGTCAGCAGGATGATATGTATATGGATATTGTGCATAGGTTGCAGCAGAGTATATGTATAGGTACATGTAGTGGTACAGGTATAGGTATAGGTACAGGTAGTGGTACATGTTTAGGTATAGATGCAAATGTAGAGGGTGTGGACTATCATCACACGATAGATGGATTGGTTAGATTTTGGGACATGATATATGTTCCAGATAACAGTGAGTTCAAGAAGGTGATCTTGAGGGAGTTTCATGCGAAATCATTTTTAGGTCACCCAGGTTATGAGAAGATGCTAACAACAGTGAATAAATTCTATTGTTGGCTGAATTTGAAGAGATACATAGAAGATTTTGTGGCTAGGTGCTTGGATTTTCAGCAGATGAAGGAAGACTGTAAGCATTGAGGTGGACTACTACAGCCGATTCTGATTCTATAGTGGAAATGGGAGGTCATTTCCATGGAGAGGAAAGTGAGACTGCATGATTTCATCATGGTAGTGGTGGATGGGTTGAAAAAGGTAGCACACTTCATTCAAGTGAAGTCTACATTATTAGTGAGTGATGTAGCAAAGGTCTTCATCAAGGACATGGTCAGATTACATGGAGTTCTGAAGAAGATTGTGCCAGACAGAGATGCAAAGTTCACTTCCAATTTTTTGAAGGAGTTATTTGTAGGTTTGGGCACATAGTTAGCCTTCAGTATAGCTTATCATCCGCAAACATATGGACAAACATAGAGGGTAAATAGGACATTGGAGGACATGTTGAGGATATATGTGATGCATTAGTAGTGGAAGTGGGAAGAGTACCTTCCACTGGTAGAGCTCACTTACAATAATGGATACAAGGAGTCACTGAGGATGAGTCTTTTTGAGGGATTGTATGGGTGGATTTGTAATACTCCCATCAGTTGGAGTGATCCCATTAATTGGGTGTTGATTGGACCAAACATGTTGGCAGACATTGTTATAGACATTTTTGGGCACTGCAACCCCAATCGTAAATGTCCATAAACCAAGGGCTCTTAAGTCCCTAAAAGTGTTGTTCCAACCTCTAAAAGAACAAGGTCAACTGATTACATCTTCTCCCAGAAGTTCTCCATGAAAAACTACTCGGAACTGGTCAAAACTAGACCATCTCACCTGCTCCATGGTCAAAGTGCACTGCATCCCACCTAAATACACATGGGAGGTGCGATGCATACTGAAAAGCTCTTCTATGAGGTGCGATGGGCGAGAGTGGACAAATGGCAAGGTCAATCTGCAAGGTGGAGGATCATGGAATCTTCTAGAAACTTCTCCTGTAACACTTGCCTCTCTGCATTCGCCTAGGGATGAGTAAGAGATCATCAATCTCCAAGTGGAATCAAGAACTATCAGAGAGAGGACACTAATCAAATCTCAAAAACTGACTCACCCCCCTTGCAAATATCTATATATGGATCCCTCATCCCAGAGATCCAGAGGCTGGAATTTTGGATCTTGTAAGGAAGTGCTGCTGGTTTCTTGGTGCAACATCATAGTGTTGGGTGATCTAAGCTTTTCATGAGGTGAAGAAGGGCTTTCTTACTGAGAGGATGATGCTGGGTCAGAACAATTGGTTGTAATCCTCTTTGCTATTCTTGATTATTAATAAAGCTATTCAAGTTTTCCTCCACATTCTTGTATGATTGATGATATATGCATTTGTGTGGTCAATATATATCTGGTCCTATATTGTTTATGATAATAGATCTATGTTCTTGGATAGTGTTATGCTGCTTTGATTCTACAGGTGCTCTTTGAAGCTAGGTAGACGAGGAAGCGAGTGGCAAAGATCTATCAGAAGGGAGAGGAATCAAGCAAGGAACCAAGCGCAAGACAGAGGTTGGTCTCATTTGTTTCCCTCTTATCTATTTCTCATAATGGAAAATGAAAGTGGTTTTAGTTTGTTTGTTTCTAAGGTAGCTACCAGCCTTAGTGGGACTAGCAGCTCTACATAGACACTAGATTTTCCGATAACAAAATGGCGACTCCACTGGGGAGCGAATAGATTGTTCTTTTGTCTATATTTGTTTGCTTTATAAACTTAAGACGGAGCCTGAAGTCAAGCCAGCTAGCCTTCGAACTACATTTGCTATGTAAGTGTAAAGTAGATCAATGCTGCTTCAGTCTATCTCCGGGTTTTGCTTATGAACTGAACAATTGATTTACAAGCTCTCTAATTGCCCTTGTAGTGGCTCTAGTAACCTCCTTAGATCTACCCTTGTGATTTATTTACTGACTACCACTTGCTCGGCCTAAATCCCTGAATTGAGCTGCAAACTGTGACCCGGAACCCAGTTGAAGTCTCGTCCCTAGACCATCGCACTGTCTCTTCTTTGGATTCTGTATGCATCGTACTTCCCAAGTGTAGTAGGTGCGCTGCATCTCATTTTCCCTGTGTTACAGGTGCGCTCATCAGACAAGGCCTCTTCTGCTCTTAGATTTTGGTTTCTGTGTTCACTCTTTTCAGCTCTATTCAGGAGTTTTGTTGTCTGTAGTCAGTATAGCTCTGTTGAAACCCCCTTCCTTGCCATTATTCCGCCTCCATTGTGCAAAGAACTGTAAATGTTTTTGTGTATTTTGAGCCATTTTCAGTTCTCTTTTACAAAGAAGTAGCGTAATTGAACTTTCGTTTCTTGATTTGAAAGTGTCGCAAGTGTTGTTTTCAGTCATAGAAGAGAATCCAATTGTTCTTGATAGTCGATTACACTGTTACTCTTGTATTTGATTTGAATTAGTAGTTTTTCAAGTGTCGAAAGCAAGTTTTCAATTCCAAATCGCAAAGTGTCGTCATTGCCTTCATTTTGTTTTGAAAAGAAACTTGTTAGTAATGTCTCTTTGAAAAATAATTCAGATTTGCGCTTAGCTTTCTTTTTATCATTCACACATTAAGAAGGCTGAAAACAAATACATGCATGTGCATTTGCATTTAGACTGTTTGTTGGTTTGATTTAGGACAGTGCATATAGTGTGTGCTCTCTACTCTATGTTGAAAGAATATCATCTCTCTTTCCTTAGTAGCTAGGATTTTCATTGCAAAAAGAAGATTAAACGATTGTTTATCATCTTAGATTTCATTTTAGGAATTGTACATCTACATCACGCAGTGAACCTGAAAGGAAAATTTCTTAAGCAAGATCAACTGTAAAATAAATTTAATGAATCTAAAAACGCTTTGGAACCTAACGCACAACATTTAGAAGTCTAGGCTAGAGACATATTCCGACGTCGTAAAGCCTGGTAACTGTTGTTTTCTTTGATGGTTGCGTGATTCCTCCACTTTGAGACGATAAGTGCCAGTACGGACTTGTGCTCCCACGTACCGTCAAGTATATATTGGGAGACCACAATAGGCTTTATCCTTTATCCATAGGAAGCCGTGTCTGCCACCCTATCGATCACAATGCACTGAACACAACATTCGTGAAGATTGACTGCCGTACAGTAAAAAGTATTCTGCAGTTTTGCGATTGATTTGGTAATCCCTCTGTCTAGATTTCCAGAGTATTCTCTTTCGTTCCTTTTCAAACTCCTTAAAGGAAAAGGTCCATCTGAGCACTTGTCACTTCAAGCTCATTAAAAATCGAAGGCGACTAGAGTCATATTTTGTTTTTTCTCAACTCTTAAAAATTGAAAAAACAAGTTGTGTCAAAGCATCTAAAGTTTATTTTAATCGGAATAAATATCACCTTTCCTACGTTGGTCTTAGATTGAGAAAAATGGAGTCCATCAACCAAGGAGTTCCACTTGGGGGAAATCCTAGTCCTTTCTCCTCTTGGGGAGATGTTGGTGTGCCCCATATGGCCACATTGTCGCTTCGAGGATTGACAATCGGCTTTCCTGTATGGCTCTTCTCAACCTCTGTCGTTCAGAACACCGTGATTCCTGAACAATCAAGTCAGCAACTAAACGATACTAGAGTTACCCCCCAACCTTCTACTTCGTCCAATTCTTCCTCTCCTCCTTCCTCTTCGCTTGATGAAGTTGGTAAAGCCAAAAATCAAGTAACCGAGAAGAAGAAGGAGAAGAAGAAGAAAGAGAAGAAGAAGAAGGAGCCAAAGGCGAAAAGGGGCAACCAAGCATCGTCTAGCGAAAATCCACACACTGCACCGTCCAGGCCTAAATCGCCATGTGTCATTTGCAAAGGAGACCACTATCATCGAGATTGTCCTTGCATCCCTTGGATCTTAAGGGACTGGTCTCCTCGTTGCACAATCCGGGGTCATCAATCTCTGATGATCATGTTGAAAATACACCGTCTACTAGTGAAAGTGAAGCCCCTGGACAAAAAGGAAAATGCAAATTTCCTTGTAAACTGTGTGAAGGCGATCACGCTGTCCACCATTGTCCCTTCTTAGACAAAGCTAAAACAGTTTTGGACGACCATCTGGTTTCACCATTATGGCTTCCTCCTGGATATAAGAAGCTCTTGCCGAGTCCAAGCTCTTGCCGAGTCCGTCACTAGTTGAAAATCTGGCTGACACGCCATTGTGGTCGGCCGAAGCGTCTATCATTCAAGATAAACCATCTGAATCCACACTAGACGAAAGTCAAAAGGTCGAGGCGGCAGTTGACCCAGTCTTGCCTTCAGAGGACCCATCTTCAGATGATACAGTCACTGGAGAGAACAAGAACGACACTGTCCAAATTCTCTTCGTAAGCACAGACTCCGATGAACATGGGGGTAGTCTACCTATTCCTTTGTCGCAGGAAGGAAGTTCGTCAGAGTCGTATCCGGCTATCTATTTGGTCCCACCTCCAAGCAAACTAGTTGTTTCCTTCGATTGGAATCTACTAGGCAGACCCCGCTTACCATCTAGTGTACCATTTCGAATCATTGCTCAAATATACAGAATGGTCATGGCCGGTACCATCATAAATGAAGGGGCTTATGTGAGTATCCTTTCCTCAACTGCTTGGAAAGCGCTTGGTTCACCACCACTTTTGCCTGAAATGAGAAATCTAACAGGCTTTGAAAAAGGAACCAGTTGACCGTTAGGGATCCTTCCCAATGTGCCGATAACATTGAGAAGGAAAACCGTTCACAAGAACGTAATGGTAGTCCAAGGACCCCTGGATTATAATCTTCTCCTTGGACGTGACTATATTTATTGCATGGGAGCCATTGTCTCCTCACTCTTTAGAGTAATGTGTCTTCCGCATGAAGGAAGAGTGGTCAAGCTCATAGACCAGCTTTCATTCCCCGGTTCACACATAGCAAATAGTCATATACCATCCCTGAATGGTCCTTTCATGCAAGGAATGTCTCATCAATCCCCAGTCCATCATCTTGATGAGCGCGAGTGATTCGAAGGATATGACTGAAACCCAGGGGGCATGCACCCTGGCCTGTTTCGGCAGGAAAACATTGGGCATAGAGTAGGTTTTCACGAAGGATATATGACTGGTTGACATACCCGTCCGTTTAGGAAAATGGGGTTAAACCCCAATAAGATACCTCCGTTAGAAGGTAGGCCTTTTCTGATAGAACAAATGTTTTGTCTGCAAATTGAAGGGTAACCTGGAAAAGGTAGGCCTTTCCCAATAAAACAAATGTTTTGTCTGCAAATTGAGGGGTAACCTAGAAACTCTGCTTCACTATACCTGTGGGCATGCAAGCCTTTTGGCATGCAAGCGAAGAGCGACCATTTATTTTTTAAATTTGTAGGTCCTCTAACCCTTTAAACTCGTAGGATTGGTCGTTTCCTAACTTGCATAAAGAAAGGATGCGGGGCAAAGCTTTAAAAAATGCCATTTTTAAATGAGACATCCTTATTATATGATGGGATCGAGCAGTTTTAACGCGGAATTCAAGCTCGTTAAAAAATAAACATAAGAAATGAGCAAATGTTCCCCCAGAGTTTAAGCTCATTAAAAAATGAACCATTTTCCAGTAAATAACCTTCGTGAATGTATTATCATCAACCTTTGAAGCCTTTGTCGTGTTCTCATCATCACCTCCACTCTGTATTGGTCGATCATTCACCTCCGTTTGATTGTTTACCCTTTTTGAGGAACAGCTGCGAAGAGTGATCCTGTTAGCCATCCTTGTGACACTGCCGTGATTGGAAAATACCAAACCTTACCTGGAATCAGCTGCTACCTGAATTTATCACTCGTTCCTAAAAAAACGAGTCTCCTTTAAGCTCTTTTCAACTGACTCGTAAAATATGAAAAGATTGCCGAGAAATTGGCCTCTCCAGCTCATTAAAGGGACCGGAAGTGTTATCCCTCCTTTAGAATCTAATCTTTTTGGACTTCAGGGATCATTACACAAAAAGATTGAACGCTTGTTTTGTTCGGCTCATTAAAATTACCGAAAATCCATCCCTTTTATATTGTTTTATACTTTTTCGAACTCAAGGGATTATATGACGAAAAAGGATTATTGGAGTTTTCTTTATGTCCCTTTTTCAGACTCTCTAAAATTGAAAAGGATCGAGTTATCCTTGCCGTTAAACTCGTTAAAACCGAATAGCGATAAACTTGTCCATACAGACAAGAACGAGTTTCACTATCGCTAGGCTCGTTAAAACATAGCGATGGGTTTGCCCGAAGGAAAAATCATAGAACAAGCATATGTTATCCTCCTCAAGCTTGACAAAAATAAAGAGGTACTGTTTAGCAATGACTGGGGAAAAATTGGGAAGAAAACTTGAAGAAACTTTATTGATAGAAAGTCGCTCTTGAACATGACACTTTCACTCTGCATCCGAGTTGGGTTGGGTTGTTCCATTCACTGGTCATATCACCATGGGTCCATCACACCATCCATATTTGGGGTTAACGCTACCAATCCATTATGTCAGTGTCGCCAATATGTTCAAGAAAAGTCGCTCAGAGAATTCACCTGCTGCTCCATTCTTTCATGACCGCCACCCTGAACCTTATATCACCAGATCGTTTTCACCTCCATTAAAATCATTTGCTCATTTCTGTGTCATTGATGTGGGATTCACTAAGGCCCTCCTATGATGGATTGCTTCTTGTCGACATCAGCTCATTATCCAAGAAGTTGATCTAGGAACAACCCTTTCAGTACTTTACAACTTGCATGCCTCAATGGTAAGTTTCTCACTTCCAGTGAAGGGTTTACAACAATGGCCTTCGATCGAAAGACTTTGCGTGGTGTTCGACGTCAAGTCCCTTATTCACACCACGTGAATTGTACTATAGTACCTTGAGGGTTATCATCATTATCGGTGATTCCTCTCGCGCCTATGAACAGCTTACATCATCGGCTGGTAATCAGGCGATGTTTTTCCATGTTCAACTCCAGAACATCTCTCACATGGATCGACTTGTACTTTGATTGAAGATTGAACGAGATTGAAGACCCCGGATCTAGTTTCATCCATCCGGGCTGCGATATATATTCAGGAAAATAAAGACCTCAAATGTACATCATTACTGCACAGATAATCATCCAATCCAAGGGATGATGGCTCCACCAGGATCATCAGTCTACACTCAGACGATTGCCTGTCTTATATACATGAAATGAATTTATAAAGCTGAGCATGGGAATGCCCACCTCAGCTAGATCATGAAAATATTATGAAGATAATATATTGTATTGTATCTTATTACAGGTCGCCTTCCAGCTTGAAAAAACTTCAGATCCTCATGATAAAGCATTTCACCTGACATCAACAGATTAATGACCTCATGCTTTAGGGGGCAACTATTATAGAATTTTTGGGCACTGCAACCCCAATCGTAAATGTCCATAAACCAAGGGCTCTTAAGTCCCTAAAAGTGTTGTTCCAACCTCTAAAAGAACAAGGCCAACTAATTACATCTTCTCCCAGATTTTCTCCATGAAAAACTACTCAGAACTGGTCAAAACTAGACCATCTCACCTGCTCCATGGTCAAAGTGCACTGCATCCCACCTAAATACACACGGGAGGTGCGATGCATACTGAAAAGCTCTTCTATGGGGTGCGATGGGCGAGAGTGGACAAATGGCAGGGTCAATCTGCAAGGTGGAGGATCATGGAATCTTCCAGAAACTTCTCCTGTGACACTTGCCTCTCTGCATTCGCCCAGGGATGAGTAAGAGATCATCAATCTCCAAGTGGAATCAAGAACTATCAGAGAGAGGACACTAATCAAATCTCAAAATCTGACTCACCCCCCTTGCAAATATCTATATATGGATCCCTCATCCTAGAGATCTAGAAGCTGGAATTTTGGATCTTGTAAGGAAGTGCTGCTGGTTTCTTGGTGTAACATCATAGTGTTGGGTGATCTAAGCTTTTCATGAGGTGAAGAAGGGCTTTCTTGCTGAGAGGATGATGCTGGGTCAGAACAATTGGTTGTAATCCTCTTTGCTATTCTTGATTATTAATAAAGCTATTCAAGTTTTCCTCCACATTCTTGTATGATTGATGATATATGCATTTGTGTGGTCAATATATATCTGGTCCTATATTGTTTATGATAATAGATCTATGTTCTTGGATAGTGTTATGCTGCTTTGATTCTATAGGTGCTCTTTGAAGTTGGGTAGATGAGGAAGCGAGTGGCAAAGATCTATCAGAAGGGAGAGGAATCAAGCAAGGAACCAAGCGCAAGATAGAGGTTGGTCTCCTTTATTTCCATCTTATCTATTTCTCATAAAGGAAAACGAAAGTGGTTTTAGTTTGTTTGTTTCTAAGGTAGCTACCAGCCTTAGTGGGACTAGCAGCTCTACATAGAAACTAGATTTCCCGATAACAGACATGGAGCAGGAAATGCAAGTAATCAAGAAGATTTTGAAATCATCATAGGATAGATAGAAGAGCTATGCAGATCGAAATAGGTTGTTCAAGGAGTTCCAGATTGGGGAATAGGTGTACTTGCACATCAAACCGAAGAAGAGCTCCTAATAGATTGGATCATGTGCAAAGATGGCACCCTGATTTTGTGGACCTTTTAAGATTATTGAGAGGATTGGGCCAGTAGCCTATCGACTTGCACTACCTCTAAAAGTGAAAGTCCATGATTTTTTCCATGTTTCATTTATTAAGAAGTATGTTAAAGATGTTGATAATGTGATTGACTAGTCTATACTATAGGTGGAGCTAGAAGGATAATTCCATTTGGAACTGTAGTGCATTTTGCAGAGAAAGGTGCTCATGCTCTAGAACCAAGAAATTGACCAGGTTAAAGTGAAATGGAAGCAATTTAGGCCCAATGAAGCTACATAGGAGATGGCAGATTAGATGCAGGCTATACATCTTTCCCTATTCACTGGTTGAGTGGATGTTTTGGTATTTTTCTTTGGTATATGTTTTTCGTACATGTTTTGATGATGTTTGGTATATGTACATATGTATATGGATGTAAATACCACCATGAGCTATGTTATAAAGCTCTAGTAAGCAGTATGTGTGTTATTTCATTATGATATTATACTTGTTATGTGGTCATGTTGGTTTGCTTCTCAGCCGGATGATCATTGTAAAAAATACAACAAGCTAAGTTATAAAGCTCCATGGGCAGTATGTTTTACTTAAAGTAGCCCTGTTGGTTGTAGGTGTTGTTGAACATTGAAGACGATGTTCCCCCAAGGGGGAGGGTTGTGTAGTAGCCATGGTAAAAAATCCATGTAAAAGTTAATAAAGGAAAAATATTTACCAAGGTCATGGGACACATATTCCAAGCTAAATGTTGTGAAAAAGCATAGTGACGGGGATCACTGGCGATTGATTAGCTAAGGAAATTGGCAAAGGAAATGGCTAAGACTTTGGAAAGGAAAAGTGGCATTTTGGCACATTTATTTATGAAAATAATGGAAACTAGGAGAAAAGGAAGGTGAAAGGTGATAGGTTTCATGTGAGAAGGAAAATTAAGGAAAATAATGGAAAAATGAAGAAAATAGAGTCCTCTTTGATAAAACAGCTTCTAAGGATCAGTTGGTATATTTTTTTGGTCAGTTTAGTTTTGGAGCTCTCATTCTATTCTCTGTCTCTCATACTTGTGGACACTTAGAGTTTTCTTGAAGCACTCTTGGAGAGTGTGGAATACTTGGATGGTTGCAGAAAAAAGGCAAAGGAAGAGTAGGAAAGCACAAGAGGAAAATGGGATCAACAACTACAATGGGGTTTCCTTTTAGGTATTGAGTTACATGTATGTTTTCCTCAATATTTTTGGCATGCATGGCATATGCATGTGGTTTATTGGTCATGACTGTCAATGTCATGGAGGATTTCTTGGATTGGCTGTGGATTTGACTAGCCTTTCCATTTCCGGGATAGCCATGGTGTTGTGGGTTCATTTCTTTGTTTTTCTAGTTGGTTCTCATGTTTCCTTTATTTTGGGTTGAGTTACTAGTTCTTGGAAGCCTTGGTTGGTCAAATTCTTTGGAAGCCCTATAACAACTTGGGTTGAGTTACTAGTCCTGGAAGCCTTGGTTGGACAAATGATATGGAAACCCTTAGTGTGTTGAGTTACTAGTCCTAGAAGCCTTGGTTGGAAAAAAATTCCCTAGAGCCCTAGAAGGCTTAGGTAGAGACCAATCTGGTGATGATTTGTGATGTTTGACCACGAGGTGGAATCATTGTTTGATGGGTTGATGTGGTTTGGCCTCTAGCAGCCCTAGTTTGGTTTGATGGATTATTCCATGAGATCTCACAATAATGGTTAGAATATGGAATGGGGTGACTGGCTGAAGAGAGATTTGGCTCAGCCATGTCTATGGTCGGGTGGTTCTTGTAAGTCCCAAACCTAGTTGGCTTTTGCATCATTAACATGATGTTATTTCTCCTTATTAATTCATAAGTATTATACTATTTTATATGTGGATTAAATGGCTCTGGTTTCCTTGGTGTTTAGGATTTTATTATGATGGTTATGAACATGTATTAAGATAGTGGCTATGTATGGATCTCATCATGGTTTTACTTGTAAATGAATGAAAAATGTATTTATGGCCTAATAGATGAAATTGCAACTAATGTGTTGAGGCATCAATGCTTCTGAGCGATTTTCAGATAAGTATGAGATCCCTATGCTCAGTTCTACTTTTAAGGCCTGTAGCTTTCATGTTTGTGGCATTTTTTACGAAATTCTTGTCATGGCTAGTAGGGGTCTACTCTAGTCATTGTTGATGTTTTTGCAAATGTTTTCTTCCACTATGAAATTTCATTTATGAATGTGTCATTGAATTCTAGGCAGTGACTAGGGCTCTAGGCATGAAAAACTGGCACAAATGCCAAAGTTGTAGGCATAGCACTTGGGAAAAAAAGTCCCTGGAAGCTCCCTTTCCTTTGCTATGGAAGCTTCGGGACCCTCCTAGATGCACCTTGGTCCATATCAAGGGAGCGTTTAGGGGTTTGATGCACTAAAACTTTAGTTGGTCTTAGGGGCTAGTTACTTGAGTGGTTGGGATGGCTCCTGGGATTTCTGTTGCTAATGTGGAAGGTCTATTTGATGTCTTCCGCTAGTTCCACTTCCTTAACTAACACATAGGGAGTCGCATAATATCATAGTAACTTCTTGTCACATGTTTACCCTGGTTAGCTGGTTTCTTAGGTATATGTGGGAAGGTATTACATTTATTTCTAGTATTAAACCTAGGTTTATTAGCAGTCTCCTCTAGCACAATGAAATACAACACATTTGTGTTGCTAACACCTAGTCCCAAAATGGGGTGATCTAGATATGTCTGGGATCTGGACTATTCGAGCACAAAGATTTAGTGCCTAAGCCCCTAAAACTATGAGAGAATGGTAAAGGCATAAAGGGTTCTTTTACCAGAGACTCTAATCACAATCAAATGGTAAAGGCATAAAGAATTTTTGGTAAAGGCATAAAGGGTTGTTTTACGAGAGATTTTAATCACAATCAAATTTCAATTAAAAAACATTAGTATCCAAATACTCACGGAAATTCTAAGGTATCATTGATATTACCATTTTTCTCTCATCCTTTCTTTGTCTCCTCTAACATGGCACTCAAACGGGTGGGTGGAATGTAAGATCTTTGTCTCACAATTGTAGGGGATTAAACGTGGAGCAAGGACTTCTTCGGTAATTGTTTCCTTTGGAAAAGGTGCATGACTTCCCTGCTTTATATTTGATGACCGATTTGTTAAACCAAACTATGAGGTGTTAGTTTTGTTAGGCCACAACTTGGTGATTCCCTGGAGAATAAGGTTTTTCTAGTTTCGCAATATAGGGACCTTTAGAGTCACAAAAGACTCTTTCAAAAAAGATATTTTCTACCCCCCTTCATGTTTTGTTTTTTTCTCTAGTGAAGATAGATGATCTCACAAGAACTGAATCTAGAAGGTTTCATCTCACAATTGTAGGGGATCGAACGTGGTGCAAGGACTTTAGGCTAGGTGGGTTCGTCTCATGATTGCGGGAGATCGAATGAAGAGAAGGGACCTTAGGCCAAGTGGTTTTTGTGGCTAAATTTTTTTCATTGTTCGAGTCTCATCAGAGTTGAGTTCAAAATGTGAAGGAAGATGAATTGGCACAAATATGAATTATGCACCAAGGCAAAACCAAAGACCTATTTTAATATATATATATATATATATATATATATATATATATATATATATATATATATATATATATAGATATATATATATATATATATATATATATATATATATATATATATATATATATATATATCTTATATCCACAAATTACGCAAAACAATAGATACATATATTAATGAAAGGTAGATTGTTTATAAATTTAAATGGTGTGTGTTGGACCTTTTCCCTAATCCATAACAAAAATGGAAAGGATGCCATTGATGTGAATTCCATGAAAGGTTCAATTATCACATGAGATTGTAGGATATTATATCAATAGTGAAATCTAAATGTTTGTCACAAACTCCATTCACCAGGAGGTTGAGTATGATCACGTGAACCTAAAGTTCACTAATATTTATTATGAAAGTTTTATCATGCATATAAAACAACCTCTTTATGATCCTCTTAGTTGTTGAAAAATGTGTAACTAGGTTCGGTCTTCCTAAATATTAAATGTACTTTTGATTCTTGTAAATTATAAAAGGAAAGAAAATTATTTTGTTATTATTAGAGCATGGGTTTCGTTCTCAAGGTCTTTTATTTTATGAGTCAAAACCCATTGAGTGCTACTAAGGATTTTCCTAGTTAAAGAAGTCAGAAGAGTCATTTTCATAAGTTTAAGACCCATTCAAACATGTTGTAACTTGTAAAGAAAATTACTTTTGTCATTAAAAGTATCAAAATACCCTTCAATACCTAGTCAACCTAAAAAGAGGAGCCACGTACACCATGAAGAGCATATATAAAGGAGGAAACATGACCTCCATGAAGCACATTCATCACACGCTCATTCTAGCAAAGAAGGACAAAGAAGAAGGCAAAAAAGGAGGAGGAAAAATAAGACTTTGGTTTGGGTTATTTCTCTCTCAGACGTGAGAAGGATGGTTAGGGTTTCTTTAGTAGATATAGGGTTTTCCTCTACAAGTTCGATCTTGAAGGAGAGAAGGAAAGAAGGTCAAGAAAAGGTCTAAGGAATTCCCAGGGGATTAAAATAAGCTCACTTGTGTGGTAGTAGCAATTGCTGAAGAGTCAAAAATTTTAGGTCTACAGTGGAGGCCGAAATTCTGCAGTTGGAGTTCGAAATTGTGCTATTGGAAGAGATTTGACTAGGTTTGACTTAGACAAGGAAATCACATCATCCAGAAAGGTTGGACTTGGCCTCTTAGGGTATTGGTCTTGGTATAAAGGTTTTTGAATTCTTCAATTGAATAACCTATAAGGAGGAGAAGACATTTATGGTTTTTCCTCTCAAGTGGAGAGGTTCTGACCCTGGCCTGAAGCCTATATTTTTTATTCTTATTCTTCTTGTTTTGGTATTTGTTTGATGATACGCAAACATAATAATAATAAGAGAAGATAATAAGTAAGATAATAAAAATACGTCACAAGTAGTTATCAAAGAAAGAAAAATCACTCTAATCATTTCCCTATAAATTTCTCAACATGGTTTTAGAGCTAAGGTTGGCTAAGGGTGTAAAGAAGATTTCTACTAAATTGAAGAAGGTTTTCAAGAAATGTTCAGAGGTATCAAGCCATCTCAGGGAAGGCATCAAAGAAGTATGGAAGCTCCTATTTACTCCAAAGAAGGAAGTGATCAAGACAAAAGATGAAGAACTCTTCTTAGCACTCACATGCACATTTCAATATAAAATCATTTGGGTTATCGAAAATGGAGCATCAAGACATATGACTAATCATCACATGCAACTAAATACTATCAGAATGAAAGTCTTCTTACTCAATAGAACTTCGTGATAATAAGAGCTATCATGTGTGAGGAATTGGATCAACCTCAATAGAACTAGAGAATGGAGGAAATATCCATCTCAACAACATCCTATTCGTTCCAAGTTTCCATAAGAATTTACTTTCCATTTCAAGTCTAGAAGATAAAGGTGATAGAGTGGATTTCGTTGATGGAAAAGTTGTAGTATGAAGTAATAACTCATGGATATAATCTGCCTCTTTCCGTCTTTCACAAGAAGCCGCGTAAGGGTTTTATCATTTTGACTATTGGCTGTCGTTTTTATCTCGGAACGACCCTTAACCATGGTTAATCCCGCCGAACTAGTAGACCTGGACCCAGAATTGGAAGATATCCTCTCCATGTGGGGGAAGGATACCACTATTCAAAACGTGGAACATTATTTTGGGGCTTACGAACTGTCAAGGTTGGAATCATTATCCCAGGCGGAAAAACCATCGTTTCTGCTTCAAGGCAAGGATTCTGGCAGAGAGGTTTTCAACTCCAGTTTATCGGCCTTTCCCAAGCAAGTGGGAAGAGAAAATGTGGCGGATGGGTCAAAAGAGGACGGGTTTTCTTCTGATCCAAAGGGCAAAGCAGTTCCAAGCCGGTTTGCGCCTTCAAAGGGTTTCGAAGATATAACACATTTGGGGCTTTCTTCTAGCTCTGGTCAATCAAGGGTTCCTGGGGGTTTTCCCTCGCTCTCTAGGGTCTCTCTGCCAAGAGATTTCCCCTCACCAAAAGGAGGTTCTGCAGGAGGTTACGGTGACTTTTCAGTGGGGGAGCGAGAAGGCTTCGATGGATCGGCAGTTGGTCTTTTACTTCCAGGGAATCTCGACTCCGGCATCTCTGGCCAGCTTCAGTCACAGCTGGAGATAGAACCCCCTGTGGACTTAGCACAGGCGAACCCAGAACGGACTGATGGGCGCGGGGGAACTAGGGCATCTGTGGAAGAGTTAAGGAGCAAAGGAGCGAAAAGGAAAACGCAAAGACCAATTGGATCTCAGGAGATTGAAGGTAATCTGGTCCTTGGGATGGAGGTTTCCATCGAAGAAACCCTAGCTGTTGCAGATTGTACCCTGGTCGGAAGAGCTAGAGGTAAGAAATTCACTTCGGAATTTCTTCAAGCATGGGGTGAGAATTGTTTTGTATCTGATAGACCATTACAGTTTGAAGCCCAATGCTTAGCGAAAGGATGGTTTAAGCTCAGCTTCATAGACAAGGAGTCGGCAGAATGGGTCTTTCATCGAAATTGGCACATAGGGAACATTCCTGTCTTGCTGAAGAAATGGACCCCCCTTTTTGATGCAATCAAAGAGAGAACGGATGAGTTCCCAGTTTGGGTGAGAGCTCCGGGTCTACCATCCTTTCTTTGGACAGAAGCTGTTTTCAAATCAATCGGGAATAGGCTGGGTGTTTTCTTGGAAGCAGATATGACATTCCTGGAGACGAAAAACAGAGCGATGGCCCGCATGCTGGTACACCTCAACCCGAGCAGAGGTTTGGCTCAAAAAATCAATTTACAATACAAAGACTACGTGTTCGAGCAGCTATTAGACTACGAACACTTGCCGTTCAGGTGCCATCGCTGCCATGAGTATGGGCATCTGGCAAAAGACTGTCCGCAGCTTAGAAGAAGGAGACGCTTTCGGAGGACTACAGCTTACAGAGAAACTGTTCCAAACCCTTCTCAGACGCCTAAGGAGAAAGAAAATCCGGAGATGCAAGGCACAGAGGAAATGGAGATCGAGGAGACACTAAAGGATCCACTGGTTGAAGCTGTCCAAAATCTAGAGGTTGTTCAGGCCAATGACTCTCATCTGGCGGTAGCTGTGGAGGAGATTGCTAAAGAAGCGGAAGCTGTGGAGGAGATCGCCAAGGAAGCTACTGCAGAACAAAACCCTCGCGGCGAAGATGAAAAGGGTATGTGCTCAGGGATCCCTTTTTCTTCTCTTAATTCTCCTGAGCATGTTTCAGCTTCATTGCATGTTTCGTCTCCAAACAGTCCAATTCAAGTAAATAACACTAAAGAAAAAATGGAACATGATTTGATCTCCCCGGATGTAGACACTATATCTGCGGCTTTACCGTCTCTTGATATAAACTGTGAAGAAAATTGGCCCCCCCTTTCTCAACCAGCACCTCGTACCCATTGCCCTTACAACCTGAGATCTTTGGGAGGGAAGCCTGGTATTCCGGGGGCTATTGGAGGTTTGGGACAGTCTCCCTCTCAGTGCTGTACCAAAAACAAGAGAGGTAGGAAATCGGACATGTCCAAGGCCAAACTTAAAGCCAAGCTGGATGTTGCAGATGGCAAACAATATTCTATCCCCGGGGTTCTTAGAGCAGCGCAGCCCTCTGTTGGCGTTATTAAATGATCCTGTCATCCTGGAATTGCAGAGGTTTGGCCAGCAAACCTAAAAAACTAGCCTTGAAAGAGTGGATCCTTAACTCAAAAGTTGATGTTATCTTTTTGCAAGAAACCCTGGGGAAGGCTTCTGAGATTGAACCTATGTTAAAAGCCCTTCTGCCAGGATGGAACTTTACTGCTATAGATTCATCTGGACACTCGGGGGGCCTTGCTATTGGAATCAAAGAAGGGCGAGTCAAGGTCATTAACCAATGGGGGATGAAACAAGTTATGGGAATGGAGGTTTTTTCTCCAGATTTCACCTTCCCCATCACTTTAGTAAATATCTATGGGCCCTGTCAGGGCAGGGAATCCTTCTGGGACGAATTGATGACAAAATCTGTGTTGAAATCCTCCTTGCTGATTATGGGGGGTGATTTAAACTTCTCCATTGGCAGAGCAGAAGCATGGGGTCCATCAGCTAGAGAAGATCCCCTCTTAGCTTTCTTCCTTAATCTATTAACGGAAAACAACCTCATAGATCCTTCCCCGATCAAACTAAAGCCCACTTGGAGGAACCGAAGTGTTATCTCAAAATCAGGCCCTGGAAGGTTGCAAACCAGGAAGACTTCAAGTAACTGTTCCAAACCAATCTTTTGACTAAGGCTTAGCCTCCTTAGCCTGAGAGGGCTCTCTCAAAGGGTTATTGATTTTGACTATTAATAAGATGGCTAACTCTTGTGGAATAACATTAACAAATATGAAGGCTGGACAAACATTACATAAGTTTCCATTGGGCCTATGGAGTCAAACATACTACAGCAAACAATGATGATGCCTTACATAGAAGTCAGGGCATTTAGCATTTGGATGTTCAGAATACCACTTATATAAAACCACAGTTTACAAAGACATACAGGAAGTCAGAGCATGATCAATGAATTCTGAGTGATTATGTATTTGTACAACTGTAAAAGAACACTAAAGAAAATATACCATCACACATTCTGAACAAGAAAATCTCTTATGAATCCTGAGAAGTAAAACAGTCATTTATATTACTGAACTCTGTTTTTACATAAGCCAAAACAGTCCTCTGTTTTATAAAATATCCAACCCTCATTACATAGATGTTCCAGCTATATATAGAATCCTTATTCTAACTACTTCGAGCTTCCTCCTCCAGCATGAGGGGAACTCGATAACTGCCTCTAATGACACCTATTAGCTATTGAACTAACTAATAATTACAATTAGGAACTGATTGTAGTGTTTAAGAGTTCTAAATTAACTATGACTCTAACTCCATTTTGCATGCATAACGACTTCTTCTTATTCTCTGACACCTGGTCCTCTTTCGACTTGGCTCAGCTGGATGTTTAATACTCCATAGTGATCTTGAACGCTGAACCTTTCAACTGCTCAGAAGTATTAGGAGATTTCCCTTACTTCTCGGCTCCAGTTTTCCTCAAAATGCTCGAATGTACCAAGCATGTTTCTAGCCTTTAATAACCCATAATATGGAACACTGCCACGTTCTGGATGTGTTGTGAGCTGCATCGATTGACATGTGTGCAAGCAAAAGGTCCTTGTATGCAAAAGATTTGCTACCTCTTGAACGGTGGCAACGGGGATATCACAGAACTTTAAAGATGGGTTGAAATATTTCACCTTTTTAAATCCTCCACCTGTCTTGTTTTGATTGGCTATTGTCGTTCCCGCTGATATCTTGTATACCCTTTTGGCGTTTCCTTTTCAAAATTTTTACTCAAAAAACAAAACTGCCTGTTCTGTGTTAAAATCAACACCTACAGCAGTTTCGTAGCGTGCTACGAAACTGCTGAATCTTTTAGCTTGCTTTTGACCACCTTGTCGATTACTTCTGGATGTGTTAAAATCTGATGATTTCCTCCCAAGGTCTGAATTTGAACCATAAATGATGCTATTGGAGGTTGCTCTTTCAACAGCTTTGAAGGTTCTGGAAAACATCGTACATATGATAATTTACTTCTTTCTATTGAAATGTGCCAATTCCACATCCCTGTCTTGAAAGGATCAGACTTCCTGTAGGAAGTATAAGAAGCCAAATTTTCTATTCTCCATTGGGCAAGCCTGGCTGTTTCACAGGTGCTAGACTTCGAAATACATCAATATCAACCTCTTCAAGTCGCTGAGAGAAATTCTTGAACACAAAGCGTTTTCCACTAGGCCCTTTGTTAAGACTCTTGATAGGCTGATTTTGTGAACATGCCATTTTATTTGATGAAAGAATCCAAACTTTTGCTTCAACCTTGAAATCCAAACATAATACCTCCAACTCTGACTCTTATCATGACACTTATTGGTAGAGATAGAGTAAGTAGATCTATCCAACAAAAGGCGAAGGGCTTGCTCTGCTCTCGAATGAAATTTTAATGCTGGACCCTTCAGAATGTGCCACAGTAAAGCACTACAGCCTGTTGTTTTCTCCTCTGAAGGCTCCATGACAATTTCTCCCATTATTTTTCGTATACCTTTTATAAGCTGCTTAACAGATGCATTTCGGAGCAAAAATGACACAGCCTCAGCCATAAACTCTTGCACATATTCTCGATGGTAGTACCGCAGCTGCTTTGTTATCTTCATTACATATGCAATGTTCTTTACAAGAAGCTTCTGCATGTACTTCAAGATATAAGAGAAAGCTGTGAAAACTTGTTCAAGAATTTCAGGATCTCGATCTCCACCAGATTCTAGAAGGTTTCCCATGGTTTCCATCAGTTTATGGAGAAAAGGCATGAACTCCTCACGCAAATCCCTTGACAGAACTGCAATCAAACTGAGGATAGGCTCAAGGGAAAGCTTAGCCTGCATGTGCAACCGGCAAAGGAGTTTTGATACAATCATTTCCTTGTGGAGCAAAACTTGTGGTAAGGTTTGCACCACTGGCATCAACTCTTCATATAGAGAAATAAATTCTGCCGCACTATTCAGTTCCCGCCATTGTAGAAGGTTTTCATGGAAAAATGATGTTCCTTGAGTTGGCTCAAATAGTGTCAACTCTGTAGCCAAATGCCAGAACCAAGCAAGTCTTCAAGTGCCCTAGAACTTGATATGTGACTGGAGATGTCTTGCCAATCACAGATCCTTCATAGGAAGTGTTAAATTACAGGCCCCATTGTATATTGCATTACTATAAGCTTGACGATTTGCAACATCTGCTGGTAGCATGAGAATGGAAATTTCGGCCACTGAAAGGCCCAGAACCACCACTAGCTTCGGGAAATATGCTTGATTAATGTCATCTAGGTGTTGATAATTAATAAGCAGGTAAATATTGAAAAGAAACACAACAATACACACCACTGCTGCTATGATAACTAATGCCAGGTTGAAGTCACCCATTTTTCTCCTCGAAGTTCAACTCCACAAATGCTGACGATTGAAAATTCCTCAAAAAGGAACACCACACAGTTATAATGAACAAGACTTTGCTTCTTTATTTGTCCATTTGAAAGTAGACTAGCTGTTTCGATGCCAGAATTGCCTGCCCATAAGACTCGTGAAATTTTGCCAAGCCAAAAATAAATGGTGAAATGGAGCTCTTTTTGATCGATCTGAATTATGCGCTGTAGAAAAAAAATAATAGGAAAATGTAGATCCTGAATACAGATCAGAACAACTGAAATCTCCCTGAGATGGCCGACATAGCATCTGGTGTCGTGGAAGGCAGGGGCGATTTCACTGGGAACGGTCAAGATCGCTTACTCGCTTCCTTCCTCTGCAACCAATCCCCGTGCCAGATTATTTTTTCGCTTCTTCTCAGCTTCCTGCCATTCTCTCTCCATCTGCCAACCAGACTTATAATCACCTCTATCATGCATGAACTTGCAAGCATCCCCATAGCCACAATAACCAGTCTCCTTGTAGTCCTTACAGATGTCGGGCTGATAATCAAATCTTATAGAAGACCTAATATGAGCAGAAGCCCTAAGAGGCCCATGCGCACCGCCAGCTTTTTCTCCGGAAACTGTGTGTTCTCTTCTAAAACCTGCTTTGTGATCGGTATAACCGTGAATACCTTTATAAAGTTTTTCATCGCCCGGATTATTACCCTTGAGTGACTCCTCGCCTTGCTTAAACACCCGCTCTCGGATAGCCCTCGCATCTTTGGTAAACTCTGTCTCTAGCTTGTGAACGAGAAGCAAGAAGCGGAATCATATGTAATTGCGTGGAATTTCGACAAAACATTGGATGGGATCTGAGACCCCACATTCTTCACCTTTGACGAAATTCATCCACCTTCCGAACCCTTGTTGAATCCACTAATTACCAAAGAAGGCTTCTTCCAAGAAAAGAGTGCTCCAGATAAACCTAATGAAACAGAATTTGCTGGGGTACCAGAAACCTCATAAGCTGTAGCCCCTTTGATGCCAACAGAGCCTGCACATGTCAAGACCGACATGTAAGACCTTACACATGCTATTCCCATAAAATTCTTGCAGAAAATATGACAGCGGGTGTGAGATGTGCTATGGATCAGCACGAATCCCCCATTTCGTAGCGTAGTTTAAAACATGTTGCGCTGCGAAACTACAAAAAGGCTTTATGCGCATCAAACTGATGTGAGCAGTTTTGAAATTTTGGCATTAGAATTTTCAGTGATAACACGAAGGACAGGGGAGGACTGGATCGCCAAAAGACTAGATCATTTCCTGTTATCCGAGTCTTTAACTTCCAAAGCACCTATTCTCAGACAGTGGGTTGAGGAAATAGGGAATTCGGATCATTTCCCTGTTTTTTTGGACCTTACTTTTCCTCCCCCTAAACCTCCTGCCCCTTTTAAGTTCAATCCATCTTGGCTCCAAGACCCTTCTTACAGTAACCTGTTTAAGGAAACTTGGATTCACCCTGTTCACAATACAGGAGAGGATAAGTGCTTCTTGTTCATGGAGAATCTCAAAAGACTGAAGAAAGCTACAATCTCCTGGGCAAAGGACAGGAAACTGAAACAAAATGAAGAACTGAATAGAATCAGGGAGGAGCTGAAGCAGATGGAAAGCATTGAGGAAGATGGATATTCCTCGCAGGCCTCAAAGGACAGAATCCTTCATCTGGAGAAGCTGCAAAACAAAATCCTCTTGGACAAGGAAGAAGAGTGGAGGCTTAAGAGTAGGGCAATTTGGCTAAAATCAGGGGATGAAAATACTAGTTTTTTCCATAACTTTGCCAAAGGCAGGAAATCTGCAAATACTATTTGGAGACTTAAAGATGAAGAAGGGAGGGAAGTCAACTCCTTTCCAGAGCTCTCTGGTTTAGGACAAAGACATTTCCAGAAAATTTTCTCTGATCCGGGAGAGGCTACCATTGCAGAAGTCATAAGAACAGCACAATGCTTTCCAAGATTCATTGAGGAGGATGAAGCAGAAGAACTTACAACTCCGGTATCCAAGGAGGAGGTTGAAGCAGCCATGAAGCTTATGGGCAAGGATAAAAGTCCAGGCCCTGATGGCTGGACCATAGAACTTTTTCTCCATTTTTTTGATCAAATAGGCTCCGAAATTACTGAGGTAGTAGAAGAGTCAAGACAGAAAGGAGAAGTCTACAGACCTTTCAATTCTACCTTTATTGCTCTCATACCTAAGAAGGATGATCCGGAGAGTTTTGAAGACTTCAGACCAATCTCCCTGTGTAATTGCATTTACAAGATTATTGCAAAGGTTATTGCTCTCAGAATTGTCCCTATCCTGTCAAGAAATATATCAATGGAACAATTTGGTTTCCTGGATGGAAGACAAATTCATGAAGCCATTGGAGTAGCCCAGGAGGTTATTCATAGTGTCAGACTGAAGAAAAAGAAGGGAGCGGTACTCAAAATCGATCTCTCTAAAGCATATGACCGAATAAGCTGGCTCTACCTCCGGATGCTGCTAACTCATGTGGGCTTCAACTATTCTTTTATTAGCTGGATTATGGGCTGCATCTCAAATGTCAGTTTTGCAGTACTGATCAATGGAGCAGCATCCTCATTTTTTAACAGCCAAAGAGGCCTCAGGCAAGGTTGTCCGTTATCTCCTCTCCTGTTTCTTCTTGTGGCAGAAGGGCTAAGCAGATTGATTCACAAAGCCAGAAGAGAGGAGAAGGTAAAAGGTATTGAGGTAGCAATTAATCTTTTCATCACTCATTTACTTTTTGTCGATGATATATTGATTTTCACCAATGGATCTTTCAATGAACTTAAGGAGTTAAAATGCATTTTCGATCTATTTCTGAAAGCTACTGGAATGCAGATAAACTCTAGGAAATCTCAAGTCTGTGTGGCAGATTTTGAAAGAAGAGAAAGGAATAGAATGGCTAATCTATTCCCTTTCCCCCTTCAGCCTCTGGACTCCCCTTTCAAATATCTGGGTTTTTGGCTAAAGCCAGCAGCATATAAAAAAGAGGACTGGAACTGGCTTATAGCAAAGATAGAAGCCAGAATTTCACACTGGAGCTTCAGGTGGCTCTCCAGAGCTGGCAGATTGACCCTTATCAAATCAGTACTGTTAGCCATCCCAGTATACTGGGCTGCTTTGACTTGGATCCCCAAAGGAGTGATGGAGAAAATCAGAAGAATTTGTTGCAGATTTCTATGGGCAGGAACAAATGAGTCCTCGGTTTTACCCTGGGTAGCCTGGGACAAAGTGGCTAGACCAAAAGATTGGGGAGGATGGGGAATAAAAAGACTCCCTGAGTTCAGCCTCTCACTAGCAGCTAAATCAGGTTGGAGATTAATAACTATGGAGAATCTATGGACAAGGGTGGTGAAAAGAAAGTACATCGATCCAGTCCCTTTGGAAGATTGGATTCGGAGTCAAGATAAGAAGATAAAGAATATTTCAGCCATCTGGAAGGCCACGGTGGAAGCCTTTTCAGTGATTGAGCAAGGATTAGCTTGGAAAGTGGGAGATGGAAGACAGATCAGAATTGGCAGAGATCCCTGGGTAGGATGCAATGAAGCTTTTGCCTTGTCACCAGGGTTTCTTAGACACCTTGACAGCATAGGAATTACCTCATTAAATCAGGTGGAGAAAGTTGGCCAGTCTACCTTTTGGGGACAGGCTTGGCAGAGTGATGAAGACTTAGGAATAAATGTCAGATGGAAGAACGAGTGGGAGGCTTTCATCAAAGAATTGCAACGCTCAAATGTCAGGATAAAAGATGAACCAGATCGCTTGATGTGGGCTCAAGGCAAAACTGGGGACTATTCCCCAAAAGATGGATACACTTTCTTAATGGGAAAGAAGGGCTGGGGAGTACCAGACTGGTGGGCAAAAAACATATGGAAACTCAAATGCCCAGCAAAGGCCAGGCTCTTTCTATGGTGCATTTTAAAAAGGAAGGTCCCAACCTGGGAAATATTACAAGCCAGGTTTCTAGTTGGGCCTGGGCGATGCCCTTTATGCAAGTCTGAAGAGGAAACCATCAGTCATCTTTTCACAACCTGTGCAGTCACAAAAAAGATATGGGAGGAGGTTACTGTCTTGCTCAAGGTAAAAGCTCAGTGGGGTCATGATCCTCTGGAAGAAGCCTGGAGGAAATGGTGGCAAAACTACCCGGAGGGGAACATGAGAAACTTGCCCCTTATCTTCTTTTGGGGAGTTTGGCTTGCTAGAAACAAAAGTCTGTTTCAAGACAAGGACACCCCCACTTCCGTCACTGCTATCAATGTTGCTGCTATATACTCTGCCATTCCGCCCCCTGAAGCCAAAAATCCTAAAATTAATCAAAAGCCAATCAATATACAGGAGGGCATTCCGTGGGCTTTTTTTGATGGGGCATCCCAAAACAATAAGGCTGGAGCGGGCTTGTGCATCCACATAAATCCTGAACACTCTTTAAAAGCATCTGTAGGGCTGGGTACAGGCACAAATAACTATGCTGAATTGTCTGCTTTGCGCTATCTCTTATGCTGGCTTCTTCACAGAAATATCTACACAATACAAATCTTTGGGGACTCACTAAATGTCATAAAATGGGTCAATGGAAATGCATCTTGTCAAAATCAGATTTTGAAGACTCTTGTTGAAGAAATTTCTTTTTTAAAGGCATCTTTTAATAAGTTTACCATCTGCCACATTTACAGGGATAAAAATGAGGAAGCAGACCAGCTTTCTAAGGCTGGTCTACAACAGGATTTGGGCAGCTGGACAGTAGAAGAGATCAGACAGGGGCAGTCATACATTACACATCAGCCCCCTTATGCTCTGCCACAATGATCACAGCACTTATATTATTTTTTGACAGCAGTCTTCTCGGCCATTTTTGTTGGTTTTTATGTTCACAGTCTCTACACATCATCTCACGGTTTCTTTTTCTTTCTTCATGAGCTATATCAACAGAAAACAGACTTTCATATATGCAGTTTTATGTTTTCGTTTAACTTAGACTCTTTATAATTTTTGTAAGGGGTTGTTTTCCTTCGTCGAAGGAGACCCCAGAGCCTGAATGTTATTTCAAGTGATGTTTATATGCCTCCAGCCGGGAGGAAGACTGTACATGATTTTTGTACAACAGCAGTAACAGCTCTCAATGAAGAACAAAACAGCAAACAAACGAGCCATTTGATCGGCTCAAGACCTCATCAGAATGTAAACTTTTTATAGTTTCTTAATAAAAAGTTTTGATTTTTTCTTCGGAAAAACTCATGGATATAAAATTCTAGAGTAATTGGTTTTGATGAAGGAATAATTTACAAGTTGATATCTCCCCTTGCTCAAGCTTTGGTTCACATTGAAGTCAGCCCATGTCAACTTTGGCATAGAATATTTGGTCATCTCCATTCCAAAGTACTTCCAAATCTAAGTTTTATAGTAGATGGAATCCCTGAATTGAAAGAAGATTACAAAGGAGTATGCAATGGATGTGCATTAGGCAAGAACACCAAGAGACCATTTGGAAGAAGTGCTTCATAGTCAAAAGAAATATTGGATCTTTTTCATTCCAATTTTCATGGACCTATGACTCCTAAATCACTTGGAGGTGATCTATATTATTTCACATTTATAGATTATCATTCAAGAAAAACTTGGGTTTACTTAATGAAATACAAGGACTAAGTATTTACTAAATTTCAAGAATTCAAAGTTGAAGTAGAGAACCTTACAGAAAGAAGAATCAAGATACTAAGATCTGATAATGGAGGAGAGTATACATCCAAGGAAATCGTAGCTTTCTATAGGGAGTCTAGGATTAAGAGGGAGCTAATAGTTCCATATAATCCCGAACAAATGGAGTTGCAGAATGAAAGAACCAATTCATTGAAGAAAGTGTAAAAGAAATGTATCATGATCAAGATATACCAAAATTTCTGTGTGGATAAGCCATGAAGACAACTGTGTACATTACAAATCAGAGTCCCCACGAGGCACTAAATAACAAAAATCTCAAAGAAGTATTATCTGGGAAGAAACCAACTATGGATCATCTTTGAATCTTTGGTTGTCCTATATATATTCATATACCGAAGGATAAAAGAAAGAATTTGGACCCTTCAGGCATGAGCGGAACATTTGTTGGCTACAATTACTCTTCTAAGGCCTATAAGATCTACATAGAGGAAGGACATCATATAGAATTTATTCGAGGTGTTATATTTGATGAAAGTATTGCATTCAAGAAATAAAAGGAACTTCCTATGGACTCTGATGATGAAGAAATTCCATTATTTCAAGAAAACGTTACCCAGGAAGAAGAATCTAATAATAAAGATGAAGGTCCCAATGAACCTATTTAACATGTGGTCATCCCAAAATAAACAAAGAGACCTATCTGGTTGAATTCTACACTACTTGATGCAAAGGGTCATGGATCATCTCAAGGCACATTTAGGGAAAGCAAGAAGCCCAAACGATATTCTGGGTCATGCAACCTACATAACAAAAATAATAGAAGCAAATCCATCCACATTTGAATAGGTTTTCAATCATGATGAATGGAAGGATGCCACGAATTAAGAATGTCAATCTATAATGAATAATGGAGTTTGGGAGATCATATCTTGGCCTGAAGACAAATATGTGGTAGCTTCCAAATGGATCTATAAGATCAAACATTCAAAATATGGAAGTATTGAGAAGTATAGGGAAATATTTGTGGCTAGGGGCTTCTCTCAACAGGAAGGCATCGACTATGAAGAGACATTTGTTTTGACAACAAAGTATAAAACTATATGCTTATTGTTCTCTTTAGCAGCATCAACGGGATGTAACATCCACCAAATAGATTGCAAGACTACATTCCTGACTGGCACAATTGATGAGGAAGTCTGTATAGAACAACCCTTGGGATTTTAAGTTAAATACAAAAAGGCATATGTTTGTAGATTGAAGAAGGCATTATATGGACTCAAGAAAGCATTAAGGGCATGGTATGCTATGATGGATTCATACCTACAAATATTAGGCTTCAAAAAGAGTTATGTTGATCCAAAACTTTATATTAAGGTTGTGAAGGGAGAATTGGTAATCATTCTTTTTTATGTATATGATATTCTCTTGATAGGTGTAGAAGGTTGAACTAAAGAATGCAAGGAGCAACTAGTAATAGAACTTGACATGAAGGATCTAGGGCTAATGCACTACTATTTGGGATTAGAAGTTTGGCATTGAGCTGATGAGATCTATCTAGGTCAAGGAAATTATGTGATCAAGATGTTGAAGAGTTTTGACATGATGGATTGCAAACCAATGACAACCCCAATGATCACAAACCTGAAAAGATTGAGTTTTGAATCAAGCCTTGTGGATCCTTGCAGGTTTAGACAATTGATTGTCTCACTAATGTACTTGGTGAATACTCAACCAGACATATGTTTTGTAGTAAATGTTCTCAGCCAATTCCAAGTGGAGCTTAAGGATGATCATCGGATAGCAGCAAAACATATACTTAGATATCTGCAAGGAACCATCCACTACTACCTGAAATATAATAGGATGAATTATGTCCACTTTATGGGATATATAAATTTTAACTGTGGAGGTAGTGAACAAGATGGAAGGAGCACTATAGGAGTATGTTTCTGTTTGGGATCCTCCATGATCTCATGGATGAGCATAAAGCAAGATATAATTTATTTGAGTAGTGTTGAGGCTGAGTATATTGCAGCCTGTGAAGTAAGCAAAGAAGCGGTATGGTTAAGGAAGCTACTATCTGAACTATTTGAAGGACCAATGGACCCTACAATGATACATTATGATAACACTAATTGTATTCGATTTTCTGAAGACCTAGTGTTTCATGCAAATATAAAGAATATCAACAACAAGTAACACTACATTCGAAAGCTAGTATAAGATGGTGTATTGCAGCTACAGTATATCTCCACCAAATGCAATATCTTCCTAATAAGAAGCTTGTGTATTTGAGATTCAAGCTTGGTTTGGTTGATGTATCCTCCCTTGTTGAGAGTCAGAGATAGGAACATCATTCTTTTCTTCACTTCAGAAGACAGAATGGACGATTATGTAAGCATATGACATCCAATACTCTTTGAGGATGAGGTAGGGAATTCAACACAGTAGTAGTCATGGACCGATATTCTTTGAGGACTAGCTATCCAAGATAAGAATAGTCCAAAGAAGTTCATACTCTGTGAACACCCAGGTGGGGTATGTACGTTTTGAGAAAATGATGATGGTGTCTATAAATCATTGGTCTCACTAGCGTTGTGCTCTGATCTTATGGAGAGATAGAGTTGTTATTCAAGGCCTTTCTATGTGACAATGCTCGTTGATATGATTCTAAATAGGTGGGTTACCAATCTGACTCTTCTTATGAGACATCATCAGATTTAGAATGTCCATGTAACATTTATGAATATATCCCTAATTAAGAGGGATTGTCGAAAAATGTGTAACTAGGTGCGGTCTTCATAAATATGAAATTTACTTTTGATTCTTGTAAATTGTAAAATGAGAAAAAAATAATAATATTATTATTATCGGAGGATGGGTTTTATGCTCAAAGTCTTTTATGTTATAGGTCAAGAACCCATTGAGTGCTACTAAGGTTTGTCCTAGGTCAAGAAGTCAAAAGAGTCATTATCATAAGTTGAAGACGCCTTCACGAACATTATAAGTTGTAAAGAAAATTATCTATCATTAAATTTGTCAAAATACCCTTCAAGACTAAGTTGGCCTAAAAGGAGGAGCCACGTCCACCTTGAAGAGCATATAAAGAGGAAAATAGACCTCCTTAAAGCACATTCATCACTCACTCTTTCTAGCAAAGAAGAAGGAAAAATAAGGCAGTGAAGAAGGAGAAGTACAAAGAAGACTTTGGTTTGGGCTATTTCTCTCTCACATGTGCAAAGGAAGGCTAGGGTTTCTGTAGAAGATCTAAGGTTTTCCTCTACAAGTTCGATCTTCATGGAGAGAAGGAGAGAAGGTCAAGCAAATGTCACACAAAGCCATTCTCAAGCTCTAGAAGTCAGAGAAGGTATAAGGAATTCATAGAAGGCTAAAAGAATCTCACATGTGTGGTAGCAACTTCTAAAGGGCCGAAAATTTTAAGTTTGTAGTGGAGTCTGAAATTCTGCAGTTGGAGGTCGAAGTGGTGCTACTAGAAGATATTTGACTAGGCTTGACTTAGAAAAGGAAATCACATCATCCCAAAAGGTTGGAATTGGCCTTGGAGGGTACTGGTCTTGGTCTAAAGTTATTGGAATTTGTTAATTGAAGAATCTATAAGGAAGAGAATATATTTAAGGGTTTTCCTCTTAAGTGGAGAGGTTTTGGCCTTGGCTTGTAGCCTATGTTCTATGTTCTTGTTCTTATTTGTTTTGGTATTTGTTGGATGATACACAAACATAATAATAATAATATAAGCTAATAAGTAAGATAAGTAAAAATACCTCACAAGCAGTTATCAAAGAAAGATAAATCACTCTAATCATTTCCCTATAAATTTCTCAACATTAGTCTTCTACAATGAACTCTAATGAATTCTTCCTCTTCACAATCTTATGAGGTACATAAAGAATTGTAATAAGTTTAACAATAACCATGAAAATTTCATTTCAACAAGGGGCTTACACATAAGATTCATTATGTATATGTTATGAGACCTTATGTGATTGAAAAATTTGTACAAAAGAAGATGAATATTGTGACAATGCACTCATTTTGTTTGCAATTATGGTAATGCATTTTCTATTCATATTGTGGAGAGGAAACTAAACTAGTAATGACAACAACATCATCACCTTTTGTTGCATGAATTTATAAAGTGGTTGCACATCATCATTCATAGCAATAAAATGGAGAGGCCAAATTATCCCTTTTAATTGTTTATGCCTAACCTTTTAATATCTCATAATAATAATAACAATAAAAATAATGCTTACAACAAAAATGAAGATAAAATAATGTAGCATATATATATCAAAAATTCTTGAAATGAAAACAAAGATAAAAACTGTGTAGTATAATTTTATTTATACTACATAATTTTCTCTTTGCTTTTGTTGTAAACATTGTTGATATCCATGTATTCTTTAATACACACACGCACAATGATTTTAGTTGATATTAATAAAACGTATTTTGTGTAAACCGCTACATGTCGATACAAATTCACACCTCTAAGATTATGGTGACCTCTATGCATGACATCCACATAACTTTCAAATATTGGTGCCCAATAGAATGTTCCAACAATGGAAATATCTACTAAACAATCAAACACTTCTAAATTATATGAAAATTTCAATGGCTCATCTTTAGACATGCAAGGAAAGTTTTCATTATAAATATGGATATTTACACCTACCTTTATGGAAAAATCAATTGGATTTGTGTTATACACCAAAATATAGTCCATTTGAATGAATTTATTTATACCAATCTTGAAAAAATGACCATCTCTTAATAAGGGAGTCACATCTAAACATGATCCCTTATAAAACCCTCACCTAGTGACTACAATGTAATGCTTTTAGTGATACTCATAAGACCCACTCAAATATAGCGATGTTTTTATTTTAGTTAATGAAGGATCATCTTACATAAGATTGTTAGGCTTATCTGCATAAACCATATTAACATGAAAATAATCATACATGCTATGTGCATATGTGTTATTGGTACCAAAAATATAAAGGATTGGATCATTTTGGATAATATATGGTTAATTAATTAGAGCATAAATTCAACCACTAATTATTAATAAATTTTAAGTGCTAGATTGGTCCTTAGCTGGAGTAGGTAGACAATTGGTAACAATAATCTTGAGATAAGTGTATATTATTGATTCCTAGACATCATTTTTTCATTCATGGAGACTCATATACTTTGATATTGGAAGCAAGAGTGTAAGAGTGATATAATAAATTATGTCATCTATTGGTCGTGTCAACAAGCTTGAGATCAATTCAAATAATGAGCTTCTCTTTGTTTCAAGATTACTATAATATTCTCTACTGGACAAGGCCAACCACATGAAGGTGGAAGCTCATATAGCCAACACCTCCCCGCCTCACATAACTCTGAATATTCCCAATACCCAATTTATCTACTATAAACTATTTGAAAGCAACATACTAAGAATCAAGCATATATAGAGATTACCAAGAAAAATTTATTTAAGTTAAATGAAAGAGAATAAATTTGCAACTGAAAACATATAAATACATACCTTGTACATTACAACATTTTGATATCATTAATATTCTTCTTCATCCAACTCAACATTTATTCCATCTAGCTAGAAAATGATGTTGAAACAATTAGCCATTTCAGCATCATCATCAATGTCATCATTTGGTTCAAGTTCTTTATCTAGTCTTACATCATCAATATCATCTCCATTGAGAATATTTTCTCAAACATCTCCTTGAACTTCTTATACATCTTTGTGATCTAAGACATGATCAACTAACTGCTCCTCTACATCGTAATCTTCTTCAATATTATCATCTTCTTCTACTACATTATACTCTATTGGCCTTCCTCTTAGATCATATCTAGGCGCATATGACCAACCCACTCTACTTGGAACATATGAGTAAAAGACCTATTCACATTGGCTTGGAAGAACATAATGATCTTATCCTGACTAAAATGACCTTTTATTGACCATGGTAAATCCATTATCATGTTGAATAATAGTTCTATCAAGATTATGTTCATTCATTTATAGCCTATACCATTTCACGTCAAACATAACCAATTTGAAGGAATCAAAGTCACACTCAAGTATGTCATCCAAATACCCATAGTATCGATTTTCAAAGACTTGTGGACATGTGTCACTTCTAGAGGAAACATTAATGACCTAGAAGACTGTAGTTATCCCATAATCATAAGTTTTCCTCTTTTGATCCAACTTTTGGATGTGAAATTTACGACCATTGTACCACATAGCCTTGTGATGTTTCAACCGCAATATTCCAAACACATAAAAAAGGCATTGTAAATTAATAAACATATTCATAAATACAACTAAAAAAAATATATGGAAAAAACACACCTGTATTCACATTAATAATATATTTATAAAATAACTTAATAAAATATTGCAGGCCGGTGAAAATGCATGCATGCATATTTATCTTTCAAACCATTTTCTAAATCAATTTCTCTCTACATAAGATTGACATCTCAAGTATGACGAGCTTCTTTAACCAATGTAGACACTTATTGCCATGATAACGTACCATGATATAGTTCACATCTTTCAATCCATGGCTCCATCTAATCAATATTGTTTGCAATGTATAAATGTAGTGCAACCCATTCTTAACCAACTATATCAAAAAATCATACTTCACCAATAGATATAAGTTACCATGGTCAATATTCATAAGTGATAAAATAATAACAAATAAATAAGTATGATATACACAAAAATGAATACACACACACACACACATTAAATATTTAATTACCATTCACTTCTGTCATTCTACCTTTCCCCAATATGTGTTCCACTTCAATTTTTTTGATGGAATTTACATCCCACATGTGATCCACATGCATTTGTGTTGTTAATATAGGAATATGCTAGCTAATATACACCATAGATTGATATGCCATATATCCCTACACCATATAACCCTTAGGACATGCTCTTTCTCTAACCAAAGCCTTCAATGATTTCAAGTGCCTCTCCACCACCCACATTGACCTTGTGTGTATAGGTCAACACCATTCAATCTCCTCAACTTGGTGTATGAGGTAGTGTTCTTGTGAACTTAAAAATGCTAGAGGTAAATACTTTTGCATTTCACACATTAGCTGAGTAATTTCTCTCTTACAATATATCGTTTTATGTATTTCTTTCAATCTCAACGATCTACAGATGATGCAAGAAAATCACATGTTTCACAAAACATAATATATTACATTACAATTAAAACACATGTCATCAAGTTGATCAATAACTAATTGAAAAAACACTCGACATATTGTATTTTGGACTTGTTTCGATGTTTATTCCTCTAGTCCCACACTTAGCCATTGTGTATCTCTTCTCAATCCTCCTACCTAGTACGAGTTGTGAATACATGAACTCTCCTCCAGATGATGAGCACTACCTATCCATGAGCCTCATTGATGAAATCTCACCTTCCTTGACTTGTGCACTTAGTCCTCTTTAAGGTCATCTCCTACCAATTCACATTGAGAACCTTTAAATCATAGTCACCTAACCCTTGTTGTATGCATGGACTCACTATACTGAGTTTTAAGAATTCTTCCCTGTATAGTGCATGAAGAATTTCTAGTGGCCCTCTCCAAAAGAAAATTGCACAATACAAGTTCTCTTCCCTTCCATAGTGTAGTGACACCTTCTTGGCTTAGTAACTTGATCTTATGTTGCTTGCCTTAGCCAATTGCACAATTTCCTCTTCCAATGAGCCCTCTTGAGTGAATAGTCAGCCACTGTAGAAGCAAATTCTACTAACATAGGAGAATTCCCCTCAATGATAGCACATGTCATAGTTATAGTGCCTAGTGTTGCCTTCTTTGCTGATTGGAACTCCTCACCATGCCATTCCTTATTTTTCTTATGGTCTTGTCCCATGTCACAGTTCTAGTGGATATTGATGCATTTCTAGATCACTATTGAAGAAAATTGTACCCTTCCTCAAGTTTTCCCCTCAGTCATAATGCATGCTACAGTTTTAGTTAGCGAACTATTAACCCTTGTCCACTAGAATCACTAACTGTGTAGTCACTGAGTCTTGCCCTACCTTCCTAGCGCATATCACATTTATAATCCATAGTCACAATCTCCCTTAGTCACTGTGAAGGTCACCACATTGTCTCTTGCACTTTTCCACTACACTAGATCTCGAGGAGCCCATTTTTATAGTGCATGTTTTAGTTATAGTGAGAAATGGTGCCTTACTAAACCACTTGTGAGCTCAATTATGCCATTCCTAGCAAACCCTTCTTCAGTCCTTACATAGACCCATCACAAGAAACTTCTTCCATGAGAAAAGTAGGGATATAATAGATGATTTCAAGAATGACCTTGCCTCGTCATGAGTGAACTTCATTTGCAAGTGTACCATCTAAACAAGGCGAGGTGAGGCTCAAGGAATATGTCAAGGAGAAGGAACAAAGAAGCACTTATAGAAAAGGAGCACAAAGAAGAACATCATGAAGACATGAAGCAAATCCTAGATCATGACATAATAAAGACATTGCATGATAACTCAAAAGGTCTTAATGATTATCCAAGAACCTTTGGAGGGTGAAAATGAAGAACAAGCATATTTTTCATGAAGATTGAACATAAAGAAACAAGAAGAGCAGCTTAGAATTACTACATCATCATGAAGCTCCATGTCATCATTGTCAAGTTTTGGCTTGTGAAAGTGTCATCACAATGTCATATGTGTCAACGTGTCTTTCCACATGATGTGGAATGTAATTATGTATTATCAAATGGAAAATGAAAAAATGTAAATATGTGGAAGTTCAAGAGTCAATAGAAGTTCAACGGTCTTTTGGGAGTCCAAGATTCATGAGGGTAGCTCAAGATTCATAGGGGATATGAAAGGTCATTCCTCTTGTTATAAAAGAAACCTCATAACTCAAGAAAAGGGCCTTTGGAGGCTTATGCTTTGGAGAGCTAACTTTGGCTTCTTTAGCTTGGCATAGGATAGATGATCATTCCTTGGAGAAGAAATACGTGACTTAATGTTCCACTATTGGAGCTATTATTTCACCATTGTAACTGTGTACTTGGATATTTCACTTAATAATCCAAAGCTCATTGAGCCAACAAATTTTTCATGCATGTATCATGAATGTTGTAAGACTCTTCTTTAGATGTTTGTGGTATATGTTATGTTCATATGTAGTAATAAATTGAACTACTTCATTGACTTCGGTGATTATCTTGTTGAATGTGTGTTATATTTTCTATAATAATTGTTGTGTTTATGTGAAATATTTCATTGGATAACTAATGATTCTTTCCTTGCTCTCATGTGCCTCTCTTAGCATAGTACTATTAATTTCCTTCTAGAGACTCACTCTTTATTCTCCTCTTGTGAAATCCTCCTTTTACACATTGCAATTATTGCTTCATAGTGTCAACTTACTTGTTGATTTCAAAGGTTACGTGCAAACTCTCTTATATGACTCATTATATCCAAGGCAAACCTTAGAGTTGTGGTGGATGAGTCGATACTCCGAATGGGGATCCTACTCCAAATAGTGTGAGGTCTAATTGGGAATTCACATTGGGAAGACCCCTAGTATGTTGGCAGTATCCAACATTGTCAACATTTTGACGCTAGAAGGAGTGCGAGATGAAAAGCTATGCCCCTTGAGTCTATTTTTAACCTATTATCTTAAATGGTTCATTCCCAAATCACGATCCCAGGATGTTATTCCAAGGAGCTTAATTTTACCATCCCCATAGATATTATTCATTACTTGTCTCAATTTAAGTTTGATGGCGAGGATGGACTAACTATCCTTGAACATGTGTTTCAATTTTCTCATTTTTGTCTTTCTAATGGAATACATTTTAAGGATGTCATGGCCAAACTGTTCACCCTTACATTTGAAGGTCGAGTCAAAAAATGGTGTCATACATTATAAGTTGTTTCTATCCATTCATTTGAGCAACTTGTTAAGGAGCTTCGTGAAGCCCTTGACAAGTATGATTATCAATATGTATGTGATAGAATTGATCAATTTAGAATGAATTTAGGTGAATCTTTAGAGGGTTTCTGTAATCAATTTCTTTGCCTTTGTTGTGAGTTTCCTAAAGAACATTTTGACTATAGTTTGGTTAGCAAAAATTCTTAGAGTTTGATTCTTCTCTGTGTCAAATATTTTAGATCTGAACCCTTGGATGTTTCCACTGTTCCAAATTACATTGAGCATAAAAAACCCCAAATTTATGAGGAGGAACCTACTATTCCTTTTATTCCTTGTCCTCCTTTTTCAGTACCAATTTGGGTTCCTCCTTGTGAGGATGTTGAAGTTGGGAAATCTATAAATCAAAATTGTTGATCCATCTTCTCCACCTTCAGCTACCCCCCATGATTTAGATACAATGGAAGAAATCTTGGAGTGGTTCATGAAGCCTAAGTTGAATACTAATCCCTTGAATTTTCAAGATGATATTAACTCTCATAACTTTAGCCTTGAATCTAATTTGATCAAAAGTATGATTTTATCAAGGGATACCCTTCAACCTCTGCCATCCATATTTCCTGATTCCATTTTCCTTAATCTGATTGATCAACCTACTTCAACTCTTAATGATGTTCAACCTATTGTTTCAAGTAGTAAACAAGAACAAGGTAGTTGTATTTCACATATAGAGGAGAAAAGTGTTGGAGATATGTCCTACCTTTCTTCCCTCTTTCATGATGATAATTTTGCATCTTTGGTTGATCACTGATCTTGTAGTCTTGATAACTTATTATCAAATGGTTCTAATCCTTGCACTCAAGTTGAGACTTTGGAAAACCACCACCTTGACATCCATGTTTCCACTAATGTATGTGGTGATGAGTACCTTTTCTTCTTCAAGGGATTTAGACTTGAAAATATTGATCCAAAATATATTTCTCATAGTTTACAATCTCCATTTATGGGTTGGGATACTCTTTCAATTCATAATGATCTTGAGATTCCTCTAATTCATACATCTTCAGATGACAATCCTAAAGAGGTAATTTGTCAGGATTTTGAAACTTTGGTATACCATGTTGGAGAAAAGGAAAGGTTAATTTGAATGTCACATTGGTATGATTTTCTTTGACCATTATTTTGATATAATGATATTGATCCATTGTGCTCACAAACTGAACCTAATTTAGTTATAACTGGTTCTCCTCCTCCTGATTCTTTGCATCCTTCCTCACCTCTAAGACACTATTCATTGTACCTAGATATGTTTGATAAGTTTTTTATACCAACAATTCCTATAAATTATTTAAATTTTTATCTGGTTGGTCATGGTTGCAATAAGGTACAGGATGGTGTGATCCTATAATTAGAGGATGAAAATTTTGAATCTAAAATTCATGATTTGTTCAACTGTAAATCTTTCATAGGTAAGGAGGAAGATGTTCCAACTCTATATGATCAAGGGAGTTTCCGATCAATCCATTTAAATTCTCTATCCATCAAGATTATGATATTCCTAATATTAAATATGATCAAACCAATGGCACTAATAATTTTTTCATTAATACATATGATGATAGTGGTGCATGTCTACCTATTGATTTTTCTAAGCCACCCAAATTTGACGATCCACCATTAGAAAGTTTAGATACCTGTCAGGAGGTTGAGACACTTTAGCCTCTACTGATGGTTATGTCAGGTTATCACAATCCTGTTGAGATCTTTGAACTAAGTTAGATCCATATTTTCACACATAGTTCTTTCTTTAACATCTATCCATTGGGTGCGAGTTCATTCATAAAAAAAAATTAGTGTTTCCAAGTTAATCTTCTTAATCCTCAAGATATACCTTCTAATCAGGTAAAGGATTCTTGTTTGGTTAGCCCTTTTCATGTGAATCTCTTTTATTAGACCAAGGGTTGGAGAGAACATATTCTAAAGATCCTTATAGTTTCAAAGCCTTTCATTTTTATTATCAACACAAAGGTCATTTTTGGTTGGAGGTTTTCTCTCCATCAAACTCTTCCGTGATCAATCATCTTCTTATCCCTTTTGTGTATGTCATGAATTTAATCATTTTTCTAGCACCATCCCTCTTCTTGACTGCTAGTAAATTCTTGAGTCATTTGGAGGACCAAAACCCTTGTGTTGACACAAAAATTGGGTCTGATGTGGCACATGTTTCCAATCTTTTTTCAACTCAATATCCTGATTGGTTTCCTAGATTTGCAATGTCAATGATTGTTTTAAGTCCCTAAATTTTCACATTTCTGGTTTTGCATGTAGACGAATGTGAAGGGAACCAATACAAAATTGAGAATCTTATGTGTTAATCAACCAATACAATCATAACACTGGAGATTCTCTTTGTGATTTGAATGTGTTAACTAAAAAATTAATTTCTCATGAGTCTCAGGGTTTTGATTGCTTGTTTTGAATATCAGGATCCAATCACTGAATGGTTAGAGAAATCTTACTTGGAAATCTCCTATGCTAATAATAAGCTTAAATATTTTATGATGTTTGCTAATAAGGACAACACAGATGAAGTTGCATTCACAACAAGATTTCGTGATTTATTTATTTTTTGTTCTGAGCGAAAAGTAAAGTTAAATTGTTATAATTAGTTGTTATGGAACATCTTTCTGGCATTAGCCACGACCTTCAGTTCATTGTGACAGTTTTCCATGCAGTTATATTTTCTTTTGTACATTGCTTTATATTTCTTTTAATTGTCTACATATTTTTGTTTGTAGGTTGGGAACTATGGTGGCTCCATTGGAAAATTAATTATAGTTAGCCCTAACCTTCTAGATGGTTAGGTTAGAAGTAGGTCTAGTTTCATTATAGTTTTCCTTTACACTCATCCTCCACTTTCTCTCCATTTTCATTTCCATGATTTTCTTATTTTTGTCTCCCATCATTGTTTTTAGTTCATTCCTCCATTTCCATTTCCATAATTTTCTTATTTTTGTCTCCCATCATTGTTTTTAGTTCATTCCTCCATTTCCATTTCCATAATTTTCTTATTTTTGTCTCCCATCATTGTTTTTAGTTCATTCCTCCATTTTCTTTGTTATTTTTATCCTGTTTCGTGTGGTTTTGTTATGCCTTTTATTTCATGTTTTGTTTAATAAGACTTTGCATGAAAACTACTCTCTTTTCGCTTAAAAGACAATATGGTAAAACTTGAAAGGGATGGTTGTGATGACGAACAATGCTTGGCTAATCTATTAACATCTCTATACGGGTTTACACATATTTTTAATTCAATGATGTTTGAATGGAAAATATGATTAATTTGTACAAAAAACCTTTGGTCAAACTATAAAGCCTATATCTATTCTAGGATCTTCATTTCTTAACTCAGTATTGTAATTTTTTTTCTTGTTGATCTGGTTGAGTAAAGAAGGGAAAAGGGAAAATTAATAGTGAGCACATCAATATCAGAGGTATATATACTTGTCTATAAAGGAAAAACCTTTCCTTCTCTCAATATGTTGGGATCCCTCTTCCGCCCTGGTAAAATAATAAGTACCTAAGCACATTTAAACTTATAAATAAATGAAATAAAGGGTGAAAGAAGAGAAAGGCTTCTTGTGCAAAGAGGTAAAGCAAGTAATTTCATCGGGGTATTGTCTAGCCTGACTAGCAGAGAAGTAATACTTGTGTTCTTGAAGTGTCTCTGTCGGGGTATTTTCCAAGCCTACTATTAGCATAACAACACCAGAGATGAAAACTAAGACTCTAATTATCTTAAATTCATAATTACATATTACCCTTCTCTTAGATTGAAACATTTTTTATTTGGCAAGATTTGATAATGAATTTAACTGAGAAAAGGAATAGAGGAGACTATATCAATAATTTGGTCAAATGGGGAAGCTAAGGTAATCCACTTGAGAAATTAATACTTCCTAAAAGACTGATACCTTGCACTTAAGGGTCATACAGGAACAAAGAAGTTGGAGTTATACAAATGTGTCACCATGTGTTGAAGTTGTGATCAACACCCTCCAAAATGTTTCCTACACTTGAATTTTGGAGCCTACTAAAGATCTTGCGATCTATTGTTCCATATTTACTTCATGGTTGATTGATGTTTTTCTAAGAAATCAAGTCTTCTGCTCTAATTATAAGTGTCAATGTCACTTGCTCACATATATTAGTCCTTGATAAATACATAAACTCACCTTTCTTTTGCAATCTTAAGATAGGCATTGTGCAATTCTTGAAACTAAGGCGTGTGTAGTCTCTAGAAATAGAGATTGCACAATGCTCAGTTACAGTGCTTGCACAATCACTGTTGGAAGTGAATGCACATTCCATAAGGACAGTGCACTGCATAACCTATGTTGATAGTCATTGCACAACATTGTTTGACAATTTCTCTCTCACTTTGGTTGCAATTGTACTTCTATTTTAGTGAGTTTTCTCAACTATCACTTTTGCACACTGTTTCTCTCGCAAGTTCCACTTTCACATATGTGATTGTCAATTTTTCTTGCGTTCACTTTAAAAAGTGGCATTTTCATGTTATCTTCACTTTGGCATGTGTCAAATTCAATTTATTTAATTTTTGCAAGTGTCATTTTCACGTTTTCTTAATGTCTCAAGTGTTGCTTCTATCTTTTTTCGCTCCTGTATGTGTTGCACCTTTGTGAATCACTGAGTTATGTATACCACACTCTTGTACATTAGATAATCCTATATATCATGATAATATGCACTATACACATTTCAATAGCTTAGCTCACTTTCTAGTCATAGTTGACACCTCTATTTCAACTTGTGTTCTAAGTGTCATAATGATATGTTTCAACTGTCACACTTCAAAATAAATGTCACTTGTTGTCATTTCAAGGTGTGATTGTATTTCATGAGTCCTGTGCTTTCCCCTTACTCGTGTTGATAGCATTCATGTGTGCGATTGGTGTTTTGGACTTGTTCAAATGCTTTTTCCTCTGGTCCCACACTTAGTCATTCTTGAGCTCTTCTTAGTCCTTTTCCCAATGCAAGTTTGAATACATGAACTCTCCTCTAGGTGATGATAAATACCTATCCATGAGCCTCATTGATGAAATCTCACCTTCCCATACTTGTGCACTAGTCCTTTTTAAGGTTAGCTCCTATCAATGCACATTGAGAACATTCAAAGCATAGTCACCTAGACCTTCTTGTATGCATTGACTCACTGCATCGAGTTTTGAGTAATTCTACCTTGTATAGTACGTCATTTATTATACTTTATCATATAATTCCATTTTATAATTATTTATGCTCTTATGGATAAATATTATTTCTTCTCCTTTACTTTTAATAAATTAATGATTATTATGCATGATTTTACCAATGATGGTTTAATGAATTTGTTGAAACATCACTCACCATTTTAGACTCCAAGAATTTTTTCTAGATTGCAAATTTGATCTCCAACTCATTATTAAATATTCCAACTCAGAGATTCACAGGAATAAGAAGTGACAGTTTTGCATTGAACATTTCGGGAAAATGAAGAAGAATCTAGAAAATCTGAAACATGGGCTTTGTCCAAAACGGACCAAATTAGTTTTGTAATGAGCAATTTTCCCAAATTCAGACTGTATTAAGAGAAACGGAAGGTTCTCCGAAGACAATTTTCTCAGATTTGCTGTTGCAGCCATTTTCCAAATTATTTCAGTTGCAATACCAAATTCAACCTGTTCCTGTTGAATGTTGATGGAGAGATATTTCAAATATGATCTTGCTGATCAATTTGTTTGAAACAATTCAATATTGTAATGGGAATAATTTTGTAATCATCTCTGTTGTAACTTCTCTTTGCTCTCTATGTATTTAAATGAAAACAGAGATCAAAGAGAGGGGGCTAATATGAAGGATAAGATGGGAGAGAATAGAGAGGAGGAAACTTCTTGTCTTTTAGTTCAATTGTAATTTTAATTTACAGAAGCGTGATTCTGAAGAAGGAGATCATATTGTAATGACAAGTAACTTTGATGATTAATACATAACTTGCATTGTAGTTCATTCAGATATTCTAAAGTAGCTAAGTAGTATCTACTGGTGGCTAGGGCCCAGCCTCTGGTGAATCTCACTGTTGTTCCTTGTTTTATACTTTTTCGTTTCCTACAAGTTTATATTGCTTTACAGCTTCGCAGTTGATTTACTTTCGTTAATTTGGATTTCTGGTATTCATTTCATTAATGCACAATTCTAATTTGTTTTATTTATTCATGTCATGAATTGAATTAGTTATCAGTCAAAGAATCATTTCTGGTTAATTAAAGGATAGAGTGTTATTAATTAGATTAAATGCGTTCCTTCTATCCAGTAGTTTAAGTCTAGCTAAAAGAGCTCAGTTAATGCTATGGTGCTCTTGGTTGATTATCATTCGAATTGGTTGATTAAGATTGAATTATGGTTTTGTTTGAGATTAAGTCGTGATGCTTAGATGAATTACTTCCCTTAAAGTTATAGGCTTGAGATTTATGATTGTATCCATTTACTCTTTTATTGAATTTAATAACTTATTTTAAAGCATTACTCTCTAGATATATAGCTTGCACATATTGTGTACACTTTTGGAATAAAAAGACTTATCCAAGTTGATAATTAATGTGAGGCAATTAGGAGTTTTAGAAGACACCTTTTTGAGTTTTTGTTGTTCCCTCTTGGGGATAACACTTTTTTGAGTTTTTGTTGTTCCCTCTTTGGAACAACACTTTTTGTGTTATTGTTGTTCCCTCTTTGGAACAACACCTTTTTTTGCATTTTTTGTTGTTCCCACATTGGAACAACACTTTTTGTGTGTTTTTTTTGTTCCCTCTTTGGAACGACATTTTTTTTGCATTTTTGTTGTTCCCTCTTAGGGACAACACTTTTTGAGTGTTTTCGCTGTTCCCTCTTGGGAGCAACACTTTTTTGAGTTTTTTGTTGTTCCCTATTGGGAACAAGACCTTTTGAGTTTTTTTGTTGTTCCCTTTAGGGAACAACACTTTTTGAGAGTTTTTGTTGTTCCCTTTAGGGAACAACACTTTTTTGAGTTTTTTTGTTGTTCCCTCTAGGGAACAACACTTTTTTAGTGTTTTTCGTTGTTCCCTCTTGGGGACAACACTTTTTGAGTTTCTTTGTTGTTCCCTCTAGGGAACAACACTTTTTGAGTTTTTGCTGTTCCATTTTGGGAACAATGCTTTTTGAGTATTTTTGTTGTTCCTTCTTGGGGACAACACTTTTTTTAAGTTTTTTGTTGTTCCCTCTTGGGGACAACGCTTTTTGAGTTTTTTGTTGTTCCCTCTAGGGAACAACACTTTTCTAGAGTTTTTGTTGTTCCCTCTTGGGGACAACACTTTTTTTGAGTTTTTTACTATTCCCTCTTGGGAACAACACTTTTTAAAGTTTTTTGTTGTTCCCTCTTAGGAATAACACTTTTTGAGTTTTTTACTATTCCCTTTAGGAAACAACACTTTTTGAGATTTTTTGTTGTTCCCTCTAGGGAATAACACTTTTTTGAATTTTTTTTTGTTCCATCTAGAGAACAACACTTTTTGAGTGTTTTTTGTTGTTCCCTCTTGAGGACAACACTTTTTGAAGAGAGAACAACACTTTTTGAGTGTTTTTTGATGTTCCCTCTTGGGGACAACACTTTTTTGAATTTTTTTGCTATTCTCTCTTGGGGACAATACTTTTTGAGTTTTTTTTTTGCTATTCCCTTTAGGGAACAACACATTTTGAGAGTTTTTATTATTCCCTCTAGGAAGCAACAATTTTTGAGTTTTTGTTGTTCCCTTTTGGGAATAGCACTTTTTGAGTGTTTTTGTTGTTCCTTCTTAGGGATAGCACTTTTTTTGAGTTTTTTGTTGTTCCCTCTTAGGGACAACACTTTTTGAGTTTTTTTGTTTTCCCTCTAGGGAACAACAATTTTTTAGTGTTTTTTGTTGTTCCTTCTTGGGGACAACACTTTTTTGAGTTTTCGTTGTTCCCTCTTGGGGACAACACTTTTTGAGTTTTTGTTGTTCCCTCTAGGGAACAACACTTTTTTAGAGTTTTTGTTGTTCCCTCTTGGGGACATCACCTTTTCAATTTTTTGTTGTTCCGTCTTCGGGACAACACTTTTTTGAGTTTTTGTTGTTCCCTCTTTGTAACAACACTTTTTGCGTCTTTGTTGTTCCAACTTTGGAACAACACTTTTCAGTGTCTTTGCTATTCTAACTTTGGAACAACACTTTTGTTTGCATCTTTGATGTTTCAACTTTGGAACAACACTTTTCTGCATCTTTGTTGTTCAAAGTTTGGAACAACACTTTTTTGCGTCTTTGTTGTTCCAACTTTGGAACAACACTTTTCTGTGTTTTTTCTATTCCAACTTTTGAACAACACTTTTCTAAGTTTTTGTTGTTCCCTCTTTGGAACATCACTTTTTGCATTTTTTTTGTTCCCTCTTAGGAACAACACTTTATTGCGTTTTTGTTGTTCCATTTTTGGAACAACACTTTTGTGTGTTTTTGACACTTTTCAGCGTTTCTGTTGTTCCCTTTTGGGAACAACACTTTTCTGCATTTTTGTTGTTCCCTTTTGGGAACAACACTTTTGTGTGTTTTTGCTGTTCCATTTTGGGAACAACACTTTTCTACGTTTTTGTTGTTCCAACTTTGGAACAACACTTTTTCTGTGTTTACTATTCCAACTTAGGAACAACACTTTTTGTGTTTACTGTTCAAACTTTTGAACAACACCTTTTTCTCTTTGTGTGTCTTGCCTTTCCCACTTTTGAATAGCTGTTGTTCCATCTTGGAAATGACATTTTTGCTTCTTCTGAAGTTTTGTGTTTTGTGAATAGCACTTCCTTCCTCTTGTGGGATTATTCCTAGCTCATCTCAGCCCCATTTTTCTGATTCTCTTTCATGGCATGAAGTATAATACTTTTTGAGGACAAGAATAATGGAAGTCTATTGAGGCATGTGAATACCCTTAACATTATGATATTTAATCGGACAACTTCTGGATGAGAGATTCTTTTTAAGAAAAGGGACACAGTTATTTATATACTACTTTACTACATCGTTTTCTGTTGTACTTGATACTGATTGATCATCTTAATACCATGATGGTTCCACCTTTCCTGGTTATAATCTTCTCTGTTTGTGATAAATGAGATTTTGGGTATATTTTTTTTCTATTGACATGTTCAACTTCTTCCACCATCCCTACTCTTAAGGAGTACTGAGCCTCCCTCTATTTATCATAAAAATGTGTAATAAAAGCGAAATTTTGCCTACAGATAGAAGATAGAGGGTCTCATTAAGAGCCAGCCTACCATGTTCATAAGGATGTAGCAAAGTGACATTCCCACTATGGCCACCACACCAAGGTTATGATCCATTTGATAGCCAAAATATCCTCGAAATAGGAGGTCTCATCACGAGCTGGCCTAATCACTTTTGCTACATCCCAGTGAATGGCAGTGTGGTTATTTGGTTACCACACCAGCACACTGATCTCTTCTGTAGAACAACATTGGAACTCTCCATTTATAAACTGAGGATCCTGGCTCATATGGGTTAAAAAGCAACCCTGTCGAAGCTATGGATGGCTGTTGGTAGCAGAGGCTTTGCTTATGGTACTGAAGTTATATCTTAACATCAATTATTACTATAATACTCTCTTCTTATTCTCTCTTTTTATCGGAGAAGTTATTTCCTTAATTTTTCCCTGTTTTGAACCTTTACACATGAGAAATTGTTTTCCGATCAATCACATCATTCTCGGCTAGAATACCGTCAGCAAAGCATCTTTTTGGCATATTACTATCATTTTTTTTTTCGCATAACTTATCATCAATCCAAAGTGTCCTATCTTTTATTCATAACTATCTTTACACACTCTGCTCTTATTATAACCATACCTCTTGCCATCCTATCATTTATATGTGTACTCTACTTCATTTACTGTCATACTATTCATTCCCTTGCCTTGCCATCAGAACAACACTTTTCCTATGCTTTATGGTCATGAACGCCCTTTTTCAATTCAAGGGGGAAGGTATGCATTATGGGATATCATGCGTTATAACTACTGCACTCTACCATAACTTGCTGATTTCACAAAACATTGCATTTATATAAAGAAAAAAAAAAATTGATTGAAATTTTTGTATGTGGCTTATATGTTGTTGTTCAAAACTAAAACTGTGGATTCAATAGAATTGCATGTAGAGTAGTGAATTATCTATAGGAGAACAACAAGTATGAGGGAGAACTCTATTCGCAGCAAGGCCACACTATTGCAACTAACGGAAGAGGCTCGAGAAACTCACGAACACGAACAATTGTTCAGACATGATGTGTTTTCCTGGATTCCACCTTTTACATCACTTTCAGTATCAACTCAGCCTACATCAGCTTCAACAAATGTTGGTCCATACATGTCATTCCACATTTTTTTTCGGAGGTAAAACTTGAGGTAAAATAGCATATTTTTCTGATTTATTACGAATTTAGGAGAATTTCATGCAAAATCCATTGAGCATTATTTATCATCATTCATTCCACATCTTTACCACTTCCCATTTTTCAGAGACAGAATCTTTCAGTTTGGGGGAGTGTTCCTTTCATTTATTTATTTATTATGACCATGCCATTAATATTCTTTATCATCCATTAATATTCTTATTCATTCTCAACACCTCCCTTATTCCATGTTGTTTTACACCAAGCATAGATTTTAGCAGATTGTAGCAACCACCTCAATTTGTTTTCTAGCATTGCATGAAGGCATGCTAACTCTCTAGTTTGGGGGAGTAATTGATACACATGATGAATGTTTTCTACTTTCTTTCTCATTTAAGGCATACAATTTCATCTTTATACAGTGCAGAAATTGATTAGTGTATATCTTTAAAACTATGAACCGAATTCTTGTGATTTTTGGATAACAAAGAGGTACCATTAAAATACACAAACCCAGAAACTTTCAAGTTAAATTAGTTTGTCAAATTTCAAATATCATGCACTGTCACCTATAGTCATTTTGCTTAAATATCATAATCCCTAAATTAGAATTATTTGATTTTTGGATTAGAGAAGTATTAATATAGTAGAAATTTACTTGCAAAATTTCAACAAAATCTGGTTTGTAGTTTTTGAGAAAACGATTAATGAAGTTTTTTGTTACTTATATCATATTTTGCTACAACTTCATATACATATATTTTAATGTCAATGTAAAAATTGTTAAGCTTTCATCAACATTGTTAAAATTGAATATTCATTATTTGAGGAAGAAGTCATTTGTTCCATCCATTTCATGAGTTGGGATGAACAAATTTTGTATTATTGCTTGGTTAATACAGAGCCTTTGGGTTGCATGAGGACATGTAATATATTCAGTTTGGGGGTATGTTGGGTCGCTAGTTTGTCATTATTATTATCACTCCTTAACACTTATTTCATCCATTTCTACCATTCTTTATCACGTCATTTATCATACTTTATCATATAATTCCATTTTATAATTATTTATGCTCTTATGGATAAATATTATTTCTTCTCCTTTATTTTTAATAAATTAATGATTATTATGCATGATTTTACCAATGATGGTTTAATGAATTTATTGAAACATCACTCACCATTTTAGCCTCCAAGATCTTTTTCAGATTGAAAACTTGATCTCCAACTCATTATTAAATATTCCAACTCAAAAATTCGTTTGAATAATAAGTGATAGTTTTCCATTGAAAGTTTCGAGCAAATGAAGAAGAATCTAAAAAATTGAAACATGGGTTTTGTCCAGAACGAACCGAATTAATTTATAATGAGTAGTTTTCCCAAATTCGTTATGTAGTAAGAGAAACGTAAGGTTCTCCGAAGACGATTTTCTTAGATTTGTTGTTGTGGCCATTTTCCAATTTATTTCAGTTGCAATACCAAATTTGACCTGTTCCTGTTGAATGTTGATGGAGGGATATTTCAGATATGATCTTGTTGATCAATTTGTTTGGAACTATCCAATTTTGTAATGGGAATCATTTTGTAATAATCTCTGTTGTAACTTCTCTTTGCTCTCTATGTATTTAAATGAAAACAAAGATCAAAGAGAGGTGGGTAATATGAAGGATAAGATGGGAGAGAATAGAGAGGAGGAAACTTCTCACCTTTTACTTCAATTGTAATTTTAATTTACAGAAGCGTGATTCTGAAGAAGGAGATCGTATTGTAATGACAAGTGATTTTTATGATTAATACATAAATTGCATTGTAGTTCATTCAGATATTCTGAAGTAGCTAAGTAGTATCTACTGGTAGCTAGGGCCCAACCTCTCATGGATCTTACTGCTTAGCTACTTCAGAATATCCAAATGAACTAAAATGCAAGTTATGTATTAATCATCAAAGTCACTTGTCATTACAATATGATCTCCTTATTCAAAATCATGCTTTTGTAAATTAAAATTACAATTGAAGTAAAAGGCGAGAAGTTTCCTCCTCTCTATTCTCTCCCATCTTATCCTTCATATTACCCCCCTCTCTTTGATCTCTGTTTTCATTTAAATACACAGACAACAAAGAGAAGTTACAACAGAGATGATTACAAAATGATTTCCATTACAAAATTGGATTGTTCCAAACAAATTGATCAGCAAGATCATATTTGAAATATCTCTCCATCTACATTCAATAGGAACAGGTCGAATTTGGTATTGAAACTAAAATAATTTGGAAAACGGTCGCAACATCAAATCTGAGAAAATCATTTTCGGAGAACCTTTCGTTTCTCTTAATACAGACCGAATTTGGGAAAACTGCTCATAAATTAATTCGGTCCATTCTAGACAAAACCCATGTTTCGGATTTTCCAGATTCTTCTTCATTTTCCCGAAATGTTCAATGCAAAATTGTAACTTCTTATTCTAGCGAATTTTTGAGTTGGAATATTTAATAATGAGCTAGAGATCAAATTTGCAATCTGGAAAAGATCTTGGAGGCTAAAATGGTGAGTGATGTTTCAACAAATTCATTAAACCATCATTGGTAAAATCATGCATAATAATCATTAATTTATTAAAAATAAAGGAGAAGAAATAATATTTATCCATAGGAGCATAAATAATTATAAAATGGAATTATATGATAAAGTATGATAAATGACGTGATAAATAAGGGTAAAAATGGATGAAATAGGCTTTAAAGAGTGATAATAATAATGAAAGACTAGCAGCCCAACACCCTCTACAAAATAAAACTATGCAATACAAGTTCTCTTCCCTTTCACAGTGTAGTGGAACTTTTCTAGCTAAGTGACTTCATCTTTTGCTTCTCGCCTTACCCAATTGCGTAATTTCCTCTTCCAACGAGTCTTCCTAAGTTCAGGTCACATTTTTAGTGAAATTTTAGCCACTACAAAAGAAAACTCAACTAGCATAGGATCCTTCCCCTCAAGCCCAATGCATATCATAGTTATAGTGCCTAGTCTTTCCTTCTTTGCTAACTGGACTTCCTCACTGTGCCATTACTTGTATTTCTTGCTTCCTTGTTGCATGTAGTGGTTCTAGTGGACAGTGTTTTCTTTCTAGATCACTGCTGAAGAAAACTACACCCTTCCTTAAGTATACCTCTTAGTCATAGTGTATGTCACAATTTTAGTCAGTGAACTATCAACCCTTTTCCACTATACTCCCTCATTGCATAGTCACTAAGTCCTTCCCTACCTCCCTAGCACATGTTGTAGTTCTAGTCCATAGTCAAGGCCTCCCCATGGGGGATTCACTCAATGGACCTCTGGCATATCACGTGCATTCGTGGCATATTAAACAATACCCTTAATTTGACTACATAGTGGAAAACCCATTTAAAAATTACATTATTTAATCCCCTACCAATATAAACCGAATATAGCTTCCCAATTTAAAAAACCCTTACTTTGACTAGATATTGTAGGTATCCATTTTTTCATTAACATTTTTTACACCCCTTTATATTTTTTCATTAGCTTTAAGCTCCATTTTTTATATTTTCCAATATAAAAGCCCTTTACCCCCTATATATCCCCCAATATATTATGTCATTTTTTTCTCAATAAATATCGCCTAATATGAACTCACGTGGTATGATATTGCTCCCCTACTGAAGCCACCATGGGCCTCCCTCAGTCACTGTGAAGCTCAACTGCATTATCATTGTCTCCTCCTTCCTTAAGCCCTGTGCACTACATAGTTTTAGCCATCAATCTCATAACACTATCTCTTGTCACAGTTCTAGTGAGAAATGACCCTTTCTTATCCATTGTTGAGCTCAACTATGCCATTCCCAGTAAGCCTCTCCTCTTCAATCCTTACAAAGGCCTATCACATGCATCTTCTTCCATGAGAAAAGTAGGGATATAATAGATTATTTCAAGGCTGATATTGCCTTGTCATGAGTGAACTTTATTGACAGGTGTACCACCTCAACAAGGCAACGTGAAGCTCAAGGAATATGTCAAGGGAAGGAACAATGAATTACTAACATAGAAGGAGCACAAAGAAGAACCATCATGAAGACATGAAGCAGATCTTGGACCATGGTAGAATGAAGACATTGCATGATAACTTAGAAGGTCATAATGTTGATCCAAGACCATTTGGAGGGTGAAAATAAAGAACAAGTAGATATTTCATGAAGATTGAAGATAAAGTGGAAACAAGAGAATCTTGGCATTTCCACATCATCATGAAGCTCCATGTCATCATTTGCAAGTTGTGGCTTATACAAGTGTCATCACAATGTCATATGTGCTAGTGTGTCTTGCCACATGATGTGGAATATTATTATGTATTATCAAAGGGAAGCTGAAAAAATGTAAATATGTGGAAGTCCAAGAGTCACATGTGGAATATGAAAAGTCACATGTGGACCCAAGAGTCAATTGAAGTTCAAAGGTCATTTAGGAGTCCCAGATTCATGAGGATATCTCAAGAGTCATAATGGATATGAAAGGTCATTCGTCTCGTTATAAAAGAAACCTCATAATTCAAGCAAAGGGACTTTGGAGGCTTAGGATTTGGAGAGCTAGCTTTGGCTTCTCTAGCCCTACATTGGAGAGAGGACCATTCCTTGGAGAAACAAGAAGTGAATTAGTGTTCCACTATTGGAACTATTGTCTCACCATTTTAACAATGTACTTGGATCTTTAACTTAATAATTCAAAGCTCATTGAGCCAGAACATTTTCATGCATGTATCATGAATGTTGTAAGACTATTATTTAGATGTTTTTGGTATATTTTATGTTCATATGTACTAAATAAACTGAACTACTTCATTCGATGTGGTGCTTATATTTTCGAATGTGTGTTGAATTTGCTAAAATGATCATTGTGTCTATGTGAACTATCTTTCTAGATATCAAATGAATCTTTCCTTGCTCATGTGTGCCTCTAATAGGATAATACTATTAATTTCCTTCCAGATACTCACTCTTTATTCTCTCCTCATGAAAGCCTCCTTTTACACATTGCAATTGGTATTTCAAAGTGTCACCTTACTTACTGATTTCAAAGTTTATATGCATACTCTCTTATGTGACTCATTGCAACCAAGGCAAACCTTAGGGTTATGCTGGTCAAACTGATACTGCATATGGGGCTCCTACTCCAAACAATGTGAGGTCTAATTGGGACTTCACATTGGGGGAGCCCCTATATGTTGGTGGTATCCAACAATTTAAATATAAAGGTATGCCAATCATGTGTTTTTACCCCACCAAACTCACCTCTTTGTTAAGATATTATTTATGGTTGAAAAGAATATCGTAGGAAATTTGATTCTCCAAATGACCACTTTTAGATCACCATTTAGCTTCTATGTTAATAACCATGGAAGGTCATTTTGTTCTCCATTGCTACTTGATCATATCCCACTTTTCAATGCATTATTTTCTTCCACAATGTCATTACAAATTTTGAGGAATTTTTCTTTATCCCTCTAACCATCTATGATCTGCCATAAATTTTGTGTTACATTTTCCCTATATGCATTGTATAAAAAAAAAGAAGCTATTTTAAGGTTCTCATAGTATGGAAACCTCATCAATTTAGCAGGATAACTTTTCATTCCTCATGGAAGTCGAAGTCATTCATGATGATTTTTGTTATATTCCAATTTCCATAGGTGAGGTGTTATTCTTTGTGGTTTTAATCCAATCTCTTCTTTCCCATTGAAAATATGGTTTTCAGTAGAATGATACCTATGGTTCTTAGAGAGGAAGTGTCTATACTCATCAAATACCTCCTTTCCTAAACTTATTGAATAACGAGATTTCATCTTCAAACCACAAACTAGACATGCAAATTTGCCCTTTGTTTTAAGGCTTGTAAGATATGGATTAATTCCAATTAATATAAACGAAGGGATTATTTAAAAATCATACATGATATGATATAATTGAAATAATTATATACTATTAAAGTGAAATGGAACCTTACATACCAAAACAAAGGGTTAGTCCTGGGGCATCATGAATTGTCCATACAAGTATTCCATGGGATTGAAATTTCCTCTACCCTACTGGTTTATAGATGTCATACATAGTGATGTTGGCCCATAACTTCATTAAATCATTGATAAGAGGCTCAATATATAGATTCATATATTTAACTAAGTACTTCCCTAATTGTCTGAAATTACACAAAATATTTCTGTGATATGTACATAAAGTAAATAAATAAATATAACATATTATGCAAAAAACAAAAAAAAATGAAAATGTTACAACATATGAAAATTTAATGTAAATAAATATCTGGAACAATCATTCTCAACATAATGTGCTCCCTCTTTAATGACATCCAAGGAGGAAGGTTATTCTTGATAAAAAAAAATGGCCACATTGAGTAAATAGACCTGAGCTCTCCAAATGGATTAACACCATTAGCTTCCAATGAAAGCCTAAAATTATGAGGTTCATATTTAAAATGTGGCCATTTTTCCTCAACCATCTAAACGGATTCAAAGAAAACCATCTCCACTTCTCTTCCATGCATGGTAATCCATAAATTGTGCTATGCTTTGACTCTTGAACAATCTCTGCAAACGTGGAATTATGGGAATATGATGAAGAACCTTTTGAGGCACCTTTTTTTCTATTTGATTGGTTCAATATCTAGTACTATCACATTTCGAGAAATTTTCTTTCGATGAATTTTTTCCATAATATATACTATGATCATTAGGACATGTGTCTATAGCTTGATGCTCCATTCCAATTTCTTTCATAATGGCATATAAATATCAGTATGTTAAAGGTAATTTATTTGATGATAGTAACAAAATTTCACCTAACAATATAGTATAACATAAAAGATCACTAATTAGTTTAAATAATATTAATGATAAATATTGCATTCTTATTTTACACATTAATTAACATAATAAAAAAGGAAAAAAAATCAACATTTCGTGTGACAAAACATATTAGATCATACCTTAGGATCTATGTCTTACAAGTGTTGGACAAACCATTCAAAAGCTTTAAGTTCACAAACAATAATGTAGCGAAGAAAATATTTTATCTTGAGCCTTCTTAAGGTGGTGTCCCTGCCTTCTTTAGCACAGATTCATCATTACACATAACTTCATCATTCTCATGATTTTCGAACAATTCTTGGATCAATTCATTTGTCCCATAATCTTGAATTATGTTATTATTGTCATATTCATCCATGGTATCATTATCTTGATCTTAAATATTCATTCCATGCTCCTCAACTTGTAGAACATTATTTATACTACTTATGCTTGGTGCATTCGGATCATAGAACCTAGGGGGGCACCTTAACTTTATAATAATTACAAAAAATCATGTGAAATTAGTCTACAGAACAAATATTATAATAATAATTTTTTTACAAATATGATTAATATAAAGAAAATATATACCCAAATTTCACCCAATATGCCACCCTAAAATGTCCAAATCTACATGTCGCATGTAGCATGCTTTGAATGCCACATCACCATTTGTTGACATCCTCATGAGCTCCAATGAAAATGTTCTAATCATGTGTTGCCACCTATCACCCTTTCCATCCAATCATCATTTCCCATCTATCCGCCTACGCCAAGTTCCACACCGACTTGAAACCTTGAGGTTGGAACCCAGCCAAAACTTTGACCCTTAATAACTTGATCTTTGATTCACTATAACTTTTTATTGAGGAGGCGTTTTTTAGACTTCAACACACTATTGGAAATATCTTTTTGAGCACTATCCAACTACCCCATTTGTAGAAGCATCTAAGCTAATATATTGAGTTAGAAATTCCCAAAAATGTATTCTCCATAACACCCTTAACATTAATGACAACATTATGCCCAACAATCTCCCTCTTTGGTATTGATGGAAATATTTCCAAACCTTGTGGCTTGATTTTCAAAACATGTGTCAACTCCCCATGAAACCAAGTAGGCTCTTTTCCATCTCTGCACTCCCCATTTCACTTATGATAATTTCCAATCAACGGTTTCTTCTCCCACTTTGACATTAAGGGAAAATGATGTAATGAATGGAACAAGATCCCCCTCACACTATAAATAGCAACATTATAGTTATTGTATGTGCACCTGGATTGTAGCATTACCTCATGGACACCAACCTCATTTGCATAGTCTAAAATAATAATCCAAGTATTGAAATCATCTTGCATCTCATGCAGTCTACTCATTGATTAAGTCAATGAGCTAAGTAGCTACCAATACTCGTTAAAAAAGAGTCATTTGATTGTAGGAGAAAGAACACCTATTTTCTACCTGAGATATTAAAATGGTTCTCATGTAAGGGTATTTGTGAAAGCATCTACAAGTTGATCATTAATGGCCACACATTCAATTCGAACAAAGTTATCATCAAACTTTTGTCTCAAGAAATGAAATTTAATTGGAATATGCTTGGTATTTGAATGCATTGCAATGTTTTTAGAGATGTTGGTAGCACTTGTGTTATCACACATGATTACAATTGAATCATTCAACTCTACCTTGGTATCCTTTAAATTCTACGTCATCCAAATAATTTGAGTGCATCAAGTGGTTGTAGTAATGTACTTAGCCTCTATTTTGGATAAAGATATTGAGTCTTATTTTTTGCTTACCCAAGACACAAGACAATCTCCCAAAAACAATGTTGCTCTAGAGGTACTTTTCCTCTCATCAATACTACCATGCCAACCAACATCAATGTCTATCTTCAACTTAAATTATTTACCTTTAGCATACCACAAGTTGAAGTCTATTGTGCCTTGCAAATATTTGAAAAATATCTTTACTAGATTGACATGGATTTCTCAAGCACTGGCTTGAAATATGGCCACCAAGCTAATTGCTTGCATTATTTCTGGCCTTGAAGAAATTAGGTACAACAAGCTACCAATCATTGATATATAGGTTTTTTTATTCACATGAAGGGATTCTTCCTCTTTACTAAGATTACAGCTAGTCACCATGGGGGTACTAACTAGCCTGCACTCTTCCATCCGAAACTTCTTCAATGTTTCCCTTAGATACTTTAATTAAAAGATGAAGATTCTATTTTCAGATTGGGTAATTTGTATTCCAAGGAAGAAAGATAGTTCTCCAATCATGTACATTTCTAATTATCTTTGCATTATATCAACATTTTTTTGTCACATTCATTCAAAATTGCTACCAAAGATAATATCATCTACATATACCACAATAATTAGTAAACAAGGCCTTTCTCAATATGTAAACATAATACTCATTCTCTAAGAGCAAGAAACAATCTAGTTTTTCTACATACACTCCTTCTAAAATCTCCATTTAGGAAGTTTTATTTCACATCCATTTGGTATACTTTAATATTATTGTGACTGGTGAAAGTGAGGAACATTATAATAGCTTCTAATCCTACTATAGGTGTAAAGGTCTCTTTAAAGTATATCCCGTCTATTTCTACATATCCTTTGAACACCAATCTTGCCTTATTCCTTACCACTTTCCCTTACTCATTTAGCTTATTCTTAAAGACCCATTTGGTGCCTATAATTTTTTTTTTGGTTCTAGATACAAGCTCCTAAGTGTCATTGTCATCAATGTGGTCCAACTCTTCATTCATTGCCTTCTCCCAAAACTTGTCTTCATTGACCTAACTAAGATTTTTGGGCTTGATTTGTCAGAGAAAGGAAATATTTGCATGACTGGAAATTCCAATGAATTTCATTATTCTTTGAACACTGAGTCTTTGATAACCAATTACTTGACTTCCTAGGTGTTGCTTTTGCACATACCTAGATAGGTTCTTGTGCCTTGGTGTGATATCCTCTTTTTCATCCTCTTCCTCTGCCACTTCTTCTTCTTGGATTGCTATTACCGGGAAAACTAGTGTCTATTCAGAACTGCTAATCCCACTAAGATGGGTAGCTATCTTAGAAACAAACAAACTAAAGTCACTTGTGCTTTCCTTTACAAGAGTTAGATGAGAAAGAAGTAGAGAGTACCAACTTCAGTATTTTGCTTGGCTCCTTGCTTGTTTCCTTTCCCCTTCGACAGAATCTTGCCACTGCTTCCTTACTTGTCCCGCTTCAAAGAACACCTGTAGAACCACAACAACATAATACCATCAAAGCATAGAGATCTATCACTGTAAACAATATAGGATCAGATATATATTGACCATACAAATGCATATATCAACACAATATTCAGAGATACATAAGAATATGGAGGAAAACTCAAATAGCTTTATTGACAAAAGTAGTAGAAGAGACGATCACAACCACTTGGTCTAACCCAGTGCCATCCTCCCAGCTTGAAAGCTCTCTTCACCTAATATAAAGCAAGATCACCCAACAATGTCTTCAAAGAGAAAGCAGCAGCACTTCTTTGCAAATTACCAAATTCCAACCTCCAGATCTCTGGGATGAGGGATCCATATATAGATATTTTCAGGGGGTGAGTCAGCTTCTAGGATTTTGATTAGTGTCATCTCTCTGGTAGTTCTTGGTTCCACTTGGAGATTTCATGATTTCTTACTTATCCTTGGGCAAATTCAGGGAGGCAAGTGTCAAATGAGAAGCTTCTAGAAGATTCTCAGGGTTTCCACCTAGAAAACTGCTTGTGCCATTTGTTTGCTCTCACTCATCGCACCGTACAAAAGGGCTTTCTAGTATGCATCACACTTTTTTCATGTGGCAGGTGAGATGCATCGCACCCTTAGCACTGGGCAGTCTCTATGGTCTTGCTTTGACTAGTTTTGAGTTGTTTTTCATGGAGAACTTCTGGGAGATGATGTAATCAGCTGACCTTGCTCCTTTAGGGTATGAAACAACACTTTTAGGGACTTAGAAGCCCTTGGTTTATGGACATATGTGATTGGGGTTGCAGTGCCCAAATATGTCTATAACAGTTGCCCCCTAAAGCATGAGGTCTTAAATATTTTGATGTCGGGTGAAATGCTTTATAATGAGGATTCGAGGTTTTTCGAACTGGAAGGTGACCTGTAATAAGATACAATACAATACATTATCTTCACAATATTTTCATGATCTAACTGAGGTGAGCATTCCCATGCTCAGCTTGATAAATTCATTTTCATGTACATAGGAGGGCATTGATGGATCCCACATCTACGACACGGAACGAAGCAAATGATTTTGTAGAGGTGAAAACGATTTGATGATACAAGGTTCAAGGTGGCGGTCATGAAAGAATGAAGCGTGAAGGTATTGCAGCGGATGAGACACAAGCTGGGTACGTGAATTCTTTGAGCGACTTCTCTTGAACATATTAGTGACACTAAAATGGATTGGTAGCGTTAACCCCAAAACTAGATGGTATGGTGGACCAATGGTGATATGACCAGTGAACGAAATAACCCAACAAGACAGAATCATGGTGATGGAGTGAAAGTGTCATGCTCAAGAGCGACTTGCTACCAATAAAGTTTCTTCAAGTTTCCTTCCCAATTTTCCCCAGTCATTTCTAACCAGTACCGCTTTATTTTTTTCAAGCTTGAGGAGGATAACATATGCTTGTTCTATAATTTTCCCTTCGGGCAACCCCATCACTATGTTTTAACAAGCCTAGCGACAGTGAAACGTGCTCTTGTCTGAATGGACAATTTTGTCGATATTGTTATAACGAGTTTAACGATAAGGATAACTTGGTCCTTTTCAATTTTAGAGAGTCTGAAAAGAGACAGAAAGGAAACTCCAATATTCCTTTTTCATAGTAGAATCCCTTAAGTCTGAAAAAGTATAAAACAATGCGAAAGGGATGATTTTTCGATAGTTTTAACAAGCTGAACAAGACAAACGCTCGATCTTTTTGTACAATAATCCCTCAGGTCCAAAAAGATTAAAATCTAGAGGAGGGATGGCACTTCTAATCTCTTTAACGAGCTGGAGAGGCCAATTTCTCTGCAATCTTTTCATATTTTACGAGTCATATGAAAAGAGATTAAAGGAGACTCATTTTTGAGGAATGAGAGATATTTTGGGTAGCAACTAGTTCTAGGTGAGGGTTGTAACTTTCCAATCACGGTAGTGTTAAGAAGATGGCTAATAAAATCACTCGTCGCAGCTATTCCTCGAAAGGGGTAAACAATCAAACGGAGGTGAATGATTGGCTAAAACAGAGTGGAGGTGATAGTAAGAACACGACCAAGGCTCAAAAGTTGATGATAATGCGTTCGTAATGGTTATTTACCAGAGGTGGGTTCATTTTTTAATGAGCTTAAACTCTGGTGGAACATATGCTTATTGCTAGGTTTAATTTTTAATGAGATTGAACTTTGTGTAAATCTGCTCGTGCCAGTCGTATAATAAGGATGTCTCATCGATAGGTTCTTTTTTTAGGGAGCTTGCACCATTCAAAATTATGCTCTGACTCCTTTTATTATGTAAGCTAGGAATGACCAATCCTATGAGTTTAAAGGGTTAAAAACCTACAAACTAAGAAAATAAATGGTCGCTTTTCACTTTCACACAAAAAGGTTTGCATGCCCCCAGGTATAGCGAAGTAGAGTTTCCCAAGTTACCCTTCAATTTGTAGACAAAACATTTGTTCTGTCGGGAAAGGCATACCTTTTGATAGAGGTATCTTATTCCGGTCTAATCCCATTTTCCTAAATGGACAGGTGTGTCAGACTAGTCATATATCCTCCACAGAAACCTACCCTATACCTGAAGTTTTTCTGCCGAAGCAGACTAAGGCGAATGCCCCTTGGGTTTCAGTCACAACCACTGAATCACTCGCGTTCATCAGGTGGATGGACTGGAGATTAATGAGACATTCTTTGCACAAAAATACCTGTTAGGTATGGCATTTGACTATTAGCTATGTGTGAACTGGGGAATGAAAGCTGGTCTACAAGCTGGACCACTCTTCCTTCATGTGGAAAACACATCACTCGAAAGAGTGAGGAAGCAATAGCTCCCATGCTATAAATGTAGTCACGCCCAAGGAGTAGATTGTAATCTAAAGGCCCTCAGACTACCATTACGTTTAGAAAAATGGTTTTCCTTCTCAAAGTTATAAGCAAATTTGGAAGGATCCCTAACAGTCGACCGGTTCCTTTGTCGAAGCCTATCAGATTTTGCATCTCAAGCAAAAGCGATGGTGAAATAAGTGCTTTCCAAGCAATTGAGAAAAGGATACTCACAGAAGCCCCTTCATCTATGATGGTACCAACCATGACCATTCTGTAATTTTGCACTATGATTCGGAATGGTACATTAGATGGTAAACAGGGTCTGCCTAGTAGATTCCAATCGAAGGAGACAACTAGGTTGCTTGGAGGTGGGACCAAATAAACGGCTAGATACATCTCTAACAAACTTCCTTCCTACGGTAAAGGAACGGGTAAATTTCCCCCATGTTCATCGAAGTCTGTATTTACGAAAAGAATTTGAACGGTGTCGTTCTCATTCTCTTTGGTGACTGTATCATCTGAAGGTAAATCCTCTGAAGACAAGATGGGGTCGACTGCCATCTTGACCTATTGACTTTGGTCCAATGTGGACTTAGAGGGTTTATCTTCAATGATAGGTGCTTCGACCGACAACAAAGGTGCATCAGTCAGATTTTCAACTAGCAATGGACTTGGCAAGAGTTTCTTGTATCCATGAGGGAGTCGCTATGGTGACGCAGGACAGTTATCCAAGAATTTTTTAGCTTCATCCAGGAAGGGACAACAGTGGAGGGCATGATTGCCTTCACACAGTCTGCAAGGAAATTTAGATTTTCTTTTCTGTCCGGTGACTTCATTTTCACTAGTTGATGGTGTACTCTCAACATGATCATCAGAGGTTGACGACACTGGATTGTGCAAGCGGGGAGACTAGTCCCTTAAGATCCGTGGGATGCAAGGACAATCTCGATGATAGGGGTCCCCTTTGCAGATGACACATGGAGATTTAGGTTTGGATGGTGCAGTGTGTGGATTTTTGCTAGATGATGCACGATTGCCCCTTTTTGCCATTGCCTCCTTCTTCTTCTCCTCCTTCCCTTTCTTCTTCTTCTCAATTATTTGGTTTTTAGTTTTACTATCTTCACCAAGTGAAGAGGAAGAAGGAGAGGGAGAAGCAAACGAAGTAGAAGGTTGGGGTGTAACTCTCGTATCATCTAGTTGCTGATTTGATTGCTCAAGAATCATGGTGCTTTGAATGACAGAGGCTGATAAAAGCCATACCAGCAGGTCAATTGTCAGTCTTGGAAGGGACAATGTGGCCATATGAGGTTTACCAACATCTCCCCAAGAGGAGAAAGGACTAGGATTCCCCCCAAGGGGAAATCCTTGGTTGGTGGACTCCATTTTCTCAACCTAAGATCAACGAGGGAACAGTGACGTTATTCCGAATAAAATAAATTTTAGACACTTTGACACAACTTGCTTTTTCAAATTTTAAGAGTCGAGAAAAAGCTAAAGATGACTCTAGTTGCCTTCGATTTTTAATGAGCCTAAAGTGACAAGTGCTCAGATGGACCTTTTCCTTTAAGGAGTCTGAAATGGAATGAAAGATACTACTCTAGAAATGTAGACAGAGGGATTATCAAACCAATTGCAAAACTATAGAATACTTTTTATGATACGACAGTCAATCTTCCCAAATGTTGTGTTTAGTGCTTTGTGATCGATAGGGCGGTAGACACAGCTTCCTAAGGATAAAGGATGTAGCCTATTGTGGTCTCCCAATATATACTCGATGGTACATTGGATCAATAATCCGTACTGGCACTTGTCGTCTCAAAGAGGAGGAATCACCCAACCTACGATGAAAGTGACAGTTACCAGGCTTTACAACGCTGGAATATGTCTCTAGCCTAGACTTCTAGATGTTGTGCGTTAGGTTCCAAAGCATTTTTATGTTCATTGAATTTATTTTACAGTTGATATTTCTTAAGAAGTTTGCCTTTAAGGTTCATCGCGTGATGTAGATATACAACTCCTAAATATGCAATCTAAGATGATAAATAGTCGTTTAATCTTCTTTTTGTAATGAAAATCCTAGCTACTAAGGAAAGAGAAACAAAATCCTTTCAACATAGAGCAGAGAGCACACACTAGATGCACTGTCCTAAATCAAAATCAACAAGCAGTCTAAATGCAAATTCACATGCATGTATTTTTTTTCTACTTTCTTAATGTGTGAATGACAAAAAGAATGCTAAGTACAAATCTAAATTATATCTTCTTTCAAAGCGACAGTACTAACAATTTTCTTTTCAAAAAACGAAAAGGAGACAAGATGACACTTTGCGATTTTGAATTGAAAACTGCTTTCGACACTTGAAATACTATTAATTCAGATCAAATACAAGAGTAACAGTGTAATCAACTATAAAAAAGAGAAGGATTATTTTCCTTGACTGAAAACGACACTTGCGACACTTTCAAATCAAAAGACGACAGTCCGATTAAGCTACCATTTTGTAAATGAGAACTGTGAATGGTGAAAAATACATAAAAAAACATTCACAAATCTTTGTACAATGGAGGCTGGATGATGCAAAGGAAGGGGGTTTCAACAGTGGTCTACTGATCACAGACAGCAAAACTCCTGAATAAAGCTGAAGACAGTGAAGAAAAAACCAAAATCTAGAGGCAGAAACAGTCTTATCTGATCATCGCACCTGTAACACAGGGAAACAGGGATGCATCTCACCTACTGCACACGAGAGGTGTGATGCATCCAGATTTCCAAGAAGAGAAGGTGCGATGGTCCAGGGACGAGAATTTAACTTGGTTTTTGGTCACGGTTTGCAGCTTAGTTCAGGGATTTAAGCCGAGCTAATGATAGTCAGTAACTACAAAGTATAGGGGCTGATCTAATGAGGTTACTTGAGCTACCTTTAGGGCACTTAGGATGTTTTCAAGTCAATTGTTCAGTTCATAAACAAACCCTGAGATTGACTGAAGCAGTGTTGATCTACTTTGCACTTGCATAGCAAATGCAGTTCGAAGGCTAGCTGGCTTAACGTCAGGCTCTGTCTGTGGTTTATGAATCAAACAAATAGAGACAAGCAATCAAACTAATTCCTCCCCAGCGGAGTCACCATTTTGTTACCAGGAAAACTAGTGTCTATTCAAAACTTCTAGTCCCACTAAGATGGGTAGCTATCTTATAAACAAACAAACTAAAGTCACTTGTGCTTTCCTTTACGAGAGATAGATGATAAAGAAGCAGAGAGTACCAACCTCACTCTTTCGCTTGGCTCCTTGCTTGTTTCCTTTCCCCTTCGACAGAATCTTGCCACTGCTTCCTTACTTGTCCCGCTTCAAAGAACACCCAGTAGAACCATAGCAGCATAATAGCATCAAAGCATAGAGATCTATCACTGTAAACAATATAGGATTAGATATATATTGACCATACAAATGCATATATCAACACAATATTCAGAGATACACAAGAATATGGAGGAAAACTCAAATAGCTTTATTGATAAAAGTAGTAGAAGAGAGGATTACAACCACTTGGTCTGACCTAGTGCCATCCTCCCAGCTTGAAAGCCCTCTTCACCCCATAAAAAGCAAGATCACCCAACAATGTCTTCAAAGAGAAACCAACAACACTTCTTTGAAAATTACCAAATTCCAACCTCTGGATCTCTGGGATGAGGGATCCATATATAGATATTTGCAGGGGGGTGAGTCAGCTTCTGGGATTTTGATCAGTGTCATCTCTCTAATAGTTCTTAGTTCCACTTGGAGATTTCATGATTTCTTACTCATCCTTGGGCGAATTCAGGGAGGCAAGTGTCAAATGAGTAGCTTCTAGAAGATTCTCAGGGTTTCCACCTAGCAAACTGCTTGCGCCATTTATCTGCTCTCACTCATCGCACCCTATAGAAGGGCTTTCCAATATGCATCACACTTTTTGCATGTGGCAGGTGGGATGCATCGCACCCTTAGCACTGGGCAGTCTGTATGGTTCTGCTTTGACTAGTTCTGAGTGGTTTTCCATGGAGAACTTATGGGAGATGATGTAATTAGCTGACCTTGCTCCTTTAGGGTATGAAACAACACTTTTAGGGTCTTATAAGCCCTTGGTTTATGGACATATGCGATTGGGGTTGGAGTGCCCAAATATTTCTATAACAACTGCGTATCTTAGAGTAGAATCTTCCTCATCATCTAACCTATCACTTTCTTTATACTTCACCAGGTGAGGTACAATTTCATCAACTACAACATCAATGCATTCTTCAAACCTTTTTTTCCTTGGGTTGAAGCAATTGTATCCTTTGCTCTTTATTAAATATCTAAGGAATATGCCCTCATCTGCTCAAGAGTTGAAATTTCCAAGGTCTTTATTATTTCCCTTGATAAAACATTTACTACCAACCTTGAAGTGTTTCACAAATAACAGTCCTCCTTTCCATTGCTCATAAGGGGTCTCATCACTATTAGGCCTAAGTTGTGTTCTGTTTTCTAAGTAAAAATTTTCTTGGGATGCTTCTCCCCAAAAGTTGTTTGCAACATTCCCTTCATCCATCATTACTCTGGCCATTTCTTAAATGGTTTTGCTTTCCTTCCATCCACCCCATTCTAATGTGGTGTTCTTGCTACTGAATACTACCTCCTTATTCCATGTTTCTCACAGAAATATTCAAATCCTTTTGAGGTGAATTCTACTCTCTTGTCATATATCAAGCATTTAGTCTTGATTTCCTTCTCATTTTAAACCTAAGACTTAAATAATTTAAACTTACTTGGAGCTTCTGAATTTTTGCTCAACAACATTATCCAAGTAACCTTAGTAGAATCATCAATAAATGAAATAAAGTACCTTTCTCTTGTTGGACTATTTGTTCTTGTAGGACCATATATATTTGTATGAGCCATATCCATAGGTTTGGAATATGAGAACTCGATTTTGAATTGTTTCCATGTCTATTTTTGAAATTGACAATACTTGCATATTATACTAGCAAGCTTTTATCGACTTGGTAAGCCTTTGACTTCCCCTAACTTATTAATCTTAACTAAGTTTTCAAAATTTATATGCCCTAACCTTTTTTCCCACAACCATGTTTGATATATTTTACTCAAGTAACAATTCACTCTGGAATTATCAAACACATACACATTGTTGTGAGTCTTGATTACCTTTCCTACCAACTTTCTACTTTTTGTCTTTTGTATCTCACAGTCATTAGAGAAAAAAGTCACATCATAGTCATCATCACACATTTGGCTTATTCTCAATATGTTGTGCTTAAGACCATCCACATATAAGACATGTTGTGCCTTGGTACTTTCATCCAGACTAACTATGCATTATTTCCAAAAGTGACATTGCCTTTACTTTTCTCTTTTAAAAGAAATAACTTACTCTTGTCTCCATTCATATGCTTGGACCAACCAATATCTACATACAATTTTCCTTCTTGGTCGTGTGAAAGTAAAGAAAGTCCACATTCCTCATAGTTCTCAATCTTATGTTTCCACCTCTTCATGTCTCTTGGATGAATTGGATATTTAGAGATCTACTCTCTATATGGAAAAAACAAACTTACTTTTGCAGTCTTTTCCCTTGTTGCCAAAATTATTACATTTGAAAAAATCAATTTCATTCAAGGAGGGGGAGAAGGTGTTTCTACTCCTAGAAAATAAATTTCTTGTCATATGATTCTCATAATCTCTAGATCTAAAATTTTCATCTATTTCTTTGATATTTCCAGAGTTAATGGCTTTATTTAAAAGATTATGACATGAATAACAATGTCCATAGAAGAGCCTTGGGTACATGATATTTGAGAATTGATGAACTTGAGCAAATCTCTAGTACCTTGTTGTCTTATTGGTTGATTTACATATCTACGTGGAGTAATGGAAAATTTAATAGACTTGCTCCATTTTTGAGTGATTCTCTAACTTAACTTATGTATATCTTCACTAGTTATTCCTTGTAATGACTTTGCATAGTTTTGGAGACCTTTGAACCTTGTGGACCTAGTATAGGCCTTTCCTTTAAAATATTTTTTTGGTTCATAGTATCCCAAATATGCCTTATTTGCTAGAGACCTTTGACTACTCAAAATGTGGTTTAGTTTCTTTATTATTTTAGCAATTTTTTTGTCCAAATCCATCTCATCTTTGGAATTCCAAAGTTATGTTCTCATAGATAGTATCTCTATTTCTAAATTGTGGTAGTGATTTTCCCATTCAGTGATTTATTCATTTAGAAATTCTTCTTTCCTTTTTGCTTTGTCAAGCTTGAAATTTAGAGAAAAAAATCCTCTTTATATGTTTTTGGAATCATTTTCTCTTGTTTCTTGGTCAAATCTTGTTTCAAAAGTTTATACTCATCCTCTAGCTTATTAAAATTCTTTTGTTTTTATTATAACCACTATGCTAGAATGTCCTTGCTATTAGTATATTCATCTAGTTTTTCTTTTTGATAAACAAACACTTCATTATCAGAGTTTTACACACCTTCCTCAACTCATAGAAACGTCTCTTTCAGTTGCATGTTCTTCTTCCTAACCTTGTTTAGTTCATCAAGGGCATTTATGAGCTCCCTTCAAGATTCATTATGCCTTCCTCTTCTTCTTCCTTGAGGTTTGAGTCATTCTAGGACCCAAACTCAGATTCGAATGCCATGAGTAAGCCTTCATTAGGTTCATCTTTTGAAGAATGTTCATTGTTTTCTTCTAAAGTAGAATTGTCCTCTTTGGAGTAGAGCCCCTTTTTGAAGGATCTCTTCGTCTAAGAATTTTGAGCTTTATCTATGCGATTTTGATCCTTTTCCTTTTCTGGTTTCTCTTTATGTGGACACTTGGAGGCAAAATTCCCAACTCTTCCACAGTTAAATAATTCAAATGGTAACTTGCTCTTATACTTAACTAAACTATGTTTTAGCTTTATGGGAAACTGATCCAACCCATGATTAGATTCACAGATGGAACAGTCTTGGTGATATTTGTGTCTTCTTTTAAACTTTAAATTTTTTCTCCCTTGGCTCAACCTTCTCTTTTCCCATCCTCATCTCCTAGGTTGTGATGGTTTCGTGTAGTTGGTCCATTGTGATAGACTTCAAGTCTTTCATCTCTTTTGTAGCTAAAATTTTAGATCTCATAGCTAGAGATCTCAATACCTTCTGGACAATTACATCATTTTTTAGGTCTTCTCCAAGTCCTCTAATCATATTTGCTACCACATCAACTCTAACAAAATATTATGCTATATTTTGTTCTTCATTTCATTCTTAAACCTTCTAACCACATTCTGAAGGCTTGAAGCTTGGATTTCTTAACTTTCTCATCTCCTTCATAACTATTCTTAAGCTCGTCACATACTTCCTTGGTTGAATTGTAGTGCATTACTTTTACTAGTTCAAATTTATTAAGACCAAAGACAATGTAATTCTTTTCCTTTGCATTGTTCCCATAAAAAATTTTACCATCTATATATGTAGGAGGGGTATCTATAATAGTATAATGAATTAGTATAGAACTCCGAGCATCTACACCTAGGGACATGAAATAGGATTCCATCCTAACTTTCTAGAATATATAATTTGTACCATAAAATATTTGTATCTTACTTGAATAAGAATCCTAACTTTCTTTTCTGATCATGATTCCCTATAGATCTACCTTCCAGCAGTTAAGTTGTTCCTGAAGGAACCAGGATCTAATACCAATTGTTGGAATAAAATATTACCAATAGGGGAGTGAATCAGTAATTAACAATTTTTATTTATTTTATGAGGATAACTTAATTTTTTGGTTGCACACAATCAAGCAACACATGAGATACAAGCTTCCTTGTGTCATACTCCGAAGTGCCTAAAACTTGGAAATCATGTAGTGTACCCATCCTAGTATATAGTTCAGATCCTCCCTGAAACATTCATGGAAACATGCCTTGATCCTTCCCTGAAGAAGTAAGCACTAAAACCCTAATTTTAGGATGAACGCGATTGTGACACTAGCAACTAGTGCTGATGGCAAGTTACATTATACTGGCCTCATGCTGCCAGTGTGATTTTTACTTGCATACTTACGCTGGTCCCTAAAAGGAAAGTTTTCCCAAAGAGGACAAGAAGCTTCATGACTTAGAGGCTTCCAAAACGATGAGCTAGAGGTTGTTCAGTGTAGATGTGGTCGAATTCTCCTAATATTTCCCTTTGATCTTATCCCTATGAGCTACCTCCTTGATATGAGGGCCTTACCCTATATTTAGAGAGATCCTAACTCTCTCTCTCGGCCTATATATTCATCCTCTCCCATTCCCAATGGTTTGTCTTTGGTTATTTTCACCCTTATGCTGAGATAGTGCCTACATGCAACTCATTTGGCTTCGAGAAGGAGTGCTTCGAGAGCTTGAGCTCCGATCTGGGAATTCACTCAAGGAGAGCCTATTGACATCAAGGCTTGGTTGTATGCTTCCTCCTTTATTTCATTATAATATACAACTATTTGTTCACTTTCAATAAATGTTTGTGTTAATGCATCATTTATCTTAATGCTCCTTGATATGTTAAGTGGATTACTTTCGATTATGATTGGTGTACTCGTATGCTTTGTTGTGTCTTTGATCTCTTGTATAGGTATCCAAATGTTGTGAGCAGTAGAGTCGAACTTGAGGAGCATGTGATTCAATATCTTCAAGAAAGAAGTGCGTTATAGCATTAGAATTAGGTAGGTCATCTTCCTCTTCTCTCATTTTCAATTGTAATTTAGGAAAGTGACTTGTAGATTGTCACATAGGTTTTTAGTCCCACTCATTGGGCTAGAGGGATCATCTCTGTCCATAGAGAGGATTTACCTAAACAAAAATGGCAACTCCATTGGGGAAGCTTTAACCTTTCCATCCATTTCTTCTATCTGATCCTTTGATTAGTTTGACCAACCATCGATTTATCAGCTTGTGTGCATCAGTCTAGGTTTACACAGTTACTAATTGATACCTTAGAGTGCTAAGTCTGGAGTGTTTGTGATCTTTTTTTTTGTTTCTTCCCATATTCCTCACTCAGCACGAGTTTTATCAGTGACATTCATGTTGGCAGTGCTTATTTTTACCTATACAGTCACATTGAAAACCCAGTTTTCCATTGTTTGCTCGCACTCAAAATCAACACGATTTTTGCTATATAAAGTAGTGTTGATGACCCCGATTAGCACTGGTTTTTATATGAAAAGTAGCACTGATGACCCAATCAGCGTGGGTTTTTCTATATAAATTAGCGTTGATCCTTGAATGTGAGACTTTTAAAGATTTTTTCCTTAGAATACAGTGTGTCTTGGCCCCTGAGGTCTTTTCCCATCCTGTACGCTTGAATTTGTCAGTGTTTTTGATTGAATGTCTTGATTAATTTGGAAAATTTGTCTCATTGGATTTCAAGTGAAATCTGATTGAGTTCTAGGGTTTCTATTCAATTTATCATTGCTTGATGCTTCTTGTTGTCATTGAGATGTTGGTTTTGTTGATTGATAGTGTTGTTTTCTGTGGAAATCATTGAAAACATAATTTTGCATTTGTTTTAGCTTGTCTTTCGAAATTTACTTTTCATGAAAATGCATTAGATTAGTTGCATTGAAAAGTTATTTTTTGAGGTTCATCATTGAAAATAGATCATGTTCTTCTGTGATTGAAAGCTAAAAATTGTATTAGGTGCATCAAATCATTCAAAATGAAAAGAAAAGCATAATTCATATAAGTGCATCTTAGTAAAGTCAAAATCATTTTGCTTTTGAAAAGTTGCATTTAGGATAGTGAAAAGTGAAAATCATTTTTACTTTTGGAATTTTGTTTGGAAGACAAAAGTGAAAGTTAGTGAAAGGAATTTTGCTTGATGCATTTTTTTATGCATTATTGATTGGAATTTATTCTCTTAATTAGTCTAGGTTTCATTGAAACGAAAATTTTTCCTTTTCTTATATAGTTGCATCATAGGAATTTAGGTGACATCATTTTAAGCCCAAAACTGAAACATAATTGAAGATAAACATTAAGTTTTACCTCAAATAACCTAAGGATCATTTGGAACTTAATGCAAATATCTAGATGTCTAGGCTAGAGACGTGTTCCAGCATCTTTAAACATAGCAGTTGTCGTTAACTACCTACATTCTCTCCCGAGTGTGAAATCACATTCCAGTATGGAAGTATATTGAAGGTTCTCCAATACTTTCTTGTATATCAGAGGCACTTCAGTATGGAAGTATATGGGAATGCTCTCACCATACAGTTATGCATTTGACAATGCTAACACAGAATTTTAGTCCCTGTACCATTGAGTATATATTGGGAGACCCCACTAGGTTGTTATCTCTTAGCCACAGGTAATCGAGTCAGCGGCATTGTAGACGTGATACACCGAACACAACATTCAGGGAGATTGGACGCCATACGTTAAGTCCTTGGTTTCGACTAAGGTGTATATATCAGTTCATAGATACTTGGTAAACCCTTTTGCCTAGATTCCCCCTTTTTTATTTATTTTTGTTGAAGTTATAAAATCAATTAATTGATCGCGGAAAAACATACTTCCTGTGGAAATACTTCTTAGTAGATCTTAGGTTGATACCAATGGCAACATTTCCTAATTCTACTAGTCAAGGAAATCCCACTAAAGGGATTCCTAGTCCTTTTCATTCTTTTGGAAATACTAGTGCTCCTTACATGGCAATGTTGTCCCTTCCTGGATTGACCATTGGTCTGCCAGTTTGGTTATTTTCAACCTCAGTGATTCCGAGTGTCCAAACTAATTTTCAACCAAGCTCTCCTCCACCTGAACAACATCAACCACATGCTGATCCTAAAATTTACCCCTCGCCTTCCTCACCTATTTCTTCACTCCATTCTTCTTCTTCGCTTGGTGAAAGTATAGATTCTAGTAACTAGGAAGCTAAGAAGAAGAAGAAGAGGATGAAGAAGAAGAAGACAAATAAGCAAGGGGGAAACCAAGAAGCCATTTCTATGGATGCAACTGATATACAAAGATATTCTAACCAACCCTGGAAAGTAAAATTCCCTTGTATGTTATGTAAGGGTGAACACCTTCTTTGGAATTGTCCTAGTATTCCTAAGGACTTAGAAGTGTGGTCCACAAGTTTACATCGACCTTTTTAATCAACATCTAGAGATCATGCTAGTCATAAACCTTCAACTAGTAAATTCCATGGGAAAAGGGGAAAAGTCAAATTTCCCTGTAAGTTGGGTGAAGGTAATCATCCCATTCACCTTTGTTCTCTTATGAATGAAGCTTCCAAAGAGTTGGAAAACCTTACAGTGTCTTAGCCTTGTCTTCTAGCTGGTTATCGAAAGCTTTCCTCTAATACTCTACTAGTTGATCCAATGTTTGATCAAAAATCATCTTTGGTCAACCTCTCTCTCTCTAAAAGTGAGTCTCGTGAGTTTTTTCTTGACCAACCATTGGTTGAGAAAATGGTAGACCTGGCTCCACCTTCTGTTAACTGTACCTTACTAGTAGATAGTGAACCTCACATTGCTCAGGTTCTTCTAGTTTCTTTAGTTTTGAATGAACTAAAGGGAGATCCTCTCATTCCCAAGGTGCATGAGAGCAGTTCTCTTGTTCCCACAGCGCAAAATGAAAACTCTCACGTTCCTACGACACCCCCTCTAAGTGGTCTAATCACTTCTTTTGATTGGAGTCGACTGACAAAATATTGTCTTCCATCTTATGTGCCTTTCTAGATTATAGTACAGGCTTACCATATGGTTGTACCTAGCATAGTCATAGACGAGGGTGCATCTATTAGTATTTTATCCTCAACTTCTTGGCAAGCTTTAGGATATCCTCAGCTTGTCCCCATCACCCAATATATGTTAGCTTTTAATAGAGGAACCAGTAAACTGTTAGGGAACCTTCCTAAGTTACCTATTACTTTGGGAGGAAGGATTATCTATATAGACGTGATGGTTGTCCAAGGCCCTTTAGATTTTAATTTACTCCTTGGTCGTGACTATGTTTATGTCATGGGAGCTCTTGCATCTTCTCTCTTTTGAGTGATCTACTTCCTGCATGAAGGAATCATTGTGATCATTGATCAGCGTACATTCATTGGTCCTGAATCAACTCCCAATCAACCATCATCCCTAAATGGTTCTTATATGCAAGTGGTATCACCCCTGCCACAGGATAATTATATGGCCACATGTTCCATGCCCACATCTACTGATGATCTAGTAAGTGATCTAGTACATCATGTACTGGGGGCATTGGAGCCTGATTTTTCATTTGGATCCCTGGACATGTATCCCTTCTAGAGTGTTGTTCTCCCATATGATGAGAACCTCTTGGAATCCATGGCCTCTTTTGGTCTGTGATCAAGGGTTTGGAGTAGAGTTCCTTGTCTTGTGTCAAGCTCGTTAAAAAATGAAACAAGGGCCATGAGGATAGTTCTTTTACTATGTCAACCTCATTAAAAAATGAAATAGGTCTCCATGAGCATGGTTCTTTTACTTGTGTCAAGCTCAGTAAAAAATGAAACAAGGTGTCATGAGCATGGTTCTTTTCCTATGTCAAGCTCGTTAAAAAATGAAACAAATCCCCTTCAAATTCGAGTCTTTGATTAGATCTCATAAAATCCCAGTCGAGTCTTTCACTTGATCTCGTTAGTAAACCTTCATTCCATCCACCTGTTAGTAACCAATAGTCTACTTAGGTGAATGAAATGAAGTCTAGGCATGTACCTCGAATTGATTCATTATGTTGGGGGCATGCAAACTTATCTCAAGCATAGTTTATCTTTTTTTCAGGCTTACATAAAAATGAAACCAAAACCAGGCATAGTTTGTTTCCATTTGAATCTTGTGAAAAAATGAAACCATCTTCAGGTATACTCAAGCATATTTTTCCATGTTTCAAGCTTGTGTAGAAATGAAACCATTCCCACTTTACATCTCGTGATTGCCATTTTTATCAACCGATTTTTTCTAGATGAGCCTTGGTTTTTTCATTCCATCATCACCATATCTTTGGCTGATCATATGCTTTCACTTGGTTATTTTACCCTTTCCTGGGGAACTTTTGCAATGAGTGATGTTATTAGCGAGCCTCTTGCCCCTTACATGTTTTGAGCAGTCTCATCATCATCGTAACCAATTTCTATCCTTTTATACCACTCGTTCTTCGAGACGGAGTCATCTTTCAACTCTTTTCTTACTCTCGAAATATGATAAGATTGTTGAGTACTTGTATTTTCGAACTCATTAAATAAAATTAAATGATGTCTACTTAGTATAAGTTTAACCCTTTTCTGGACTGAGATAGATTATTTTATAGAAAAGGAATACCTTAGTCAAACATGGCTAAGAGGTTCTCTCAAATATTGTTTTCTACCTTTTCAAGTTCAAGAGAAAAATTATGAAAAGGGACCTGATGGAGATTTATTTTTCGAATCTTATTAAAAATATCTAAATATGGAAAATATACCGAGTTATTCTTTCGTCAAACTCGTAAAAAATTAAATGATAAAAGACTTGTCACCATGACAAGACTGAGTTTCTCCTTCCTAAGACTCATAAACTTACTAGGATGGATTCATTCGAAGAATGAACTTATACAACAAACATATGCTCTCCCCTTCATGCTTGTGATAAAAAATAATTGGGGTACTTGCTAGAAATAGTGGGGAAAAATGAAAGTGAAACATCCCTTGTATAGGCAGCATGTCGCTCTTGAACATGACACTCATCTGTTTCTCATGTCGGGTTTGGGATATCCTCACTCAATCACTTGTCTTTCCAGGTTTGGGTGATCCATTTTTCCTCTTATCTGACTATTCCATTTCGTCATCATGACCCTTGGTCCTATGTTGAGTCAAATGCTGCCACACTCTAGAGTCATGTCGCCAATGTTCAAGAGAAGTCATATCTGTATTTTATTACCTATACATTGTCTGACCTTTTTCCATAGTCTTGGATCATACTCATTTATTCCACTATATTCCTTTCTTTGTGTCAAAGATGAGGGAATCCCTATGGCCCTCCTTCGATGGGTCACTTCATGTCTACTTTAGCTCATTATCCAGAAAGATGACTTACAGACTCCCTTACAGTACCTTAGAGCTTGCATGCCTTAATGGCAATATCTTCACATCCGATTAAAAGTTTTCATCACTAGCCTTCAATCGGATGATTCCACAAGTGTTCGACTTCAACTTCATTTTCACATTCATGAATTGTACTATCGTACCTTGGGGACCATTGACATTATTGGTGGTTTCTCTCATGCCTGTTAATGGTCCACATCATTGGCCAGTAATCAAGTGGTCTTCTAGCATGTTCAACTTCGACACATTCATTCACATGTTAGGATTCATACTTTGATAGGGATGGGCTGGAGTGCAAGACCTTGAGTTTTGCCTTATATAACTCAGGCTGCATGGAGTTATGTATTGTTCATGATTATACAAATGTTTCTTCTATATGGATGGTTGTGACCATACCGTGGGTATTTATATTTATGATGATGATGATCGTTCTATATCAGGTGGCTACGTCCATACCTTGGGTCTTAGAATTAAATATGATCCTTTTCATTCACATGGATGTGCATATGTCGTGGATATTTTCACATAGTCCTTTCTATCTGGATGGCTGCATCCATACCGTGGATTCATGTTTTGATATTAAATATGTATATGTATATGCATCGTTGATTTTCAGGTCTCCTAACAGTGTTTGTTCTCGTCCTCACAAAATCCTGTAAAGAATCTCAGCCATCACTCCCTCTTTTGCCTTCATGCTTTAGGGGGCATCTATTACATAATATTTTTTCACACCTCCTGCACTTCCCTGTGTCGTACCCCGAAGTGATAGAAACTTGGCAATCATGCGGTGTACCCATCATGGTATACAGTTCGGATCCTCCCTGAAACACTGATGGAAACATGCCTTAAGCCTTCCCTGAAGAAGTAAGCTCTAAAACCCTAATTTCGGGACCATCGTGACTACGACACTAGTAACTAGTGTTGCTGCTGAGTTGCATTATTGGCCTCACGCTACCAGCGTGAGTTTTACTTGGATACTTACGTTGATCCCTAAAAGGAAAGTTTTCCCAAAGAGGACAAGAAGCTTCATGATCTAGAGACTTCGAGAACGATGATGTTGATGTGGTCAAATTCTCAAAATATTGCCCTTTAATCTTATCTGTATGAGATACCTCCTTGAGATGAGGGCCTTTTCCTATCTTTGGAGAGATCCTGATTCCCTCTCCCTCCCTATATATTCATCCTCTCCCATTCCCAATTTTTATCGGGAAAACTAGTGTCTATTCAGAGCTGCTAGTCCCACTATGATGGGTAGCTATCTTAGAAACAAACATATTAAAGTTACTTGTTTTTCCTTTATGAGAGATAGATGAGAGAGAAGCAGAGAGTACCAACCTCAATCTTTCATTTGGCTCCTTTCTTGTTTCCTCCCTCCTTTGATAGAGATTCGCCACTCCTTCGTTACTTGTCCCGCTTCAAAGAACACTTGTAAAGTCAAAGCAGCATAATACCATCAAAGCATAGAGATCGATAACCATAAACAATATAGGATCAGATGTATATTAACCATACAAATGCATATATCAATACAAGATTCAGAGATATACAAGAATATGGGGGAAAACTCAAATATCTTTATTAATAGAAGTAGTAGAAGAGAGGATTACAACCCATTGGTCTGACCCAACACCATCCTCCCAACATGAAAGCCCTCTTCACCTCATGAAAAGCTTAGATCACCAAACAATACAGAGTTGCACAGAGAAACCAACAACACTTCCTTACAAAATACAAAATTCCAACCTTTGGATCTCTTGGATTAGGGATCCATATATAGATGTTTGCAGGTGAGTGAGTTAGCTTCTAGGATTTTGATTAGTGTCATCTCTCTGATAGTTCTTGGTTCCACTTGGAGATTTCATGATCTCTTACTCATCCCTGGGTGAATTTAGAGAGGCAAGTGTCGAATGGGTAGTTTCTAGAAGATTCTTTAGGTTTCCACCTAGCCAACTACCTTTGCCATTTGTCTACTCTCGTTCATCACACCCTATAGAAGGGATTTTCAGTATACATCGTGCTTTTTGCATGTGGTAGGTGAGATGCATCGCACCCTTAGCACTGGGTAGTTTGTATTGTCCTGTTTTGACCAGTTCTGAGTAGTTTTTCAGGGAGAACTTTTAGGAGATGATGTAATCAGCTGACCTTGCTCCTTTAGGGTATGAAACAACACTTTTAGGGACTTAGAATCCCTTGGTTTATGGACATATGTGATTGGGTTTGTAGTGCCCAAATATGTCTATAACAATTGCCCACTAAACCATGAGGTCGTAAATTTTCTGATGTCGGGTGAAATGCTTTATCATGAGGATCCGAGGTTTTTCGAACCGAAAGGTGACCTATAATAAGATGCAATACAAATACATTATCTTCATAATATTTTCATGATCTAGCTGAGGTGGGAATCCCCATGCTCAGCTTTATAAATTCATTTTCATGTACATAGGATAGACAACCGTCTATGTGGCAGACTGATGATTCTAGTAGAGCCATCATCCCTTAGCTTGGATGATTATCTGTGTAGCTATGATGTACATTTGATGTTTTTATTTTCCTGAATATATCACAGCTCATATGGATGAAACTAGATCCAGGGTCTTCAAAACTCATTCAATATTCGCTTGAAGTACAAGTCGATCCATGTGAAAAGATGTTCCGATGTCGAACACGGAAAGACATCGCCTGATTACCAACCAATGATGTAAGCTGTTAACAGGCACGAGAGGAATCACCGATAATGATGATGACCCTCAAGGTACTGTAGTACAATTCACATTGTGTGAATACATGAGTCGATGTCGAACACCACGCAAAATATTTCAGTCGAAGGCCATTGACGTAAACCTGTCACTAGAAGTGAGAAACTTGCCATTGAGGCATGCAAGCTTCAAAGTACTGAAAGGGTTGTTCCTATGTCAACTTCTTGGATAATGAGCCGATGTCTACAAGAAGTGACTCATCATAGGAGGGTCTTAATGAATCCCACATCTACGACACGAAATAGAGCAAATGATTTTGTGGAGGTAAAAATGATCTGATGATACAAGGTTCAGGGTGGTGGTCATGAAGGATTGAAGCGTGAATGTATTGCAGCGGATGAGACATAAGCTGGGTTGGTGAATTCTCTGAGTGACTTCTCTTGAACATATTGGCGACACTGAAATGGATTGGTAGCGTTAACCCCAAAAATGGGTGGTACAGAGGACCAATGGTGATATGACCAGTGAACGGAATAACCCAACCCGACTCAATCATGGTGATGGAGTGAAAGTGTCATGTTCAAGAGCGACCTGCTACCAATAAAGTTTCTTCAAGTTTTCTTCCCAATTTTTCCCCAGTCATTATTGACCAGTACCTCTTTATTTTTGTCAAGCTTGAGGAGGATAACATATGCTTGTTCTATAATTTGCCCTTCGGGCAAACTCGTCGCTATGTTTTAACACACCTAGCAACAATGAAACTTGCTCTTGTCTGCATGGACAAGTTTGTTGCTATTGTTTTAATGAGTTTAACAACAATGATAACTCGGTTCTTTTCAATTTTAGAGAGTCTAAAAAGAGATGGAAAGGAAAAGTGTAATCCATTAAGTTTGAAAAAGTGTAAAATAATACGAAAGGGATGACTTTTCGATAGTTTTAATGAGCCGAACTAGACAAGTGCTCGATCTTTTTGTGTAATAATCCCTTAGGTCCAAAAATATTAAAATATAGAGGAGGGACAGCACTTCCGATCGCTTTAATGAGCTGGAGAGGCCAATTGCTTGTCAATCTTTTCATATTTTATGACTCAGATGAAAAGAGCTTAAATGAGACTCATTTTTTGAGGAACGAGTGATTTTTTCAGATAGCAGCTGGTTCCGGTAAGGTTTGGAACTTTTCAATCACGGTAGTGTAAAGAAGGTGGCTAATAGGATCACTCATCGTAGATGTTCCTCAAAAGGGGTAAACAATCAAATGGAGGCATATGATCAGCTAAAAGAGAGTGGGAGTGATGGTAAGAACATGACCAAGGTTTAAAAGTTGATAATTATGCGATAGAAATGGTTATTTACCGAAGGTGGGTTCATTTTTTAATGAGCTTAAACTCTAGTGGAACATATGCTCATTTCTAGGTTTATTTTTTAACGAGCTTGAACTTCACGTAAAACTACTCGTGATAACAGTCAGAGACGTTCGATTCACTGTTGACACTATGTTCCCTTAACGGTCGTAGTACCTGTTCAGTTGCTCCATCAAACTAATTAGAAATGAGAATACATGCTTGAAAAATGAGTTAAAAATACTTTACTCGAATTACGTGAAAAGTAACTTAAAAGAGGTTTTTACCCTTCATTTTACGATTTCATTTGAGTTTGGGATTGTTGGATCTTTGGAGGGCTTTTCCCCCTCGATTTTCATCAGCTGATTCCGGGAGATTCTATCAATGATTTTTGGTGCCGTCTAGACTAGGTAGGAGCTAAACCTGAGCTCTTCAATCGCATTCTTTCCTTTCTGAATTCTGAGCATGTTTTCCTACTTTTCTGAGCCTCTAGGGTTTGAACATTTCGCTCTTTCCCCATCGCACCTAGTATACATCGAAAGGCGTGATGCATACTAGGCTAGCCATTGGTCAGCCAGTATGCATCCCACCCAGTACACAGCTAGGGTGCGATGGGCGCAAGGAGGAAATTTTTTGCACTGATTTTTCATGGAAAGTTTGCCTGTTTTTTGCCAAATCAGGATCCTAATTCTTCTCTTGTTTGCTTTTCAGAGATGCATTAGATCAAAATGGTCATTACATGGTGTGAACGCGAGCATGAAGAAGAGGACATGGTTGCCTTACATGATCTGGGTATGGTAACTGTATTGCGGAACTATGGCTTGCTCATGTTCTTCCGCATATCTAGCATGAGGCAACAAATCAACTTGTTGCAATATTTCCTTGATGCATGGGATCCTACCAACCAAGTGTTCCAAATTAGAGGCAAATCCATCCCTTTGACTATTGAGGACATTTACTTTTTGATCGATTTATCGAGGCATGGTGCCCCTCTCTCACTATCAGGTTCCGCCCGTGCGAATCCATGAGGGATTATATTCGTCGATACTATAGAGATGGATCTCAGCCGAGTAGGGATGGTAAGATCAGTATCCGAGATGTCACTAACCAGCCCTTGAGGACTATATTATTCACCTTTGCTATATTGGTTGGTAGCGCGGCCCTTCGCTTGGCCAACAGGTCCTATATGCAGTATGCCTTGGAATGCCTTGAACCAAAGGTATTCAACTGGTGTGATGAAGTACTTCAAGTGATAAAAGAACAGCCCACCAAGGTGTAAAACAGAAGATCCAAGATCTTTGGTTATGGTTCTATTCTGACCGGTTTCGCCTTGGAGAAGATCCCACTGATGTAGCCACAGTAAATTTCACTTGGCCTACCACCACTGACTGAGCCACGGATGCAGAGATGAGTTGACCTTATGGCCAGGCATGCTGGTCAATTGTAGGTTTCATTCTCTGATGCCTTCTTCAAGTGGTTCAACTGTCAGCAGATGGTTTATGCTGAGTATCCACACACTGGGATGGATTCCTGGGGTGACCTAGATTTGATGCTACTGGCTGGCGAGCAGTGGGGTGTCATAGGTAAAAATCTCTGACCATATCTCTGTTTATTGCTTTTATAATGTTCTTGTGATTTTTCCTTTTATATTATCAAAACTAATCAAAACTCATGTGTGTACAGATATGGGACCAGTGCGACCAGCAGTGCGCCCAAGAGTAGCAGCTGCCATTCCAGCGGGAGAGGCTATAGGGAGGGTTGTCCTTCGCGATCTGGACATAGCCGAGATCCTTTTAATATTGCAAGATTAGATCGAGGGTCTCGCCCTTGGTATTCAGGATGTGAGGACTGACGAGTTGCCTCTAAGATTACAGCACCATACCACTAGCGTGTCGAGCCGATGGACTAGGCTCTTACGTAAGATTACATAGGCAGTGACTTGTTATCACCAGCATCATTAGTCTAGGGTGCCCCCTTGCATTTTTGAGTTTTTGGGTCATATGACCGATTTTGGCCTGGACACAGAACACTATGTACAAACTATAAACAGTTATATATATATCTATATATCTATATATATATATATATATATAGATAATTTTCGGAGCTTCATTTTGGTTTAAGTTATATGATCCTGATGCAAATATTGATGAAATGATTTTCTTTTATAAATGTTGCAAATGTCTATCTAACACATAATTTGCTAATGAATCAGTTAATGTGTTTAAGTTTCTAGAAATGTGTTGATATTGAATAGAATCAAACTGCCTTTCCAAAATCTTGACCCTTAGGAACATATGATAGATTGCTGGATTCCAAACAGAATAGATGCCAGTAAGTTGTAGAATGACAAGTTGTGAGTCTAGCCTGACGACAATTCGGTGTATGCCATGCGCGATGGCATCAGAGAGGAGCTCTATCAACGCATTGTATTCAGTGATGTTGTTCGTTGACCAACCAATACATACCCCTCTGAAACTTACTAACTCGCCGCTTGGATGAAAGATGGCCCAGGCTACAGAAGATAGGTTCTACGTACTATGACTCACTCTGTCGGCCTATCCAACAAATGATTCCAATAGGTTCGACATCTGCAACAAATGAAAAAGTGGATTACCTAACCAAAACAATCACTCTTAACGAAAACAAAAATGTAACAAAAGCATATGAAGCAGTTACTACACTTAGTCAAGCATAGTAACGCTTAAGGTACAACCCATTTTGGGGTTGCGACAGTGGAATCCCATCGTAATCTACTAGCTCGTAGGCTCCTTTTGCTAATACACGTTTAACAATATAGGGACCCATCCACAAAGACTGGAACTTACCTGCTCCCAATTTATCGGATTCCTGATCGTAAAGCAAGACTAGGTCACCTTCTGAGAAGACACGAGGTTTGACATTTTTGTCAAATTATGCCTTGACTTGTTTCTTATGCACATCGTTAGCCAAGGTGGCATCACAATGAGTTTCATCCAGTTGGATTAATTCCAAGAAACGAGCCTCTTCCTCTAAAGTTCTGGGGAGAAGGTCGACTGCGAGCTTGAGAGACGAAATTTCGCACTGAACTGGTAATATCGCTTCCAGACCATACACTAGCTGAAAGGGTGTAAATCTGGTTGCATTTCTTACCGATGTCCGGTATGCCCATAGGGATGAGTACAGGATCAGGTGCTAACTCCATTTATGGACTCCAATCACCCTTTGCAGCATGCGCTTTAGGACTTTGTTGATTGCTTCAACTTGCCTGTTAGCTTGCAGATAATACGGAGTAGAGCTGTCGTGGGACAGTCCTAATTTGGCAGCCAATTCTACCATCATGTGATTGTGGAAAATGTAATCCATGATTTGCAACTATAGCTTGTGGAACACTGAATCTGGAGACTACATGATTGAAAAAGAAAAGAGCAGCCATTTCACCATTGTTGTTTAATGTAGGCATCGCCTCGACCCATTTCGTAAAATAGTCAACTGCGGCTATGATATACCCATGCCCCCCAGTCGAGGTGGGGTTACATGTCATGAAATATATGCCCCATTTGGTGAATGGCCCAATAGTAACTACTGGATGCAAAGGTGCGGGTGGTATTCTAGTTTTGTGGTCAAATATTTGAAAAGCATGGCAACTTCTGACTATGGTTATGCAATCTTTGAACATTGTTGGCCAGAAGTAGCCTGCCCGTAAGATATTTTGTGCCATGGCATAACCAGATTGATGCCCCCTACATGCACCTGAATGACAATGTTTCAGGACTTTTTCGGCCTCCTCATGGGTGAGGCACCTTCGCAGAACTGTATTGATACCATAACAGTAAAGTGTATCACCGACGATCATGTAGTATTTTGCTTGGTATCGAGTACATCGTTGTTCTGAGCGAGAGGTATTAGGCCTACATGTTTGGGTTTGGAGATAGATGATGATATCTCCATACCATGGATCGCTTGAAGATATCAGAAACATGGATTCATCCACAATTGTTTCTTTGGATGTTGAATCGTTGAACGACGATGGGAAGTCGCATAGTAACTTCGTAAAAACTAGAGATTTCTTTGATTTGGATTTTATGAATTCTAGATCAAACTATTGCAAAATTGCTATCCATTTCGAATATTTTCCCCCAAGCAACTGTCACGACAAGATGTAAGTCATAGGCTTACAATCTGACAAAATGGTAGTTTAACGAAAGAGGATATAGTGTCGAAATCTCTGTACTGCTTGAACAGCTACGAGAGCCAGCTTTTCAACATAGGAGTACTTGCTTTCTATATCATTTAAGTTTTGACTTAAATAATAGATAGGATGTTCGATTCCATTGTCTTCTTGAACTAAAACCATTGTGATGGTCGTATCTGCCACGGCCAGATATAGGTTAAAGTCTTTTTGATAATCAGGAGCATACATTAATGATGCTTTTATTAAGGATTCCTTTAGAGCATCAAAGAAAGCTTGCGCAACCTGATCCCAGTTGAAGGGCACTTCGATGATTGCCTGAACCTTACATGGGTCGAGACGAATCCCGTCCTTTGAAACCACAAAGCCAAGTAAACGACCATAACTGACACAAAACACACTTTTGTGCGGATTGAGTCGTATTTTGTAGTGTTGGCAACGTAGAAAAATAGCTCTCAAGTGTTGCAGATGATCAGTCCGCTTTCACGAATGAGCTGGAAGATTGTCGAGATATGGTTGAACAATGTTCTTGATGTTATGGAAGGCGTAATTCATAGCCCTATGAAAAGTTTCCCCTGCATTCTTGAAACCAAAAGGTAGTTTTTGGTACGTGAATGTGCCCCATGGACAAATAAATGCAGTCTTTGACTGGTCTTGTGGGCTGATATTTATTTGATTATACCCATAAAATCCATCCATAAACGAAAAGATTTCGTATCTGGCGCATTCATCAATTATCTAGTCGATGAAGGGCGTAGGGTAGTTGTCCTTTGAACAAGCTTGATTTACATCGCTGTAATCGATGCACACTCTAATTTTTCCTTGCTTTTTCATCACAGGAACAATGTTCGATACCCAACCAGTTAGAGGAACCAGGTAAATGAAACCAACATGGAGAAGTTTTTCAACTTCCGCCTTGATGGCAGCGGCTTTCTTCGGGTGCACCTGCCGAAGTCATTGTCATACCAGTTTGACATCTTGATACATCTTAATTTCGTGTTCAACTATGCTCTTGTAAATGCCTAGCATTTCTTCATATGACCATTCAAAGACATCTTTGAACTCACGAAAGAGAGCGTAATATACTTCCAGTTCTGAAGAAGAACAAGATTTGCCGACATGAATATTCTCTACAACATCTGGTTTGATCGGGATATTTATGGCGATATTTTCTTCAATATTGGACAGATTTCACTTGGAATCCACTGTATTTACAGTATTTGATAGAAAATCAAAAACTGAGGGATGATTAAAGTCACTGGAACAATCTTCGTTGTAATTCGGAAGATGGGAATGATGGTGGTAATCTTCCCATGGTGCCTCTCCTATCATCATCGATTGAACAATTCCTTCGTCTGTAGAATGTACATGCGACCAAGGATCTGAAGAGGTGCCATATTCCTTAGACCTATCTACCCAAATGCTTGATGAGCATTGATTTGGGTTTGCCGCCCAGGCTGAGAACATTGATTGCTACAATATTTCTATGGGGCTTGGAGGCAATACCTGGTGATGATCCATGTTAACATCATGTTCGGGAACCCTCTGAATAGAGGATACCATATTGCAGGTTCCCACCATGGCCACTTCTGCCAGATTGTTTGGAGGTGGTAGGGCAAAAGTACCCATTAATATAGGGTCTTTTAGTAGGCCTACTCCGATATTTTGAAGCGATTGAGAGCTTCCTTGGATCATTGGGATGCTTCTTGTAACTTGTGAACTATTCGGGAGAAAGGTTTGTTGGTCGACGATTGTAATTCCTCCTTGAAAAAGAAATGTAATCTTTCTAAAATATGTTGACACAACAGCTACCATAGCATAAATCTAGGGACTTCCCGGTAGGATGTTGTAATCGAGGTTTCCATCGATAACTTCAACATCAATTTCTACTATTTTGCCCCTCAATTCAACTTGCAAGTTACTTAAAATCCCGTACAGAGTGTATGTCCGTCCATCAAATGCTTTTAACGTCATTGACGATCATGACAAGGGTGGCGAGCCTAAATTTTTCCAGCAACTCATTAACATAATACATGTAGATGCCCCCTCAACAATAATTGTTCGATGAACAGTTTTGTTGAGGGCTTTCACTTGAATGAGGAAAGCGAGTTGAGCTGGTAACTGAGGTTCATATCCTTTATGGTTAAAGGCCACAAGATTGGAATCTGCTGGGTCAATCCCACCTATCACTGATAATAGAGCCTGCTTTTGGGAGGGGCAATTTTGCAGTACTTCAAGTGTCGACATAGTGGACGGCGATTAGGCTAGGTCCTCTACTATATTATAATTCTATGCTACTCTGGCATGAGGATTAAATGTTGATTTGTGTACTACTCCCTTTGGCGGCTTTATTTTTAGCTCAGGAATGATGGGTGGTGTTACAGGGAAAAGTGTCTATTTAGAACTGCTCTATCCCACTAAGGTGTGACAGCTGCCTTAGAAACAAATAGAGAAAAACTACTTTTGTTTTTCCTTTATGAATTATAGATAGAGAGGAACAGAAAGACCAACCTCTGTCTTGTGCTAATCCTTCGATTTGATCCCTCTCTTCTTTGATAGTCCTTAGCTACCTACTCCCTTGCACACCCAGCTTCACAAAGCACCTATAAGATCACAGAAGCATAGCGCTATACAAAGACATGGATCTATAATCATAAACAATCTAGGATCAAATGTAAATTGACCATACAAATGTAACAAGAATCAATGATACAAAATCATGGAGGAAAACTCAAATAGTTTTTATTGATAAACAAGAAAAGATCCAGGAGGAGTTACAACCAATTGTTCCGACCCAACATCAACCTCCCAGCAAAGAAGCCCCTCTTAACCTCAAACAAAGCTTAGATCACCCAACATCTGATGTTTGTCTCTAGAAACCAACAACAATTCCTTACAATATGCAAAATTCCAGCCTCTGGATCTCTGGGATGAGGGATCCATATATAGATATCTGTAAGGGGGATGAGTCAGCTTGTGATTTGATTAGTGTCTTCTCTATGATATTTCTTGCTTCCACTTGGAGACTGAAGGCCTCTTACTCATCCTTGGTCGAATTCAGTGAGGCAAGTGTCACAGGAGAAGATTCTGGAAGCTTCCATTGCCTCTCCACCTCGTGGAATGACACTGCCATTTGTCATTTCTCGCCCATCGCACCCCACAGAAGGGACTTTTGAAATGCAACGCACCCTCACAGTGTATTTAGGTGAGATGCAACGCACTTAGCTAGTGGAGCAGTTGCAATGATCCTGTTTTGAGCAATTCTGAGCAGTTTCTCATGGAGAACTTCTGGGAGAAGCTGTAATCTGTTGACCTTGTTCCTTTAGGGGTTAGAACAACACTTTTAGGGAGTTAGGAGCCCTTGATTTATGGACATTTCATGCTTGGGGTTGCAGGGCCCAAAAATGTCTATAACAGTTGCCCCCTAAAGTATGAGGTCGTTAACCTTTTGGTGTCAGGTGAAATGCTTTATTATGAGGATCCGAAGTTCTTTCAATGCTGGGAGGAGACCTGTAATAAGATACAATACAATACATTATCTTCATACTATTTTCATGATCTAGCTGAGGCAGGCATTCCCATGCTCAGCTTTATAAATTCATTTTCATGTACATAGGACAGACAATCGTCTGAGTGTAGACTTATGATTCAGGTAGAGCCATCATCCTTTTGAGTGGATGATTATCTGTGCAGCAATGATGTACATTTAATGTCTTTATTTTCCCTGAATATATATCGCAGCCAGGATGGATGAAACTAGATCCGAGGTCTTCAATCTCGTTCGATCTTCACTCGAAGTACAAGTCGATCCATGTGAGAAATGTTCTGAAGTCGAACATGGAAAGACATCGCTCGATTACCAGTCAATGATGTAAACTGTTAACAAGCGCGAGAGGAATCACCGATAATGATAATGACCCTCAAGGTACTGCAGTACAATTCACGTGGTGTGAATAAAGGACTTGGCGTCGAACACCACGCAAAATATTTTGGTCGAAGGCCATTGATGTAAACCTGTCGCCGGAAGTGAGAAACTTGCCATTGAGGCATGCAAGCTTCAAAGTACTGAATGGGGTGTTCCTAGATCAACTTCTTGGATAATGAGCTGATGTCGACAAGAAGTGATCCGTCACATGAGGGCCTTAATGAATCCCACATCAATGACACAGAACGGAGCAAATGATTTTAATGGAGGTGAAAACGATCTGGTGATATAAGGTTCAGGGTGGCAATCATGAAAGAATGGAGTATAATGTATGGTAGTGGGTGAGACACAGGTGAATTCACTGAATGACTTCTCTTGAACATATCGGCGACACTAATGTGATGGATCGGTAGCATTAACCCCAAATGTGGATGGTATGGCATGACCATGGTGATGTGACCGGTGAATGAAACAACCCAACCCGACTCGGACATGGAGTGGAAGTGTCATGTTCAAGAGTGACTTGCTACCAACAAAGTTTCTTTGAGTTTTCTTCCCAATTTTCCCCAGTCATTGCTGACCAGTACCTCTTTATTTTTTTCAAGCTTGAGGAGGATAACATATGCTTGTTCTATAATTTTCCCTTCAGGCAAACCCATCGCTATGTTTTAACGAGTCTAGCGATAGTGAAACACGTTCTCATCTATAGACAAGTTTGTCGCTATTAATATTTTTAACGAGTTTAATGACAAGGATAACTCGGTCCTTTTCAATTTTAGAGAGTCTGAAAAGGAACCTAAAGGTAACTCCAAAATTCCTTTTTCGTCATCTAATCCCTTAAGTCCGAAAAAGTATAAAACAATAAAGAAGGGATGAATTTTCGATACTTTTAACGAGCCGAACAAAACAAGTGCTCGATCTTTTTGTGTAATAATCCCTCAGGTCCAAAAAGATTAAAATCTAGAGGAGGGTTAGCACTTCCTATCCCTTTAATGAGCTGGAGAGGCCAATGGCTCGGCAATCTTTTCATATTTTACGAGTCAGTTGAAAAGTGCTTAAAGGAGACTCGTCTTTTGAGGAACGAGTGATAAAACGTCTAGCAGCTGATTCCAGGTAAGGTTTGGAATTTTCCAATCACAGCAGTGTCACAAGGATGGCTAGTGAAATCACTCTTCGCAGCTGTTCCTCAAAATGGGTAAACAATCAAATGGAGGTGAATGATCGGCCAATGAAAAAGTGGAGGTGACGGTGCAAACACGACCAAGGCTTTAATGGCTGAAGTACTACATTCACGATGGTTATTTACCGGGGAATAGTTCATTTTTTAACAAGCTTAAACGCGGGTGGAAACATTTGCTCATGTCTTATGTTTATTTTTTAATGAGCTTGAACTATGTGCTAAAACTGCTCGATTAATCCAGTCGTGTGATAAGAATGTCTCATATAAAACGACAACTTTTAGAGATTTTCCCCACATCCTTTCTTTATGCAAGTTAGGAAACGACTAATCCTACGAGTTTAAAGGGTTAGAGGACCTACAAATTTAAAAAATAAATAGTCGTTCTTTGCTTGCACTCCAAAAGGCTTGCATGCCCCCAGGTATAAAATAGAGTTTCAAGGTCACCTTCTATTCGAGCTGACAAAACATTTGTTTTATCAGGAAAGGTATACCTCTTTCAGGTTACCCAAAGATTGTTCTATCTAGCGCGTAAACAGAACATTTCTTCGGCGATGTCTACCGAAATAAACAAAGGTGAGCGGCGATGCCTACCAACCCACATAACTTTGACAAGAGGATCTTATTCCAATCCAACTCCCTCTTCCAATCTCGGACGGGAGTACGGAGGTCATATTCTCTCATGGAAACCTACCCTATACCCGAAGTTTTCCTGCCAAAGCAGACCAGGGTGCATGCCCCCTGGGTTTCAGTCATGTCCCCCTGAATCACTCGTGCTCATCAGGTGGATGGACTGGGGATTGAGACATTTCTTGCGTGAAAAGACCATTCAGGGATGGTATATGACTATTTTCTCTGTATGATCCTAGAAATGAAAGCTAGTCCACGAGCATGACCACTCTTCCTTTGTGCGGAAAACACATTACTCTAAAGAGTGAGGAGACAATTGCTCCCATGCAAAAAATATAGTCTCATCCAAGGAGTAGATTGTAATCCAGGGGTCCTTGAACTACCATTACGTTCATGTGAACAGTTTTCCTGCTCAATGTTATGGGCACATTGGGAAGGATCCCTAACGGTCGACTGGTTCCTTTATCAAAGCCTGTCAGATTTCTCATCTCAGGCAAAAGCGATGGCGAACCAAGCGCTTTCCAAGCATTTGAGGAAAGGATACTCACAGAAGCCCCCTCATCTATGATGGTACCAGTCATAACCATTCTATATATTTGAACAATAATTCGGAATGGTATACTAGCTGGTAAACGGGATCTGCCTAGTTGATTCCAGTCGAAGGAGACAACTAGGTTGCTTGGAGGTGGGACCGAATAGACGGCCGGGTACGACTCTGACGAACTTCCTTCCTACGGTAAAGGAACGGGTAAATTGCCCCCATGTTCGTTGGAGTCTGTGCTTATGAAAAGAATTTGGACAGTGTCATCCTTGTTCTCTTCAGTGACTGTATCATCTGAAGATGGAAATTCTGAAGGCAAGACCGGGTCAACTGCCACCTCGACCTTTTGACTTTCGTCTGGTATGGATTCAGATGGTTTATCTTCAATGATAGATGCTTCAGCCGACCACCTGAGCGGGCCAGCCGGATTTTCAACTGGTGACGGACTTGGCAAGAGTTTTTTATATCCAGGAGGAAGTCGTAACGGTGAAATCAGACAATCGTCCAAAACTCTTTTAGCCTCGTCTAAGAAGGGACAACGGTTGACGGCGTGATTGCCTTCGCACAGTTTACAAGGAAATATATATTTTCCTTTTTGTCCTGGGGCTTCACTTTCACTAGTTGATGGTGTGTTTTCAACATGATCATCAGAGGTTGACGACACCAGGTTGTGCAAACGGGGAGACCAGTCCCTTAAGATCCTAGGGATGCAGGGACAATCTCTGTGATAGTGGTCTCCCTTGCAAATGACACATGGCGATTTAGGCCTGGTCGGTGCAGTGTATGGATTTTCGTTAGACGACACTCGTTTGCCCCCATTCGCTTTTGGCTCCTTCTTCTTCTTCTCTTTCTTCTTCTTTTCCTTCTTCTCCTTAGGTACTTGACTTTTGGCTTTACCAGCCCCATCAAGTGAAGAGGAAGGAGGAGAGGAAGAATTAGAGGAAGTAGAAGGTTGGTGGGTAACTATGGACTCATCTATTTGTTGATTCGATTGTTCAGGAATAGTGGTGTTCTGAATGACAGAGGTTGAGAAGAGCCACACAGGCAAACCAATTGTCAGTCCTGGAAGCGATAATGTGGCCATATGGGGTGCACCAACATCTCCCCAAGAGGAGAAGGGACTAGGATTTCCTCCAAGGGGAATTCCTTGGTTGGTGGACTCCATTTTCTCAACCCAAGATCAATGTAGGAAAGGGGTAATGAATATTCCGTTTAAAATAAATTTTAGACGCTTTGACACAACTTGTTTTTTCAGTTTTTAAGAGTCGAGAAAAAACAAAAGATGACTCTAGTCTCCTTCGATTTTTAATGAGCCTGAAGTGACAAGTGCTCAGATGGACCTTTTCCGTTAAGGAGTCTGAAAAGGAATGAAAGGGACTGCTCTGGAAATATAGGTAGAGGGAGTACCAAACCAATCGCAAAACTGCAGAATACTTTTTACGGTACGGCAGTCAATCTTCCAGAATGTCGTGTTCAGTGCATTACGATCAATAGGGTGGCAAACACAGCTTCTTATGGATAAAGGATTAAGCCTATTGGGGTCTCCCAAAATATACTCGACGGTACGTGGGAGCACAAGTCCGTACTGGCACTTATCGTCTCAAAGTGGAGGAATCACCCAACTATCAGTGAGAACAACAGTTACCAGGCTTTACGACGTCGGAATACGTCTCTAGCCTAGACTTCTAAATGTTGTGCGTTAAGTTCCAAAGCGTTGTTAGATTCATTGAATTTATTTTAAATTGATCTTGTTTGTGAAGTTTTCCTTTCAGGTTCACCACGAGATGTAGATGTAATTCCTAAAATGCAATCTAAGATGATAAACAAACTTTTTATCTCTTTTATGCAATGAAAATCCTAGCTACTAGGGAAAAGAAAGACAGAATCTTTTCACAAAGAGCAAAGAGCACACTCTAAATGCACTTTCCTAAATCAAGCCAATCAGACTGTCTATATGCAAATGTACATGCATGTATTTGTTTTCCAACTTTCTTAGTATATAGATGCTAAAAAGAAAGTTGATGCACAATCTGAATTTCTTTTCAAGCGACAAATATCAACAAGCTTCTTTTCGAAATCAAAAAAAAGGAGACGATCACAACACTTCATGATTTTGAACTGAATACTTGTTCTTGACACTAGAAAATTACAAATTCAGACCAAAAGCAATAGTAATAGGATAATCGACCATCAACAGCAATCAAACTTTTTCCTATGATCGAAATCGACACTTGCGACAGATTCAAATCAAAGGATGACAGTACGACTATGCTACTTTTGCAAAGGAGAACTGTAAATGACTCAACAAACACACAAAAACATCTACAGTTCTTTTGTACAAAGGAGGCGGAATAACAGCAAGGAAAAGGAGTTTCAAACAGACATATACTGATCACAAGCAACAAAATTCATGAATAGAACTGGAAAGAAGGAACCACAAAAGCCACAACTGCACAGAGCTAGTCTGATCAGTGCACCTGTAACACAAAGAATCTGAAATGCAGCGCAGGTTTTCCACTCGGGAAGTGCGCTGAAATTCAGAATCTCTGAACAGTACCTGCACTGGGCCAGAAACGAGACTTTGTTCGGGTTCCGGGTCACAATTTGCAGTTCAGTTCTTGGGTTTTGGCCGAGTAAAAAGTAATCAGTAATGCAACAATCAGGGGTAGATCTAAGGAGGATCTAAGAGCTATCACAAGGGCAATCAGATAGTTTTTGAATCAGTTGTTTAAATCATAAACAGATCCAATAGATGGATTGAAGCAGCAATTATCTACTTTGCATTTGTTATGACAAATGCAGTTCAAATGCTACTTGTATGTTTATGAAATAGACAACAAGGAATGATAAACAAACAAACTAATTAGCTCCCCAGCGGAGTCGCCATTTTGTTACAGGGAAAAGTGTCTATTTAGAACTGCTCTATCCCACTAAGGTGTGACAGTTGCCTTACAAACAAATAGAGAAAAACTACTTTTGTTTTTCCTTTATGAATTATAGATAAAGAGGAACAGAAAGACCAACCTCTGTCTTGCGCTAATCCTTCGATTCGATCCCTCTCTTCTTTGATAGTCCTCAGCTACCTGCTCCCTTGCACACCCAACTTCAAAAAGTACCTGTAAGATCACATAAGCATAGCGCTATACAAAGACATGGATCTATAATCATAAACAATCTAGGATCAGATGTAAATTGACCATACAAATGTAACAAGCATCAATGATACAAAAGCATGGAGGAAAACTCAAATAGTTTTTATTGATAAACAAGAAAAGATCCAGGAGTAGTTACAACCAGTTGTTCTGACCCAGCATCAACCTCCTAGCAAAGAAACCCCTCTTCACCTCAAACAAAGCTTAGATCACCCAACATCTGATGTTTGTCTCTAGAAACCAACAGCAATTCCTTACAATATGCAAAATTCCAGCCTCTGGATCTCTGGGATGAGGGATCCATATATAGATATCTGTAAGGGGGATGAGTCAACTTGTGATTTGATTAGTGTCTTCTCTCTGATAGTTCTTGCTTCCACTTGGAGACTGAAGGCCTCTTACTCATCCTTGGTCGAATTCAGTGAGGCAAGTGTCACAGGTGTTATAGACATTTTTGTGCCTTACATCTCCAAGCATGAAATGTCCATAAACCAAGGGCTCCTAAGTCCCTACAAGTGTTGTTCTAACCCCTAAAGAAACAAGGTCAACAAATTACATCTTCTCCCAGAAGTTCTCCACCAGAGACTGCTCAGAATAAGTCAAAACAGGATCATTTCAGTTGCCCCACTGGCTAGGTGTGTTGCATTGCACCTAAATACACTAGCTAGGTGCGTTGCAACGCACCTAAATGTACTATGAGGGTGCGTTGGGTGAGAAATGACAAATGTCAGTGTCATTCCGCGAGGTGGAGAGACAATGGAAGCTTCCAGAATCTTCTCCTGTGACACTTGCCTCACTGAATTCGACCAAGGATGAGTAAGAGGCCTTCAGTCTCCAAGTGGAAGCAAGAACTGACAGAGAGAAGACACTAATCAAATCACAAGCTGACTCATCCTCCTTACACATATCTATATATGTATCCCTCATCCCAGAGATCCAGAGGCTGGAATTTTGCACATTGTAAGGAATTGCTGTTGGTTTTGAGACAAGCATCAGAGTATTGGGTGATCTATGCTTTGTTGGAGGTGAAGAGGGGCTTCTTTGCTAGGAGGTTGATGCTGGGTCAGGAACCATCGGTTGTAACTCCTCCTAGATCTATTCTTGTTTATCAATAAAAACTATTTGAGTTTTCCTCCATGCTTTTGTATCCTTAATGCTTGTTACATTTGTATGGTTAACTTAAATTTGATCCTAAGTTGTTTATGAATATAGATCCATGTCTTTGTATAGTGTTCCTCTTCTGTGATCTTACAGGTACTTGGTGAAGATGGGCAAGTAAGGGAGCAGGTAGCTGGAGGCTGTCAAAGAAGAGAGGGATTGGATCAAAGGATTTGCGCAAGACACAGGTTGGTTCTTTCTATTCCTCTCTATCTATAGTTCATAAAGGAAATACAAAAGTAGTTTTTCTCTGTTTGTTTCTAAGGCAGCTGTCACACCTTAGTGGGTTAGAGTAGTTCTAAATAGACACTTTTCCCGGTAACAAAATGGCGACTCCGCTGGGGAGCTAATTAGTTTGTTTGTTTATCATTCTTTGTTTGTTTGTTTCATAAACTTATAAGTGGCATTCGAACTGCATTTGCCATAACAAATGCAAAGTAGACATCTGCTGCTTCAATCCATTCACTGGATCTGTTTATGATTTAAACAACTGATTCACAAACTATCTGATTGCCCTTGTGATAGCTCTTAGATCCTCCTTAGATCTACCCCTGATTGTTGAATTACTGATTGCTTTTTACTCGGCCAAAAACCAAATACTGAACTGCAAACTATGACCCGGAACCCGGACAGAGTCTCGTTTCTGGCCCAGCACAGGTACTGTTAAGAGATCCTGAATTTCAGCACACTTCCCGAAAGGGCAACCTGCGCTGCATTTTAGATTCTCTGTGTTACAGGTGCGTTGATCAGACTAGCCCTGTGCAGCTGTGGTTCTTGTGTTTCATTCTTTCCAGTTCTATCTCTGAATTTTGCTGCCTGTGATCAGTATATGTCTGTTTGAAACCCCTTTTCCTTGCTGTTATTCTGCCTCCTTTGTACAAAAGAACTGTAGATGTTTTTGTGTGTTTGTTGAGTCATTTACAGTTCTCCTTAGCAAAAGTAGCGTAATCGTACTGTCGTCCTTTGATTTGAATCTGTCGTAAGTGTCGATTTCAATCGTTGGAAAGAGTTTGATTGTTGTTGATGGTTGATTATCCTGTTACTATTGCTTTTGGTCTGGATTTGTGATTTTCTAGTGTCAAAAACGAGTATTCATTTCAAAATCGTAAGGTGTCGTAATCATCTCTATTTTTTGATTTCGAAAAGAAGCTTGTTTATATTTGTCGCTTGAAAAGAAATTCAGATTTGTGCATCAACTTTCTTTTTAGCATCCACATACTAAGAAAGTCGAAAACAAATACATGCATGTGCATTTGCATATAGACAGTCTGTTTGGTTTGATTTAGGAAAGTGCATTTACAGTGTGCTCTTTGCTCTTTGTGAAAAGATTTTGTCTTTCTTTTCCCTAGTAGCTAGGATTTTCATTGCATAAAAGAGATAAAAAGTTTGTTTATCATCTTTAGATTGCATTTTAGGAATTACATCTACATCTCGTGGTGAACCCAAAAGGCAAACTTCATAAGCAAGATCAACTTAAAATAAATTCAATGAATCTAACAACGCTTTGGAACTTAACACACAACATTTAGAGGTCTAGGCTAGAGACGTATTCTGGCGTCGTAAAGCCTGGTAACTGTTGTTCTCACTGTTGGTTGGGTGATTCCTCCACTTTGAGACGATAAGTGCCAGTACGGATTTGTGCTCCCACGTACCGTCGAGTATATTTTGGGAGACCCCTATAGGCTTAAATCCTTTATCCATAGGAAGCCGTATCTGCCGCCCTATCGATCGCAATGCACTGAACACAGCATTTGGGAAGATTGACTGCCATACCGTAAAAAGTATTCTGCATTTTTGCGATTGGTTTGGTACTCCCTCTACCTAGACTCCCAGAGTAGTCCCTTTCGTTCCTTTTCAGACTCTTTAACAGAAAAGGTCCATCTGAGCACTTGTCACTTCAGGCTCATTAAAAATCAAAGGAGACTAGAGTCATCTTTTGTTTTTTCTCGACTCTTAAAAATTGAAAAAACAAGTTGTGTCAAAGCGTCTAAAATTTATTTTAAATGGAATAATTATCACCTTTCCCTCGTTGGTCTTCGAAGTTAGTCTCCCTTCATCGCAAGTTCTTGTAGAATCGCTAGGAAATCTTTTGGATACACTAAATATGTCTGAAAAACCGTCAACATCTAGGACTGTGTCATCTGACACAACAGCAGCAGAACCTCCTGCTGCTACTCCAACAATGTTCGCCGGTATACCATCTGTCCCGGCAAGTTATCAACAACAAGCTGGAGTCCAATCAGGGACGGTTTCGACAACATGGTCTATTCCTATTTCTTCATCCGGATTATCATCTAGTATTTCTTATGTTGAAACTCAACAAATTGATCCAATGTGTCTTCAAAGGCCAATTTACGCTTTAAGTACTAGATTGCCACCATATGGAGGGCAGTATGCCTTTTCATTGTTCCCTCCCGGAGAACAACCATATGGGAGTTTACAACAAAGTTCAGGTCAAACTCGAATTACATCCAGCGGTTGGGTACCAATACTGCCTCAGCAACCAAGGGTTGTATATTCAATGCAACCAGTCCACCCTGTGTCAAATATTCCCACTTTACCTGCTATGGTGACTGCATCGCAAGTACAAGCGCTACCTGTTGTATGTCAACCCCAAGTTTCTCAGGTTGCAATACAACAGCCACTTGTCTCAGCGACTCAATCACAACCTCAGGTTAGTGCCTCCTTATCTGGAGTGACTCAGGCTCAAACAAGTACTATGACTCCTCATCTTGGTCAATCATCTAGTATTGGACAACAGCAAATGGTCCAACAACCAGGGCTGGTTCAATCTCAACAACCGCAATTCCAGCAATCATATCAAGGGCCTGAGCAACAAGTCTTTGTAAGTAATGGGCAACCTCATTTCCAAAGCGATTATCAACAACCATATTATAATGGTTATGCCCATCAACCTTGTCAAAGTTGCCATCATCAAATGCATTATGCTGGTATGCAAAGACCCACTGCTCAGGCGATTCCATCTTATCCTGGGTATGCTTCACCTAACCTAAATCAACAGTTGCCCTTTGTAGCAACTCTAGAATTACCAGATCTAAACCGGCTGACGAATGATCCAATTGCTTATGCCCCTTGGTGGCCAGCGATTCTGCATAAACTTCCGTCAGATATTCCTAAATTTAATGGAAATCCAGGTGAAGATCTGTCGAATCATGTGATGACCTTTCATCTGTGGTGTTCATCAAACACCCTAAACAATGATTCGATTAGGCTTCGCCTTTTTCAGAGAACGTTAACTGGTTCGGCAGCAAAATGGTATATTGAATTGCCTAGAGCTTCGTTTGACAACTTCAGTACCCTAGCCACAACCTTTTTAACCCATTTTCAGTTACCGATAAGGTACGAAACGGGAACGGAACTTCTTACCAACTTCAAACAGACGACAGCCACTCACATATCCGATCATATACATGAGTGGCGACGTCGTCGTAGAATGGTGAAAACGTATGTTCCCGATCAGCTTTTAGTTGAATGGTTTATTAAGTCATTACTGCCTTCCATCATGGAAGATGTGGCAAAAGGGGGGGTCGTCACAGAGGAGCAATTTATCACTCGTGCGCAATATTTGTACTTGATTTACACTCAGTCCGGCAGGCTCTACGATAAAATACCTGACGCCCCTAGACCAGAATTCTCAGTTCCTCCTCCTCCTAAATCAAACAATGACTCTCATGCTGGCGATGGCGTGATTGGCGCAACAGACACGAAATCGACAAAGGCTACATCTAAAAAGGCCCGTAAGATTTCTAGTCAAAATGCAAATGAGGAACTTCTTGCCTCGGAAGTAAATGCTGTGTCGACCGACAAGGGCAAACAACTGAAGCAACCAGGGGGCAAGAAGAAAAAGAAAGGGATAAAAAAGAAGCACGATGAGTCATCTCCTGGAAAACCTTCTACAAACCCTTCTGGGCAAAGGAGACCCCCTGCGGGGTGTCATATATGCGATGAGGACCATCGGACGAGAGATTGTCCACATAAAGCTGAAGTTAAGAAACTCTTTAAGAGTTCAAAAACCTCAGCAGTATTGACTGATCCGTTTCCAAACCCGGGAACCAAACTGGTTGCTAATCAAAATGCTTCCTAATCCCAAGTGCTTATTTTGTCTATCTCAAAGCAGCAAAATGATGCTTTGACAAGGAATGAAGATTACGGGAATCCACAGCTGTCGAATAACAAAGCTAATGAACAACCTAGTAGTTCGACAACAACTTTGACCGAAGTTGTGCCACCCATCATTCCTAAACCAATGATAAAGCCGCCAAAGGGAGTAGTACACAAATCGACATTTAATCCTCGTGCCAAAGTAGCACAGAATTATAACATAGTAGAGGACCTGGCCCAATCTCCGTCCGCTATGTCGACACTTGAGGTACCGAAAAATTGCCCCTCCCAAGAGCAAGCTTTATTATCAGCAATAGGTGGGATTGACCCAATGGATTCCAATCTTGTGGCCTTTGATCATAAAGGATATGACCCTCAGTTACCAGCTCAACTAGCTTTCCTTATTCAAGTGAAAACCCTCAACAAAACTGTTCATCGAACAATTATTGATGAGGGGGCATCTACATGTATTATGTCGATGAGTTGCTGAAAAAATTTAGGCTCACCACCTTTGTCGCGATCATCAAAAATGTTAAAAGCATTTGATGGACGATCATACACTCCATGCGGGATTTTAAGTAACTTGCAAGTTGAACTGGGGGGTAAAACAGTAGAAATTGATGTTGAAGTAATTGACGGAAACCTCGATTACAACATCCTACTGGGAAGACCCTGGATATATGCCATGGCCGCAGTTGTGTCGACCTACTTCAGGAAGATTGCATTTCCATTCCAAGGAGGAATTACAATCGTCGACCAACAAACATTTCTCCCCAACAGTTCACAAGTTACGGGAAGCATTCCAATGATCCATGGAAGCAATCATTCGCTCTAAAATATCGGAGTAGGTCTCCTAAAAGACCCTGCCTTAATGGGTACTTTTGCCCTACCGCCTCCGAGTAATCTGGCAGAAGCGGCCACAGTGGAATATGAAATCTTCTATATCTAATGGATTTGGATTCCGAGGACGGTTCTTATCTCGTGTCGACCTCGCTAAAAAATGAAACAAGGAGTCATGAGGATAGTTCTTTTACTGTGTCAACCTCATTAAAAAATGAAACAAATCCCTTTCCAAATCTCAAAGGTAAACCTTCATTCCAACCACCGAGTTGAATGCAATGAAGCTTGGGGGGCAGGCACCTCGATTTGCGTTATTATGCTGGGGGCATGCAAACTTATATCGAGCAGTGTTATCGCAAGGTTCAAGCTGATTAAAAAATAAACCTGCATCGAGCAAATGTTTCCACCCGCGTTTAAGCTCGTTAAAAAATGAACTATTCCTCAGTAAATAACCACCATGAATGTAGTACTTCAGCCATTAAAGCCTTGGTCGTGTTTGCACCGTCACCTCCACTTTTTCATTGGCTGATCATTCACCTCCACTTGATTGTTTACCCATTTTGAGGAAAAGCTGCGAAGAGTGATTTCACTAGCCATCCTTGTGACACTGCCGTGATTGGAAAATTCCAAACCTTACCTGGAATCAGCTGCTACCCGTTTTATCACCCGTTCCTCAAAAGACGAGTCTCCTTTAAGCTCTTTTCAACTGACTCATAAAATATGAAAAGATTGCTGAGCCATTGGCCTCTCCAGCTCGTTAAAGGGATAGGAAGTGCTATCCCTCCTCTAGATTTTAATATTTTTGGACCTGAGGGATTATTGCACAAAAAGATCGAGCGCTTGTTTTGTTCGGCTCATTAAAACTATCGAAAATTCATCCCTTCTGTATTGTTTTATACTTTTTCGGACTTAAGGGATTAGATGATGAAAAAGGAAATTTGGAGTTACCTTTACGTACCTTTTCAGACTCTCTAAAATTGAAAAGGACTGAGTTATCCTTGTCGTTAAACTCGTTAAAAAGATTAATAGCGACAAACTTGTCTTTAGACGAGAACGAGTTTCACTATCGCTAGGCTCGTTAAAACATAGCGATGGGTTTGCTTGAAGGGCAAATTATAGAACAAGCATATGTTATCCTCCTCAAGCTTGACAAAAATAAAGAGGTACTGGTCAGCAATGACTGGGGAAAAATTGGGAAGAAAACTCAAAGAATCTTTATTGGTAGCAAGTCGCTCTTGAACATGACACTTCCACTCCGTGTCCGAGTCGGGTTGGGTTGTTTCATTCACCGGTCACATCGCCATGGTCACACCATACCATCCACATTTGGGGTTAATGCTACCAATCCATCACATCAGTGTCGCCGACATGTTCAAGAGAAGTCATCCAGAGAAGCCACCTGTGTCCCACCCACTACCATACATTATACTCCATTTTTTCATGACCGCCACCCTGAACCGTATATCATCAGATCATTTTCACCTCCATCAAAATCATTTTCTCCGTTCCGTGTCATTGATGTGGGATTCATTAAGGCCCTCCTTTGACAGATCACTTCTTGTTGACATCAGCTCATTATCCAAGAACTTGGTCTAGGAACACCCCATTCAGTACTTTGAAGCTTGCATGCCTCAATGGCAAGTTTCTCACTTCCAGCGACAGGTTTACATCAATGACCTTCGACCGAAAGATTTTGCGTGGTGTTTGACGCCAAGTCCTTTATTCACACCACGTGAATTGTACTGCAGTACCTTGAGGATCATTATCATTATCGGTGATTTCTCTCACGCTTGTTAACAGTTTACATCATTGACTGGTAATCAAGCGATGTCTTTCCATGTTCGACTTCAGAACATTTCTCACATGGATCGACTTGTACTTCGAGTGAAGATCGGATGAGATTGAAGACCCTGGATCTAGTTTCATCCATCCGGGCTGCGATATATAGTCAGGGAAATAAAGACATTAAATGTACAAGCATTGCAGCACAGATAATAATCCTCCCAAAAGGATGATGGCTCTATCAAAATCATCAGTCTACAATCAGACGATTGTCTGTCCTATGTACATGAAAATGAATTTATAAAGCTGAGCATGGGAATGCCCGCCTCAACTAGATCATGAAAAACAATGTGAAGATAATGTATTGTATTGTATATTATTATAGGTCTCCTCCCAGCATTGAAAGAACTTCGGATCCTCATAATAAAGCATTTCACCCGACACCAAAAGGTTAACGGCCTCATACTTTAGGGGGAAACTGTTATAGACATTTTTGTGCCTTACAGCTCCAAGCATGAAATGTCCATAAACCAAGGGCTCCTAATTCCCTAAAAGTGTTGTTCTAACCCCTAAAGGAACAAGGTCAACAAATTACAGCTTCTCCCAGAAGTTCTCCACTAGAAACTGCTCAGAATAAGTCAAAACAGGGTCATTTCAGCTGCCCCACTGGCTAGGTGCGTTGCATTGCACCTAAATACACTGGCTAGGTGCGTTGCAACGCACCTAAATGCACTATGAGGGTGCGTTGGGCGAGAAATGACAAATGGCAGTGTCATTCCGCGAGGTGGAGAGACAAAGGAAGCTTCCAAAATCTTCTCCTGTGACACTTGCCTCACTGAATTCGACCAAGGATGAGTAAGAGGCCTTCAGTCTCCAAGTGGAAGCAAGAACTGACAGAGAGAAGAAACTAATCAAATCACAAGCTGACTCATCCTCCTTACACATATCTATATATGGATCCCTCATCCCAGAGATCCAGAGGCTGGAATTTTGCACATTGTAAGGAATTGCTGTTGGTTTTGAGACAAACATCAGAGTATTGGGTGATCTATGCTTTGTTGGAGGTGAAGAGGGGCTTCTTTGCTGGGAGGTTGATGCTGGGTCAGGAACCATCGGTTGTAACTCCTCCTGGATCTATTCTTGTTTATCAATAAAAACTATTTGAGTTTTCCTCCATGCTTTTGTATCCTTAATGCTTGTTACATTTGTATGGTTAACTTAAATTTGATCCTAAGTTGTTTATGAATATAGATCCATGTCTTTGTATAGTGTTCCTCTTCTGTGATCTTACAGGTACTTGGTGAAGCTGGGCAAGTAAGGGAGCAGGTAGCTAGAGGCTGTCAAAGAAGAGAGGGATTGGATCAAAGGATTAGTGCAAGACACAGGTTGGTTCTTTCTATTCCTCTCTATCTATAGTTCATAAAGGAAATACAAAAGTATTTTTTCTCTGTTTGTTTCTAAGGCAGCTGTCACACCTTAGTGGGATAGAGCAGTTCTAAATAGACACTTTTCCCGGTAACAACATGAGAAGATTCTGGAAGCTTCCATTGCCTCTCCACCTCGCGGAATGACACTACCATTTGTCATTTCTCGCCCATCGCACCCCACAGAAGGGACTTTTGAAATGCAACGCACCCTCACAGTGTATTTAGGTGAGATGCAACGCACTTAGCCAGTGGAGCAGCTGCAATGATCCTGTTTTGACCAATTCTGAGCAGTTTCTCATGGAGAACTTCTGGGAGAAGCTGTAATCTGTTGACCTTGTTCCTTTAGGGGTTAGAACAACACTTTTAGGGACTTAGCAGCCCTTGATTTATGGACATTTCATGCTTGGGGTTGCAGGGCCCAAAAATGTCTATAACAGTTGGCACAACTTCGGTCGAAGTTGTTGTCAAACTACTAGGTTGATCAGTAGCCTTGTTGTTCGACAGCTATGGATTCCCGTAATCTTTATTCCTTGTTGATATCAAAGCATCATTTTGTTGTTTCGAAATGGACAACATAAGCACTTGGGATGGGGAAGCATTGTCGCTAGCAACCAGATTGGTTTCTGGGTTTGGAAATGGATCAGTCAATACCGCTGAGGTTTTTGAGTTCTTGAAGAATTTCTTAATCTCAGCTTTATGTGGACAATCTCTCGTCCAATGATCCTCATTGCATATCTGACACCCCGAAGGAGGTTTCCTTTGCCCAGAAGGGTTTGCAGAAGATTTTTCAGGAGATGAATCCTCCTTTTTCTTCTTTTTGCTTTTCCCTTTCTTCTTGCCCCCTGGTTGCTTCGGTTCTTTGCCCTTGTTGGTTGACATAGCATTAACCTTCGAGGCAAGAATTTTTTCATTTTCATTTTGACCAGAAACCTTACGGGCTTTCTTAGATGTAGCCTTTGTGGATTTCGTGCTGGTCATACCTATCACGCCATCGCTGGCATGAGAGTCTTTGTTCGATTTAGGAGGAGGAGGAATGGAAAACTCTGGTCTAGGAGCATCAGGGATTTTGTCATAGAGTGTTCCAGACTAAGTATAGATCAGGTCTAGATATTGCGCACGAGCAATAACTTGCTCTTCAGTGACAACCCCCCCTTTAGCCACATCTTCTGTAATAGAAGGTAACAATGACTTAATAAACCATTCAGCTAGCAGCTGATCAGGAACATATGTTTTTACCATTCTACGACGACATTGCCACTCATGAATATGATCAGATATGTGAGTGGCTGTCGTTTGTTTGAAATTGGTAAGAAGTTCCATTCCTATTTCGTACATTATGGGTAACTGAAAATGGGTTAAAAAGGTTGTGACAAGGGTGCTGAAGTTATCGAATGAAGCTCTAGGCAATTTAATGTACCATTTTGTTGCTGGATCAGTTAACGTTTGCTGGAAAAGGTGAAGCCTAATCGAATCATCATTTAGAGTGTTGGACGAACACCACAGATGAAAGGTCATCACATGATTTGACGGATCTTCACCCTTATTTCCATTGAATTTAGGGATATCTGACGGAAGTTTATGAGGAATCGCCGACCACCAAGGGGTGTAAGAAATTGGATCATTTGTTAGCCGATTCAAATCTGGTAATTCTAAAGTTGCAACTAAAGGTAACTGTTGATTTAGGTTTGGTGAAGCATACCCAGGATAGGACAGGATCACCTGAGCAGTGGGTCTTTGCATACCAGCATAATGTATTTGATGATGATAACTTTGATAAGGTTGATGGGCATAACCATTATGATAAGATAGATGGTGACTGTTTTGAATATACGGCTGCCCATTACCCACAAAGCTTTGTTGCTCAGGTCCTACGTAAGCTTGCTGGAATTGTGGTTGTTGATATTGCAGCAGCCATGGTTGCGAAACCATTTTTTTTTGCCCAATACTGGATGTTTGACCAAGATGAGGGGTTATAGTAACCGTTTGAGCCTGGGTCGCTTCAGTTAAGGATCCACTAATCGACAGTTGTGATTGGGTCGTGGAGACAAGAGGCTGTTGTATTACGAACTGAGATACTGGAGGTTGACATACAACAGGCAGTGATTGTACTTGCAACACCATCACAATAGTCGGTGTAGTCAGATATTCGACATAGTTTGATTCAGTTGTATAGAATATACAACCCTTGGTTTTTGAGGCAGTATTGGTACCCAACCACTGGATGTCATTCCAGCCTGACCTGAATTCTATTGTGAACTCTCATATGGTTTTTCTCCCAGAGGGAATAATGAAAAGGCATACTGCCCCCCATATGGCTGTAATCCAGTGTTCAAAGGGAAAATTGGTCTTTGGAGACTGGACTGCCCAAATTGATACTATTGTGAATGATCAATTTGCTGAGACTCAACATAAGAGATTCCAAATAAGGTTCCAGACGAACAAATGGGAACAAACCATACTGCCGAAACAGTCCCTGGGTGGACTCCATCTAGCAGTTGAGAACTAGTTGGGACAGATGGTACACCAGTGAACATTTTTGGAGTAGCTGCAAGAGGTTCTACTGCTGCTGTGTCAAATGACATAGTTCTAGATGTCGACGGTTGTTCAGGCATATCGAGTCTATCCAAAAGATTTCTTAGTGATTCTACAGGAACTTGTGATGAAGGGAGATTAACTTCTAAAGTAGAAGGATATAGGTGGATCCCAGTTCCAAAATGCAATGGAGTACTGGATGGAAGATCCTCCACAATCTCTTCTATAGCAATCAATCTAGGTGGAAGAGGTAGACCGTCAGGTCCGTAAAATATTTCTGGTGCCGAAGAAGGTATAGACTCTGCAGCGACAGATGCTGTAGGGGTGACACCTTCTGAATCAGTCCTAGATGGAGCTGGTTCAGGAATAGGAGCATTTACCGTTACACTAGGATCAGTTCTAATGTCCTCTTGTAGTTGCGGAACTTCTTCTGTAGAGGCAGGGATACCAGAAATAGTTGGAGTAACTGGAGTCTCCGAGGATGTTGAAACACAAGTTTCAAGCAAACCAGGAGACTTTGACCCAGTTAAACGAGTTCATTTGGCCCGGAATGGCTTCATTTCTGGAGTCAAAGATGGTTGACTCATTAGTCTCTGTGAACGACGGGGTTTTGATTGACTTTCTTCCATGATTGCGGATTATTTGATCAACTCAAAATAAGGAGGGGAAAATGTTATTCCAAATTAAATGAATTTTACAATGCTTTGACACAACTTGATTTTTCAATTTTTAAGAGTCAAGAAAAGGCTAAAGATGACTCTAGTCGCCTTTGATTTTTAATGAGCCTAAAGTGACAAGTGCTTAGATGGACCTTTTCTTTAAAGGAGTCTAAAAAGGAATGAAAGTGACTACTCTGGAAATCTAGACAGAGGGATTACCAAACCAATCGCAAAACTGTAGAATACTTTTTACAGTATGGCAATCAATCTTCCCGAATGTTGTGTTCAGTGCATTGCGATCGATAGGGTGGCAGACATAGCTTCCTAAGGATAAAGGATATAGCCTATTGTGGTCTCCCAATATATACTTGATGGTACATGAGAGCACAAGTCCATACTGGCACTTGTCGTCTCAAAGAGGAGGAATCACCCAACCTACGATGAAGGTGATAGTTACCAGGCTTTACGAGGCCGGAATACGTCTCTAGCCTAGACTTCTAAATGTTGTGCATTAGGTTCCAAAGTGTTTTTATGTTCACTGAATTTATTTTACAGTTGATCCTTCTTAATAAGTTTTCCTTTAAGGTTCACCACATGATGTAGATATACAAATCCTAAATATGCAATCTAATATGATAAATAGTTGTTTACTTTCTTTTTGCAGTGAAAATCCTAGCTACTAAGGAAAGAGAAGCAAAATTCTTTCAACATAGAGCAGAGAGCACACACTATGATGCACTGTTCTAAATCAATCTCCACAAGCAGTCTAAATGCAAATGCACATGCATGTATTTGTTTTCCACTTTTTTAATGTGTGAATGACAAAAAGAATGCTAAGTACATATCTGAACTATTTTTCTTTTAAAGCGACAGTACTAACAATTTTCTTTTCAAAAGAGAAAGGAAGATGAAGATGACACTTTGTGATTTTGAACTGAAAACTACTTTCGACACTTGAAATACTATTAATTCAAATCCAATACAAGAGCAAAAGTGTAATCGACTGTCAAAAAGAGGATGATTCTTTTCTTTGACTGAAAATGACACTTGCGACACTTTCAAATCGAAAGACGACAGTTCGATTAAGCTACTGTTTACAAAGGAGAACTATAAATGGTGAAAAATACATAAAAATAGCCTCCATTATTATATAATGGAGGCTAAATAATGCAAAGGAAGGGAGTTTTAACAGTGATATACTGATCACAGACAGCAAAACTCCTGAATAAAGCTGAAGACAATGAAGAAAAAAACCAAAATCTAGAGGCAGAAATAGTCTTATCTGATCATCACACCTGTAACACAGGGAAACATGGATGCATCTCACCTACAGCACACAAGAGGTGTGATGCATCCAGACTGTCAAAGGGAGATAGTGTGATGGTCTAGGGATGAGTATGGGCTTGGTTTTTGCTCACAGTTTGCAGTTTAGTTCAGGGATTTAAGCTGAGCTAATGATAGTCAATTAAATTCAAAGTACAGGGGCTGATATAATGAGGTTACTTGAGCTACCACTAGGGCATTTAGTATGTTTGCAAGTCAGTTGTTTAGTTCATAAACAAACTCAGAGATTGATTGTAGCAGCATTGATCTACTTTGCACTTGCATAGCAAATGTAGTTCGAAGGCTAGCTGGCTTAACTTCAGGCTTCGTCTATAGTTTATGAAGCAAACAAATAGAGACAAGAAATCAAACTATTCGATCCCCAGTGGAGTTGCCATTTTGTTATCTGGAAAACTAGTGTCTATTTAGAGTTTCTAGTCCCACTAAGATGGGTAGCTATCTTAGAAACAAACAGATTAAAGATACTTGTGTTTTCCTTTATGAGAGATAGATGAGAGAGAAGCAGAGAGTACCAACCTCAATCTTTTTCTTGGCTCCTTGCTTGTTTCCTCCCTCCTTTGATAGAGATTCGCCACTCCTTCCTTACTTGTCCCGCTTCAAAGAACACCTATAGAGTCAAAGCAGCATAATACCATCAAAGCACAAAGATATATAACCATAAAAAATATAGGATCAGATGTATATTAACCATACAAATGCATATATCAATACACGATTCAGAGATATACAAGAATATGGAGGAAAACTCAAATATATTTATTGATAGAAGTAGTAGAAGAGAGGATTACAACCCATTGGTCTGACCCAATGCCATCCTCCCAGCATGAAAGCCCTATTCACGTCATGAAAAGCTTAGATCACCCAACAATACAGAGTTGCACAAAGAAACCAACAACACTTCCTTACAAAATACAAAATTCCAGCCTTTGGATCTCTTGGAAAGAGGGATCCATATATAGATGTTTGCAGGTGGGTGAGTCAGCTTCTGGGATTTTGATTAGTGTCATCTCTCTGATAATTCTTGGTTCCACTTGGAGATTTCATGATCTCTTACTCATCCCTGGGCGAATTCAGAGAGGCAAGTGTCAAATTAGCAGTTTATAGAAGATTCTTTGGGTTTCCACCTAGCCAACTTCCTCTACCATTTGTCTACTCCCACTCATTACACCCTATAGAAGGGCTTTTCAGTATGCATCGCGCTTTTTGCAAGTGGCAGGTGAGATGCATCGCACCCTTAGCACTGGGCAGTCTGTATGGTCCCGTTTTAACCAGTTTTGAGTAGTTTTTGAGGGAGAACTTCTAGGAGATGATGTAATCAGCTGACCTTGCTCCTTTATGGTATGAAACAACACTTTTAGGGACTTAGAATCCCTTGGTTTATGGACATATGTGTTTGGGGTTGTAGTGCCCAAATATGTCTATAACACCAAATGGTTGGTATTTTGTTATTTGCACCCTTATGGTGAGATAGTGCCTACATGCTATTGATTTAGCATGGAGAAGGAGTGCTTGGAGAGCTTGAGCTTGGACTTGAACATTCACTCAAGGAGAGATTGTTGACATCAAGGCTTGGTTGTATGCTTCCTCCTTTATTTCATTAATATATACAATTATTGGTTCACTTTCCATAAATTTTTGTGTTAATTCATCATTTATCTTAATTCTCCTTGATCTATTAAGTGGATTACTTTTCATTATGCTTCTTGTACTTGTATGATTACTTGTGCATGTATCCAAATGTTGTGAGTAGTAGAGATGAACCTGAGGAGCAAGCAATTCGAGATCTTCAATAAAGGAGTGTGTTATAACATTAGAATGAGGTAGGCCATCTTTCTCTTCTCTCATTTCTTATTGTAATTTAGGAAAGTGTCTTGCATATTGTCATGTAGGTTGATAGTCCCACTCATTGGGCTAGAGGGATCATCTTTTTCCGCAGAGAAGGTTTACCTAGACAACACATAAGTTTGAACACAATGATTTACATAGAAACCCTTTCGGGAGAAAAACCACCAAAGATTGCTTTGTATTATCATGATAATCAAGGCACCAACTCTAATTACATCATATATTTGTGAGAACCTACTCATCTTAGGCCACAACCCCCTTTAAATAAGTAAGCCAAAACTTGCTTAGAGGAACCAACCTCTTATAAATGCAGGCACCTACCTGCTTTAGCCAAATGTCATATTTTTTTATACAATTTTTTAGACTAAGAATAATGGCATACTTCTATTACAAATATAAAAAGGATGACCTTCTATGTTGTCTCCTACAACTTCCTCTTATATGCTTTGCATACACACACCTAACTTCCTTTGTCTCTACTTCTTCTATTCTACACCCTCTGCTCTTCACTTCACATCCTCAACATTGGCACACAACCATTCAAAAACCTTCTCCTTAGTGCACACTTCTCTTGTTCAAATTCCACACACTCATCCATCTCACTAAACATACACTTTATCAACACAAAACAACATTATATAGAGAGTAGCCTTCAGCTATGCCACGTAGTTTGAGAACATACATTAATTGAATCAGAGCACTCCAAGTAAAAATGATGTAACACAACATCAATGGAATTTAATTACTAAACATGGTCCCTTGAATGATACTAGTAACCTTTTAAATTCTCAATATGGACCCCCTTTCTTACTAATTGATCATTGTGCTTGGTCAGAGCATTCGACAAAGTGTCCATTTTCCTCTAAATTGCCTACAAGGATTTTTCATTTAATTCAACATGGCACAAGGAATACTTTGATTTAGTGCAAACCAAATAAGAATGATAGTCCATTACTGTTTATACAATTTAAATGTGGAAACCCATCCTTGGAGTAACGAAAAACACCTACTTCCAATAACAATGATCTGTGCATTCAAACTGCATTGCGTTATCAACCTTAATTCCCTTTTTTCAGTGACAATATTATTGTCCTATGATTAATTCTATCATTTATAGGACTTGGAAGAGGATATAAATTTAGAATAATACCAAGTTTGATGAGAAAAATAGTCTAATGTGGCTTCTATTCCAAAAAATACTACTGACCTGTACATGATCTGTTTAAATTGAAGGATGGTTGATGGTCAATTTTGGCATAACTTCCGAATACCACATATTAAACCAAATAAATACTTTAGGTTGGGCTTGTGTATAGATTGAAGGGATTTTCAAACTTATATGTGTGTTCTCTTTTAAATGGATCATATACATAATAGCCTAAAGGCCCTTTCAAACTTTAGTAGTGCCCTTTTTTATTACCATAAGCCCGTAGGCGCACATAAAACCCAAAGGAATGTACACCCTACAATTCACAGTGTTTGCTACAATTACCCATTGGTCACATAATACATGCAAAATATACAAAAAATCCCCTGGGAACACATTTTTGTCAATTGATAGAGTACAAAATTCTGATGAGATCGTTTGTCCCAGACTTCTTCTATCACCCACTTCATTCGATGAACACTTGTCATCACTCCAAGTCCCAAGGCGGGAAGAAAATATTCAAGGCACATAATGGAGTATTCTCCATCATGGATTTTGTATATCAACCATTTTCATTCAGAGCCACTTCAACACCTCTACCAAGTCCTAGAGTGGAATGTGAATCTTTATATAAAATGATAGAGTATTTTCCATCATGGGGTCCATTTGTTGGGCTCTGCCTTTTGGGTTTCCATCTTCGATACTTAACTCTTGGCTTACTCCAAGCCAGTCTAGGATAGGAAAGTTTGTCATAGTTAATGGGAGAAAATTCCATCCCGAGCTCTATCAACCATGGGATAATTTTCTCTCCGAAGATTTCTCCACTAGACCAATTCCCATGTGACACAGGAAAACTTTATCAAACTGACCCCTTAGCATGAACCATGAGGATATGCCATGTCATATTGATTACATCACACTTGTATCACACTAAAATCATTCATGTCTACGTGGTGCCACATGTCACCCGAATTTAGCCCAATATGCCACCCTAAAAAGTCTAAATTTGAATACCACGTGGTTCATGCTTGGAATTCTTGTTAGGTCCCTATAGTACTAGTGTAACCCCTTATTATTATACAACCTCGTTATTATATTTTTGTGCCCATGTAGTGCCCATATTGTTATTATTGTGCCCCTACATTATTATTGTTATGTCGGCTCTGATTATATTATGACCCCTTAGACTCCTATATATAGAAAGGAGGTCTTGTCATTTGTATCATCCAAGAATTGTTCATTTGTGTAATTTGAAGGAGGTTTTCCCCTCGAAGAGGCTAAATTCTAAGGCATTGATCTATCTTTTCTATCTTTTTGTGAGCTGGTTTCATAACATTTGGTATCAAAGCTTTGGATTCTAGGGTTTCGCTGCTCCAAACAGGTCATTGTGGCATTTTCGCATTTTTTTTTTCTGCAACGTTTCAGAAGCTAAAAAAAGAAACCCATTTGAACTGAAATCGTTATGAACTTCGGGTCTGAATTTCAGAGCTTGTCTCACTATATTGTCGGAGATATGATCTGAGGAAGTTAGGGTTTTTGCAAACTCTCGAATTACATTCCAAATAGGTGACCTGGGGAAAATCGTCATAACTTTTGTTCTGAGCATCAGATTGAAATTTTGTAAGAAGTTTCAGAAAGAGGACGGCCTGTAGTTTTCTGTATATTAGTTTCAAGTACTAAGTTTGAATCATTGACACGGGGCACTTAGTACAATTTTTCTCTACTGAACTAGTCTACAATCGGGTCACCGTCGGAGATTTGGCATAACTCTTCCTGGGAGAATCCAATCTTGATCATACTTGCGAGGTTAGAAAGAGGACTCAAAGGGCTACAACAAGATGCAATTTTAGATATTCAATATCCGCAGTTACATAGATATAGTAGATTCAATATTGACCTCTTACAAAGTGAAAAAAAGGTGTGTAGTTCTTTTTAAATTTTGCATAAGATTGGTTTGAAAAATTATTTTGAAGGAATTCAAAGAGAATAGTGAAGAATTATTAGCCTTAATTAATGCCCCAAAGAAAGAAAATGGAAACACCTAGTAAGAAACCTGAAAGCTCTAGCATGACTTGTGAAGAAGAGGAATAAATGCAACATGACATATCAAAATTACAAGACCAAGTGCAAGAAATTTCACTCTCACAAAAGGTAACTGAAGTCGAGATGAATGGCATGGAAGCTAATATGAATGGCATGCAAGTTAAGATGGATGTTGTGGAAGCTAAGATGGATGGAATGGAAGGTAAGATGAATGGCATGGATGCTAAGATGAATGGCATGGATGCTATGATGGAAGAATTGAAGATAAATTTGAATAAGTTGCTACAAGAAATGGTTACTAATGGTGAAAGGGTAGTAAAGGAAACTCATGATGAGAACAAAAGAAATGTTAATCATGATTTCATAGACTCTAATGTAGGATTGAAGACCCACCATGTTCCAAAAATTGATATGAGGAAGTTTGATGGCAAGGATCTTGGAATATGGATACTACAAATGGAGCAATTTTTCGATCTCCATAATGTGCAAAACACACAAAAAGTACGTATTGCATCTTTATATTTGGAACCAAATCAGTTTGTATGGTATCGATGGCTTTGCTCTTGTAAACAAATTGTCACTTCGGCAATTTTTACAAAATAATGATAGAACATTATGAGGATACAAAAAGCAACACCTTTTTTAGCCAATTGATAAATCTCGAACAAAAGTGTTCAATGATGGGGCACATTGAGGACTTCCAAAAATTGAACATAAGGGCAAAAGATATTCCAGGGGAGCATAGGATTGATGTGTTCATAGGGACTTTAAAGGATAATATCCAAAATGAAGTTCACTTTTGGGAACCTGATTCATTAGAGAAGGCATTTAGGTTAGCAAGAAAAATGGAAAGAAAAATTATGGCAACCAGGAAGCCTACCAATCACAACTATAAAGATGGAAGTGTTGTTCCCCCTAGCCTTCCACAACCTACAAGTTTTACACCACAACAATTGGAAGAAAAAAGAGCAAAATGGATTTGCTACAATTGTGATAGCAAATACACTAAAGGTCATAAGTGTGATGAGAAGAAATTATTCTACATAGATTGTGAAGAGGAGGAAGAAAAGGAACAAGAAATGTCAAAAGAAGAGGATACACTCCAGGAACAAACCCTAGATAAAGAATAAATGAAACTAGCCATATCTTGTAATGCACTGGTTGGAATTACCACTCCTTATACTATCAAGATAGAAGGACATAACAAGAAGAAAAAGGTAATAGTGTTGATTCATTCGGGAAGTACCCATAATTTTATTCATTGTAAGATAGCCAGGGAATTGAATTGCTTCCTATATCCAGCACTAGAGTGTCAAGTGATGGTTGCAAGTGGAGGAACCATAAATTTCTCTAGAAAGTGCCATAATATCAAGCTATCCATGGGAGAATATGTATTGAATAGCCCAATGCTTTCCATTCCAATGGGTGGTGCTAATGTTGTACTAGGAGTCCAATGGCTACAATCCTTGGGTACAATAGCTTTTAATTTTCAAGAACTTTTCATGAAATTTTGTGTGGAAACCAGGAAAGATAATAATCTCTAACCGTATGACAAAGCTTCTAAAGAAGGAACAACGAGGTGTAATTGCACAATTATGTTTGCTAGAGGTTCCCAAATCGAAATCATATATTTCTCCAGATCTCCAAAAAGACTTAGACAATCATTCCAAGGTATTTGAGACCAAAGGCCTCCTAGCTATTCGTGATCATGATCATGCTATTCATTTGATTCCAGGAAGTGTTCCTCCAAACATCAGGCTGTATAGATATCCCTATGCCCAAAAGAGTGAAATTGAATGTATGGTTGCAGAAATGCTAGAGGCTGGTATAATTCAACCTAGTCAAAGTTCTTTCTATGCTCCAGTAGTATTGGTGCACAAGAAGGATGGATCATGGCACATGTATCTGGATTATAGGGAGCTCAACAAGCTCACTATTAAAGATAAATTTCCCATTCTTGTCATTGATGAATTATTGGATGAATTGCATGGATCAATTTACTTGAACAAGTTGGATCTTCATTCAGGATATCATCAAATCAAAATGAAGACTGAAGACATTCCGAAAACAACATTTAGAACTCATAAGGGTCATTATGAATTTTTGGTCATGCCTTTTGGCCTTACCAATGCACCTTCTACATTTCAAGGTTTGATGAATTCCATTTTCAAACCCTTCCTTAGAAAATTTGTGTTAGTATTATTTGATGATATACTAATCTACAGCAAGTCTTCGAAGGATCATGTTCAACATGTTGACAGGGTGCTCAAACTATTGGAGGAGAAACAATTATATGAAAAAGGCTCCAAATGTTTCTTTGGAGTACAAGAGGTGGAATATCTGGGTCATATTGTATCTCATGAAGGTCTTAAGGTAGACCCTAGCAAAATTAAAGCCATTAAGGAATCGAAAATCCCCACATCCATAAAGAATATGCGAGGATTTCTCGGGTTGATAGGGTATTATCGCAAGTTTGTTAAGAATTATGGAAAAATAGCAGCACCTCTAACAACATTATTGAAGGAAGATTCATTTTCATGGACTCCAGAAGCAACAAAGACCTTTGAACATTTTAAAGAGGCAATGTGCCAAGCACTGGTCTTAGCTACGTCGGACTTCAAAAAAACATTTATTGTGGAATTTGATGCTTCAAGAAATGGAATTGGTGTTGTTTTAATGAAAGATGAAAGACCCATTGCTTTCGAAAGTCGTCCAATCAAAGGAAAGTATTTACACAAAGATATTTATAAGAAGGAAATGTTGGCAATACTACATGCACTTAAGAAATGGAGACCCTACCTAATGGGAAGACACTTCAAGGTAAAAACAGATCATGATAGTCTTAAATACTTTTTAGAACAAAGCCTATCCTCTAAAGAGCAACAAAAATGGGTCACCAATTTGTTGGTTATGAATTTGAAATCATCTACAAAAAAGGGAAGCAAAATGTTGTTGCATATGCACTCTCAAGAAAGGATGAGGACGTGGAAGCATTGTTTTGTGCTATTTCTATTATCCAACCAGATTGGATAAATGAAGCAAGAGATGAATGGAAGAAGGACAAAGAAGTGTGGCCACTCATTCAAAAGTTGCAGAATATCCTAGTACAAACAATATTGCCAGAACTTGACGAGGAGGGAAAAATCATACTGGAGCTTGGAGCAATCACAGAAACAAGAACCCGACAGTGATGAAATCAATAAAACTCAGAGTATCTCATAAAGTGGAAGAACTTATCTGTTGAAGATTCCACATGGGAGGACAAGAATTTTATACAGAAGCATCAAGAACTACTCAAGCATTAAGGACAACACTTTTTGAACGAGAGGGGCATGTTAGGTCGCTATACTACTAGTGTAATCCCTTATTGTTATACAACCCCCTTATTATATTGTTGTGCCCATGTAGTCCCCGTATTGTTATTATTGTACCCCATAGAAGCCCGCTATTTTTATTATTGTGCCCTTACATTATTATTTTTGTGTCGGCTTTGATTATATTATGACCCCTTAGACTCCTATATATATAAAGGGGGTCTTGTCATTTGTATCATCCAAGAATTGTTCATTTGTGTAATATAAAGGAGGTTTCCCCCTCGAAGAGGCTAAATTCTAAGGCGTTGATCTATCTTTTCTAGCTTTTTGTGAGTTTTTTCATAACAGTTCCACATCACCATTTGCTAACATCATCATGAGTTCCAATGAAAAGGCATCAATCTCATGCTACCACCTATCACCCTTGCTGAAAAATCATCAATTTCCATCTTTCCACTTACATTGGGTCCCACACTGACCTGTAACCTTGAGGTCGGAACCCAACCAACACTTTGACCCTTAATAACTTGATCTTTGATAGGCTATAACTTTGGATCTTAGGGGTCCTTTTCATATTTCAACATACCATTTGGAAATTTCTTTTTGAGCACTATCCAACTACACAATTTGTAGAAGAATCTGAGCTAATATCCTGAGGCATAAATTCTCTTAACGTTATTCTCTATGGAACCTTTAACATCAATGAAAACATTATGCCAAAAAATACATATAAAAATATTATAACAAAGTAGTCCACATGTCTACTAGTAATTCCCCATTTGAAACTTATTTTTTATGTTTTCCACCTTCACCAGCTTTGGATATTACATATGGGAAACAAGGAGGAATCAGATAGGATCTTACAAGGGATTTCCTTAATAGAAGAAAGTGTTGTTGAGAAGATCAGGAAAATCCATATACATGTATATGAAATTTTGTAGAAATCATAAGTAAAATATAAGGTTATGCATGATCAACACAAGGCTGAGAAGTCATTCAAGGTGGGATATAGTGTTGGAATTGTAGCAAGGAATGACTTCTTTGACCTGTGCCTTAGTAAAAGATGCTAATATGAATTTAGTCTCATAGATACTTGGGTTAGTATTCAGTTAACATGTTTGATGTGACATATCACTAGTTTATTGTCAGCTAATTTGAGTTAGATTAATTTTAGTGAGTTGTGTACTAGTTGATAGCTAAATTTTAGCTATCTAGTGGAGTTAAACTCTAGTGTGTGTCAGTTAACTGATCTCTAGTTCTAAAATAGAGATAGACCTGAGTTATTGAGTTTATATGAGTAGTTTAATTGTTGTTAACTCAACTGACTCTCAGTTAACTAGTTGAAACTAATAAATTTATCCTTAGTGGGTCATGCAATTTGAATTTCCTATTGAGATTGGATGAAGGCACATATCTATTTATTCGTTGTACATAGGACTTTGTGTGGGATCTTGAGAAGAAAGCATAGCTTGTGAATCCAACAGAGAAAGAGGCTTGAGGATCAATTAGAGCAATTTCTCTTGGAAAATCCATATTAAGGAAATAAGAGGATTTCCTATTTTTTAGGGGCAAGATTTGCGCTAGGAAATAGGAGCTCCTAGCAGGACATATTTTCCTAAGTGTTTGGAAAGTCTTGTGTATATTTGATCAGTATTGTAGGGAGCTTCAGGTTAGAAGTAATTTCTATGTAATAGATCATATTGCTCAGTTAATTTGAATAAAAAGAAGAGGGTTTTTTCCCATTTTGGTTCCCTAGATAAATATTATGTTCTCTGTGATTGTGTCTCTATTCATTGTTTTCTTTCTGTGGAACTTTGGTAGAGAAATCTTGTGTCATTTTCTTTCAGTTTGATATCATTAGTAGTTGCAAGGTTTAAAGGTTTTTCTACATGGTATCAGAGTAGAAAACAAGATAGAGATTGAGCTCCTTGATTAGACTCAAAGTGCATTGAAGAGAAGATCAGTTAGTGTAGGTATTCTACAAGTGTAGGAATCATGTCAATTTATGGTTTGAGGATAGGGCATGCTCTGGAAGGGACTTTGAATTTTTGAGCATGTAAGGATAGAATGGAGGCTATGTTAGATGATAATAGGGTTTTGGAATACATCAAAACTATTATTCCTAAACCTCCTGCATCAGATGCACAACAGTTGGCTCAATGGAAGTAGGACACTACCAAAACTAGGAATAAGATCCTAGAAGGTGTTAGGGACCATATTGTTCCAAAGTTGCATGGAAAGGGTACACTATTCTAGATGTGTAATGCCCTTACTAATCTATTTTAAAGCAATAGAGTGTCATAAAAATTGCGTTGATGAAAAATTGAGGACTGAATACGATATGATGTAGTATTCAATAATGGGAAGGGATACCTCAAACATTTTTCTTTACTTCATGTTAACCAAATTGGTGTCAGAATAGAGAGTCTCTGCAAATTGGAGGTAGATGCATGTGCAACCTTGAGGAGAAAGGCATAAGCTTCTTAGAGTAGAGATGTGATGGTTGAGTGAGAGTAGGATAAAACTCTCAAGATGGAGCCTCAACTAGTATGTTAGTTTAAGTCTAAGCTAGTTGGTAATTTGGATGACCAACAGGATGATGATGAGGATTATTCAGAGACTTCCAATATAAGGGTAGTTCAAGAAAAGTGGGCATAAGATTTGGTTAAGGGATCTTAGAAGATATTTGAGTCTCCCAGCATCAAGAACTAGACACTTAGATGCACAGGGTACATGGCACCCTCTAGTTGGAGCAATTGCAACAACAGAGAGATTGGGAGAGGTGAAGACAGATCTAGGTTGATAAGGTTCTTCCATGAAGCCCTTCCTCTAAGAAGGAGTCTTGAAATTGTAGCAAGGAATATCTTCTTTGACTTGTTCCTTAGTCAAATATGCTAATTCAAATTTAGTTTCATAGATACTTGAGTTAATTATCATTTAACATGTGTGATGTGGCCTAGTACTAGTTTATTGTCCGTTAATTCGAGTTAGATGACTTTTAGTGAGTTGTGTACTAGTTGATAACTAAACGTTAGCTATCTATTGGAGTTAAAATAGTTCTAGAATAGAGATAGACATGATTTCTTGAGTTTAGTTGAGTAGTTTGGTTGTTGTTAACTCAATTGACTCTCAATTAACTAGTTGTAGCTACTAAATTTAGCCCTAGTAGGTCATGCAATTCGAATTTCCTATTGAGATTGGATGAAGGCAAAAGTATATTTATTCATTGTACACATGATTTTATGTGCGAGCTTGAGAAGAAAGAAGAACTTGAGAAGGAAATAGAGAAAGAGGCTTGAGGATCAAGAAAAGAAATTTATCTTGGAAATTATGCAAGGAAATAGAAAGATTTTCTATTTTTTAAGGGCCAGATTTGCACTACGAAATAGGAGCTCGTAGTAGACCTTATTTTCCTAGGAGTTAAGAAATTCTTATGTAGAGTTCATCAGCATTGCAAGGAGCTTTAGGCTTGAAGTAGTTTCTATGTAATAGATCATATCTCAGTTGATTCTAATACAAACAAGAGGGGTTTTCCCAGTTAAGTTCCCCAGATAAATATTGTGTTCTATGTGTGATTGTGTTTTTATTCATTGTTTTCTTGCCACAAAATTTTGGTAGAGAAATCTTATGTATTTTTTTATCATTTTGATCTCATTAGCAGTTGCAAGGTTTCAAGGTTTTTCTATAGACAGAGTATAGTTATAGTTGAAAAGGAAAGTTTACAATGCCCTGGTAATAAAAGAAAGGCTTTACAATATGGTCCCTTTGAGATACTAGAGCAGGTAGGAGATAATTCTTATAGACTCATTCTACCCCCATACATGCACATTTACTTAGTGGTGAATGTAGAGTGTATGAAACTCTATGACCCTTCAATGCTAGATTGGGAAGAGGAGCAGGTCCTTCCTTTTGTAGAGGATTTTGCACTAGATGTTTAGGAGAAGTTGATAGAACATATAGTTTTGTAGAATAGGTCCATAAATACAAGATAAGGGTAGCATGACATTTGGCAGATTAGGTTGAAAGGACAACTTCTAAGCATAACTATATGGTACACTCGAGAGAAGGTGGCAGAAAATTTTCATCACATCATTCAACAGAAATGTTTTACGACCAAAATTCTCCCAAAATGGGGAGGTATGATCCAAATTAGATATTTATCTTATTTTCAATCCATATTTATGCTTTCATAGTGGAAAGAGTGGAAGAGTCAGTGCATAAGACGATTTTTACCAGTTGTCCCAATTTGGAAAATTTAGGCCTTAAATGAACACATTTTATGGTCCTAACCTTATCATTGACCTAGATTACATAATCCACACGTTGATAGTTTTCCCATGGCACAAGGATCACCTATATTAGTGCTCGTATGAGAAAGTTACGACTCCCAAAAGTTGACCTATGAAAATTGACCACAATAATTCAAAAGGATGTCACATGGGTTCGCCACCTCATCATGATGAAGAAGACTCTAGAGGAGTCAATATTATAATTATAGTAAAGAGTTGAAGGAGTCAAACATAACCACTAGTAGGCTCTTGGGCTATGTTGTAATTGGGCCACTAGGAGGAAAAGCGATTACATTCTATCAAGGGATTATTTTCCATAGATGAGCAGAGTAGCTGAGAATGAATAGCAAGAGAGAAAACATAATGGATTTTTGCATTGTAGCATTTCATAGGCCACATGTTTTATTTCTTTATACTAGCATCCTTTTTCCATTCAAAGAGCAACCTCACCTTCTAGTTGGGTTTTCTACCGAAATGGTTTCTAATGGTATATCTTGTGTTCTTATGGTTATGAGCAATTGTATTTTTGTTTTATCTATTTTCAAAATTTTACATATTGCATGGATGAAACAATAGCTTAATAAATCCAAAAATATAATGAAAAATAACCCTCATGGTATGGGTTGCATATTTTTAAGGAAACTTTTTTTAGATCTATTGTGACGAGTTGTCTAGAGGAATACCCATAATAGTTTATGGATCCAAACATCATGGTCACATATTGAAGGAGTGCACAATGTGTCTTTGATAAATCTATTTTAAGGCAAATGATAAGTGATTAAAGGTGAGCATTCCAACAAAATGGTAAACTACAACATTTTCCATATATTTTGTATAATTTGGTTTTACACTTGGATAAGTACCCCATGGAAAATGAGTGAGAAAAGAAATAAAGGTTCAAGGTTGAAAGGATTTCATCGAATGCAGTTAGTTTTGAATAAGATATATAGACACGTTGTAATTTTTTATTATTTTTTAAAGTCATAAAGAGTTAATAAGTGTAAGAGGAATAGTATTGGATGTATGATAAAAGGGGTTGAAGTATTTTATTAAGTAAAATTATTGGATATTTTAACAATGCAAGGAGCCCAAACCAAATCCAATTTGTAAATTGAGAGAGAGTCACAAAATTCCATATGTGAGTTGAAAGAGCTTTCTTACGTAATGAAGTGAATATCAAAATCAATGCTAAGATTAAAGGTGCATGATTGATGCTACCTAACACCTTTATCACTATTTTATTTTAAAGTAGGGTGCATGATCTATTGTACCCAACAACCTGTGTTTATTGTGCTCATTCTTGGGCAAGCAAGCATGAAATATTAGCAGTTTTAAAATGGGAGGAAAAAGGATACACATTCCTAATCATGAAATTGAACTACCACAACAAGATATTTATGGTGCTTTACAAGAAATAGATAGGTTATAAAAGAAAAATAATTCCATGATAGGGAAATTTGTAGAACATAAATCATGAGATAATGAACTCTAACATGAATTTGTGGGCTTCACTACACAAAAAATCAACACATTATAGGAAATATTAACATCACTGAATCAATGGGTATATGGTCTTTTGAAATTTCAAGATCAAAAGGACATACTAATATAATCAATGTAGCAAGAATTATTTGCCAAAGAAAACATGTTTTTACCACGTGAAATTGAGGTGAAACAATTAAATAAAAAGAAAGCAAAGCATGATGCAATTTTTTATACTAGTGATCTCATTCAAAAGATTTATAGTTCAAATTATACTTGTTATTTGGTTAATGATAATAACGTTGATGTACATATTCCTCTCTCTTGCTCTGAGGTGTGGAATAATGATCATGATGATATTTATAAATATTAACCTTGTACTAATTAGTGGCCTTCAATATTACAGCAAGAATGTTGAAACTTCTAAGGGTCTCAACTTTAATTATCAGTCTGACGTTCATACAAACTTAATAGGTATCATCACTATATGTGCAGCAAGAAATATATTCTACTTTGGTTTATCTGATGCAATTGAAGAGAAGTTAAAATGCACAGAGACTAGTTTTGCTATCTAGGTTACAAGAATTGTCCAAGAAAATTAAAGAACAATAAATAGATCCATTCTAACTGATAGGAAAGGAAACAACAAAAAAAATCATATTCTATTGCAGAAGGGTAAATGACAGAAGGTAATCCCTAATCTAATTGTAGAAAGGGAAATGAAAAGAAATAAACTAATATAATTTGCAAAAGCCAATTCTATGCTAATTGCAACAAAGTAAATGAAAAGAAAAAAAACCTATGTCACTACAAGAAAGCAAAGAAAATCACTTCAAAAATGAAGAATACAAACACATTTTATTCGAAGGTGCACAATAAATCAATTTGTGGTTGAAAGAAGGCATACAAACAACAAACTCTAATTGTAGAAAGAAAGTTACAACTACTAGGGTAAAATTTCCAAGTGGTATTTGAACCTCTAAAATCCATATTCAAGTTATAATGAACATTGTAATGTGATAGGAAATGAAAAATAAGCTTTAGGTGCAAATCTAGAGGCATTCTAAGGAAATTTTCATATTTCTACAAGATGGCCCTGTTTTGCTACAGGAAATATCCGAGAGCAAATTTATGAGGTCTAAATGCATTATAATAGGTGAAGAAGGTGAAGGAACATTGTGTAAGGGTAAATAGGTATTTTCCAAGCTCAGGTACACCCAATGGGTCATAACATGTGAGGTATAGGCAAATTTGGGGTTTCATGTAGCTTGTCTTAGTAGAATTTGACTTACTAGAAGATTGTAAAAATGTTTAACAATGGGTAAAAAGATGATGTTGCAAGTGAACTAAATATCAAAACAACACTAAACATGCCTATGAAGTAAGAATATTCAATTGGAATCAAAATGCATGGTTGAGTAATAAATAAAAAGTGCATAAATAACCGATAAGCTACTAAATGCATAGTAATATGATGGAAACAATGTGTTAGCACTAGGTTTGTATCTTCACAAAGGGTCCAAATGTTTTGAGAATCAGTTGACAACTTCATTTAGAAAGAGTGAAGGCTTAAGTGTTGGACTATATTAAAATTTTGTGTGAAAGGATGGCATAAGGGTTAGGAACATGTCAAAGAGGTTTATTATGTCATGCCTAATGTTTTACCTAAGTTTTGCAACCAATCGAATGAAGTATACCGAAAATAGGTGGCGCTACGAAATATTTTCATAGCGCCTACAAGAATTTTAAAATTAAAAGGTTTCTAACCGCCCTTTGAAGCATTTTAAGTGCCCAAACCGTTTTTGAAGTATTTTAACTCATGTTAAAGCTAGATGTGACATTTGGTGGACTTTCCAAGCATTAGAGAAGGTTTTAAAGTTAAACCCTAAAAACTGCATTTTTTCTATAAGAAGACCATTTCTAACATTCCCAAGAAACTAGTTTGTAGTGTAGATGACATATTTAAGCAATGTTTATAGTGTGTGACCAGGAGATTGAAGATAGTTGCAACTGAGAAAAGTTGAAAAAAAGAGAGAAGTGATTTAAGAAGAAATGACAACACAATGTTTTTTCCTGTTTTAGTCACCCTATTTAAACATATATTCTAAGAATGGGGTGATTAATTCAATATATATATATATATATAATATTTGTTGGGAATGGAATAATTTCAAGAAACCTCTTTCTGATTTTACCCAGACATCATGGTTTCAAAACTACAGAGGAATTTTTTAGGCTTATTTTTTGAGATTTTGTGATTCTATTTTTTCTTACTTTAGTCACTATTTTCAAAAGCATTTTATGAAAGGATGGATATGATTTTTTGGAAAACAATAAGTTCTTTTTATAGGTAACAGATCAATTAACAAAAGCCTCTATCATTTTGGTAATAGATGTCATGGTTAGTGTTACACTAAAATTTGTCACCATGGCTATTTGCAGTTAGTATGGCTCCATCAACTGTCATACTATCCTCCTTGGCAAGTCTTATACCTCTGCTCCTCATGTCAAACCCCAAGAAAGAGAGAAAGTCCTTAAAAAATAAATTAACTCTGGTTATGCAGTTTCTCTTACACTTACCTACGTGTACGCACCTCATGTTCACAATACCTGCATACTTGTACGCTCTGTCTGTAAAGGGGTGGGTGCGTACTCCTGTAAAGGTCAAAAGGTGCAAGTTTTACTTCAAAAAAGTTACTTGTGGTCGATTCTAGAGCATTCTAAAAGATGGTTTGATGTGTATTGAGTGCCTCTAGATGGTTCATGCATCCCAAAGAAAGAGGAACTTATCCCATCAAGAGGGGAGCTATCCCATTGAAAGAGGGGCTTATCCCATTGATGGTGGACCTGATTAACTTCCTCCAAAGCATTATAAATACAGGCATTGGGCCAGAGGGAGGAGAGGTTGAAAGCTGAACATTCCTAAGGGTAGATGCTGCTGAAATTAGGACTCCCTTATAGAGCTTGAGAGGAGAGATTCCCATCCTTTCTTAGCTTCATTTGGAAGTGGGTGAGCTGATCAAAGTAAAGGAGAACTCTTGCTGGACCCTGGGAGGGACCTGCACAACACCAAGGCACTGGTTGTAATGGTTTCTTTTGTTTCCACTTAATACAATTAAGTTCATTTTTCTCAATAAGTTGTTATATATAATTTGTTTCATATACTCCTTGGTCTTTATGATGAATATGTTTTATTTTATGAGTTATTCAGGTGCTATGTAATCGTTTGCTTGTTAGTGAATGCAAGTTTCGAAGAGAAGGAGGAGCTCATCTGGATCAGAGAGGCTGGACTGCTACAAACAGTGTTGGACCAAAGGTATGCTTTAAACACTTGGTTGCTTGTATTTTAAATGCATGTTTAGGGAAAGATAGTGTTTAATTGTCTTGTTTGTCACTAGAAAGCCTTAGCTTCTAGGGAGGTCGGTTTTTTCCACAAAATTGACTCTTTCTGCATGACAAAATGGCGACTCCACTGGGGACATGTACCTTGATTGGCGTCATTGTGCTGGGGGCATGCGAACTCATAACAAGCATAGTTTTTTGTTTCAAGCTTGAGTAAACATGAAACTAAATCCGAGCATAGTTATTTTCCTGTGTCAAGCTCGTTAAAAAATGAAACAACTCCTCCTCTACTTGAGTTGAGAGTTTGACTAGATCTCATAAATGTTAAGTTGTATATTTAGGTTAGTTATTTCAGTTTTTTGCATAATTTTCTTACAGTTTTAGATCGAGTCTTTCAAATGATCTCGTAACTCAACCTTCATTTCATCCAACTGGTTGAATCAAATGAAGCTGGGGGGGCATGCGCTCTAGCAGTTATGCTTAGGGGGCATCAAGCACAGTTTTCTCTCTATTTCAAGCTTGTGTAAAAATGAAACTACTTTCAAGCATAGTTTTTCTCTGTTTCAAGCTTTTGTAAAAATGAAACCTATCTCGAGTCAATTTCAGTTATTTTCAAGACTCGTTAAACTCATGAAAATCTCGAGAATATTTTGCTATCTTTCATTCTCGTAAAACAAATGAAAATTCCGAGTTCTTTCCGTCTTTTCCTGCTCGTAAATTAAATTGAAAGTCGGCCATATGAGTACATTTTTATCATTTTTTTGAACTCATTAAAACTTACGAAAAAATGAAAACCATGAGTACATTTTTATCATTTTTTCGAACTCGTTAAAACTTACGAAAAAGTGAAACCTTAAAGTCACCTTTAAGCTCTTTTCTGACTCCTAAAACATGAAAAGATTGCCGAGTTTTTTCTTTTTAAACTCGTTAAAATGGAACTAAAAAGACGGTCCTCTTACAGCCCTTTTCTGACCGTAAAAACATGAAAATATAGCCGAATTTTTGTCGTTTCAAATTCGATATTGGAAATAAAACGACGTGTCCTTGATCACTTTTTACTTTTCAGGTCAAAGACACTAATTATGAAAGTACTCCTTGGTCGTAAAGATCAAGCGGTTCTCTCAAGTATTATTTTATACTTTTTCGGGCTTGGGAGACAAAAATTTACGAAAAAGTTCAACCCTGGAGTCTTCTTAAGTTTTTTCAGACTCTCTAAAATTGAAAAACGCCGAGTTTCTCCTATATTGGACTCATTAAAATTTCACAGTAAAGGACCTGTTCGATTACAAACAGGAATGGACCACTCCTTCTTAGGGTTCGAATCTAAACTAAGTTGGACTCATCCGAAGGATGAGCTTATAATCAAGCATATGTTATCCTCCTCAAGCTTGTAAAAAATAAAGAGGTACTTGCCAGAAATGGTGGGGGAAAAGAGAGAAAAATGAGCCTATTTGTTATCCTTTGTCTCAGAAGAAACCTTATCACCACTCTTGAACACGACACTTTTCATTCACCTGGGTTGGGAAATCCTTTGCCTAACAGTTGATCAAACCACATTGAAAATTTTCAGCCGGTTCCGGGTATTAACTTTGGGTCAATTATCACCAAGCCATCTATTGTGTCATTATGTGTTCAAGAGGTCACTGCAAATAAACCATTCATCTGCAAAATACCTGTCATCCATTTTGACCATCCCTGAGTCAGTCCTTACAGCTACATTTCTTCATCTTGATCTATGATTTCGTGTTGCGGGCTTGCTTGCAACGGGTCGCTTTCTATCGACATCAGCACATTATCTAGAAAGATGACCTAGAAATCGTTAGTACCTTGAAATCTGCATGCATCAATGGCAGGTTTCTCGCCTTTGACGACAGTTTACATCATTGACTTTCGATCGAAGAATTCCGTGACATGTTCGACATCAACGCATTCATTCGCATCTCATGGATTGTACTAGGTACTTTGAGAACCATTGACATCACTGGTGGTCTCTCTCACACTTGTTAACAGTTTACATCATCGACTGGTAATCAAGTGGTTTCTACCATGTTCGACATCAACTCATTTATTTGCATGGATAGAATCGTACTATTTCGGGAAACGGAAATGAAGACCCTGGATCTAGTTTCCACCATCCAGGCTGCGAGGAGTTTTGTATTCATTATACAGTAGACTAATTATAAACAAATGGCTGCGTCTATACTGTGTCTACATGAGTCTATGATTATGATGTACTGCGAAATCATTCCGATATCAGAGCAGTAGTTAGGTTATTAGTTAAAGTTTTCAATCTGAGTATGGGAATTCCTACCTCAGTGATGATATGATCTCATATATGTATTTTGTGTTGAATATTTGCAGGTTCCAACTGGGCTCTCCACAAGATAATCCTTGAAATGATAAAGTCCTTCACCCTTCCTAGATGATATAAAACCCTAATCTACTACAGGCTTCGCACTTTAGGGGGCAATCTGTTACACTAAAATTTGTCACCATGACTATTTGCAGTTAGTATGGCTCCATCAACTGTCATACTATCCTCCTTGGCAAGTCTTATACCTCTGCTCCTCATGTCAAACCCCAAGAAAGAGAGAAAGTCCTTAAAAAATCAATTAACTCTGGTTACGCAGTTTCTCTTACACTTACCTGCGTGTACGCACCTCAAGTTCACAATACCTGCGTACTTGTACACTCTGTCTGTAAAGGGGTGGGTGCGTACTCCTGTAAAGGTCAAAAGGCGCAAGTTTTACTTCAAAAAAGTTACTTGTGGTCGATTCTAGAGCATTCTAGAAGATGGTTTGACGTGTATTGAGCGCCTCCAGATGGTTCATGCATCCCAAAGAAAGAGGAACTTATCCCATCAAGAGGGGAGCTATCCCATTGAAAGAGGGGCTTATCCCATTGATGGTGGACTTGATTAACTTCCTCCAAAGCATTATAAATACAGGCATTGGGCCAGAGGGAGGAGAGGTTGAAAGCTGAACATTCCTAAGGGTAGATGCTGCTGAAATTAGGACTCCCTATAGAGCTTGAGAGGAGAGATTCCCATCCTTTCTTAGCTTCATTTGGAAGTGGGTGAGCTGATCAAAGTAAAGGAGAACTCTTGCTGGACCCTAGGAGGGACCTGCACAACACCAAGGCACTGGTTGTAATGGTTTCTTTTGTTTCCACTTAATACAATTAAGTTCATTTTTCTCAACAAGTTGTTATATATAATTTGTTTCATATACTCCTTGGTCTTTATGATGAATATGTTTTATTTTATGAGTTATTCAAGTGCTATGTAATCGTTTGCTTGTTAGTGAATGCAGGTTTCGAAGAGAAGGAGGAGCTCATCTGGATCGGAGAGGCTGGACTGCTACAAACAGCGTTGGACCAAAGGTATGCTTTAAACACCTGGTTGCTTGTATTTTAAATGCATGTTTAGGGAAAGATAGTGCTTAATTGTCTTGTTTGTCACTAGAAAGCCTTAGCTTCTAGGGAGGTCGGTTTTGTCCGCAAAATTGACTCTTTCCGCATGACAGTTAGGAAGATACAAATGCATCTTTGGACCCTATTGTTCAGGAATTCACTAGATTTATTTTCCTAAAAATAAATGCATAGACAACTATTAATGAGCCACCTAATCAATTCGACTTGGGGATCATATCTAACCATCTCCTTGATCATTTCAAAAAATTTACTTAATTTGGGTTAATATTTTTTTAGATCTATTTATTTTCGATCTTGATGATTATTGTAATTAATATTTTCCACAAATTGTGGATCAACAAACAAGATATGCCATCTATGACTTTAATGGTCCCATAACTATTTATATGGAGGGTATTTGTAGCTTGAATGTTCAACCCTATTATCACTATGAAAAAAAGATCCATTATGAGTTACCATAACTGTTACATTTTTCAATTTTCACTTTGTTGAAGCACTATCAAGCGGTCACATTGGTTGAGTAGCTACTTGATTGGCTTCACTGGCATTTTTGTATCACCTGATTTCAACAGATTTTCAGTTGGTTAGTGTAGGATAGTGTGCAAATAAGATTTTTGGTCAAGCATCCTTTCAGTTTGGGATTTCAATGAGATTTTCAGCAGTTTTGGTATTTTATTTCAGCATTTTTCTATTTCATTTTGCAGCATGTATAATTGAGTTTTAGTTTGGGTTACAATTTTGGCTTTTAGTTTACAGAGAAGATCACGATTTGCAGGTTGCAGTTTGATTTTAGTTGCAATTCGGTTTGTTAGTATTCAAGTTGGGAGAAACCCAATGGATTAGGCCCATGATCAACATGTTCTTTACTACCTCTTGGGGAGACAATATCCTCATTGGAGCCAACTGTTAGCGCTAGGTTTGTATCTTCACAAAGGGTCCAAGTGTTTTGAGAATCAGTTGACGACTTCATTTAGAAAGAGTGTTGGACTATATTAAAATTTTGTTTGAAATGATGGAATAAGGGTTAGGAAAATTTCATAGAGGTTTACTGTGTCATACCTAATGTTTTACCTAAGTTTTGCAACCAATCGAATGAATTATACCGAACACAGGTGGTGCTACGAAATATTTTCGTAGCAACTACAGGAATTTTAAAATTAAAAGGTTTCTAACCACCCTTTGAAGAATTTTAAGCACCCAAACCATTTTTGAAGTAGTTTAACTCATGTTAAAGCTATATGTGACATTTGGTGGACTTTCCAAGCATTAGAGAAGGTTTTAAAGTTAAACCCTAAAAACTGTAGTTTTTTGTAAAAAGGCCATTTCCAGCATTCCTAGGAAACCAGTTTGCAATGTACAGGAGAGATTTAAGCAGTGTTTATAGCGTGTGACCAAGGGATTGAAGATAGTTGCAGTTGAAAACAGTTGAAAAATGGGAAAATCAGGCCATAGAAATTTGCAAAGGCAACAAGTTTACCAACTAAAGGAGAGAAGTGATTTAAGAAGAAATGACAACACTCTGGTTTTTCCTATTTTAGTCACCCTATTCAAACATATATTAAAATAAGTTAGTGATTAATTTAAAATTAAAAAGAGGTATCTTTTGGGAATGGAATTAATTCAAGAAATATATTTAATATTTTACCCAAACATCATGGTTTGGAAACTATATAGGAATTTCTGAGGCCTATTTTTCCAATTTTGTAATTCTATTTTTTCATGGTTTAGCCAGTATTTTAAAAAGACGTTTTGGAACATATGGATATGAATTTTGGCAAAAAAAAGAGAGGTTTTTGGATGTAATGGATAAATTAACAAAAACCTATCTTCGTTTTCTAACAGGTGTCATGTTTTGAAAGATACGAATGAATATTTGGACCTTTCTTTTCAGGAATTCGCCAGATTTATTTTTCTAAAAATAAACTCATAGAGCTATTGATGAACCACCTCATCAATTTTACTTGGGGATTGGATCTAACCATATTCTTGATTATTTCAAATAATTTACTAAATTTGGGTCAAGAGGTTTTCAGATTCATTTCTTTTTGATCTTGACAATTATTATAATTAATACTTTCCACAAATTGTGGATCTGAAACCTATCTGGTATTTCTATAAATTAAATGTAAAAGGACCGAGGGTTGTTTTTTGAAGAAAATATAGTTATTTTCTATCCGTTTAAAACTTTATTAATCTATAGTTTTCGAAGATCAATAGATGTTGATAAGTGACACAAATATTCATGTGATGGTATCTCTTAGTCTGTATTTTATACATGTTTCAGTATTTCCCTTTTTGTAATATCATTTGAATGTAATGTCTTCTGATACTTGAATGAGAATAAACGTTACATAATTCATCTTTTTTTTATGCTTTGTCTCATATATTCAAATACTTTCACTCTTGTCTTCTAAAGCTACTTTAGGATTCATTTCATATGCCCCTATTGTAGTGGATTGTTCTTATATTTTCCTCTTTTACCTATAACAATGAAAAAAGTATTGGATGTGCCATCTACCTTTCCTTTGTCAATCCTGATCAAATAGTCAGTATCTTGGTAAGTTTCCATAAACCCTAGCTTGTTAACTCCATTTCCCAATGGACTATCTCCCTCATGCCCAACCAAACCCTACCTCAACACAACTCAACTAAAGATCTAGCCATTGTGTGAATGTACAGTCAGTTGCTAATTTAGTGATTAGACTATTAGAGAGATCCCTCTCTGGATTGAAGGGGCTATCCTTCAATCTGTAAGAAGAGTTTTGAATGGTTACCTTAGGAATTTCTCTCCTACAACCAAGAGGACATTTCTAAGTGATAATAGGATGATTTGAACTTTTAATGAAGACAATAATTGCATAAAAGAAACTATTTTTGTTTTCATAAAAGAATGATACATAAATAAACTCAAAAATAAGCTTATTCATAAACTATCCAAAGACAATACTTTTTTAGAGATGAGATTTGCAAAAAAGCATAAGCTAAATGCATGGAAAATAAATGTACAATAATGGGGTTTGAGCACTTGGGTTGGGCCTTAACCCAAGGAGACTTGGGTTCCTTAAAGAAAAATCATACTGGGAGAAAAGGAGTGTTTTTCATTAATCCATAAATGTGCTCATACATGAAACATGACAAACTGAAATAAGAGGCAAAATCGTTTCTCTAGTGTTGGATACTTCCTCTAGAGTTTAGAATCCCCTACTGGGATACTAAGGCCCCTTATTTATACAAAATGTGCTTGAGGGTAACCTCTTTGAAGATATGACCTCTTGACTCCAAAATCCCTAAAAATTCAGATCTTGTTCCCTAGTGTCCTCGCAACTACAAGGAGGTGGTAAATGTTCTTGAGCCAACCAATATGTGATTATCCTTTAGTAGGGGACAAGCCCCATAATATTCTCTTTCTATACTCATGCATGATGTGCATAAGCTATCCCCAGTATCCTGCATAATTAATGCATTAGGCATACAAGATATAGTAATCATCTCTTAATCCTCCTAAGAATATATTAAAATAGAAAAATACATTACCAAGTGCATGATGAAAGGTTAAATATGACTAAGGATGGCTAGATGGGCCTTAAATTGTATCCAGTTGGGAGTCCCATCACTAATGAAGATGAATCTCTTACCGAAATTATGAACTGGGATATTTATGAAAATACACAAAAGGAATTGATTTACAAACTTTTGATTTTTTTTTTATGGAAAGATTTTAGGTAGAAGTGATCAAGGTATCGAAAATCCCATATAAATATGTGTAAGGCCAAACAAGGAATTCCTAGTTTGTGAATTCCTAATGAGTAATGAAACTACAAAATTTTTGAAAGTAGAAATATTGATAATAGGTGAATCATCTACAAGTCATATTACCATGAATCATGTGCAGAATCAAGAAAAACTTTGAAGTCATTGTCATAAAAAATGACATGAAAAAGATAAATGTTGGAATCTTCATCCTTGTAATGTTTATGGTCATAAAAATTAGGATTATCATAAGTGTTGTAATAGATAAATATCAAAACCTCATATACAAGTACAATGTGATTGGATAGATGTCCTTGGATGGAAATAAATTACTTCTATGTTGAATATATTTTATAGCATCAAGTCTTCAAATGTTTTATGAGTCAATTGATCCTAAAAATTCAAGCATGTTTATGAAATATTTTTCATTTTATTAAGTCATTCCTTGCGTCAAATGAAACATGAGTATTCTTCTTGTAACAATTTGTAGTGATCCAAAAAACATTTTTTAGAGTAAGGTTCTTGGTTAACCAAAAACCACTTTATAATGATAAATGAAGGTTCATTTTTATTCAAAACCACTTGATCTAATGAATGTTTATAGTAATCCGAAACCACTTTATGGTTTGTGATAAGATGAAATCACCTTGAAATTGTACTGGCTAAGGGTGATCTAGGAAAACATTGTGTATGATGTAATGGTTGAAGGATAATCTAATTAAAAAAAGGGAAATTCAAGGGTGAGAAATACTTGATATGAAGATGATGTAGTTCAGATGTTGAATCAAGATCTATAATTTTCAAACAAATATGCAATGCATATTGATACAAAAATACAACATATGAAGATATAGATGAATATTATTCAAAGGGAAGATGACTAAACATGAATATGACTTGGGACATATGGATTGAATCATAAGTATTAATTAATGGAGATTATGAAGGAATAATTCATACTTTCAGATATAATGAAATAATTATAATATATTAATGAAATTATACTTAATTTAGAAAACTGCATGTAAGGACAATGAGACAAGTTGGGAATGGATACCACATAGAATCAACTGAGATATTTATAAAGATATTCATGGAGATATTTTGGAGATAGTTATGGATATGGTTAAACCAATTATCCATATTAGAAATATTAATATGAGAAACTCAATGCTATATTACAAGGACTCATGTATTGTAGTAACGTATTTGAGGGTGTGTGTATTATCATTGTAAATCAATACGATATGATGTTTATGAATATTTGTGTTCTTATGAACCAATTTTTATGTGTAAATATTTTGCATGGTTTCTTATAATACCAACACATTGTGGGAGGATTATAAAAAATTAGGAAGGGACATGATTACCTATTTGTGATAGTGTACAATTTCAACAAGATGTGTATTGTTATTCATTGTAAAAAGAGCATCACTCGGAAAAAGCAACAAAATTATTCTTTGGACATGTCTAGGTTCACTTTGGAATACCAAGGAGCATAGTTTGAGACAATGACACTAGATTTATCAATGTAGTTTGAAGTACATTGTGGGAGAATATAGACCCAAAGTTGAAGAGGTATATAACATTCCATCCATATACATATGGGGAAAAAAGTAGCCACTAGGACTTTGGTACATCTTTTGAAGGGTTACAATTAATTTGGTACATATACAACATTATTATAATATAATAGTCCACGAATCTATTAGTAAGTCCCTATTTGAAAGTTGTTTTGGATACTTTTACAACTTTACCTTTGAGTATTGCATATGGAAAGCAAGGAGTGAGCGAGGATTTCAAAAGAGAGGCTTTAATGGTAGATAAATTTGTTGATAAGATCAAGTAGAGCCATCTTCAAGTATAGGAGACACTAAAGAAGTTGTAGGAGAAGTACAAACATAAGCATGACCAACACAAAAGAGAGAATTTATTTAGAGTGGGAGAAAGATTATTGTTATAGTTGAACAAGGAGAAGCTATAAGATTTCGGTAAGAAAATAAAGGATATGCATTATGGTCCTTTCATGATACTAGAAAAGGTGAGAGATAATGCCTACTAAATCTGTCTACCACCATGCATGCACATTCAATTAATGGTTAATGTGGAAAATATAAAACTATGATGATCCATACAAGTTAGATGAGGAAGAGGAGCATGTCCTACCTTCCATAGAGGACATATCTCTAGATGTTTCGGAAAAGTTGATAAAGGATATGGTTTTGCAGAATAGGTCCAAAACTACAAGATAGGAGTAGAATGACCTTTGGAAAATTGGGTTGAGAGGATAGCTTCTAGGAAAGCAAATGGTAATAAATGGAGAAGTTAGACGAAAATTTTCATGACTTCATTCAATAAAATAATTTGGGGACTAAAGGCCTCCCAAAATCAATACATATGATTGAGATTGGATCCTTGTATTTTTTTCACCCATCTTGATGCAAGAGCATTGAAGACATGGTTACAGGTGAACCAGTAACCAATGGGGATGATGATGATGACAATGAGAATGGTGATGTGTTGACAGTGTTGCACCCACCAACATGTAAGGGGATCTCTCCACTAAGAAGTCCCAATAAGACCTAAGAATGTTTGGTGCAAGAGTCCCAGCAGTGGGTCGTATGGTAATGCCCTAACAGTGAAGTCACATAGAGGCAAGTAAGATAACTTTGCCAGTAGCAAGGGTGTGACCGCTGCAGTGAGTCAAGGAAGGTGTATGAGAGGTTCTAACACAGGTGGGTTGAGATGAGGGTGAAGGTGAGTTCTAGGTTGAAAGGGAGTAGTCCCAACTACCCTAGGAACACACAACACATGGGACATACATAGCTTCTAGTGGAGTAGTCCACACGGATGCGGCAGTCACAACATACAAAGAAATATAACACGTACAACACTCACGGATCAGTCTAAACGAGTGCAACGGTTGTTACAGCGAGATTCATATGAAAGGTATATCTGATGTCTGGCATAGAATTTGACATGGACGGGACAAAATTAACAACATATACAACACATTTCCATTAATAGATTATGCATTACAACAAATGAAACAGTTTAGATGTAGAACACAGGTTAAAGCAACATGCATTACAAGTGTTAAAGATCAGTCTTACAATAGATACAATACATGTGTGAAAACGTGTTGGCTCTTATTATATAAAGAAGTGTAAGTTCCAATCATACAATACATCCATGTAAACCTACTAGCCCCAACAGTGAAACGTTACAGCCACATCCACCTGCTCCTCCAAAGATATGAACTAGCTCCGTGCAATGGAGAAGACAAGGTGTGTTACAATACTTTCCAAGTTTTCTTCAAGATAGTCTTAACAGAAGCTTGGCTGACCAAAAGCCTATCTAATGAGTTATGAGGGACTATTTATAGCAAAGGGTGGGATGACCCTTGACATTCCCCTTTGTGACAGTTCAACTACCCTCATGACTCTTCACCTACTCTATGACTGTTACATCCAACTATTGACACTTGACTTACACTTGACATGACTCGACATTACAATGCACATGTACTCATGTGAGACAACATGGCTTGAGCAAGCCATGCAAGACATCATTGACACTCGGTCCACTTTGATGAGACCAACTCTTTGACATGCTTATGATGGTGAAGGTGGTGAGTTGATGCCAAGCTTGGTCGTCCATGATGGTGTGAATGCACCTCATGGTGACATCTTGTTGAAGCGAACTCTTGCCTCCATTGCAATCGGTGCATTGGTTCAGCCCCTTCATCTAACTCATATACTAACTTGCGCATGGTCTTCTTGGGTGTGGCTGAATCGGCACACACTGATGCATAGTGTTAATTCTGATCTTCAAGTGTGGGCTAGTGGTCATGTGCATAAACTTGTCGAAGTACATGTTCAGTTGTAGTTGGACTTGATTCTTATCTTCACCTTGGTGAGTGTGATAAATGGGTTGGATTACATGCATGTGCACAATGATATGCATGCTGCTAAATCCCTTGCATGTGATCAACAACACTGCTCACCATCTCTCCTCCGTGCCAGCTGTTGGGATGGATATTTAACTTGTACTGGCACAGTTTCATCTGTGAGTACATGTTGTGCCCACTATTTTTCTTGTTCCTGCTGCAACTCATTCGTCTATCTGTGTAGCTTCATTTTCTTCCTTGAGTTGTTGCTTCAGCACATCCAACTCCTTCTTTGTTCCATTCTTTGCTTCACGCAATCTTCATATAGCGTCGTCACCTCATAGCTTGAGTCTCCCAAGTTTCTTTCATCATTAGTGGATCTTCTTGATCTCGCAACTTTGTTCTGCCTCTGTGTTGTCAACAACCTTCCTCTTGCATTCATTGCATTTGTTGTGTTCGCTACATTCATTGTGTTCGCTGCATTCGTCGCACTCACTGCATTCGTCGCACTCACTGCATTCGGTATGCTTCCTTCATCTGTTTTTCATGATGCTCCTCACTGTGATATATTGATTTTCTTGTCTACAAACAACTTGACGTCTTCGTGAGTAGGCAAGCTTATAGACTTTTGATCGATTGCATCTCCAGGTGTTCTCTGAGCGATGGCTTAGACTATGTCCTCTTGGAAACCATTGCACCTGCATTGCTAAGAGGTAGATGAACACCTACAATACCTAGAGACATGGAAACACTCATGGCAAGCAATATGTCAGTCGAAAATAAAAATGAACTTGAGAACTGACTTGCAACATACTTGTGTGACTCATCATGAAGGTTGCACAATTTCGGCCAGGAGGTCGAGAGACTGACTACCAAGGCTACACAAGGCATAGTCTAAGCTGCTAGGAAACTAAATGACTACTAGAACTACACAATGCATAGTCTAGTCTGGCTGCTAATTGTAGGGATTGTGTAATGCACAATCTTAGCTGGCAATGGTTGTAGGCTCAGTGACTGCATTGCACAATTTTCTTGGCCAGCAGTCACTGTTCCTCATATTCCACAAAGAAGGTCTAGGGAATAGTTGCTGGGAAGAAATGTGCATTTCCTGGGAGGAAAGCAGAGCCTTCCCTCTCAGGATTATGCAATACTGTCTTGGTGAGGCTCTTGGTGAGGCAGAGTCCGGGCCGAGGTTGGCCAGACTTGCCGACAAGCAACTGAAAGTGACTGTGAGTGTGAATGCATGTTGATACTGAGTGTAAACATAATTGAATGATCATGAATTCAAATGGTGAATGACAGATTCAGAAAATGGAATAACATGCATGTGGGTGAGGCAAGTAGTTGAATCAGCGACCGTTCACGAAAAATGGTTTCATGCATGCGACGATAGTGAGATGTTGATGAAAATTGAAATGGTACTAAGACAAGATAATATACATGTAAACAATAGAAATTGTTCAAGTAAATCAAGCAAACATACTCATACAGGTGAAAACACAAAAAGCAACAGAAATGCAACACAAGGCATGGGAAGTGGGCTTACCCAAAACAGTTGAGTTGAATGTGTTAGCTGCTCCTAGATGTGATGTGGGATGTCAGGGATGCAAGGTTGATGTGGGGAATGATATCTATAGTGTCTGGTTGATGATTTTTGATAACATTTATGTTGTGACGTGCATGCCACAAATCTAGGGAAAGAAACAATTGGTGGGAGGTTTCTGAAATGGTCCTTGCATGTAACCTCCAACTGTGAAACATAGATCCCTGAAACAAGGGATTCCTTTGCATGCTACCTTGGGATAAGTAGCCCATGCATGCAAGTCAGTTTTGATCGGTCCTGGAGGGAACCAATCAACTCAGTTGCACATGCAAGAGACTTCTCGACTGCTAAGAGAAAATGTGCATTTCTGGATAGGAGTTGGGCTGGCTTCCCAGGAGATTTGTGCAATTTCTGGGTAGAGCAGCTGACTGCTGCCCAGATTTGTGCAAATCCTAGGTTGAGCAGCCCTGCTGAGGAAAATTGTGCAATTCCTGCTAGGAGTGTTGACTGGCAGAATTGCGCAATTTTGGAGCCGAATAGGCTGCCAGATAGGATTGCGCAATTTCTAGAGGGAAGGCTAGTTTCCCTCCAGAAATGCACAATTTTCTTGGGGAAAATTCTCAGCCTACAGTTGGAGCAAGTCTGGGTGAACAACCTATGAGGGGAATGCATCAAGCTATGATCGACAAGTTGCCTTCGCACAAGCAAAACACTGAAGCTTGTGAACCTGATGAAGCAAGACAAGTTGTTGTGAAGGTTGGAAGGGAGGCTCCAAAACGAGGCTAAGGCAAAATTTTAGAGGGTGGCTGTAGCCACTACAACACTTGGTGACACACTGGTAGAACTCCATCTCTCTAAATGGACCTTGTTCGTGAAAAGCAAGTCTAACAACTCCGAAAGTATTGCACAGTTCTCATCTCCTCTTGGTTTCACACTAGCTTGATTGTAAGATGTAGCATCTGTGAAACTCTTGGTCAATTGACACACATTCCAAGCCAAGGGAACATAGTTGTTTCAATTGGGGTTGAGGGGTATATTGGTGCACAAGCAATATAGTCGTCAGAGTCTTAGTTTCATCTCTAGTGTTGCTCTGCTGCCAGCAAGCCTAGATAGTACCTCGGTGGAGTGACATAGGAACACAAGCATGGCTCCACTGCCAATGAGCCTGGTCAGTACCTCATCAGAGTTACTTGCATCACCTCCCTACGCAGGAAGCCTTTATCTTCTTTTTCCTTATCCATTTTCATTTGAAATTTATTCACTTTTCATTGTTTCATTTTTCATTTTTCATTGTGCATAACACTTATTCATTTCAGAGACAAAAGGGGGATCCCAACTTATTGAGAGTAGAAGATGTTGTTCCAATATATAAGTATTTTATTGTATCTCTGACATGCCTATTAAGGTTTTCCACCTAACCTTACTCTACTTGACTGAGTTGACAAGGGTTAACCCAAAAACAACTTATTAGAGAAGGAGACACTAGTTAGTGCACAAGCGTTGTGTTTTCACCAAGGTTCACTTCGAACAGTATGTATTTTCCTTCGATGTATCATGGAATAAAAGTACAAGTTCTTCATACAAAGGCAAGATGATAGATAACCAAGTAGTGATAGTTGTACAAGCCCTCTTGTACTTCACCCAGCTTGTTTCAAGAGTCATACATGGCTTTCATGCAAAACTATCCTACAAACCCAACAAGCGAACTATATGAAACAACAAAGGAAATAAATGAGAAGAAGCAAAAGTGAAAGAAAATCCAGTAAGAAAACAAGAAAGCTAACAAACCATTGAAAAAATAAATTAAGCAAACATGCATGCAAGAAAACAACTCAAAAGAAAACGCTACTCCTACATCTAAGCTAACATTTCATGGGTCATCTCACGTGAAGTGATACTTCCAATGCAGCCACCGGCGCATTGGTTGACCCATGTTGGTGAAGGCATGGTTCGCGAACAAGACAGTTGTGAAAACCAACAAACAAGAAAGATATAACAATGAAGACAAACACACTCCGAGCTTACAAGCAACCACAAAACAAAGATGAGTGAAAGTGCATAACAAGTATTCTGTGGTGTTTCCATGATGTTGTGCTTTGTTGCATTAAGATGTTGAGTGTATGCATTCTCTTGACTGTGACATGCAAGCAAATGTGAGAAAGGTAGACCAATTGTGTTGTGCATGTGTGCTTTCTGTGTAAGATTCCTCCAACGCATGAGCGATGGGATCATGTATTCTGAGTGGAGGAAGTGAAATCTAGGTGTTTGGTTGATCTTTTATGCAGAACAAAGAGTGATAAGGAGCCTTGATTGTTTCAACAATTTCCGAACCGGAAGTGAAACCAACCTCAGGAAAACAAGGGCCTAACATAACCATCAACTCGGACTGAAGTGCCTCGACAGTCTGGGGGGTTTTGACTGTGTGGACAAATAGATAATCGTAGACAAATGTCTTAGATAGATTAACAACGGTTGAATAAACATCATGATCGGATGAGGAAGTGAATAGATCATGAAAACCAATATCATAAAATTCGAGATGTTCATCAACATCCTCATGATTTGATGAATCAGGTAGAGGGGTAGATGAGAAGAAAACATGTTCACCCTCTGAGTTTTCAAGAAAGATAAATGACAGATTGAACAGATTTTCTGAGGAAGATGTGTCCTCTCCACACTGTAATCACAGACTGACATCCGAGGTGTCCTGTAAATTATTAGAAGTAGAAGAATATGGAAATGAGTTTTCACAGGAGAAATCAATAGTGGTAGAATCATAAGGGATGCTAGGATGAAGTGGACGAGGCACCGCTGGAAGGGAGTCATCCTTCATTGTGGACTCTTCTTTAGATTCCCACACACACTCATCGTGAATGATGGCGCATGTTGGCTGCATAACACCAACTTCATCAATAGCTTGATCCTCGTTCACAACAGGTGAGGAGTTCGGAATGGGAGAACACAAAACAGTACAAGTTGGAGGATCAGCAAATTGCGAAGATGGAGGTTGAGGGAATGAGTCCACATGACAACCAATAGTCTTGCAAGCCAAATCTATGCAAATATCAAGAGAATGTGGGGTGGGAGGATGTGACAGTTTAACCGAGGTGTGTGTATGATCTCCCACATCACTCTGCGGTGGAGGAGCTGTTTGATGAGGTGAAGGTGGACAGTCACTTGTGACAATAACTGTGCCCGCCAGTGATTGCATAGCTCCATCACTAAAGTGTGTTGACCGGGGTTTAGATACATGAAGAAGATACTCAAATCTTCCATGAAGAAATCCCCAATCAATATCATCTTCCAAGAATCAGTATGCAAGATTACAAAAGCGCATGTAAAATTGTTCAACGGATTCATTGGGTGCTTTTCGTAATTTCAGAATTTATTTGTTGAGTGATTGATGGTCGAATTGATTGAAAGCATAGTCTATCTTTGCGACCAAATGAGCAATAAAATGAATGGATTTTTTGGGCAGCGTGGCACACCAATGCATTGGGTGCCCTCGAAGTGTGTAGATGAACATCACGCAACTCATGTATTCTTCAAAGAATCCATGTCTTTTGCATGAGCCTACAACACCGACCGCATGCCTTACCAAGGCTATGTAGCCTCCACCATCAAATGTTTTATGAGACAAGTTATCTGAGATCTTTTTTGGGATGATGAAATTGTTTCTAGAAGACATACATTCTGGAAGAGCAACTCAGTAGTTAGTTATGATAGATGTGTAGATATTCAAAATAGATGCGAGGACTGAGCTTGTCATCTAGCCCTCCTTCTAGTGCCAAAATGTTGACAGTGTTGGACCCACCAACATGTAAGGGGATATCCTCGATAAGAAGTCCCAATCAAACCTCAAACCGTTTGGTGTAGGAGTCCTAGTAGTAGGTCGTATAGTAATGCCTTGACTACAAAGTTGCACAGAGGCAAGTAATATAACTCTATCAGTAGCAAGGGTGTGACCGTTGCAGCGAGTCAAGGAAGGTGTATGAGAGGTTCTAACACATGTGTGTTGAGATGAGGGTGAAGGTGAGTTACAAGTTGAAAGGGATCAGTCGCAACTCGGCTAGGAACACACAACACACAAGTAATACACAACTTCCAGTAGAGCAGTCCACATGGATGCGGGAGTCACAACATGCAAAGTAATATAACACGTACAACACTCACGGATTAGTCTGAACGAGTGCAATGGTTGTTACACCAAGCTTCATAGGAAAGGTTTGTCTAATGTCCGGCAGATTTGTCGAAATGGATGGGACAACATTAACAACATATACAACACATTTCCTTTAATAGATTATGCATTACGACAAATGAAATAGTTCAGATGTAGAACACATGTTAAAGCAACATGCATTACAAGTGTTAAAGATCAGTCTTACAATAGATACAATACATGTGTGAAAACATGTTGGCTCTTATTATATAAAGAAGTGTAAGTTCCAATCATAAATTACATCCATGTAAACCTGTTAGCCCCAACAGTGAAACATTATAGCCACATCCGCCTGCTCCTCCAAATATATGAACTAGCTCTATGCAGTGGAGAAGCCAAGGTGCATTATAATATTGTCCTAGCTTTCTTCAAGATAGTCTTAACAGAAGCTTGGCCAACCAAAAGCCTATCTAATGAGTTATGATGGACTATTTATAGAAAAGGGTGGGGTGACCCTTGATATTCCCCTTTGTGACAGTTCAACTACCCTCATGACTCTTCACCTACTCTATGACTGTTACATCCAACTATTGACACTTGAATTACACTTGACATGACTCAACATTACAATGCACATGTACTCATGTGAGACAACATGGCTTGAGCAAGCCATGCAAGACATCATTGACACTCAGTCCACTGTGATGAGACAAACTCTTTGACATGCTTGGGATGGTGAAGGTGGTGAGCTGATGCCAAGCTTGGTAGTCCGTGATGGTCTGCATGCACCTCATGGTGACATTTTGTTGAAGATAAATCTTGCCTCCATTGCAACTTGTGCATTAGTTCGGCCCCTTCATCCAACTCATCTACTAACATGCGCATGGTCTTCTTGGGTGTGGCTAAACTGACACACACTAATGCATAGTGTCTGTGTTGATCTTCAAGTGTGTGCTGGTGGTCTTGTGCATCAACTTGCCAATGTACGTGTTCAGCTCCAATTGGACTTGATTCTTGTCTTCGCCTTGGTGACTGTGCTAAATGGGTTGGATTGCATGCGTGCACACAATGACATGCATGTGGTTGAATCCCTTGCATGCGATCAACAACATTGCTCACTGTGTCTGCTCCATTCCACTTGCTTGGATGGATCTTTAACTTGGACGGGCACAGTTTCATTTGTGAGTGCATGTTGTGCCCACTGTTGTTCCTATTCCTGCTACAACTCATTCGTCTATCTATGCAGCTTCATGTTCTTCCTTGAGTAATTGCATTAGCATATGCAACTCCTTCTTTGTTTCATTCTCTATCTTCACACGATCTTCATGTCACGCCATCACCTCATAGCCTGAGTCTCCCAAGTTGCTTTCATCATCAGTGGATCTCCTTGATCTTGCAACTTTATTCTGCCTCTATGTTTTCAACAACCTTCCTCTTGCATTCATTGCATTCACTGCATTCGTTTCGTTCACTGCATTCAATGTGTTCACTACATTCACTGCACCTGCTGCATTCAGTATGTTTCCTTCATATGTTGTTCATGATGCTGCTAGCTGTGATATCTTGATGTTCTTGTCTACGAACAACTTGATGTCTTCGTGAGTAGGAAATCTCATAGACATTTGATCGACTGCATCTTCAGGTGTGCTTTGAGTGGTGTCTTCGACCCTGTCCTCTTGGAAACCATTGCACTTGCACTACTAAGAGGTAGATGAACACCTACAATACTTGGAGACATGGAAACACTCATGGAAAGAAATCTGTCAGTTGAAAACCAAAATAAACTTGAGAAATGACTTGCAACATACATGTGTGAATGATCATGAAGGTTACGCAATTTTGAGTAGGAGGTTAGGAGACTGATTTCCAAGACTGCAGAAGGCACAGTCTGGGCTACTGGGAGACATACTAACTGCTAGAACTGTGCAATGCACAATCCAGTCTAGCTGCTAACTGTTGGGATTATGAAATCTCAGTTGGTAATGGTTGCAGGCTCAGTGACTGCATTGAGAAATTTTCTTGGCCAACAGTCACTGTCCCTTAGGATTATGCAAAGCAGGCCTAGGGAATAGCTGTTGGACAGAAAGGTCAGAGCCTTCCCTCTCAGGATTGTGCAATGCTATCTTGGTGAGGCAGAGTCTGGGCCGAGGTTGGCCAAACTCGCTGACGAGCAACTGAAAGTGATTGTGACTGTGAATGCATGTTGATACTAAGTGTAAGCATAAGTGAATGATCCTGCATGCAAATTGTGAATGAGAGATTCAGAAAATGGAACAACATGCATGTGGGTGAGGAGAGTCACCAAATCGACGACCGTTCATGAAAAAATGTTTCATGCATGCAACAGGAGTGAGATGTTGACGAAAACTGAAATGGTGCTAGGACAAGCTAATATACATGTAAATGATAGCAGGCATTCAAATAAATCAAGCAAACAATACTCATGCAGGTGAAAACACAAAAAGCGACAGAAATGCAACACAAGGCATGGGAAGCGGCATTACCCAAAAACAATTGAGCTGAATGTGTTGGCTGCTCCTAGATGTGATTTTGGATGTCAGTGTTGCAAGTTTGATGTGAGGAATGAGCTCTGAAGCATCCAGTTTATGAGTTTTGATGACATCGATGTTGTGACGCACATGCCACAAATCTAGGGAAAGCGACACTTGGTGGGAGGTCTCTGAATTGATCCTGGCATGTAACCTCCAACTGCTAGACATAGATCCCTGAAACGAGGGATGCCTTTGCATGCTGCCTTGGGATAAGAAGCCCATGCATGCAAGTCAATTTTGCTCAATCCTGAAGGGAACTGATCAACTCAGCTACGCATGCAAGAGATTGCTCAACTGCTGGGAGAAAATGTGCATTTCTAGCTAGGAACTGGGTGGGTTGCCCAGAAGATTTGCACAATTTCTAGGCAGAGCAACTGACTGCTGGGGAAAATTGTGCAATTCCTGCAGGGAGTGTTGACTGGCAGAATTGCGCAATCTTGGAGCCCAGGAGGCTACTAGATAGGATTGCACAATTTCTGAAGGGAAGGTTGGTTTCCCTCCAGAAATGTGTAATTTTCTTAGGGAAAATTCTCATCCTGCAGCTGGAACAAGTCTGGGTGAACAGCCTATGAGGGGAATCCATCAAGCTGTGATCGACAGGCTGCCTTTGCACAAGAAAAACACTAAACCTTATGAACCTGATGAAGCAAGACAAGCTACTGTGAAGGTTGGAAGGGAGGCTCCAAAATGAAGCTAAGAAAAAATTTTGGAGGGTGGTTGTAGCCACTACAACATGATGCAAGGGGGTAACAAGTTCAAGTATGAAGAAAAGTGATGGAAGAATAATTGATGAACCATGTATAAGAAGGAGTTTCCTAGAGAAATGGCAGATATAGAAACTAGCGACCCATGTCCTTGGTTGATTAATACTCTTTTATATGGACTTCAACTTACATTATTTTTGCAAGTACAAAACAAAAATAAGAGAAGATCAAGAATGAAGAAGACCAAAGATCAATCAAAGATGAATACAAAGAAAAACAAGGGAAAGATAAGAAGGGACAAACTTAATACTCATTAAAAACGGGACATTAAAGAATGTTTCTTATCTGTAATGTTTAATGAATAATATGATGAAAAAATGTGATAGTGTAGATTTATTCTAGAAAGTCTATGTAGGAATCAGAGATGAGGAGATTTGAGTTAATATAGGGATGAAGTGTTGGTATTGATGATGCAGTTATTGGATGCAGCATTGATTGGCTACCAATTATGTCGACCTGGTAGCTTGATTTGATGGTACATGAGTTACATATGTCTCACATATGTTTTGTACAAGTGTTTTGATTGGTACAGATTTTGGCTATGATTGGTTGCAGGGGTTAGTGCAAACACTAGTTGGTAGTTGTTTGTGTGTATGGTTTCTTTGAAAAATTTATAGGTGCCCTTGGTATTCATATTACCATGGTACAGGTGCCCTTGGTATTCGTATTACCATGGTACAAGTGCCCTTGGTATTGATATTACCATGGTATTAGTATTACCATGGTACATGTGCCTTGGTATTGGTATAACTATGGTATTCGCATGTGGTATTTTGGCTTGTTTCTTTGACAGTTGTAAAAGTGTCCTTGGTATTAGTATTACCATGATACAGGTGTACCTAGTATTGGTATTACCATAGTATCTGCACATGGTATTTTGGCTTCTCTGGTATTGGCACTCGGTATTGGTATTACCATGGTATTTGCACATGGTATTTTTGTTTGCCTGGTATTTACACTTGGCATTGGTATTACCATGGTATTTTGGATTTCCTGGTATTGGCACTTGGTATTGGTATTTTCATGTGGTATTTTTTCTTTCTTAGTATTTACACTTGGTATTGGTATTACCATGGTATTTGCACATGGAAGTTTGGCTTGCCTAGTATTTACACTTTGTATTGGCATTACCTTAGTAATCTCCCATGGTATTGGATTCAAGATTGATGAGGATAGTTTTCCATATATTTGATGTGTGTGAGTAGTGAGTTGGTGGTGTGTTGTATGGATGGGGTGAGTGTGTGAGAGAGTGCCACAATGGTGTGTTTCATATTGTATATTTGTAGCAGAGTTGAGCAGAGTTTTTATTAGATTGCTTTTTTAGATCAGATTAGAGAGAGGTTGTTGGTTTGCTCATGTTGAGCAGATTTGAGAGCCCGGTTTGAAAATGTATGAAATGTGGTTCACATAGAGGAAGTGAAGGCATAGATGCTTCAAAGTAGATAATGATTTGGTAGATTAAGTATAAGGAACGTATGTAGAAAATCTTGTAGATTCACAACCTCATGTAATCTACTAAAACAAAAGACAAGAATCTACTTCTACTCTTTACAGTGGAAGCCCATAAAGATCGAGAAAAACAATAATCGAAAAGAGGAAGAACATCAATGGAACATAACACAAAAAATATCCAGGGAAAGCCACAACTCAAAACCCCACTACTATATTGTATTAATCCATAAAATCAAGATGAAATCGCAATGCTCGTTCTGTCAAGAACAATCCCAGCGCTCAAAAAATTCAATCTCCAACTCATAAGCAAGCACTAGGCCAATACTTAGCCAATTCACCAGCTCTCCAAGTCCCTATTTCCTTGCGTCCTTGCTCAAAGAATTTGGATGAATAGAATATTCTCTAATCAACCTTGAGCTTAACCTGCACAAGTATTTCCTATCCTCCACTTGATGACTTCCTTTGCCCAATACTTAGCCAAATTTCCAAGCCTCCAAGATTATAATTCTTTGCACCATTCCTAAGGGAATTAGCTCATATTTAAAGGGATATTCCTCATCCATAACTGCACAATCCCATCTAGGTTCAGTTCCTAATTACATGCACCATTTGTACAATATAGAAAATTATACAACAAATGGTACATTGTCCCTGCACTCTAGTCTCAACTGGGTGTTTCTCAGAATCAGCATGCATGAGTTTCTGATGAGGGAATCTTCAGTTAATTAGAGTAGCACTAGTTGAGTGCACTAATGCATCAACTAGTTGTTAACTCACTATTAGTTCCTCAAACAGTTCGGAACTAATTTAACTAGTCATAACTCAGTAAATTGAGTTAACTAATTACAACTCATACTTAACTCATCCTGGACCCCTATAATATAGGGAGAACATACACATGGCTTCAAAAAGACTTCCAACTTGAAATTCCTAAGTCAACTCATTGTAGTTAACTATTACAAGTTTCTATGAGAATAAAATTCGATTTTAATTCTCAGTTTAATTCAAGGACAAATTAAACTATAATTTCTAGATTATATTTTTATCATTTCTTGTTTCTATTTTCAACAACATATTTCTCCATCCAATAGGAGTTGGATAGTCCAATCATTTTTGGGAGAGAATTATTGGTCATGGTGTATTCCAGTAGATAGATATCTGTAGATTCATGTCAGAAACAGATTTCCTAACTAATAAGTGCTAGAATACTATGAAAGAAACCAAGTCTTATGACTTGTGGGAGAAAGTTAATCTATGTATAATTTTTTTTAGCACTTAATAAAAGGTTTGAGTAACAGTAGCAGTGGGTGGTTTTTTTCCCTAGAGAGGGTCTTCCACTAGAAACATTTGTGTCATCTTATGTGCATGTTTTTCTTGTTGATTCCTCATGGTATTTTTACATTATTGTTGTGATGGTCTTACATGTTTTAATTGAGATTTGATGTTTCCTAACTAATCATTGGGTGGCCTATGAAAAAGAGATAAAAGTTATAGAATCACAGTCACTACTGATTCACCTCCCCTCCCTTAGTAGTGGGGATATTTCCAACAATTAGTATCAAAGCCAATTCCTTTGTTGCAACTTAATCATTGGAAGGTGGATTTGGGAAAATTATGGTTAATCAATATGCTCCATGACTCAATGCCTCAAATTTTCGAGCATGGAGAGAGAATGTGAAAACAAAAATTTCTGCTCAATGATCTAAAGTCTGGAGAATGGTGATAAATGGCTATGATGATAAAACCCCTTTAAATTAAGCTTAGTTATTGGATGCATAGGCTACATGTGTAATTTTTCATAATCATCATGATCAAGACATTGAGAAAATATCAAATCTCAAAACTACAATAGAGATTTAGGATAAGTTGCAGGCATTGCATGGAATAGAGATCTGGAGGAAATATCAAGAAAATGAGAAATCATTTGAAGACAAAACACAACTTAGTGTAGCACTAGCAGAAAATAGAGATTTGAACATGCTTATCCAAATTCTTGAAGAAAGAGAGTACAATCTCAAGAAATAAACATGAGGTATAAAAACCTAGTTGGAGGAGCAAGAAGAATTGAAGAGGAGATTGGTAGTCAGCTTAAAGATCAGATTAGCATTTATGAAAAATTAAATATTGAGGTAGTTCATCAAAAGAATATGAATTAGCCTCATTGAGATGTGAATTAGAAAAAGGAAACAATCAACTATCTCAATATCAAAAGTTGGAGAAAAGAAGTAGAATTTTGGATGAGATTATTATCAGTCAAAGATCTCCTCCTATTAAAAATGGATTGGGTTTTGAAGGAGAATCATTCTTTATGAAGGAAAAGGAGAATGTAGAGGACATCCAAATTGTAGAAAATCATAGGTCCATAGCAAATAAAGTTAAGAAAATGACAAGGAAACAACATCAACAAAGGAAATCAAGAAATAATACTTATCAAGAAAAATAAAGACATGAAAATCACGACCACTACATGCAATACTTCAAAAGATAAAGGAAGAAACCAAGCTTTTATGGTCCCAGAATTTGCAATAAAAGGTATCAAATTTTATTTTATGGTTATTTCTTTTCTTGCAATAGTTTTGGACATATAGCAATGGAATGCAAATACTTTGCAAGAAAACAAACATTGATGTTAAGCAATGAAAACTAAGGTATAGTTTTTACTAAGGTTGAAAGTTTCAAGTGTGGTAACCTTGGACATAAGTCATTAGCATGCAGATCTAGTAGATCAAAGAATACAGTTAGTGCAACCCAACCATTAAAGACAAAGAAAGTTTGGAGGAGAAAATATGAGGTGCAAAGAACTAGCAATCCAAAGGGATTCAAGAAAGAACATTATGTTTTGCAAAAAGAAAAGAGAATAGAAGAAGATTCACATGCTATAGAACAACCTCACAAGATTTGGAGGAGAAAGGAGCAGCAAAGCACTCCCACTAAAAATTGAGGCCTGCATGATCTCAGGGGGAGCATATGGCCACATTTTGGGTTGCATGCAGATCATTAGAGGTGTTGCCATATTAACGAGGTTGCATAAATATTTTGATTATCATGGATATGTAGTACTGACAATTGTTGTTGCAGGAGAATATTTGGAGATGGTACTTGTGTAGAGAGATCATCTCACATGCTTCCAATTTTAGTGGCTTATTGGTGGCATTATGGCTCCATGTTAGCAAGAAAAGAAAAGGAGAGTGCTTGAAGGTTTCTCATGCTTTACATTTATCTAACATTGACATAGTTCATATGCAGATGAGTTGATCTTGATGTATCTATTTCACATTGCTCTAGCTATTGTACAGGAGTATGGCCACATGTTGATAGAGCTCCATTTGGTGTATGATGCCTATGCATTTATGTTTTTGTTTTTTATGCTCCATATGTATGCCTATGTTGACTCTTATATTGTAGCTAGATGGTGTTCTTATGGCCATTATGGAGCACAAAATGAATAGTGTTTCTCCAAGTTGAAGATTATTTGTTGCTGCTTAATTATTGGCATTATGCTTATGTGGCTTGGTGGTTACTAGTATTCATGGTGATATGATATGTTCATTGTAGATGATACTAGTTGGAGGATTTGTTACTTCATGGACCTTTCATTTGTTTCCATATAGTTTGAGGCTTATGTTGTTGGATTGATTTCTGCTACTATGAGAGGATAGTTATTTGATGTTGCAAACAGTGATTACAGTATTGGACATGTTTTCTATTGCTACTATATAGATGTGTTAGCTTTCTTATTATCACTTCTTCTATGATAGTGTATTGGGAGCTGCTTGGGAAATATGGAGAGAGATTTGTTGACCTTTGATATGGTCATAAGTGCTTATGGTTCTTCATTGCAAATATTAGCTTGTTTCTCCTATGTTGGTTGGTGCGTTTTGGATGATGTGAGATGATGGTTATATGTTATTGCTTCAAGTACATGAGCTATGCTTTTTTTCATAATGAGAGTGTGTGATAGATGTTGCTACTACAAGTTGGATTTTTGTGTTGCTTAGTTGTTTTCATGGATATATGTTGTTATTGCTTATTATCATATATTTTACGTTGATTGGTTACTACTGCTATCACAACATTGTTGCTAGAAGATGGTTCCTGGATACAGATGATGAGATTTACATATTGTTGGACATTAATTATTTTGCTACTAATCCAAGTAATTTTGTGGTGTTGGTCAAGGAGTTTGATTGAGTATGTCTTGAAGAGAGGCATGAGTTTTGGTCATGTATTGGAAAATTTTGAGCATCATGTAACAACCACATGTTTCATATTGTACTTCATCATTTGCATTCATGTATCATGTTTATGAAGCCCTGTAATCAAGTGTTCAAGTCTTTAGGTCCATGTTGTCATGAGTTGGTGATAGGAAGTGTTATGAGTCATGTCAAGTTTGTGTTTTTATGAGTTGTTGCAGCATTAATGTTGTCTTGCAGATGCATTGATGATGCAGTTGCTAGATGTAGTCTTGATTGGTTTCCATTGATGTCAACCTACTAACTTGAGTTGATGGTACATGAGTTATAGATGTCTCACATACATTTGGTACAAGTCTTTTGATTAGTATATGTTACACAATATTTTTTCACACTTCACATCCTATATCCTGAAGTGTCAAAATGACGAAATTTGTCAGTGTATTCACCATGAAACATATATAGAAGCATCCTTAAAGAGGAGAATAAAAGTTGCCCTGAGAGAATTTTGAAGAAGCTTGCCTAAAAACCTAGTTTTCAGGATTAGCGCTTTTTGCGCCACTGGTGACCCATGCTAGTGGCATGTTGCAACATATTGACCTAGCACTATCAGTGTGGCTTTTTATAGGAAAACCCACACTAAACTCCTTCTTGCAGTTTTTACTAAAGTGGAGAAGAATCTTCTCTTACTAGAAGCCTCGAGAATGTTGAGTTGGTTATTGTTTAATAAGGATATGGTCGAGTTCTCCCATTTTGAGTCCTTGATCCTACCTTTAGGGATCTTCCCCATACGATGTGGATCTTCTTCCCTCTTTGGTGGATCCCTAACTCCCTCTCTTTCCCTGTAAATGAAATCCCTTCTATCCATAACTAGTTGGTCATTTCTTGGTTGCATTTCTATGCTAAAACTATGCTTAAATGCTGCCCATCTTACTAAGGAGAAGGAGTGCTTGAAGGTCTTGGCTTGGACTTGGAAACTCATCCAAAGGAGGCTTCCAACATCAAGGCTCATATGGTTGTATTCTTCCCTCATTTTCTATTAATAAATACATCATGTGTTTACTTTCCATAAGTGTATAAATCATTATTCATTTAGTATGATATTCCTTGATCTATCATATAGTTTATGTTAGAATGAATTATGCTATGTATGCTCTTGTCTCTTTTGTTTGATCTTCCTTGTAGGTACTCATCCACAACAACGTAAAGAGGATTGAACTTGGAAGCAATAATATTGAGGACAACATCAACGAGTGTTTAACATCAGAGTGAGGTGAGGTAGGTTATCTATCTTATTTTGTATTTTCTGATATAAACTAGGAAAGCCTGCATGTGTTTGTCTAGTTTGTTGCTAGATCCTCTTATAGGACTAGAGATATTGCTTCTATCTATGGAAGGGATTGTCTGCACAAAAAAATGGTGACTCCTCTTGGGAGCCTATAACCCTTTCAACCTCCTTTTTGTTTTCGGTTATTTGATCAGTTTGGCCAACCATTTAGTGATCATTGATTTAGATTCTGTATGGGTCTGCATTTTTTCTAGTTAGCACTTTAGAGTGTTAATTTTGGAGTTCGTTGTGAAATTATTTTTATTTTTCCAAGTCTTTCTCATCCAGCATGTTTTATTCTGGAACATTCACGCTTCCAGCACAGGTTTTTCAATAAAAGTGGCACCGAAAACCCTGTTATAATGAGTTTTGACAGTCACATTTGCGTTGATCCTTGAAACTTGAGAATTTTTAGTGTTTATGTTAGAAGAGTCTAGTCTATTTTGACCTATGAGGTCTTTCCCTGTTCTATGTGCTTTGGATTTGTCAGTATTTTGACTTATTTTCTTGTTGATTTGAAAAATCTATTTCATTGCTTTGTAGTAGTAGAAGTATCCAGGTGGCTCTAGACACATGTAGAAGTCCAAGAGGGCTCAGAAATGGTCAGACTTCAAAGTGTCCAAATTGCTCTCAAAATAGCACTAGATTGAAGTCCTCGTCACCCTGATTCCAATGGTGTGAATGGAACTCAAATCTGAGCTCGTATGGAGGAGATAGAGCCAGTCAAAGTTGAGGGTTGACTTGCACAAGTGACAGACTAAGGAAGCAACAAATTGGTTGAAACCCGACATCAAAATCCAGTCAGTTTCTAGGAAAATTTGTGGGACACTTGAAATGTACAATAACCTCTAGTTTCAAGAGATTTTAAATATATATATATATTAGGTGGTGGGCCACCAACCCTGCCACCCATATCCAACTACATTAATCAAAAGTTTGGTGGGGGTGGGTTATAACCCCTGCCAACCCCGGACCCAATAAAAGAACAATGGCAATGTATATATTAAATGGGTTGGGGTACGTTTTAATGGGAATCCCGCCCCGTGAGCCACGAAACTACTACAAATGACGAGATATGGGACCGACGGGGGTCGAACCCTCCCGACCAATGTGGTTGGCCCCCGAGCAACTGGTCCCCCAATACAAAATCACAACTGTATGTCCAAACAAAAAAAAAACCACACTCCTATTTTGAGAGGGTTGGGATTTGATCCCCTGACCTCTCTTCAACCACTTTCCAACTTTTCCACTGCACCAAACCACTTCATGTGGTAATGTCTACCTAAGAACATGTATATGAACTCGCTTTCGCGGATGCGCCCAGGAGGAGCTGTCACGTTTATTGCAAAGGCAAAAATTGGAATACGGAACCCTAAGCCAAGAGTGGAACCATGATTTGCAGGTTAGAGGTACAACCATGATGGCATGCATTCCGAGACAGAGAATCTTTTGTAGAGAATATTCCTTGATGCCTGAACGATTCCATGGGGAGGTAAATTTTCATTTTGTCAAAATGAAATGAAGTTTACAATCATTTTAACTGGAATTTCACAGGGAGCACGATGGTGAAATTAGAATCACTATCTGAGTAGCGGATTTGTAAATTCCCAATAGAGAATAATCTTTGAAGAATCTTGATGGAATCTTCCAGATTCCTTGGAGGCTGAAATTCACCAGAGTCAGAATGCAGCCAACTTTATACTCAAATGTCTCAGAATATCACAAGGATCATGATGGCGAGATCATATTTTTGATTGAAGTTGCATATATCTAGTTAGCCCAGAGAACATAATCTTTGGAGAATCATAGGGAATCTAAAAGATTCCTACAGACCCAAATTTTGTCGATGTCAGAATTCAACAAATGGATAGTCGATTTTACACCTCTTGACAACACAAATTTAGTAGTGCAGTCATTTTTTTCAGCTAAGCCTTCCACTTTTCGGCAAAATTCAGAGGTGAAGGTACATGAATCAGTCATGTCATGTTTTCCCTCATAATTGTTGAGATGATGTATTATGTTTTGAGATCCCTACTTGATGTTATATTGTGGGATCACTTTTGCCACATTATGTGATATGTCATTAGCTTGTCATGCTATGTATTTTTGTTGAGATCCCTATGTAACTATGTTGAAGGGATACTCGTTGCCAGATTATGTGAGATCTTATTAGTTTTGTCATGCTGAAGGAAGCCCATTTTGAGAGAGAATTCATGTAGGGAGAATGTCTCATGGAGAGACAAACCACTCTTATTGAAAGCATATGACCTTGCTATGACAAATTTCTTTCCATGTACATCATCATCATTTATAGCATTATATGAAGCGGCCAACACCACCTTGACACTGGGTCGAGAGACGTAGTCCACACTAGACAAACTCCATTATCAAATGTCTTGTGTTTTTATTTGTTGATCATTGTCATGTTTACTCTTGTTTAAGCCTGCACATATGTTCTTTTATGCTCTTTAAAATGAAATTATAACAACATCACAGAAGTAAAAGGTCTTGGTTAATTCCGGAAGTTAAAGGAACCAAAATCAAGTTTGGTATCATAGTGGTCTTCTCGCTGATTTGAATTGTGGGCATGAACAATGATTGAACATGCAGCAATGGAGGCTGACAAAGAAATGTATGAGGCCTTACTCAGGATGTCCAAAATGGTGGACATGATGTATGAAGCTTATGAGGAATGGGAGAAAGAAAGAGGAATGATGCTCCATCCACACCTTCCAGGGTACATTCATCATCGTCATCATCTTCTCATCATTCGAATCAGGAGATCAACCAGACTCTTCAAGAAAATAACACTGAATTGAAGATGCTTCTACGATAAGAGAAAGAAGAGAAGCATCAATTGCATCTTCAATTTCAAGCTAGAGAGGTAGCCTTGGAAGAATTAAAGTGAAACAAACGAAGCCTTCAAGCAAAGGATACTGAATTAAGGAGGCTTCTACAAGAAGAGAAAGAGGAGAAGTAGAGACTGCAACTTCAGCTACAAGCCATGGAAAATACCTTGGAGGAGTTGAGGTGCAACAAAGGCTTAGAAAATCCCTCATCACCTATTTCAAAATCGACATCTGAGTTAAACAATTGTGATCATTCTTCAATTTCATCTTCACATGATATTATTTTTGTTGGAAATGTGGAGATACCCATTACAGGAACTAGCATGAGACTTGTTACCAACATGGGGTACAAAGGAGGAGGACTTGGTGTTAATGGCCAAGGCATGACTCAACCATTAGAGGTCATGCAAAGACCTCGATTTGTAGGTTTGGGATACACAGAAGGAGAATTCTCAAAGGTGTCAGAAGCTTCTGGACATTGTTGAAACCATCAAGGAAAGAAAATGATGGGAACACATCACCATCATCCCATGGCAATGCACATTGCAGAGAAAGAGTTGAGGCAAGCTCTCATCGCCATAATGGCCCTAAAGACAGCTAGGAAAGGTATAACAAGTCTCTGTATTCTAATGTTCATTTTGGTTACAATCATGTGGTTAATGATGAACATAAATCGTGGCATCGAAAAATATGTACTTTTTGTGGTTTACATAACCATGTATTTGTTGAGTGTTGGAAGAGAATTGTAGCACAAAAGAGGATGGGGCGTGAAAGGAATTCTCCATAGCAATGAAATAAGCATGTTAAGAAGGTCTGGAGGAAGAAGACTTATTGTAGTCATTGCAACAAAGGTGGTCATCAAAGAGCCACATGTTGGAGGCTCCATCTAGAGCAGTGCCTTAAAGACAAAATGCCCATGAAGAAATCAGTTGAAAGAGTTGATCGACAAGCAAATCTCCCACAGGGACATGACCCATTCACTTTGATAAGTGAGAGATGGTTTTTCTAGATGTGTTAGCTTGTCATGGCCTTATTTTTGTAAATCATGTGCTTCAATGTAAAATGTAAAGGTGATGATGTGTTTTCCATCACTTGTTAAGAAACAATGATGTTTTGGCCTTGTTTTCATATCTGGGGTATTATTTCCATTTTGATGTAAACATGACCATGGAGTATGTGCTCTAAACTCATGGAAAGTGTGGGATTCTTGGGTCATTAGTTGGTCATGTAAATTAAGAATGTAATTTGCAGAATTGTACTACAGGTTTGCAGAGGGTGCAGGTGTCAGCTCATCGCTTATGGCTCTGAAGAACAAAGGTGAAGGAGAAGGAAGGGTGACTTGTTAGGACACTTGTGGTGTAGACAAGATACAAATAAGTGCATATCACTTTCATGCTTTTAGAGGACCAAAAGCTCCTCAGTGGGGAGGAATGATCCAACTGGCTCTAGACGCATGTAGAAGTCCAAGAGGGCTTAGAAATGGTCAAAATTGAAAGAGGTCAGATTTCTCTCGAACCAACACCATATCGAAGTTCGCGTTGCTCTAATTCCAATTGTGTCAATAAAACTCAAATCTGAGCTCATATGGAGGAGATAGAGCCAGTCAAAGTTGAGGGTTGACTTGGGCAATTAGCAGACTGAGGCAACAAATTGGTCAAAACCCGTCGCCAGAAATGGTTAGTTTCCAGGAAAATTTGTGGGACACTTAAAATGTCCAATAACCTCTAGTTTTGAGAATTTTTAAAATAGGACCATGGTTATAACAAGACTAAAAAATATATATAATATTAGGTGGTGGGCCACCAACCCTGCCACCCATATCCAACTACATTAATCAAAATTTTGGTGGGGGCGGCTGTTACCCCTACCACCCCCGGACCTGGTAACAAAACAACGAAAATATATATTAAAGGGGTTGGGGTTGGGATGACTAGGAACCCCACCCCGTGAGCCGTATAACTGCTACAGATGATGGGATATGGGACTGGCAGGGGTTGAACCCGCCCGGCCCATGTGGCCAGCCCCCGAATAGGCAGTCCCCCAATACAACATCACAACTGTATGTTTAAATAAAAAAATAAATTGTGCACCTATTTTGAGAGGTTCGAGATTTGATCCCCCGACCTCTCTCCAACCAATTTCCAACTTTTCTGCTATGCCAAACCACTTCGTGTGGTAATGTCTGCCCAAGAACATGTATATGAACTCACCTTCGTAGATGCGCATAGGAGGAGCTGACACATTTATTACAAAGGTAGAACCTGGACTGTGGAACCCTAAGCCAAGAGCAAAACCATGATTTGTAGGCCAGAGGCAGAACCATGATGACACACATTTTGAGACAGAGAATCTTTTGCAAAGAATATTACTTGATGCCTGAAATATTCCATGGGGAGGTAAATTTTCATTTTGTCAGAATGATATGAATTTTACAGTCATTTTAACCAAAATTTCCAAAGGAACATGGTGGTGAAATCAAAATCACCATATGAGAAGTGGATTTGCAGATTCCCAGCAAAGTAGAATCTTTGAAGAATATTTACAGAGTCACGGGGAATCTAAAATATTCCTACATGGCCATATTTTGACAGTGTCAGAATTTGACAAATGGATAGTCAATTTTACACCTGTCAACGACATAAATTTAGTGGTGCAGTCAGTTTTTACAGTTGAGCCTTCCATTGTTTAGCCAACTTCAGAGGTGAAGGTACATGAATTAGTCATGTCATGTTTTCCTTCATAATTATTGAGATGATGTATTATGTTTTGAGATCCCTGCTTGATGTTATGTTGTGCAATCGCTTTTGCCACATTAGGTGAGATGTAATTAGCTTTTCATGCTATGTATTTTTGTTGAGATCCCTATGTAACTATGTTGAGGGGATAATTGTTTCCACATTATGTGAGATCTTGTTATTTTTGTCACATTGAAGGAAGCCCATTTTGAGTGAGAATTCCTGTAGGGAGAATGTCTCGTGGAGAGACAAACCACTCTTGTTGAGGGCATATGACCTTGCTATGAAAAAGTGTTTTCCATGTACATCATCATCATTTCCAACATTATATGAAGTGGCCAACACCACCTTGACATCAATCCCAGAGACGTAGTCCACACTAGATGAACTTCGTTATCAAATGTCTCGTGTTTTGGTTTGTTGATAGTTGTCATCTTTCCTCTTGTTTAAGAATGCACATATGTTCTTTTATGCTCTTTAAAATGAAATTCTAACAACATCACAGAAGTAAAAGGTCTTGGTTAATTCTGAAAGATGAAGGAACTTGGATCAAGAAGTCAAGTCTGATTGAGTCCTTAGGGTTTTAGGTCAACTGGATTTACTTCTTGTTTCTTGGGTATGTGAAATAGATACTAATTTTTTTGTTGATTAAGAATTGTTTTTTATTTTGGAAATCATAAAGAAACAACATTTGCATTTTGTTTTAGCTTTTATCTCAAGAGTTACTTTTCAGATTGCATTAGGTTAATTGCATTGAAAAGTCATTTTTTGGATTATAGTTAAGCATAGATCACATTGCTTGATTCTGAAAGCTAAAAGAAGTGCATTATCATTCATCCGAAAAGAAAAGTAAAAAAATCATGTAGGTGCATTTGGATTGAATTTAATTTTACTTTGGTGAGTGCATTGAAAAGGAAATTGAACAATTCATGTAGCTACATGTTAACGAATTGAATCTCATTTCGCTTTTGTTGGCTTCATTGAAACAGTGAAAGTGAAAGCTCTAGTTAGGAGAATTTTTTTGTTGCATACTTGATTGTTGCATCAGTGTGTGAACCTCTTCCCTATGTTAGATAGCTTTCATTGAATTGATAAGAATCATTTTTCATTCTAGTTGCAACATAGGTGTTCAAGTGACATCGATCTTTGAGACTTAAAATTGAAACTTAATTGCAGGTCAACTTAAAATTTACTTCAATTAACCTAAGGAGCATTTGTCATTAATGAAAAAAAACTAGAGTTCTAGGCTAGAGATATGTTCCAACGTCGTTAAACATAGGAGCTATCATTTTTTTCCATCGTTGTATCCCGGGGATGAAATCTTGTTCCACGTGAAAAAGTGTATGGGACTGTTCTCTAGTACTTTTGGGTATATCAGAGGTTCTACACACATGGTAAGTATATGTTATTGCTCTCATCAAAGAGTTACACATTAGATAACACTACTATGGACTACACTCCCACGTACCATCGCGTATCTTTTGGGAACCCCCCATAGGTTGTTATCCAACCACAGGTACTCAAACATGCCACCTTGTATACCATGATACAAAAAACACAACATTTGGGGATATTGGTTGCCATACATTAAGTCCTTGGTTCCACCAAGGTGTATACTGTAGTTCATGGTTGCTTGGTAAGCCCTCATGCCTAGTTTTACCCCTTTTCGATTAATTTCTTTTTTGATAATAAAATCAATCAACCACGGGATCACCAATTGCCCGTGAAACAAAAACCTCCTTTTTTCCTCAAATATTAATGGTTAATTGTAAAATTAGATTTAAGGCCAAGGCATTCACCAAAACACATTTCTGATTCATTTTCTGAAAAGACATCATGGCAGAACCACCAAGAGTCCCAAACAAGACCCCAAATATAAATGGAGATACGAATGCACCTAATTCACCTAGAATTGTAGGTTTTGACACCGTTGAGCCTGAATCTCTTAAAAACCAAGGAGTTTAAATTGGTCTTTTCCTAAGCATATAACCCCTTGCTTCCTGACCACCTCCAGAGTCTGTAGGATCATCCCAGGACTCTCCTCCATCTGGTCCTCAACCTATTTCAGATTTCTTGCTTTTTCCTCCTAATCCACTCTTTGAATCAGATTCTCTTGTGTATTTATCACCTCCATATATGTATAGTTTGTTTGATACTCCCAACGTACCTCTAAGTCCTTCTCCTAGAATGAATGGGGTTGCCAACCAAGAGTTGTTCCTAATAATGGAAACAGAAGTTGATAATCCACCTGTAGGGTCAACACCCCAAGGTATTCCAATGGAAACTTCTAGAACTCACATTCCCAGTACAAAGATTAATCCTTTGTCACTTCTTCCTCCTGAGGCATGTCCTTATGTTTCTGCTCCCTACATGAACACGGGGCCAAGAACACCTCCTACTTATAGTACACACTTGGTTCCACCTGGTTATAACTCTCTTGGTGATTTTTTTTCATATAATTTTGGTGCAAATTCATTATTTCACAATCCTATTTGGTCCTCTAGTGTCATGCCTACTACCAACTCATTTTTCCCAAACATGTAAATAACTGCAAAAATCCCTACCCAACCTACAATGTCGGTAAGTGAAACACACTTTCCTCTTAATATTTCTACTCCTCCTACAATAGCCATGAAACTGTGGTCACCAATGTGAATGGACAACCTACAATTTCATATGTTCCAATGTTTGGGAGGAAACTTCATCCATCCTACACACCTCCTGCTTCTACTGGAAACTATCCACCCCTTCCTCCCATATCAGGGGTCATTCAACCCATTGGCATTGTTTTTAACCCAGGTGGAACACTAATTCCATCTGTATTAGGTAAAGTCATAGGGACCCCTTTACAAGGTCATCAAGTCCCTTTGACTCAAGCTTCTTACCAACAACCTTATACTCCTATAGGCTCTTAACACCTCCAAACTCCTTATTAGCAGGTAGGTCCCCAAATGCATAATGGTCCTCAAATGCAATATAATTATGGGATTGGTAATCCTCCTCTGCAGCCACAAGTTCCTATTCAACTGCAATAGGGACCCTACCTTCAGCCATAGTTGTAAGTTTCCTACCCACAGCCATAATTGTATGTGTCTTACCCTCATCTGTAGCCATGGGTTTCCTACCAATCCCAATAGGTACCTTACTAGAAACCACAGCAACAAGTTCCCATTCAACCCCAGCATTGACCTTACTCATAGCCACAACAAGAGATTCTCTACCAATCCCAACATGGATCTTACCAACAACCATTTTCCACAGTGATAACAGATGCAACAAGGACCTTACCAACAACAATATGGTCAATTTGCTTTGCAAAATCCATATGTCCAATATGGTCACCAGACTCAGTATGGTCAACCTCTTTATGGTCAACCTCCTTATGGTCAACCTCCATATAGCCAACCTCCATATGGTCCACCTCCATTTTTTCAACCTCATTATGGTCAAGTGCCTTATGGACAAAATCCACCGCAATGGGGGAAGGCCCTAAATCAACAAGGTTGGAATACTTATTTTCGTACATACCATAGACCCTATACTCCATACAACCCATAACTGCCATTTTTGGCAACGTTGGAATTGTTGGATGTGTCAAGGCTTATGAATGACCCAATACTTCACTCACCATATTGGCCTCTGGTACCAACCAAAATACCTAGTGATTGCCCCAAATTCAAAGGTAAATCTAGAGAAGACCCCCAGGCACACAGTATGATTATCATCTTTGGTGTTCCTCTACCTCTTAGGTGGATGATTCTATCCGATTATGTCTTTTCCAACACATTCTAATGGGCGTTGTTGCCAAATGGTACATAGAGATCCCTCGTGGTCATTTTCAACATTTCAATACTTTGGCTATGGTTTTCCTCACTCATTTCCAATTTCCTATCCAATATGAGACTAGAACCGATATCTTAACGTATTAGCAACAGACGACTTCTACTCGCATCTCTAATCATATCCATGAATGGAGGTGTAGGCATCATCTCATCAAATTCAATATATTGGGTTAGATTTTGATAAAATGGTTTAATAAATCATTCATCCCTCCTATTGCTAAAGACATAGAAATGGGTGGTTATGTGATTGAGGAAAAATCTATCACCCATGCCCAGTATTTGGATTTGGTTTATTCACAATCTAACACATTATATGAACTCTTACCTAGTGCCCAACGACCTTCGACTGGATCTGCATCTTCCAAACTCATAGATTCACGACCTATCGATGGCATTATTAGATCTGTGGCTTAGCGGTCTAGTAGTACTCTAGCTACTTCTTCGAAACCTAAATCTACTTCGGCTGCTGCAACTCCTAATACTATTGCTAATCCTAAGAATCCTAGTAAAGCCTCAAAGGTAAATGTTTTTTAGTCTACCGTAATAGATAAATCCTCGAAAGGCAAGAAGAAGGGTAAAGGAAAAGCTAAACAAGATACCCCTAAATAGGATTCCAAAAAATCGTCAACTCACAATACACCCAAATGAAAGCCTAAATATCCTTGCCTTATTTGTGATGAAGATCATTACACTAAGGATTTCCCCCAATGTGTTGAAGTAAGTTGTCTTCTGAAAGGCATTATAGGGTTGCTAGTTGTGTTGAAGGAACCTTTCCTGTCTCAGCAGATGCAATTGGTAGACCAACCCCATGCGAAAACCTTTAGAAGATATCAAGTGTTTATGAGTGGTTCAGAACAATTTTTTATAGCCACAAGATCAAAATATTATCCACCTCTTGAGAAACCTGTGGTGGAGAAAGATACCACTGATGTATCCTCTTCCTCCACTTCACCCAGTTCCAGTCCTCTCCATATTAAGAAACCTAGCATTGATTCCATAATCCGACCACCCCCTAAAGGTGTTCTTCGAAAATTGTCCTATAATCTGAATGTGTGAGTTGGCCAACACTACAAAATCGTAGAAGACGTGGCTCAAGCACCCTCAGTGATGTCGACCTTGGAAGTCCTTCAAACATGCTCGTTGGAAAGGAAGGCTTTGATATCCTTTATTTGAGCAATTTATCCCGCAAATTCTAGTTTGATTACTTTTGATCTTGAAAACCATGTTCCTCGCTTGCCACCTCAACTTTATTATGTCATACAGGTTGTTGTTATGGGCAAGACTATCCACCAGACTATTGTTGATGAAGGATCCTCCACATGTATCATGTCCATATTGTGTTGGGAAGCCATTGGTTCCCCTCTTCTCAACTAGTCTCTAAATACTTTAGAAGCTTTCGATGGTCGAGGTTTCTGCCCATATGGTATTTTAAATTCCTTACCCATTCAATTGGAGGGAAAGATGCTCAACCTGAAGTCAAGGTTTTTGATGCTAATCTCAATTACAACCTTTTACTTGGTTGGAGCTAGACTCATTCAATGTTTTGTGTGGTTTCGTCTTTTTTCAATGTACTTCATTTTCCTCACCAAGGCAAAATTGTCACTGTTGATCAATTAGCTTTCTTTTCCTCTGATTCTTCAACAGGTAATGTGCCTTATGTTGTGAAAACGAACATTCCTCGAAAGTGTCGAAGTAGGTCTTTCCAAGGACCCTTGTTTAATGGAAATTTTTTCCCTTCCCTCTCCCTCTAATGTTGCCTCAATTAACATGATTGCATCTATGTATGACCCATGGGTCATCCATAGTCCCTTCCAGATCGATAATTTTGGTGACACCATGCCACTTAGCCCAATTGAGCAAGTTTATCAAACTGTCCTTTTGGCTTATGCGGTTGCATCTACAACTCATGATCGATTGATATTTTCCCTAGACTCATATCTACAAACTCCTTGGCTCAGTTCTTTTGATTCCAAAGATCCTTTGAATGAGACGTTTCTTAGTGGTGAAAGCATTGTTGAAGTCATGTCCCTTGAAGAAACCCCTTGGAATGATATTCATCAGCATTTCTCTTTTCTTCCTAGCCTTGGATCGATTCCTACTTATCTAGGTATTTTACTTTCCTTTGAAACGACTAATCCATTTCAAATACCTATCTTGGTTCATGAAGTGTTGTCTGAAGGAAATTTAGGGAAAATTTCAGCAACCATTCCCATTGACATCTCGGTTAAACCTGGGATTGTTGAAAACATTCACATAGGGTCATTTTATTCTCTTTACGAGATTAAGATCTACACAACCCTTTTCAAAGAATTTTCTGATGTCTTCGCCTGGTCTTATAAAGAGATGCTTGACATCAATCCCAGTATTTTTGTACATGAGATTCCCACCTATACGAATGTGAAACCTTTGTGAAAACATCCTCACCTAGTGAACCCAGGGAAGACAACTTCCATTAAGGGTGAAGTTGAAAAAATTCTAAAAGTTGGCTTTATTTATCCTATCCCACTGACAGATTAGGTTTCCAACATCATTTCGGTAACTAAGAAACAAGGAACCATACAAGTCTATGTTGACTATCGAGATATCAATCAACCTATCCAAAGGATAATTACCCTACTCACTTTATCAACTAGATTATTGATGAATGTGCCGAGAGTGAAATTTTCTCCTTCATGGATGGATTCTCTGGATATAATCAGATTAATATCCTTCATGTTGATCAACACAAAACTTCCTTTATATATCCTTAGGGGACTTTCACCTACAAAAATCTTCCTTTTCACCTGAAAAACATTGGTGCAACCTTCCATTATGCATTCCACTATATAAAAAATAACATTCAGCCATATCTTGATGATTTACCTGCATACTCGCTTAAACGTCAAGACCATCCAGTTCACCTTCGGGCGATTGTTTTTCATTGCTGACACTACAATATCTGATTGAATCCTCATAAGTGTTTCTTTTGGATTGAATTTGGTCATCTCTTAAGCTTCATAGTCTCCAAATAAGGCATCCACATTGATCCTCAAAAGGTAGAGGCCACTGTCAATTTTCCACCTCCTTCTTCCTTACATCAACTCTAGTGTTTGCAAGGAAAGGAAAACTTTCTTCGTCATTTCATCCCAAATTATGCCGAGATTGCCAAGGGTTTTACTTACCTTCTAAAGAAAGGAATCCCATCCATTTGTGATTAAATTTCTTAGAAGTCATTTGATGTTTTAAAGGCCGCACTCAATAGCATATATTTGTTGAATCCTCTGAATTACCATTGTGATTATCTCCTGTACTTGACCGTTGCTAACAATACCAATAGTATGGAATTGGTTCAAGATGATGATGACATAAATGATCATGTTATATAATACTTGATTCGTAACCTTTTTTATGTTAAGACTCGATATGCTCATGTAGAAAAGTTGGCATTGGCAACAGTTCACGTTGTTCAACATTTTCGTCACTATATTCTCTTACGAAAAATTGTAGCGATATATGATTGCAACCCCATGACCTATCTTTTGTCTCGTCGGTTACATGGGGGAAAATACTCTGAATGGATTTTCATCCTATATGACTTTTACCTAGAGTTTACCAAAGCTAAGTCAAAGAAATCACTTATTTTTACTAAATTCATTTGTGACCTTCCCTCTGCAAACACAATTGTTGTATCTAATGAGTTGATTCCTGATGAATCTCTCTTCCTTATTAGAAATCATGATCCATGGTATGTATATATCATCATATATCTCCAAACTCATACCTTTTGATCAGAGTTATCCCGCTCTGAGCGGCGCCAAATCCAGTACCAGTCCCAACCCTCTCGCGTTATTGGGATACCTTATACCGCCTTACTGTGGATTCAGTCCTTCGATGGTGTCTGATGCATGAGGAAGCTAAGAAAGCTTTGAATGACTACCACTTTGGAGCCTATGGTGGTCATCTATCAGGATATGCCACCGCTCAAAATATCCTTCGAGCTACTTATTTTTGGCCCTCTATTTTCAAATATTGCATTCTTACAGTTCAAAAATGTCATGCTTGCTAGATTTACAACCAGGAACAACGAACCAACCTACTCCTTTACACCCAATTATCATCGTTGGCCCATTTTCTAAATGGGGCATTGATTTTATGACTTGTAACCCTCACTAAGCCGGGGAGCATGGATACATCATTGTTGCTACTGATTATTTCACAAAATGGGCTGAGGCAATGCCTACCTACAATGTTGCCGGTGAAACTGTAGCTTTATTTCTATTCAACCATGTCATAGCTCGGTTCGGTGTAGTACAAGCCATAATCACCAAACATGGCTCCATTTCCAAAATCACATTATGAAAGAACTCAGTGCTTAGTTGGGCTGACGCCATGATAGATCAACTCTGTATTATCCATACACCAAAGGCCAAGTTGAAGTTTTTAACAAAGTCTGGTCACAATGCTTCAATGAACCATTGGGATGCATAAAAAGAATTGGTATCTCATGCTTTTTTTTAAATTATGGGCATATCGAATCACTGCAAAAATGTAGACTGGATTCGCACCTTTTCCATTGGTTTATGGTCTGGAAGCCGCCCTACCTATCGAATGTGAAATCCCATCTTTAAAACTAGATGTTGAGTTACTCCTTGGTACTTGACTCGAGCAAGAACGATTACTTTATTTAGAACTTCTTGACAAGACTCGTTGAATTTCTGCATTGGTAACTGAGTCTCAAAAAAAATGAGTTAAAATTCAATATGACAAAACTATTACCCCTCATGCATATGCAGAAGGTGACTTAGTCCTGTTATATGATCAGGCTAATGAAAAATTAGGAGCCGGGAAATTTGAACCTATGTGCCATGGACCCTATATCATTAAACGTGTATTACAAAACGGTGCATATGAGTTAGTTAACTATGATGACAATCAGTGTTCCAAGCCCCGTAATGGGCTCTACCTCAAAAATATTATGCCTAGATTTTGCATAGATACCTTGTACATTAGTGTGTGTTTCATTAGTGTGTTGTATTTTCATGTGAATGTTTGCATTTTTTTAAACATGTTTTCCCTTCTTACCGTGTGTTCCACTCGGTTTGCAGATGTCGACAAATCTTCTTCCTCATGTCTATTTCATTGATGGTGTTTTCCATAGTACACAAAATCTCTCTTCCATTGCATGGGCACTCTATGCTCCCAATGGTGAGTTAGTGAGTTTACAGGGCATATGTCTAGGTCATACAACTAACAATATTTCCAAATATAGTGCGGTTATCGAACTATTGTTGGAAGTTATTTCTCTTGGTATTATGGCATTAGTTCTTAAACTTGACTCACAACTCATTATATTACAGTTAAACGGGAATTATTCCATTAGAAACCCTAATATTTTAAGGATTTACTTACGTGTTCATCTCTTGGAAAGACATTTTGATTACATTACCTATCAACATATTCCAAGACATCTAAATACATTAACAGACACATTGGAAAATCATGTATTAGATAGACATCTGCGATGCATGTAAAAAGAAAAATCATCATATAGTAGGAACAGTAGATACAATAGGTAAAACATGTATATATATATATATAGAGAGAGAGAGAGAGTTTTGCAAAATTTCTGTTACATCAAAATATCAAAATTTGTGTTCTAAGACACATGGCTTCTTGAGCCTACATAAGTGTAGAAAATGAAAACTAGAGATATGGATATCCACTGACATGGTGCTCATGGTAGCACAAAACAACTCTGATAACTTGTTTCAACAACTAACACAATCTAGCTGACACTTCTATCTTATGCCTATGATACTGCAGTGGAACCTCATCAATAGATGCATACTCTGGAATGGCTCTTGTCAAGGCTTCAAGGTTACGTTTGACCTCTACTATTGAATCAGCTCCCTCCCCATAGTGTGCATCCTCGATATTTCGATCCACCCTCTTAGCTATCGGAGAAACCCTTGGAGGTCTCTTTGGTCAAAAATTTGAAAAAATCATAAGTCTCAAATCTCAGTTCACATAAAAACAAACATCAAAAAATTTGAAAAACTTAATATATATATATATATCTATATATCTATATATATATATATATATATATATATATATATATATATATATATATATATATATATATATATATATATATATATATATATATATATATATATATATATATATATATATATATATATATATATAGTTTTTACCTGCATCATTCCACTATGTTCCAGGTGGAAGTGGGAGGTCGGGATCTCCCCATAAATCTATACCAGCATACATCCAATCATCTACCATGATGAGTTGTTGTCACAACCATCCAGAGAACGTTGGAGGAAAAGAAATCTGCTAACCACCTCCATGATGAGGCATCAACTCACCCCAGCTCAGTAGTCATGGATCCCTGGGTTCTGGAGCCTCCAAATTTATCCACTCATACCTAAATAACGACACACATTCTAGGAAGAACATCACCAAGATCAATCCATAGCCGAATAGTTTCAATCTCTCTGTCTTGCATTTTGTGAGTTGGTCTTCCATGTTGACCAACCACCCTTCACACCAGTTAAATATTGTGGGATTAAGAAAGTCTATTGCATATTGGAAGTGATAATTAGTCACTTCATGCAAGGCCTACGCTCCAACTATTTGAACCATGGTATGTAGAATCATTCTCAATGGGATATTTGTGATAGTTTTTATATATATCTTCCCACTCTTTGTTTTTCAAGAGCCTGGGCAATGTCTCTCTATCAACATATATGTACTCTCTCCCCTAGTATGAGAACCAAACAGTTGAATTCATTGTACCCTTCTGGAAAAACCTGTAATGAAATAGATGTTTGCAATATCTATCTTGAGTTCTTGGTCTCCTATGATAAACATTTTGTGGTCTACATCCCACCATCCAACTAAATGCTACAGTAATTCCATCTGGTTTCTAATCCTAGGGATACAAAAGAATTCTAGTAGTCCACATGCTCGAAGGGCCACTATGAAATTTGGATCTTGGGCACCTTCATGGTATTTTGCTTCATGACCTCTTTCCTTCCATTCAATCACCATTTTTTAGTGAATAACCTGTGAAACATCCTTAAACAGATATTTTGTTAGCTTCTATGCAATAAAATTTCAAAAACCATCATTAATCTTGGAGGATTTTTGAAATAATTTATGTCTTAGTGCGATCACAACTATTTCCCTATTTTTTTACACTTCCAGTGCGATGTCATAGTTGAGCTCAGGGTGAGCAGAGCGGGTCTGATGGGTAAAACCTGCGCTGATTGGCCTCAACATAAACAAATTTCCATCCCTCCTTACCATCTACTCTATGGATGAAATCACTTAAAAACACAATCAAAATGTAGAGGAAGGACATATCTCTTACATGTAGCAAATGAATCTTCGAACAGTGTCCTAAGTTGATCACACTCCTCCCTTGAAGATTAGGAAAATTTGGGGTATAAAGTGCTCTCCAAATTGCCAAATGTCAAATGGTAAATTTGTTTCTAATTTTTGGGTTTCTATAAGTTTTTCTAAATATTTTTAACATTTAGGGCACATTTTTGCTTATATTTTAAATTTTTTCTCGAAACGGGTAACATTTGTTCACTTGTGCCATGACAGGTCATGGATAAATGCTGACAATGATTAATTTTTATTAAACTAATGAGTCATCTTTCAGCTCTTTTTTGACTCACGAAATATGAAAAGATTGTCAAGTACTTATCGTTTCAAACTCGTTAAAGTAAATGAAATGACGTCTGCTTAGTATAAGTTTACCCTTTTCCAGACTGAGATAGACTATTGTACGAAAAAGGAACACCTTGGCCACATGTGGCTAAGAGATTCTCTTGAATATTGTTTTCTACCTGTTTAGATTCGAGAGACTATCTACGAAAATGGACCTCTGGAGTTTCCTTTTTTCCTCTTTTTCAAGCTCTTTAAACATGAAAAAGATGTTGAGTTACCCATCCATCGGACTCATAAAACTTAAACGACGCAACAATTTTCACGATGACGAGACCAAGTTACTCCTTCCTAGGGCTCATTAAAACTTACTAGGATGGATTCACCCAAAGGATGAACTTATACGACAAGCATATTCTATCCTCTTCAAGATTACGATAAAAAATAATGAGGTGCCTACTAGAAATAGTGGGGAAAAATGGAAGTAAACATGTCTTGTATTTTGTATAACAACACCATGTCACTCTTGAACATGACACTTATCTATCCATCATGTTGGGTTTGCATTATCCTCACTTCATCACTTGCCTTCATGGATTTTGAGATTCCATTTCCCTTTCATCTGATTATACCCTATTGTCATCATGACTTTTGATCCTATGTTGAGTCAAATGCTACCAAACTCCAGAGTTGTGTCACCGATATGTTCAAGAGAAGTCCCATATGTAATTTTTACCGTTTACACCCGATCTGACCTTTCTGCAACAAACTTGAATCACTCTTCTACATCCTTTGTTTCATGTCGATGATGTGGAAAACATTATGGGCCTCCTTTGATATATCACTTATTTTCGACTCCAACCCATTATCTAGGAAGATGATCTAGAAACTCCCTTTCAATAGCTTGGAGCTTGCATGCCTTAATGGTAGGTTCTTCACATTTGACGATAGGCTCACATCATTTGCCTTCGGTTGAATGATTTTGTGGGTGTTCGACTTTAGCATCCTTATTTACACTCATGGATTGTGTTATCACCAAAAATTATCACCTAGCCATTTCTAACTAGGTGGATCAAAATGCACCATGTGGATTTAATTTTACCATAGTAAAATCACTTTCATTGTGGAAAATAATTTAGTAAACCACTTTTATTAAATTATTTTATGATTAAATAAAAAAACCCCATGAGAATAATTAGATAAATCATTATTTATTTGAATTTCCTTATTTCTATTATTAGAATAATTATTAAATCACTATTTAATAATTATTTTGATTCACAACTTTCTTGTTTCTCACGAAATAATTAATAAATTGTTTTATTTGTTAATTATTTCTAAATAAAGGAATTTAACCATTTTAAATTCCTTTTCCCTCTCCAATAAATATAATAAAGTATTCCAAGTAGTTAGATCTGAATTTGGTCAATAATATTTTATTATTCTCCATTTTCGAGATTAACTCTATACTTTGCTATATAAAGTAGGGTTTTTCTTCCATTCTTCACCATGATCATTATCATCGTCAACATTATCGTCATTTTCTTGAGCTCCCAGTTGAGTTATTCACTTTGTTTTGGTTTTTCACACGATTGAGAGAGGGAATTATATTTCTAAAGCATCAAGGATATCAAATGACCCATCCCACAAAAGGGGATTTACATACCAATCTATAGATCTCCTTCACTAGGTGTTATCAATAAATATTTATTCATTTAAAATCGTCTTTCTAATTGGGTTATTATTCTTGATACACTATTTTGTTGCTATTTGTTTTGGATCTTGTTTTCTTTTACTGCATATTTTCCATTTGTATTGTAGATCTAGAATGACAACATGCATCAACTTTTTGTTAGGGTCACTTGTCACCTTGTGACTTAAGTGAGGATTTTTTGTACACCTTCCAGGAATTTTCACATTAAAAATGGTGACTCTACTAGTTTAATAGCCATGTTCTTGGGTGACTAAAGTTTCATAAATTTCAGGGTTTCCTTAGCGATTTTTTAGGCCTCTAAATTTGTATTTCCATTTTTAAATCCAATTTTGTCAAAATTTCATATTCTGAAGGGTTTCTGGTCTTTTCCGTAGGTCACAGGTACCAGCCAAGCAGGAGATGACAACATCTATCCGAGATCTGCTGACCAAGACTCCTAAGGGATAGAGAACACTTTTTCATCCTTTAGTGTGCTCGAGAGTGTAATTTTTGACCCAAGAACTGCACTCCCACTGAAAACAGGTCAGTACTAGTGTTTTGCAACTTTTCTGAAAATTTTTCAATTTTTTTAACAGTTTTGCTGAGAGTGTTGTCTGCAAATTGGTTTGGGTTTTTCAACTTTATTCATTAGTCTCCCTTAGGCCTAGATCCAATTTTTTGTCTCTTTTAGGAAGGAGATAGCCCCCTAGGGTTTAGAGTAATCCTCCACATTGTTAGGAAGACGTTTACTGAGTGAGGATTCTAGTGTTTTGAGCATTTTTAGCCTTTGTTTTTTAGATCTAATCCATTACTTTTCAGATCCATTGGATAGGTTTATTTTACATTTTCTCACTTTAGAGTTTGGGTTTTCCTTTTCCCCTTAGGATCCCCTTGAGCATCCTAGGTCTTAGAGCTTCATACCTGTCCTTTACAATAGTTTTCACTTCTGATTTTTGTTGTTTGTCTACACCATTTTCAATAGCTTAGGGCCTTTAAATCCCAATCCCTTGACATTAGATCTTTTTGGCCTCTTTATGTGTCTTTGAGTAGTCAGTTTACCTTCTCTTTCTTAGCTTCTTAGTATCCCTTGTGGGTGGGGTTGTGTATGCTTGATTGACTATTTAATTTTCTATCATTTTAGATTCATTTACAATATTTCAACATTTTACTTTCAGCAGCATATGGCATCATGAAACATGCTTAATTAACTCATCCACTTGACACATCTTTTTCACACACTCACACCTTAAGGGAACGAGAGCTTGGATAGCTATGCCTAGCCAAGACATTAAACACTACACCTTAATAAATCAACACACATAGATTAAGCTCACTTGGGCATCAGGGCCAAACCATCTTTGTAGTGTTGGTGTAGGGTTTGTGAGGTCAGCTTCCAGTAACACCCATTGGTCACTTTTCATTGAGACATAGAAGTTTTCATATTAGGGAGCTTAAAATCCTTCACCATCCCATGATCAAAGTCAGAGTGTGTGAAAAAACCGATTCAGAGGGGGTTAGGCTAGGCCATCGTGCGAGCAGTTCTCCTCAAGGCTACCGAACCTGTGGCAGGGAATTCTATGCGGTGGCTGAATTCCAAGAAGCTCAGGACTTGACCACCCCAGTGGGACGAAGGTAACCATAGTGACCAATTTTGGGAAAATACCTTATAGGACTGGCTGTGGGAAATAGTTTGTCCTCTACCCCACCTTTCTTTGGATAGCTCTGCTTGGGGGAATGAGATTCTATCAAGTAAGAAGTTATTTGGAAGGCCATATGAAATAGTAGATTTAAGATTGTTTAAGGATTCAGATCACCTATAGGCTTATTTGATAGGACATTTTTTCTTGCATTAGAGTAACATCATTAAAATAGTTACTTTACACTTGGCACCACTGCACTAGGTGTTTTCTTGTAGTTTGTTGCTCTTTTTCTCTATCATTATCACTTAGTCTAGTGATCTAGGTGGATTTTCAAATACAATGGCATGGAAAAACTCAGAAATCCAAGTGGGAAAAATGAAGTCAACCCTGGACTAGAGCAAAGATCTCGGCTTCCTAATTCCAACGGAGCAAATGGTACTTCATTCCGAGTCCAGAAGATGAAGTTATTGCCCGAAGAAGGATGCTTTAGTCCTTAAGAAAATGAGGAATTTCCTTTGAAAAGGAGTCTTAAGCCTTTGAGGCCAAATTGCAATTGGAGGTTGCATATGGGTAGATTTAAGATTTGGGCCATGGAACCCTCAATCTCCGATCTCCAATCAGATCGAATCGGCAAATCGGAGGCAGCCCGATCAGCAGTCATATATATATATATATAGATATATATATATATATATATATATATATATATATATATATATATATATATATATATATATATAGATATATATATATATATATATCTATGTATGTATATATATATATATATATATATATATATATATATATATATATATATATATATATATATATATATATAGATATATATATATATAGGATGATGATGATGGTTAACGTTCACTGAGACCAAATTGGTCTATCGGACCTACAATTTTCTTAGTTTTTAATTATCTAGCTCCTCATCTTTCTTGGCGAGATTGGTGTTGTACCTTTCTTTTTTTCTCTACAGTCTTCCAACTTCCTTTATCTTGCATCTCCTTCATCTCTTCTAGTTCTTGGGACATTGGTGTCTTAGCTTCGTGATCTATTGTGTTCATCCTTTTGAAGATAGTTGGAGAAGAATTTTGGTCTAGGAGATCTGCTTTGCTGTTAAATGAAGATTGATTTTGTGCGGTATTGGAATCCTCATAGCTTTTGATTTGTTGGGCGGGGCTTTCTCCCTGCTTGTCTTGAGAGTTGTTTCTTTCTTGCCCGATTTCTTGTGATTCAGAGTTTTCTCTATAGTATTCTTCTTTGATGACAGTGTACTGTTCTTTTTGTGCTCCTTCCCACCATGTAGATTTGTGGTGGTTTTTTCTAGCATAATTTTTTTGGGAGGCTTTTGGGCAATTTTTGGCTAGATGGCCCATCTCAAAGCAAGATCGACATTTGAAGAGGACACTTTCATAATCGATTTTTTGGTTCCACATATAGTATTTACTTGTTAGGTTTATTTCAGCTGGGAATCTGGCGCTGAAGTCCATTTCCACACAAATGCGTGCATAGGTGGTTCTGGCATATTCCTCTATTTCTGGGCACCTACAGTAAAATTTCCCAATTGCATTTCCAATGGCTTTTAGCTAGGAGAGATTCCAGAGATGCAAGGGTAGGCTTGGCAATCTCACCCAAACTGGTGCTGAGGTTATGACTGTTGTAGAGGGATCGAATGATGGGTTCCATGGCTTCATGAATAGGCCTGATTTATCCCAATACCAAGGGCCGGAATCTAGAATACATTGTCTTCTTTCAGGATTTTCAAAATCTACTATAAAGAAACCCCTAGCATAGGGGTAGATATTAATTTCATCAGAAATGATAGGCTTCCATACCTCTGAGATCCAATTGTGAAGAGTTGTCAGCCGCGGCCAAAAACCATTGAACCGGCAGATTAGGGCACTTTCGGAAAACTTCAAAGCCTCATCGAGTGAGGCTTGGACCACCTGGACAGTTGGAGCTGGGGCTTCACTGACGATATGGGCAGGAGCTTGCCCTCTAGAAGCGGATGAGCCAGCAGCTATTTTCACGAAGCTGAGAGCCATATTTTACTTGCTCGTAGACCCCAGCCAGAAAAAAAATAAGGTAGAAGATAAGATTAGATTTAGATCTAGCCGGAGAAGATTAGATCTGGAATGCAAAATGTGCAAACAAACTTATTCACTCAAAATTTCAAATGCCTGTGACTAACCAGATCTCACCTAAACAGCGAGTGTGGATCAGAATTATTAAGAACCAGATTCTTACTTAATGGATCGGGGATGCCCACAAGCCGTTCACAACTTAAAATATATATCTATATATATATCTATATATATATATATATATATATATATAAGTGTATATTGGCGAGCGGGCAGTGCGATTGGCAATCAAACAAATCGCTGGGATCAGAGCAATATATATGTAGGACGTCGATGTGATTGGCCGACGTCGATATCAACGATCGGGGATCGGCGGTCAGCATTTCCCGTGAACAGGCCCTTGGCAATAGCGATACGCCGATTGTGATAACAAGATGGACCCGATGAATAATATGCGCCCCATTTAATGATTTTGAAATCCGGGTGAACGGTTTTGGGTGGATTTCTTAGTGTTTTCGGGATTTTTGGAGCCTTATCAATGCAATAATAAAAGAGCCATTTTTAGGGGCGGTTGCACCTGCTGATCCTTCCACTCTACCAGCCTCTATCATAAGCCAGACAAACTCTGATTAAATGGGATCCTATCTAAGAATCCATTATAAAAGAGGATCGTTGGAAAGAGCGAGAAGAGGGCATTTTATGGTTGCAGTACGCTATTTCGCAGGAGGCCGAGAGCACATATTGATCTATTTTAGACAGTTTACACAACTCTAGCCCCTTTCATTACTGCGGGACGTTTTTGTGATGCATACCTCTCCATATCAGGCATTCATTTCATAACCATCTTGCAGATTGGAGGTATAAGCCTCTTTATGGACAGGTTGATGAATGTAATTCTGTTTATTCATGCCATTTAATAAGAAAGCCCCCCCCATTGTTGAGTTGGGCCTGGAGACGTAGTCCGAATTGGACGAACTCCGTTATCAAGCCTTGGTGTCTTCTTTTGTGACTTTTATGTGTTTCCTTCTTCTTTTCATTTGTGCACATTTACGTGTTGAGCTGCAATTTTATATGCAATTCTTTTCTATACATCTATAAGTGAAAACATCCTAGATCAAGTGGTATCAGAGCAGGGCTTTATAGATGTGAATTGATTGTTTTTATGCTAACAAGAGGCATGCTTCAAAGAGGCAAAGAGAATTTAGAACCTTTCGATCCAGAGGTAGGGTGTGCACCTCGAAGAATAAACATGGCTGAAGAGGAAGCTCATATTGAAGAGGAGCACAATTTCAGAAAGACTTTCTATTCAATGGTAGAGAATATTAGTCAACTGGTTATAAGACTGGAAAAAGCAGAAGAAAGGAACCTAGAAGGACAAGGTTTAGTACATGGGAATGATGCAGAAGAACCCCCTCCTTCTCCTTCTGGTGGTGAAGATTCTTCTTCCCCTCACCACCATAATCAGAGAAATCCAAAGGATGCATCTAACGAACCTTTTTTTAAATTAGATGTTAAATTTGATCTTCCTGTGTTTAATGGTGAAAGTAACGTAGAAAAGCTTAACAATTGGATCAGGAAGATTGAGGTGTACTGTAGGATTCAGCAAATTATAGAGGATGAGGCGAAAATCAAACTAGCCTCTCTATGGATGGGTAGCACAACTCTCATTTGGTGGGAGAGCAAACTGCAAAGTAGTAAAAATGTGGATAAGCTCTTTTCCTCATGGTCTGATTTTACTTCTGCATTAAAGGAATAGTTTTATCCCTTAGGATACAAACAAAAAGCTTTGATGAATTGGAAATATTTAAGGCAAGGCAAAGGGTAGGATGTTCAGAGTTGTACAAAAGAATTTAGGAAGCAAGCACTGAATTTGGGTATTGCACTTGATACACCTGAAGTGTAACTAAGTATATTGGCTCCCTACATAGTTATATTCGACATTCATTATTGTTGTTTGAACCAACCACTATTGATGCAGCTAGTGTGAACGCAATTCATATTGAGAATAGGGGCAAGAATGAAAGAGAGGACCAATATAGAAAGCCATTATTCAAACCTCCCATTGGCAAATCCAAAGCGAAATGGAAAGGGGAGGAGAAGAAAATAGCAGCAGCCAAAGAGGGAGAGTGGCCTTATTGCAATCATTGCAAGAAAGAAGGCCATCGTGATGATCATTGTTGGAAGCAGCACCCAGAAAGGCGCCCAAAGAAGTATGGAGGAAAAGGGAAGCAGAAAATAGTGGCAGCAACATAGCAAGACCTTGGATCAGATTCGGGAGATGAAGCGCTAGTCACAGCAGTGGGAACAAAAGGTACCTTTACACCTCCTGTTGATTCTAAATCACAAGGAAGCACTAGTTCTGTAGACGAGTCCTTTCGAATGATAGAAAAAGAATTGAATTATTTCATATCACAGTTGTAGTAAATCATACCAAAGTAGAAACTGTATTTGATACGGGGTCCCAAGCAAATTTAATTGTAGAATCCTTGGTAAAGAAGCTTGGTTTAGAAACAAAACTGCACCCAAAGCCTTACCCGCTAGGATGGATACATGATAAAGCTAAATTGAATGTAACCCAGTAGTGCAAGGTAAAATTTGTGATTGCGTCTAAGTTGATAGAGGAAGTAGAGATGGATGTTATACCACTGGACATCTGTGGCATGGTATTGGGGAGCCCCTACCTATATGATAGAAAAGCTGTATTTTTCCGCCATGAGAATAAATATCACATCACGAAGGATGGGGTAGAGTACATAGTGTGGGCTCATCAAAACAAGATTAACACCAGCCTAGTGAGCATTGGGTAGATGAAACGGTTGGTGAATTCTAGCAAGACATGTAGGCTTATGGTTGTAAGGGAGAAGGAGGCCGAATTCACAGACACGTTCTAGGGCTGCGATGGGGAGCTTAAACAGGAATTAATGCAATTAATCTGATTATACTAAATTATTTCAGGAGCTGTGGGGACTACCTCCAAAGAGGGAAATCCAACATGAAATCCAATTGTTGCATGACGCCCCGTTGCCAAATATCGGCATGTACAAGATGTCGATAGTTGAAATGGAGGAGATCAAGCAACAAGTACAAGAATTGCTAGACCAATCAGGCCAAGCTCCTCCCCATGCAGGTCGCCGATTGTTCTAGTGCCAAATAAAGACGATAGCTGGAGGATGTGTGTGGACTAACGTGTGCTTAACAAAATAGCAGTGAAAAATCGCTATCCCCTCCCACACATAGATGATTTATTGGATCAATTAAGCAATGTTGTATATTTCTCAAAGTTAGATTTGCATAGTGGCTATCACCAGGTCCGAATTGCAGAGCAGGACATGTGGAAAACTGCTTTCAAAACTAAGCAAGGGCTATTCGAATGGATGGTAATGCCATTCGGGCTTTGCAATGCTCTAGCCACCTTTATGTGGGTTATGAATAATATATTTCAGCCCTTCATTGATGAGTTTGTTCTTGTATACTTAGATGATATACTAGTTTTCAGCAAGAGTTTGTTTGAACATGTGAGTCATGTAAAGAAAGTGGTTGATGTGCTGAAGAAAGAGAAACTCTTTGTAAAATTGTAAAATTGTGAGTTTGGGAAAACCTCTTTGGATTACCTAGGTCATATTGTTGGTCATGGTCAGTTAAAATTGATCCTGCTAAAGTCGAAGCAATCGTAAATTGGCCTAAGCCTACTAGTGTAACTGAGGTCGATAGCTTTCTAGGTGCAGTCCAGTATTGGAGGAGATTTATTGCTAATTTCTCTGTTATTACAGCACCTTTGCACACATTGACAAGTGTGAAACATGTCTTCCAATGGGGAGGAAGATAGCAGAAGTCCTTCGAAACATTGAAGGCAAAAATTAGCATTGTGCCAATCTTAGCCTTACCTGATCTCCAATAGCCATTTGAGATCAAAACCGATGCCAATGGTTATGTCGTGGGAGTTGTATCGATGCAGCAAAAGAAGCCAATTTGTTACCATTCTGAAAATTTTTCTCAAGCTGTGATAAACTATCCCACCTATGACAAGGAGCTTTATGCCTTGGTGCACAGTGTGAAAAAGTGGAAACACTACCTGATCGGCAAGAAGACCATCATCCATACAGATCATCAGCCCTTGCAATACCTTCAGTCACAAACCAAGTTGCAACAAACTCGTCATTTCAAGTGGATGGGCTTTCTTCAACAGTTTCATCTGATTATAAGAAGGGCACTGGCAATAAAGTGGCTAATATGCTATCTCGCCCTCCTATTTCTGCTTCTGTTATTTTGCATAATGCTTTGTTGTCTTTTGAAAGTTATGCTGAACAATATGCTAATGATGATGACTTTAAGGAGGTTTATGTAAAAGTAACCCATGGTTCACAGGTGGATGACTATCACTTGCAGGGGAAATTGTTGTATCACCTTGGTAAATTGTGTATTCCCACAGGAAAAAGAGTGCATGTAATTCGAGAGGCCCACACTTCTCTTGTGTTTGGACACTTTGGTGTCGAAAAAACTTTATTTCATGTACAAAGATTTTGTTCGTGGCCTCATATGAAAAACATTGTGACTTGCTATGTAAAGGGTTGTGTGATGTGCTATGTTTCAAAGCCCTCTAATAGAAAACTTGGGCTCTACACACCACTCCCTATTCCGAGTCGTCCATGGGAAAGTGTGTCAATGGACTTTGTAGGATGTTTACCTTTGTCTAGGAAGGGTCATGATTATTTGTATGTCGTTGTTGACGGGTTTAGCAAAATGTGTATTCGTATGCCTTGTAAAAAGAAAATTACTATAGAGCAAACTGCTTCTCTTTTCTTTCAGTATGTTTTGGTCCACTTTGGATTACCTACATAAATTGTGTCAAATCGAGACTCTCGCTTCCTTGGGGAGTTCTGGACCTGATTGTGGTGGATGATGGACACCAAACTAAAAAAAAGCATGGAATTTCACTCGCAGATCGATGGATAGACATAGGTTGTTAACTATACCGTGATACACCTATTACGAGGATATTGTGGAAAACATCCCATGTTGTGGGATGAACATCTCCCCTATATACAGCATTCCTATAACCAAGCAGTGCATTCATCAACGCAGCATTCACCATTCTAGACATGCTTTGGTTACCTGCCAAAAGACCTTTAGACATGGTTTTTGGAAGGGAGGATGGCTCCAGTGGACATCATGATAAAGACAAAGCTCAACAGTTCATTCAGTGAATCCAAATGATTCACCAAGCAGTGCAAGAGTAGTTGGAAAAGATTCAAGCCCGTTACAAGGTTCGACATGATAAACATTGGGTCGACCATCAATTCCAAGTGGGTGACAAGGTGTGGTTCCACATTAGCAAAGACAGGATGAAGGGAGAAGGAAAGAAGTTGCGACCAATCTGGTATGGACCATTCACCATATTTGAGAAGATTGAGAACAATGCCTTTCATCTTGACTTGTCGGTATATATGCAAATGTACTCAGTAGTGAATGTGGAGAACCTGAAGTTGCATGAACCACCTTTGATCATGGACACTGATGAGGTGGGCATAGTTACTACCATCGATGATTTTGCACTAGAATATCACGATGAGTTTCCCGAAGACATCATCCTTGACAGAAGAACCAGGACTTCACGGCGAGGATATGTAGAGTACCTTCGAGTTGGCTTCAAGGGAATGCATCCTAGAAAGGCCAGATGGCTAGAGAAAGAGAAAGTGAGAGAACAATTCCCTCACTTGCCAATTGACTAATGAAAAGCTTATGGTGGTCCAAAAGCTCCCCAATGGGGAGGATTAATTTAGGTGGATCTTCAGATACAATGGCATGGAAAAACTCATAAATCCAAGTGGGTAGAATGAAGTCAACCCAGGACTAGAGCAGAGATCTCGTCTTCCTGATTCCAATAGCACAAACGGTACTTCAATCTGAGTCTTCATGATGAAGTTATTGCCCGAAGAAGGATGCTTTAGTCCTTAAGAAAATGAGGAATTTCCTTTGAAAAGGAGTCTTAAGCCTTTGAGGCCAAATCACAATCGGAGGTTGCATATGGGTAGATTTAAGCTTTGGGCCATGGAACCCCCGATCACCAATCTCCAATCAGATCAGATCGGCAAATCGGTGGCAGCCGAATTGGCAGTCATATATATATATATATATATATATATATATATATATATATATATATATATAGAGAGAGAGAGAGAGAGAGAGAGAGCGATAAGTGTATATCGGCAAGCAGGCAGTGTGATCGGTGATCAAACAAATTGGTGAGATCAGAGCAATACATATGCAGGACACCGATATCGGCGATCGGCATTTCCCGTGAGCAGGCCCTTGGAAACACCGATACGCCGATTGTGATAACAGGCCAGAACTGATGAATAATATGCGCCCGATTTAATGATTTTGAAATCCGGGTGAATGGTTTTGGGCGGATTTCTTAGTGTTTTCGGGATTTTTGGAGCCTTATTAATGCAATGATAAAAGGGCCATTTTGAGAGGCAGTTGCACCCGCCGATCCTTCCACTCTACCAGCCTCTGTCATAAGCCAGACAAACTTTGATTTAAATGGGATCATGTCCGAGAATCCATTATAAAAGAGGATTGTTGGAAAGAGCGAGAAGAGGGCATTGTATGGTTGCAGCACGTTGTTTTGCAAGAGGCCGAGAGCACATATTGATCTGTTTTAGATAGTTTACATGACTCCAACCCCTTTCATTGCTGTGGCACACTTTGGTGCTGCATACCTCTCCATCTCAGGCATTCATTTCATAGCCATCTTGCAGATTAGAGGTATAAGCCTCTTTGTGGACAGATTGATGAATGTAATTCTGTTTATTCATGCCATTTAATAAGAAAGGCCTCCCCATTGTTGAGCTAGGCCCGGAGACGTAGTCCAAATTGGACGAACTTTGTTATCAAGCCTTGGTGTCTTATTTTGTACCTTTTATGTGTTTCCTTCTTCTTTTCATATGTGCACATTTACGTGTTAAGCTGTAATTTTATATGCAATTCTTTTCTATACATCTATAAGCAGAAACATCCTAGATCATCTAGACATCATAGCACCTCCAAGGGGTTTTCTGCAGCAAATTTGAGGGCTTCACCCTGAGTTCCCATTAGGCCATATCACTCCCCCCCGTCGAGGGTGAGGTCCTCCTCCCAGTCCTCCATCGAGTCATCATTCTGATTTTGATTCTGATTTTGCTTATTCATCCCATTCATCCTTTGGTTCCACGTCCCCTCATCCTCATATAGACATCATGTCAAGCACCAATGCAGGTGCAGGAACCCAGGGCGGTAACCCAAGTGCTAACCAGGGTACCCCCACTAGCAAAACCTCGACTGATGTGGTTACTCTAACTCTTTTACTTCCTTTTGTCACTGGTCTAAGTCTCCTAGATTTCAACTAGCTTATGAATGATCCCTTCTCCATGATCCCACATGGCCAACAATGCCTACAAAAATCCCTTCATGCATCCCAAATTTTGAGGGTAATCCTGGAGAAGACCCAACCAATCATGTTCGCTCCTTTCATATGTAGGGTTCATCCAATTCTATTACTAATGACTCCATTCATCTTCCTTTTCTCAAATGCATGCTCAATAGAGCTTCTGCGAAGTGGTATGTAGGCCAGCCTAGGGAAACCCATTCCACTTTAGCAACTCTTGCCACAACCTTTATTTCATATTTCCAGTAACCTCTTCATTATGATACCGGTACTAAACATTTGACTTCATTCCATCAAACTTCCACCACTTGCCTTTCTGACCATGTTCAAGAATGTCGTAGAAGGAGGAGAGTCTGTCAAGCCCCTGACTTCAAAGACTGAGTCTATATGGATTGGTTTCTTATATCATTGTTGGCCCCCATTGCAAAAGATGTATCTTCTCACTTTCCTCAATCCGAGCAAGAAGCTCTCTAGATAGGTCTTAAATTTGACCTGATTTATGCTCAGTCAGGTTATGTTTATACTATCATCCCTAATCTGCCTCGACCTGGTGTTGCTAATGCGTCGGGGGCATCTCATGCCATAGATGGCATTATTGGAACCCTTTCACACCACCAACCATATGCTCCTCCTCAGATGAGTTATGGTCAGCCTCAGGGAGGGACCAATCCCATGTACAATTATCCCTCCTCCAATCCTTATCAGGGTACTCCTTATCCAAGTCCTAGCACACCATATTCATATCCCCATCCACATCAATCGATGTCAAGGCCATTTTTTACAACACTTGCTTATACCAATGTTGCCCTATCTCCATATTATCCATACGCACAACCTAGCACTCCAGATGCCATCACCCCATCCCCCCATGCCTGCTCCCCCTCTGTCGCATTAAGCACCTCCTCCACAAGGACAAGTGTATGCTTAGCAGAGTGGTCCCAATCCCTAGAATCCCAAGAAAAGGAATAATGGGAAGGAAAATAGGAACCAACAACCACAAGGTAATCAAGGAAACCAGGGTGCTCCACCTAATGCCCCTTAGGGTCCTCCAACTAACCCCACAACTAAACAACAGGGTGATCAGACCAAGAAGAACAATGGTCTTCATATGAACAAACCTCATGCTTGTTGTGGAGTGTATTGTCATTATACTCATGAGTGTCCCCTGTTACCTCAGATGTGCTAAGCATGGGAATCTCAAGCAGCTTCTCGAGGAACACAACCCTCCACTCCTCCTCCCCCTCCTGCTTCATCTCAACCCACTTAGCTTACCAACCATTTTGTTGGCTTAGGGGGTCCTGACCCAGGTTCAGCGTTAAGTTAGCCAAGAAAACCCCTACACTACTGACCCTTTCGGCATCAATCTGCAAAGTGCAAAATGAAGTCTCACCCAAAGCAGTATGGGGTGATGCTGGAACCAAGTTTCCACACCTAGAGATGGTTATGATGTCATTTTTGTACCCCTTTATCTATCTTCATGCAGATCGACAAGCCCTTGAGGCTTATCGATATAACTTCATATTACCAGCCTCCTCTAGACCTTTGCGAAGGTTTATGACTGTCTTTCATGGACCCTAAACAAGCGAATCAACTGCTTACGTGCCTCTGTATTCACTCCTAAGTCTGTTATTACCTATATCGGCTTAAGTGTTTGACATATTTAGCATGCATTAAGCTATTCTTCGCGTAAAAAAATATTATTACTTGTGTTCATATAACAATGTAAAACATACAGATTCCCGCATCAATACAGCATTAAATCATAAACCCATTATTCATCATAACATAAACACGTTCATTCATAATAGAAGTAAAATGGGTAAAACATAGGTACTTCCATAATAATCTCTTTATTGATACTTCAGATTTGCTTACAGACTCAAAACTACCCTGCGCACTCAGCTACAGGGGTCTGTGCACTCAGCTGTGGAATCTATTCTAGGCCTTTGCGCACATAGCTACAGATCCTCTCTTCTACTCTAAGACTCTTTGCTCTTAGCTCCTATTAACCCTTTACAGTCATCTTCAAAACTTCTATTAACTACCTTAGACTCTCTAAGACTTCCCTTTTTATACAATCCCATGGTCCACGAACCATGGGTAGGTCTACTAAAGCTAACATAACTTGCATAAACAAAGGGTTAAAACCTTTTTATGACACTTTACATCTATGTGATCTGCAACCATAAATTGCGGAGACTTTACACTTTACATCACAAAAACTTGGGCTTTTTGCCCCAAAACTTGGGCTTTTGCCCCAAAATTAACCTTAGGGGACCCTGTCCCAATAGGCCCCCAACACAAATATCGTGACTCATCCTCGAGTCACTCTGCTAGTGTGGAGATCTTACTACGAAGACCTCCCAGCTCCACTTGTTCCACTGCAACTTCAGTTATGTACTGCATAGCTACCTGCTTGACCTATTCCAACAACTGCTCAGTTGTTGGTCCTATGCTATCTTCCTAGATCTTCTGCTAGGATCTTTGTAGGCTAGCCAACTTCTCCCCAATGGTGGCGAAGATCACATAGGCCTCATCCAGCCAAGGCCCCAATCTGGCCTTGAGGACTGCCTCTTTCCGTTGCACTGCTTCCAACTGTTCTTGCAGCTTTGTAAATCTTTGCATGACAATGATGGTGCGTGTTGTCGCCTTTGCTTCATCATACTACTGTTGTAGTTCCCGAGCCTCTGTGTTCAACCTCTGTAGGTTAGGATCTTCCTACAGACTCATGATTAGCTCCATGGGCTACTCAAAGAGCACAGTTCATTCCGCCACTACATCATCTACTGCAGTGACTCCATCCCTTATAGTAGCTTCACGTTGTTCTTTGACCTCTGGTGGAGTTGAAGGTTGTGTCTTCAACTCCAGCTCTGTAATTTTCAGGTTCAACTCAAACTGAACCTTGGCCATCTTAGTCTTCGTGTCATGCACACCTGCAGCCAAATTCTAAATCTTGGCTTCTACCAGTGCTTCTTCTGGGATATGCAGTTCCTGAAGAGTTCTACATGCTTCAGCTACTACAATGGAGGTGTGCTCATTCTTCTCCTACACCTTCTTCTAGGCTTCTAGCAAGGCTATCTTCTCAACGAATATCTATTCATAGTTGATTTTCTACTCACTGATCGGTGCACAGCACGCACTGCTCTTGGGCATGAAGTTCTTCAATCACACTTGCTTGTAGAGTTTGAAGGAATCTACTAGGGAGCATGGCCAAGTTTAGTCCCACATTCCTCAAAGCATTGACTGTAGCCTTGTCAACATCCACCTCCGAGCTTAAGGCTCCATCAGGTAGCACGACTACTCGAAGATCCAAAGAGCGAACCAACTTTGCCATTGTCATTATCCCCAATGCTAAACTGGTTTAGGTAGTGCTACTCTGCCCCGCTCCTGCCTGTAGTCTGGTTGTTTTGATCTACATCTCATGCAAACACATTTGTATGGCACCAAGTGCCTTCTTCTATTGTTGCTCAAACTGCTACAACAGTTCCACGGTTGTATGCCTTACCTTGTCCCTAATGTCATCCAAATTTCCCTCTGTCAAGGTGATCGGGTCTAGCGACGACTTAGTGGACTTGGTCTTCTCCTGTGGTCCTTCTTTTTCCTATTCCCTGTTCTGCTTCACTCAGAATGAAGTGCTTTCTAGATCTCCACTGCCCTGTTTTGATTGCTCCTCTTCCTCTATCTGTGGCAAAGGAGATTTTTGACTTCTTTCAGAGTCACGCGCTTCCTCCTATTCCTTACCAGCATGCTCCGCTTCTACGTGTGCCTTCGCCTCCATTTCCTTCTTTCTCTTTTCAGCTAACTATTGAACTTTCAACTGGGCCACTTCCTTTTTCAGCTTTTCCGTGGACTTACTAGACCCGACGGACAAATTAGATGTTGTGTAAAAATCTGCAGGACAACGCTTGAGGACTGCTACAATTGCATCATCTGTTGCGAGGTATGGTAAATCATACCACTTTTATTCTAGGTCCTTTCGTGCCCGAATGGAAATCTGGTGGAAGTCCACTTTGAACTCCGCGTACCCAGATAACTTCTCAAAAATGGTTGGTGACAATCATGGATTCCAATTGATGGCCATATCAATGCTCATTTACATCAATACCCAAAACACCTTGCTCTCCTAGACCCACTTAGCTTCCTTTGTGGGCCATAGCGAAGAAAACTTTGCTACTTCTGGAAAATCTGGTGCGATTGGAGGAAATTGGTTGTCCTCCAGTAACTGTCATGCGACCATCACAATTGAAATTAAGAGCCATGAGTAGTGAAATTTCTTGCTCTAGTCTTGTGCCTCCCTGCAGTTCGCGAGGAACTCGTTGCACAGGTAGCACACCCAGTTGAATTGTACGCCCTCTGTGCACTGGGACGCTAGTGAAACAACTGGTGATGGTACCTCGTTTGCACGACACTTCCTCATTATCTTTCCAGCCAAGATCTAGGTAGCCACCTTCACTATGTTAGTGTCAGTATCTTCATCCCTCCATCAGTGATCAAAAATTCTCTTGTTGCATTGCATTTTAGGTGTCTCATCCGATCAGCTGCATTCCATTAGGATCATGGATCATCTGATAGTAGTGGCTCTTTATCAATTTTCCCTCATGGTCTTTACCTGCTGGCCTATTTTCATAAATTCAGGTCATTTACAATCATTTTCTGTCTTTACACTTGCAAAAGCCATTTTTAGGGTTTTAGGTCTTATTAGGTCTAGGGTTTTGTCATCATAGTCTTGTAAAAGCTCAATAATGGCCAGCAGGCACATGAGGAGGTCAAATAAGGTCTCAAGATCAAAAATTTCAATAATGACATGCTCATTGATTAACAAAGTTTTTTTTTTCTTTTATGTGTATAAATTTCATGTAATTTCATTTTTCCTATATGTAATAAGTCTAGAAATGCAGCCCTGGTCACCTTGCCAAACTCCTGCACTCTAACTCCTACAAAAGAGACAAGAAATTCAAAGCATTAGTCCATCAAAAGTCAAAAAGCAAGTCAAACTACAAAAACAGAGTTTTAAAAGCCAAAGTGAAAAGCAAACATTAGAAAAGTGGGTTTCTTTTAAATAAAATTAAAGTCAATGCGTATATAAAGTTTATTTGTATTGAAGACTTCATTTTTGTGCCAAAGAGTGAGAAAACAAGAGCAAATCACGATTTGGTGAGCAAAAGGAGGAATTGCAGCAAAATTGTGCCAAACTTCCTGGCACTGCACACCTGGGTTGAGGCATGGTGCACCTGGTCGGCGCGGCGCATAGAGCACAGGAATTGCACTGGGAACTGAACAGGCGCGGTGCACCAGACTGGCGTGGCGCACCTGTGTCGGGGAGCGTCGCACCTGCCCTCCAAGCATAATTTCACTCCAATCAATCTTGCAAGTTTCATTCCTCAAGTAAGTGGAACCTCACATTTTGCCATTCCAAGAGATTTACTCATCTTTGATGGTGTTTTGAAAAGTGAAAATTCAAACCCTAGTTTATTGCACAGTGCACTCAAAAAATTGTCTAGGGTTTGAAAATTTGTCATTGTTGCTGTTTGTTCCCCTGCATCATTTTCACACCCCTTTCCACTAAAATTTCACTCATTTCATTTCCCCTTCCCTCTCTCATTCACACTCATCCTACCCCCCTATCCCCAAAACCCTAAAACCCTAACACAAATTCCCATTACTCCCCAAACCCTAATCTACATACCCAAACCCTATCACTTCCCAAAAACCCTACAGTCAGCATCAAAATCCCTCATTCACAGTCCCAGTCATCAATCCCATTCATCAAACAACAAACACCTATTCTTGATATAAAATCTCTTCATACTCATCATTGAAACATCAAATAGTGGCAAATATGGAAACAGATTCAGCTTATGAAAGGGATAAGGAAACTGTGAGTGATTCCTTCCAAGAAATTCATGCACTGAGAAAACCACACAAGGGAGGAAAACACATCCAGGAGGAGCCCACTACACTCACAGAGATATTGGCTTGTCCTCTTGCAGTAGCTTGTTTCAAACATCAATCTTGCTACCAGTTTTGTGAGATGGTGGAAAGGGTGAAATACCACCATGATCTTGCTAGAATTTTTGTCCTTCATCTCCACAATGGCCAGGTCAATTTAGCAGGTGTTACCTTCACTTTGTCACCTGAAACTATAGCTGAAGCAATAGGTATTCTGAATGTGGGTGAATAATGGAACAAAGGAAAACAAGTGGACAAAGAGCATTCTCAGCCTTATATCAAGGCTGGCTATTAGAAGCAAATCAGTAGGGTCTTTCCTTTCAGATACCTATAGGACACATATGCTCCACTCATGAAGCTCATTATCAAATACCTCAGTTGTGAAGGAAGATTTTCTCGCTTGTACACTTATCATGTCAGATTATTGATGCATTTCACTAGAGTGAGGATGATGAACCTCCCCTATTTCATATGTAGAAACATTGAGAAAATGACCACATTGGTGCAAAGAAAACCTCCTCATCAACAGTACAATAGTATTTATCACTTTGCATTGATCAAGATAATGGTTTTGCATCAGCTGAACTTGCTGAATGTTTCATGGGATGATTTAATTTCACATGAGGTTTTCAAAATCCCTCAAGTGACCCCATCAGTTTTTCAAGAGGTGGGAGGGCCTTCAAGTTAGCAAGAGGTGCATGAGACTCAAACCACCAGTGTGCCAGTATTTGTCACTTACCAAAAGGGCACAAGGAGATTATTTGCAGCAGCCAAATGAGTACTATCTCCACCTGGGGTGGAAGGGGTCTCATTTCTGTCATCAGATCATAGGCAAATGCTATCTTCACCCGGGGTGAAAGGGGCTTTTCCTTCTTCTTCAGCAAAGAAAGACAAAGGGAAACAACCATTGCATGATGAGGGGCCTTCTGAAGGCCAAGAGAGAGATTTCATTTTGATTCAGGATGAGGACATTGGTTTGGGCTCCCAAAGCTCAAAACTCAAGGAGATCATTCAAGAAGAAGAAGCTGACATTCATGACTTATCTCTTAACCTTGAAAGAGCTAAGTGGATCATAAACTACCTTGGTCAAAGGAACAAGAAGCTGGAAGACCAACAGACTATCATGGAGCTACAAAACATAAGAGAAAATAGGCAAGCAGCCAAGAGGAGGAAAATCAAATTGACACCACTTGAGCAAGAGATTGAAGCTGATCGGGAATCTTGGCTAGAGAGGGAAAAAATGCACTTGGAGAAGCTACTTGAGAAAGCAAATAAGGAGAAAAAGATGTTGAGGCACATGGCTTTTCATTACTTGGAAAGAAACAAGATTTGCAAAGCAAGGATAAGGACCTTAAAGGCCAAGTTGAGGAAAACGTTGAGGAGGAATAAAGAGCAAGATAAGCTCAAGATTTTTGTTGAAGCTTCTTTGGCCCAACATAGTACTTGATGCAGGTCACTCATCCCAAATTTCAAGAAATTTGGCACACTTTTTGTCAATTTTGAATTTTTGAAGGAAAAAACAAGTTTTTCTGTCTGGTGCGTAGCGCCACCCGACGCTCGCTTTTGTTAGGGGCCTCCTCTGGAGGAAAAATCTAAATTTTTGGATTCCTTGTGAAAAATCATGCATACCCAAAAATTACTAGAAATTTTTGAGCTTCCAAAACGGTCAAAAACACCCCAAAAATTCCCTCTCTACCCATTTTTGGCCACACGAGAAGCAGTGTTGGGAGAGCTGATTTTTGGAGGGGAAAATGGGCACCAAATTCATAATTCTACCTGTTCTAGAAAGTAGAGAGACATACCTTTCCAACAAGCCCACTTGGAGCAAATTTGGTTCATGGGAACGCCTCCAAAATAAGCTGCAAAAAAGCACTATGCACAGGGAAAGTGGCACGACGCACAGGATGGAAAATTGCCATTTTTTCCAAAAACTCCGTTTTTCACCTAGTTTTTTCTCAGTTTGACTTTTTTCTCTCTCATGGTCAAACTCATGATGTAAATTGATGGAATTTGATGTAAAAATGATAAAAATTTACTCTTGGAGGTAGATACCTCATGTATAGGTGGTTTTGAACTGAATGAATCAGTTTCCTAGGTTTTAGAGGCAAGCTATTCCACTGCCTACTTTTCAGTTCTTAGTTTAGATCTTGTTGAAACAGCTCCTATACTCATGAATTCAACCCCTAAAGGCTAGCATGATTTTTTTTTGCCTATATCTAGTACTTTTTCAGTCACTTGTAAAGGTTGGACTCTTGTGAATGCTTTGAGCATTATTGTACATTCATCTCTGCAGTTTGGCAAAGGAATATACCAAGGTTTGCAGTGTTTTGTGGGATTCTTGTGGCAAGGTGATTTAGTATTTTTTTTCCTTCTGTGATTCAATTTAACATGTATTTATGTGTGCCATCATCTCTCTCTTTTCAGATTAACTGAATGAATCAAGGATAAAGGTAGAAATCATTGATGTTGCAGTTCTCTACCTAGGGTTTGTTTAGTTTTATATGTTTTCACCAGTTTGAAGAGGATTCTTGATACTTTCATGCCCTCTCCAACTTCTCACCAGTCTTAAGACTCTCCATTTCACTTATTTCAAAGTACTAAACCATTTGCCTACCTCGCCCCACAAAAACCTCTGCAAGATTGAGTCCATTCCCCGTACCCAAATCTGCCTTTCACATTTGAGCCAGCAAACCAACATTAAATTCAATCGAACTCCTTTGAGCACATACCTAGCCTAAAATTAGTTTTTACATCAGTCAAGCTTTATTGATCATATCTTCCTAAGATTGACAAGGAGAGAGCCCTCTCCTGACCTGGTAGGGCTAACTACCAAGTTAAGCATGGTTTGATGTTACCTTAGACCTACCTTTCTAAGCCTGAGGTAGATTTAGGCACTAACACACTGCACGGTTGGTTATGCTTGAAATTGAATATCCACGTGTCTCCTTGACAATCTTAAACTTGTCCTTCATCTGCTCGACGAGGTTGCACTCGCCTGTCTTTCCACCAAATTCCTTGGCTATATTTAGCCCTAAATGTGGTAGTAAGGTGATCCTATGGATCATCATGTCGGTTATAGGGATCGACTCCTCCAACCACAGGCACCTATCGTGCACTAAGCACAACAACTTTTTGATAACAATCAAATTTATGGGAGTGTAGTGGTAATGCGGTACCCATAGCAGATTCAACAATCCTGCTTTTTCTACCCCATGAATCCACTTCACCGACTCCAGCATGGTGACACTAGAGTCCTTGTAGAATACTCACTGCATGAAATTTTTGGTAGCCAGGTGGGGGAACCACTCAGTGTCCCCCAAGTCCCAATCTTCAAGCTTCATGTGTGGGACTCACACCAAGAACGAACCTTCAAATGTTATGTTTTCTGGCAACAAGGGTGTGTTAAGAAGAAAATTTCCCTCATCTAGTTCCTTTGGGACCTTCACCTTGCCCTTACACAGAGAGATGTATTCTGGCATCTTCGAAATAGGGTCTACCCCTTCAAAATCAATGTCCTTTGCACCCTCCTCGCCCTCCAAGTCGACCACTTTTCCCTTTTCCAGCGCAGTTGACTTTTCTTTCCTTTGATGTTTCCTTGGTGACTCACGCACCGACATCGTCTTCTTCTATTTATCCTTCTTTGGCTTGGGAACCTCTCCTATTGGCGTAGGCTTCGGCCTAGGTGAACTTGGTGATTTTGGAACTGCTGCGGGAACCTCCATACTTATGACCTCAGGGGAAGCTCCCTCAGAGGCAATAGACCCTCCAGCACTTACAGTTTCTAAGGGTTCAGACATGAAGCTATTAATAAGTTGCTGAGTTTCTACAATGTTGTGGTCACCAACAACCCCCCTCTTTATTTGGTATTAGCAATAACACCAAGCAAAGGGGGACCCTTAACAAAAAATCTAAAAATTATTTTTATCAAAATTTTTGTATTTTTACTCCCTAAAGCTATATCGCATCGTGAAGAGAGAGTGAAGCATTTCCTATGCGCGTAAATAAGCTGCGAAGAAGCGACGCGAAATTCATCGCATCGCATATATTGAAAGCGCCCTTAAATGAGAAACTTAAGGAATCGCCGATGGCCGATATGCGACGTCGCATATCGCAACATCGCATAAGCAGCACACAGTGATTGAATGATAAAACGCGATCTTGCGATCTGCGATCCTGCGATTTGCGATCTGCGATGAATGAGACTATCAATTCCTGCGATGACACTTCTTGACATCGCAATCCTCGATACTGCGATGCGAATCGCAGAAACCACTCATCGCAAAATTTCCTCGACATAGTCTGTAAACCCAAAATTGAGCGCGCACCTTAAGGGAAATTAATGATTGTACGCCAAAGTATCCAAGAATGATTGTGTTGCGTTTTTCGAAGAGTCAAGTCATTATGAGTGTCATGACTATGCATTCATTAGAAATTAAAACTTTCATGTCAATCTTTTCGTCGTTTCTCTTTTCCTTTGCATAAACTGTAAGGCAGCAACTAATATAAATCAATATGCAGGAAACATCTAAGGAAAAGGGGAAAGCGCCAATACTCGGAGAACAGAGAGGAGATGCCTTCGCAAATGGATGCCGCATGCAGCAGGACCGCGGATTCCAGAGTATCACTCAACAGACACTGATGAAAATAGACTATCCAAGACTCAGAGTCAAAGGCGCACAAAAGCGACATGTTTACAAAAGATCCTGAAGCTCAGACTGGGTAAAGCAAAAAGAAAGACGCTAAGGAAGGAAGACGCTTCAGAAAAGCCTGGAACAAAGAACGGAAGCAATCTGCAATACAGAAAATTGTTCAAGCAATGAAATCCCTAACTCATTGAGTCATTCGCACGGCCGGAGACCGAAATAGCAACAACACAATCAGTTTGAAAGAAATCTGGGTTATACCAAGTATACACACAACGAATACACCAAGCTAGAGGAAGATTTTCGAAAATATCTTCTAGTTTGTGAGAAAGCGGTGCCAGCTCTTGTTATTTCTACTTTTATCGCTCGAACAAAAGGAGAAGACAACCAGCCGACTCTTCTCAGGCGAACATTGCATTGCTTATAGCACTAAGGAGCAGATACAGAAACGGTTAGAAATTAGATTCAATTTTTAGAAATAAATCTGTTTTAGTAGAAGGGTGGTCATTTGAAGCCGTTTCCTAAATTTGTGTAATTAAGATTAATTAGTTAGTAGTATTTAACCCTTCTCATGGCATTTGGAGAAGGGTTCGGAAATCTGTCAAAAAACTTGTCCTCAGAACATGCACTTTTGCACCCTCGGAGGGGGTTTTTGATGAATGGATGGATCAAGATTTATCAACGTTTGCATTTAATGTCTGCTATTGATGTTGCACTTTTGTACTCTTAGTAGATATTAGAACAAGTAGAGATAAATCATTATTGCTTGAAGTTTATGAGTGAAATCAGTCATAAATGGTACTTTTATCTCTTGACCAATTTCTGCTTATATTCTTAGAGTGATATGCAGTTTTAGTTGTTTATATGTTAATGTATGAATGTGTGGGTTACCATTTGGCACTTCTGTACGGTGGAGTCATTTATTTGTGCTTGACATATGAATAACTTATTATGCGATATGCTGTTCACAACTGTTTTGCCTAACTTTTTATGCAGAATGGTTTATCTTAATTGATTTCTACTCTTATGATAGCTGAATGATCTTTATTACCAGTTATTGTTCGAAATCTCTTTATATTGCATAATAGAAGAAATACACCCCGGGTTAGCGTAGATTAGATGTGTTGTTTTTATTAGATTACAATAGCATAGAGTCAGTTTAGAAGTTCGAATTAAATTAGCTTAAAATACTTCTAGATCAGCATCATCCAACTCTACACACACACACACCCCCTAGATTGGGAAACTGGTCCCATTATCCCCAGTCGGACCCGCTATACCAAACAGACAAGGAGCTGGCAACCAAGTTCTGGACCGGGTGGGTATCCCCCTTGTTGTCGACCCGATTTTCGAGGCTTCAACATATTTGGCGCTAGAAGGAGGGCACGAACTATGAATGGCACCTAAATCAAAATCTAAATACCATTCTGAGAGTAAATCACCCTCATCAACTCCCCCGACTTCTCTAGTACGATTAAACTCAGAGTTTGAAGTCGCTCGAGTATCCACCGCTGCTACATACCCTAATATTTTAGACCAACTTATCATTGAACCCCCTGAAATTCAAACTCTAATTCGTAAACTCCAGGGATTCTCTATTTTTAATCAGAGGTCTGATAAATCTCAAAGTAGCGTGACTTTGCAGTACAATCCTGCTCATCCCCTGACCAGATTGAAAAGTGAAAAGTTTGGCATCCAGCCAACTGAACTTCCTCTCCCCACTAGGAAAAGAGCAAGGAAAACACCACCAGAGTCTGACAGTGAGACTCTTTCATCTACTTCGTCCATTTCAACTCCCTCACCACGAAGTCAGCCACCCACATCTTCATTCCAAATCACTCATCCATCTTCCACAGTCCCTCCTCTTCAATCATCAAAGATCATAATATCTTCATATTCTCAGCATCAGGGATCATCCTCTGCACTTTCATTCACTAGCAACTCAACGATGGCCCAGTCTCCATGGAACAATCCTAGGGCGGTTTTAATGCCTCCACCCCTGAGTCCAATACCAGCCCATCCTGAGAAATGGCTACCCAAATTCAATCCAGAAACAGGCATGCTAGCTGAAGAGCATATTAATAATTTCATGCTTTTTGTTAATCTCAATGGAGTTACCAACGAGGATGCTGTCGTCCGGCTTTTCCCCTATACAATGCAAGGAACAGTCGGGTCATGGTACTTTTCGTTACCTTCCGGGTCTATCACAAGTTGGGACATTTTTCAAAGTCAATTCCTTACCAAGTTTGGTGATGACAGATCAACGGCGATGTTGATCAATGACCTATCCAATCTCAAAGCTAAGGCCAGAGAACCCATTAAAGATTTGAATTTACGGTTCAATAAGATCCTCAACAAAATTCCCGCTGCTTCCCAACCCAGCGAGGAAGTAAGATGTGAATGGTATATCACGGCCTTACCATCAAACTTGGCTATCTTCGTAGATAGGGCAAACAAGACGACCTTAGTTGAAAACTTGACAGAGGCGATAGCAGTAGAAAAACGCGTAGTAGCCCTAGAAAAGAAATCTGCGATAGAAGAACAAAAATCTAAGAAAATCTCTTTCAAAGAAGACACCAAGAAGAAACAAACGAAAGATCCTTTCGATTTGGAAGGATTACAAAAAGTATTAAAGGCCATGTCCAATGAGATGATTGACATAAAAAAACAAGTAGCAGAAACTTCTTCAAAAAAGCCCTACAGAGCTTTTAAAAGAAATCCTCCCATGGATGTGAAACCACCCAATGCTGTCTCAAACGTTGAATCCGAAGAACAAGAAGAAGAAGAGAACATCACTGAAGGGCAGACCGATGATGAAGAAGTTGTGGAACTACAAGGAATGTGGGATTTCATCCTCCCACAAGAAGAAGATCAAGAAGCATTTCCGGTTAGCACACGAAGCAAAAATCAACTTGATCCTCCCCAAACTACCCCTAAACAGAAGGGCGCAAGCCCTGCAACAAAAGATAAGGTCGCAACAAAGAAAACAACTGCTAGAGTGACCCAATCTAGCCCAGTCCAATCAGATCAAGCACCTCCATCAAGAACACTGATAGTGTCGGATGAAATGGAGTATAACATTATCGATGACATGAAAAAGACTAGGGCTAATATCACTCTTTACGAGTTGAGCAAATTGAAACATCAACAGAAAATAATGATGAAAGAATTACATGCTGTGCCTACTACATCTTTACCTATAGCTGTAGCTTCCCACAACATGGGAAGACCTCCAACCAACACGATCAATCAGATTGACCCAAATGACATCGCCTTGATTGGAGGAAGATCGAGATCTCATACTCCCCCTTTTCTTCTCACTTATGAAATTTTCAATAAAAACGTGCACAATTGCTTGGTTGATTCTGGTGCTTCAACGAATATTTTACCCAGATCAATATGTGCCAAATTGAATGTTCAACCACAAAAATCCGCAGTGCGCATAGTTCAGCTTGATCAATCTCAAGTCAAAGTGATTGGTGAACTTAATCAAGTGACCATAAGATTGTCGTCTAACCCGAAGGTATGTCAGGTTATCGACATTCTAGTAGCTGATATCCCTGAATTCTATGGTTTAATTCTTAGCAGGGATTGGTCTGAAAAACTCCACGGATACTTCTCAACCGACTGGTCACACATGTGGTTACCCTACAATGGTAAACCGAATCAAATAAAGGTTGAACGAGAGTTACACCAAAAGTACATAGTGACGGAATTGGAGGGAGAAAATGAAGCAATAGCATACAACAGCAGTATCATAGGCAATTACTCGGTAGATTCTTTCCTTGGCAATTTCAATGCTCATATTTCACCTTACTTAGAAAATTCAGTTTTGTCCCAAGTTGAAATTTTTTCCCAAACTGATAATTCAAAATGTGTTAATTTTTTAGATAACCCTGTAAATACATCTTTGTTTTGGAAATTATATTTTGATGGCTCCAAATCTAACGAGGGAGCAGGAGCAAGATGCGTTCTGATTAGCCCAGACGGAAATAAGACCATGCTTACGTGCAGACTTGAATTCGATTGCACAAACAATACAGCGGAATATGAGGCCTTAGTACAAGGCCTATACAAAGCAATCGGGTTGAACGTTAAGTACCTTCAAGTCTTTGGAGACTCTGAGATCGTCGTCAAACAGGTACATAACACCATATATTGCCTATCAGGTCATTTGAAGCACTATCAATCTTTAGTACAGGATCTGACTGCACATTTCATAGCATTCAATATTTCGTCAATCCCAAGACTCCAAAATGCGAGCGCAGACCTGTTAGCTAACGTAGCCTCTAGACTTATTCCCTCCAAAGATTTTAGTCCAGATAGATTCTCAATAGAATTAATCTTTAGACCATCCATCCCTGACAACATCACCAATTGGAGAGTATTCAACGACGATCCTGACATTGTAAATTTCCTCACTTCTGAAGGATCCTACTCAAACCAAATAATTGATGAAGACCATCATGATCACCAAATACAACAAAATAGCACTGATAATGCTATACCTAAATCGATGGTTAAGTTAGAAGACTTATACGATTTGAAAAGTCGGTTTAAAAAGTCTACCAATTCTAAACTTTACAGTTCGACTCTGAACTATGAATTAGTGAACCTAGGAACCGATGAGAAGCCACAAAACGTTAATCTAGGCCACGGCCTAGCTCCTGAAGAAAAATTAGCATATATCCGTCTTCTGAGACAATACAAAAACGTTTTTGCCTAGAATTACGATGAGCTGAAGACATACGACACCTCTATCATTCAACACACTATCCCTATGATTGACAACGAAAAACCTGTCCAGCAGAAACTCAGAAAAATCCACCCCAATTTAGAAAATCAGATAAAAACTGAGCTAAATAAGTTGTTGAGAGCCAGAATAATTTTCCCCGTCAGACATTCCAAATGGGTATCCAATATGGTGCCCGTTAGAAAGAAAAACGGAGATATTAGAATCTGTATCGATTTCCGGAATCTCAACAAAGCCTGTCAAAAAGACAATTTTCCCCTCCCACCTATGGAGCAAATATTACAGGCAGTAGCAGGCTCAGAATTAATGTCTTTTCTGGATGGATTTTCAGGATACAATCAAGTGCTAGTACACCCCGATGATCAGTTAAAAACCACATTCCGAACTAAGTGGGGCACATACGCATATCGGAAGATGCCATTTGGTCTGATCAATGCCGGCGCTACCTTTCAGAGAGCCATGGACATCGCATTTAAAGGTTTAGTCAATAAATCAGTAGTGATTTACCTGGATGATATAACAGTGTACTCCAAGAAGTGAAGCGACCATCTCAAAGACTTGAAACAAATCTTTCAACGATGTTTAAGCTATGGGATTTCACTTAACCCAAAGAAATCTTTTTTCGCATTAAGTGAAGGGAAATTGATAGGATTCATAGTGTCAAAATCTGGTATTCACATTGAACCTGATAGAATCAAAGAAATTTCCGAAATATCCATGCCTCATAACAAAAAAGCCATGCAATCTTTCCTTGGTCAAATCAATTTTGTAAAGAGATTTGTCCCAGATTTTTCACGTATTGTTTCTCCTTTGCAAAATATGATAAAAAGGAATTCAAATTTTAAATGGGGTCAAGACGAGCATGAAGCATTCAACTTGATCAAACAAGCCATCATTAATGCTCCATCTTTAGCGACCCCAATTTTTTCAGAATCTTTTATCTTATACACATTTGCCTCAGAGAAATCTTATGCCGCGATTCTAACTCAAGCAAATCAAGAGAAGGCGGAAACTCCAATCGCATTTTTTAGCTCTAACTTACAAGGCGCTGAACTCAATTATTCAGACGTGGAGAAACAGGCATATGTTGTTTTCAAAGAGATCAAGTATTTCAGACCTTTCTTACTTAAAGCCCATACCAAAGTCGTAGTACCATTTCCGGCGGTAAGAAACCTTCTGATACAGAAGGATGTGGGCGAAAAGAGAGAAAATTGGATTACCGCTTTACAAGAATACGATCTTGAGATCAAGCCAGCAAACATCGTAAGAGGTCAAGGCTTCTACAAGATGTTAGCTGGAGCATCGCAAATTCCTGAGAGCTCATCTGAAGAGGTACATACGTATGAGGTAAGCCTAAACGACGTAGAATCATTATATGCTGACACCATTTATTATCTTAAGAACGGGTATGCTCCATCACACCTGGATAACACCAAGAAAAGAGCTATGAGATTGAAAGCTAAACAATACCAGCTCATAAATGATGTTCTGTTTAAAAGGAATTACGATTCCGTGCTTCTTAGGTGTCTTGAGAAAACTGAAGCCGAAAAGGTTTTGCAGGAACTCCACGACGGACCAGCAGGCGGACACTATGCTGGAGACGCTACTGCACATAAACTATTACATGCAGGATATTATTGGCCCACGCTGTTCAAAGACTCATACAATTACATAAGGAAATGCCAAGTCTGCCAGACTGCTGCAGGGAAACAAAAGAAATCGTCCATGCCACTACAGCCGGTTAACATCGAGCAACCATTCAGTCAATGGGGCTTGGACATAATAGGTGAGATTGTTCCTCACTCTTCTAAGCAGCATAGGTATATCCTCACGGCAACTGATTATTTTACTAAATGGGTAGAAGCAGTTCCTCTCAAGACAGCTAATTCTGAAAACATTATTGAATTCATAGATCAATTTATAATCACTAGGTTTGGATTGCCAACGGCATTAATGTTTGATAATGCCTCATACATTTCTGGAAATACAATGACTGAGTTTTCACTTAAAAGAGGGTTCAAACTGAAATATTCTGCCAACTACTATCCACAAGGTAATGGATTGGCTGAATCAACAAACAAGAACCTAATCAGGATTATTAAAAGAACAGTCGACCAAAACCAAAAGAATTGGCACAAAGCACTGGTAAATGCTTTATGGGCAGATAGAATTACGAAGAAAGCTTCAATCGGCACTTCTCCCTTTAATTTAGTTTATGGGAAAGAAGTGGTTCTTCCAACTCACTTAGTCATTCCCTCTTTGTCTTTAGTACAATACATCGATGAAGTATCTACTTCCTCCTTACAACTGAGACAAATGGAAATAATCAAATTAGAAGAACAACGAGAACAAGCTAAGAAAACCCATGCTCATCACCAGGCGCTAATAAAATCCTCTTTTGACTCAAGCATAATGACCAGAAAAAACTTTCAGATGGGAGATTTAGTTTTGAAATGGGATAAGGCTCATGAAGAAAAGGGCAAACATACGAAATTTCAGAAGCTGTGGCTTGGTCCTTTTCAGATTGTAGAAGTCATAGGCCCATCGACGTTTGTGTTGCAGGATTTGGCAGGTAGAAGAGATTCTTTGCCTGTTAATGGACAGATTCTTAAAATATATTTTCCATAGAAGATCATTCTTCTATTTTTGTAAGATAGTTTTAGTTTTTATTTGTTTTTCTCTTTCTTATAAATAAAACCAGTTGTAGATGGTCACTAAAAGGATTCATGAAAGAGCACACCAATCCTCTATCAGATTTTGATTTCGCTTGTACAATTAGCAAAACTTTTCGAAAAATCTGATTTTTATTATTGACAAATAGAGTTAACTTTAGCCTAAATATGATGTTAGTTTCAACCTCAAAAAACTTTGATGAAAGCAACCTTTGGTAAAAAATTGTTTTATATCAGCACAATGAAAGGTATCAATAATAAAGTAAATATTCTCTGTAAAGCTGCTATTTTCAAACTCTATTATTGTCGTCCAGAGCTTTCTTAAGGAAAAACAATGACTTCCTCCCTGCTAAAGGAAATCGCAGCATTCAGAGGAACAATCCGAGAAAACACTATATCTCAAAGAATAAGAGGTCTCATCACGAGCCGACTTATCATGATCACAGATATTATACCAAATACTGTCTACCAAAACAGGGCAACAACTCAAGATTATTGCAATCAAAAGACAAGGGGTCTCATCACGAGCCAGCTTGTTCAGCAAAAGTGTAAATCAAGTGAATGACTATGTCATAATTTGGCCACCGAACCAAGACATTGTTCTTTAGAGAATAAAAAAGGAAAAAGTGTCAAAAAAAAAATTCTCTGAAATGTTGTAAATAACCTCAAGCAGGATAAAGGATCATTGCTGGATAACAGGTAACCCTGTCGAGGCTATGGACGCTTGCGGGCAGCAGAGGCTCTACCTACGACAAATGAGCATATTTTAAAAGCCAGTACGCAGAGAAGACCTTATTTTATCTTTAAAAGACCAAGTAATGTCTGGTGCGAATACAGGAACTAAGCCCGAGGAAGCAAACAATTGGAATATGAAAAGGTTGAGACAAAGTATCATTGACAGGATAAAGGGTAATGTACTCTATCTGTCCATAACAAAATTTAGACATACGAAAATTTTTCTATTTCGGAAGTGGAAATTCAATAGAAAAGCAAAGATAATTGGTTCTTCACAGTGAATCACCATTGTTGTGGTCACCAACAACCCCCCTCTTTATTTGGTATTAGCAATAACACCAAGCAAAGGGGGACCCTTAACAAAAAATCCAAAAATTATTTTTATCAAATTTTTTGTATTTTTACTCCCTAAAGCTATATCGCATCGTGAAGAGAGAGTGAAGCATTTCCTATGCACATAAATAAGCTGTGAAGAAGCGACGCGAAATTCATCGCATCGCATATATTGAAAGCGCCCTTAAATGAGAAACTCAAGGAATCGCCGACGGCCAATATGCGACGTCGCATATCGCAACATCGCATAAGCAACACACAGTGATTGAATGATAAAACGCGATCTTGCGATCTACGATCTTGCGATCTGCGATCTTGCGATTTGCGATCTGCGATCTTGCGATTTGCGATCTGCGATGACACTTCTTGACATCGCAATCCTCGATACTGCGATGCGAATCGCAGAAACCACTCATTGCAAAATTTCCTCGACATAGTCTGTAAACCCAAAATTGAGCGCGCACCTTAAGGGAAATTAATGATTATACGCCAAAGTATCCAAGAATGATTTTGTTGCGTTTTTCAAAGAGTCAAGTCATTATGAGTGTCATGACTATGCATTCATTAGAACTTAAAGCTTTCATGTCAATCTTTTCGTCGTTTCTCTTTTCCTTTGCGTAAACTGTAAGGCAGCAACTAATATAAATCAATATGCAGGAAACATCTAAGGAAAAGGGGAAAGCGCCAATACTCAGAGAACAGAGAGGAGATGCCTTCGCAAATGGATGCCGCATGCAGCAGGACCGCGGATTCCAGAGTATCACTCAACAGACACTAATGAAAATAGACTATCCAAGACTCAGAGTCAAAGGCGCACAAAAGCGGCATGTTTACAAAAGATCCTGAAGCTCAAACTGGGTAAAGCAAAAAGAAAGACGCTAAGGAAGGAAGACGCTTCAGAAAAGCCTGGAACAAAGAACGGAAGCAATCTGCAATACAGAAAATTGTTCAGGCAATGAAATCCCTAACTCATTGAGTCATTCGCACGGCCAGAGACCGAAATAGCAACAGCACAATCAGTTTGAAAGAAATCTGGGTTATACCAAGTATACACACAGCGAATACACCAAGCCAGAGGAAGATTTTCGAAAATATCTTCTAGTTTGTCAGAAAGCGGTGCCAACTCTTGTTATTTCTACTTTTATCACTCGAATGAAAGGAGAAGACAACCAGCCGACTCTTCTCAGGCGAACATTGCATTGCTTACAGCACTAAGGAGCAGATACAGAAACGGTTAGAAATTAGATTCAATTTTTAGAAATAAATCTGTTTTAGTAGAAGGGCGGTCATTTGAAGCCGTTTCCTAAATTTGTGTAATTAAGATTAATTAGTTAGTAGTATTTAACCCTTCTCATGGCATTTGGAGAAGGGTCCGGAAATCTGTCAAAAAACTTGTCCTTAGAACATGCACTTTTGCACCCTCGGAGGGGGTTTTTGATGAATGGATGGATCAAGATTTATCAATGTTTGCATTTAATGTCTGCTACTGATGTTGCACTTCTGTACTCTTAGTAGATATTAGAACAAATAGAGATAAATCATTATTGCTTGAAGTTTATGAGTGAAATTAGTCATAAATGGTACTTTTATCTCTTGACCAATTTCTGCTTATATTCTTAGAGTGATATGCAGTTTTAGTTGTTTATATGTTAATGTATGAATGTGTGGGTTACCATTTGGCACTTCTGTATGGTGGAGTCATTTATTTGTGCTTGACATATGAATAACTTATTATGCGATATGCTGTTCACAACTGTTTTGCCTAACTTTTTATGCAGAATGGTTTATCTTAATTGATTTCTACTCTTATGATAGCTGAATGATCTTTATTACCAGTTATTGTTCGAAATCTCTTTAGATCGCATAATAGAAGAAATACACCCCGGGTTAGCGTAGATTAGATGTGTTGTTTTTATTAGATTACAATAGCATAGAGTCAGTTTAGAAGTTCGAATTAAATTAGCTTAAAATACTTCTAGATCAGCATCATCCAACTCTACAAACACACACACCCCCTAGATTGGGAAACTGGTCCCATTATCCCTAGTTGGACCCGCTATACCAAATGGACAAGGAGCTGCCAACCAAGTTCCGGACCGGGTGGGTATCCCCCTTATTGTTGACCTGATTTTCGGGGCTTCAACATACAGGTAACTTGTCAATCACAGAACTAACCACCAAATCGGCAAAGAATGCACGGTTCGTGCACACAAGACAACACGACACATAAACTCTCAGAATGCAAAGTGTCTCTCATTGAGTGGCCATCTGTAATTTATAGGAAAGTTTGAATTCAAATTCAACCGTTCCCCCCAAAATCCACTCATAAATGCTAGATTGGCAGCAGATTTTCAAAGATCTCGCTCTTAAATTTAGCCTTAAATGTCACCCCCCCCTGCCCACTCCTCTTATTCATTTTCTCACTATCAAATCATGAACAATGATGGTAACGGTCACTTTTTGGCTACACTGTGTGGTCTATCGTCCCATAGCGCAGCTCTCTTTGTGCATCCACTAACTCTATGACACCCGTCTATCCTGCACAAGCCCCTCATCACGCATTTTTACAACTCGGGTAGTGTAGTTTATAGTCATGTGCCTCCTTGCAGTTGCCTGGAGTGCTAAGATTGTGCTACCATCATATAGTCATCTGGCCAGATCCTTAGTGTATGGCTTCAATCGGCTGCCATTTACCTTTCCGGGAAATGGATCTCCATTCAATTTCACCAGTTGAACTACTCCACCATCGGTAATCTCCTTGATCACATATGGCCCTAGCCAATGCATCTGAAATTTTCCTAGAAATTTATCAAACTTGCTATCATACAATAAAACTAAATTGTTTACCTTGAAGGTGCACAGTTTGATGTGTCGATCGTGCCATTCCTTTTTGTGCTCCTTCTAAACTTGTTGATGGAATCCAACCAAGAATCTATCTTCCTCCAGTTCTGTCAACTACATGAGCCTTTCTTCTAAAGCCCCACGGTCTGCCATTCCTGTGAACATCGCTATTTGTAGACTAGGCACAATGTACCCCATCAGCATCACAGCTTCTATGTCATAGACCAGTCGAAAATATGTCTGTCCAATTAGCTTTTTACAAGTAGTTCGATAAGCTCATAACACTGCTGGTACGTGCACATCCCTATTTTTCCTTTGTGCATTGAAAACATTTGTCAATGCATTCTACAATATATTATTAAATTTTTCCACCATCCCATTAGCCTGAGGGTGATATGGCGTGCTCTTTTGATGATAAACTTGGAATTCCTCTGTCAGCGCACTGATTGTTTCATTAAGGAAATGTGTACCGCGAACACTTAAAAAAATATGCAGGCAACCAAACCTAGCCATCACATTTTCAAATAGGAACTTTGCTATTGTTTCCCCTGTACAATCCTTTGTAGGTTGTGCCTCCACCCATCTAGTCAAATACTTTTTCGTGGTGATGATATGCTATGCACCCATCTTCTTTCCCAGAGGCTGAATCGGTCCTACAAAATAATTGCCCATTTTTCAAATGGTTGCAATGACACTTGCAGATTTTGAGGAAGCTCATCCCTCCGTGATGGCTTGCCCTTCCTCTGACATGTATCACATGCCCTACAATAAGGTTTGGAATCCTCATGCAGTGTCAGCTACCACAACCCAGCACATAAAATCTTATGCATTGTTGCTTTTCCTGCATCATGGCCTCCCCGTAGCCCCTCCATGAGCTTCGGCTAGGATGTTGCTTCGTTCGAACTCAAGAACATAATGTTGCAATATCTCATCCACTCCCATCTTATACAAGTGGCCTGCAATAACAAAAAAAATTGTTGCGTGCACCACCAATTCCTTCTTTTGTTGGCTGGTGTACCCTTCTAGACTCGTTCATGTAATCAGAAAGTGTACGATGTCTACAAAATGATTGTCTTCTATGCACACCATAAAGAGATGCGCGTAAGGTATTCCTTCCTCCAAACTGATAGGCTCCTCCCCTGTTTCAATGTGCAACAGATGATCCAGTCCTGCATTCAATTGCCCTAGCTTTACAATGACTTCAAAATCGTATTCCTGAAACGACAGTAGCAATCTGCATATTCCCCCCCTAACACAGGCTTGTTGACTAGGCAGTTTAATGCAGAATGGTCTGTATACATCTTAAAGTGTCCGCCTAGCAAGTAGTGTCTAAAATTCTGGAGTGCATACACCATAGCCAAACCTTTGCACTTTATCATCAAATAATTCTTCTCAGCCTTAGATAACTTCCTTCTTGCAAATGCGATAGGGTGATCCAATTCTCCCTCACTAGCCTATGTCAGTACTTCTCCCAGCATAATACATGATGCATCCACATGCACATGAAATTCCTTCTTCCATTCTGGGAAGACTAGGATAATCGCAGTGACCATCTTCTCTTTTAACACATCCAAGCTCTGTTGACATTCGTCATTCCAACAGAACGTAAAATCCTTCTTTAATAGTTTTTCCATCAACGTGGTAATCTGGGCATAGCTCTTGATGAACTTTTGATAATAACCAGTATGCCCCGGAATTGCATGCAGCTATTTAACACTTCTTGGCACCTCCAAATTGATTATAACCATGATCTTAGCTGGTTCGACCATTAATACTTGTCTACATACTACATGACCCAACAAGATTTTGAAGGGAACACAAAACAAACATTTCTTCAAATTTAGCGCGATCTGATACCTCTAGAATGTATCCAGAATCAAGCATAGACTAGCTACATGGAGTTTTACCAGTCCAAACACTATCTAATCATCAAAGTATACCTCCAAGAACTTGTGAATGAAGTCCTTGAATTTCCCGATGAATTCGCACGAAAAGATCGTCGGTGCATTCTTTAGTCCAAAAGGCATTACAATATACTAAAAGCATCCCCATTCAATCATGAAGGTCATCTTAATCCTATCTTCCAGTGTGATCTTGATCTAATGGTACCCTGAGAAACCATCAATGAATCAATATGCTTCTTGTCCTCCTACATTATCCAATACTTCATCTGTGAATGGAGTCGGAAAGGATCATGCACACAAGTGTCACTCATCTTCCTTAGATCTATGCATATCCTTATTTCATCCTTCTGCTTCTTTTCCTGAACGACCATCAGACTTACCCAATTAGATTCCTCCACTGGTTCAGTGATTCCCACTGCCAACATTTTGTCCAACTCTAAGCGGACCCTTTCTTTGTACTTAGGATTGAGGCAATATGGCCTCTTTTTCACAGGCTTCACATCTAGTTTCAATGTTATCCTTATTACTCCTAAATCACCTATTATCGCTTTCAGGTCTAAAAAATTTGTAGGGAACAAGTCCTGGTATTTGCAGAGAAACTCAATGACCATGTCCATCGTAGCATCATCCTAGTAGTCCCTTATCTTCCCAAACTTCAGCTCCACCTGTATCCCAATGTTCACTTGTCTCGTTTTCAGTGGTGCGGTAATATCAGGATTCTCTATTTGTGGCCCCTCCACTTCATAGTTCCCTTATGTTTCTGGGATATTAATGTTCCTTAGATCCTCCTCTTTTTCTTCAGCAGTCGCATTGTAGCACTCCAGTGCATGGCGCAGCTAGGTGGTCCAATATGGTTGAATCAAGTCCAAGGGATCCTACGAGATTCTGAAGATTGTTGCTTTGACCTCCTACAATGCTTCATCAATTCACTCAAATATATCTTCAAGGCTGAATGACATAAGGAATCCCTGTCTCAAAATATCCCATTCATTCGTGCCATGGCAGAGCTCTGTCTCCAAGTACCAATTCATAGGTATTACATCCAAGGTGTGATAGAACAGATGCACCCACTCTGGTTACGGTTTTTCTCCATAAGCATTGGTCCATTTGGCTAAGTGATCACACAGATCACTCCTCCCATCGTATTTATCTATCACTTGCACCTTTGGGCAACCAAAACGCACCCTCATCAGTCTTCTATATTAGCGCCATCCATCGAAATTTCCTTTATGTGTACCCCACCATCTTACAGGTGTAGCACACAGTGCCAAGTCTTAGGCTTGGAAGCGATGCTTCTCTGGCACTTCCCTTTCAAACGCATCCAGAAATTTATCAACATTAGTTAAACCATCATAGTAAGGTAGACTTCTTACCTTCGACGATACACAGCATAGCAATTTGGTTATCATGTTACAACGTAGCATAAACACTTCGTGCAATCAATTCTGCCAGTGTTCCAATTCCTCATCTAAATCTGAGGTACATGAGCTTTCACGGTCCCATGCAATTCATCCATCTGCTGTCAGATTCACCCAATCTTGATCTCACGACGTTATCTTATAAATCTAGTCCAACTCATCGTCACTTTCATAATCACGAACAGCTTCAGTATAGCACAGTCCTTCTATAGGGTCCAATGGTACTACTACGCAGAGTGATTTTCTTTGAAATGACATCATTCACTTCTTCCAATTGATCACCCCATTCATGTCGATAGCCCAGTCGATCCCAAGGAGCAAAAGGTAGGGATTGATGTCATCGATAATCTCTATTATTTTTGAAATCCGCCAATGCGCTCACGCCTTCAATATTGACTATCGCTCCCTCGAATCTTCCCGTGGGGATAATATTTTGTTGATTCACCATCCTAAATTGAATAGGACACCATTGCAGTGCAGGTCTCCCCATTCTCTCCCATGTTTATTTCAGAAAAACATTTGCATCTGACCCAAGATCCAAAATAACTTGGTCCATTCCATATTCTCCTATTTTCCCAGTGAGCCTCATCTCATGCCTTGTTCTTGCCTTATGATTACCAATTTTCCTGACCACACACAGACCTATGGGAGCATTACTAGCACATTTATTGATCAACCCTTATAATCCCTTTACGACCTTGCTATTGAATAGCAGCTTCTTACAGGTCTCCAAAAAAGTAGTAAGCATGGATGGGTCCATTTCTTCAGACTGCTTATCCTAACTTCCCGAGGTAGAAGCCTCAGTGAAGATTTTCTTTGCTTCCATGAAGGTTTCCTTCACGTGCTCCAAATCAAAGCCAACCTCCTTTTTTGGAGCTTTGCGAACGCATTCACCTTCTTCAGGTTGCTTTCCCTTATCTTCGCCAGTTGTCATTCCACTTCGCATCACAATATTCACGTTGGAGTCCTCTTCATGGAGTTCAACCCTAATCATCTATAGGTTCTATGTAGGCTGATGAGGTTGCGTCCCATTTTCGTGCATCTTAGATATTAATACAGGGCAGTCTTTTGTCATGTGGTCAAACTGGGTACAGTATCGGCACATCAGGCACGTCGGGTTTGTGGATTCTCATGTGTAGTGTCCTCGACCTCCATAATTGTAGCAAATAAATTTCCCTAGACCTCTCACAAGTCCTCCTCCACCTAGGCCTCATCTGTGCCCCCTATATCCTCCTCGCGTCCCCCCAACGCCTTGATCCAGAGGCCATGTTTCTATCTGCATTTGATACGTGGGCATTCTTTCCATCATTAAATCATAACTATGGCAATTACGCTCATCATGACCTACTGATTGGAAGAAGTTGCAGAAGAGATATTGTGGTGTCTGTACAAATTTCTGCAACAAGTGGCAATTATCGTTATCATGTTTTCCAGCTACTTGATAGATAGCACACCATAGCGCAGAACCTGCACTTGGCCCTGCTTGAACTTCTAGCCTCAGAGGCATCGAGCCTCCTCCTACAACATAATTTATGAATACAGGGCAATGATCTTTATCATGCCCTTAACTCTTACATTTCGAACACCAAACCTCTTCGTGCACTTCTGGACAAGTTGCTCTATCCTTCTTCAGACTTTGGAATTCTAGGCAAAGGTTTTGTAACTCCACGTGAATCTGCTGAACTCTTAAAGTAACATCTTGAATTGGTGTCTCATGAAATGTCATCACAATATCTAGGGCCTCCGCCTGGGGCCAAATCTTTTGCTATGATAAAGAAACCATTAGGTGCGGCAAGAGAAAAACCACAAACCATTCGTGTTGCTGCCCATCCGTAAGATTCATGTTAGCTTCGCAGATCTTGCACTTCAATCTTTGATCCAGCTCCCAGGGTGTCTCACCAGGCTTCATCATGATTTCTTTGAATCCAACGATCGATTGCACTTCAGATTTGGGCCTATTGAATTCCTTATTCAGCGCAGTCTAAATGTCTGCCAACACAACCATCGGGTTATCAGTGCAGTACTTAATGTACCATGTTAGCGCATGTTCCTGTAAAGTTGTAACCAACCTGGCTTTCTTCATATGATCATCTATAATTCCCTAGGCTTCCCACATAGCCTTTGCAACGAACCAAAACTAGTCCGGATCCTCAATCCTCAAGCCCTTGAAAACGGGAAATTTTACTGAATTCGCCATAGTGAACGGTGGCAAAGGTGGTGGTGGTGTGGGCGAAGGTGTATGCAGTGGAGGTGAAGATGGATGTGGTGTGGGTGTATGGGGTATTTGCAAGAATCCTTGCCTTATTAACTAGACAACGCTCTGTGGAGAATCCCGTGTTGCTTCTCCGTCATCACTCAAAGGAGGCTCAATCAATAGGCTATACTTAGGTCATGTTCCCTTTCTATCTCTCAATAACTTTCCACTCCACGTAGCTCCAAACTTAAAGGTAATTTCATAACCCGCTTTTCACACAAGAGAATTTTAATCCAAGTATTCAAAGACCTTAAATATTTACCTCGTGGTCCTTTGAAGAAGCGTCACTCTGCTTCGCTGTAGCTAACTGAGGTATCAACCGTGAACTCTGTCACAAATCCTCCTATGATACGATCAAGCCTATGATCGAAAATGCGTGTGATCTTATCTTCAAAAGATTCCAATCTCCACACTAACATTGGGGTCCACACTATTGGACTGCCAAGCCTCCACCTTCCTTGGCTATCTACCAATTTAACAATCCACTCATATAATTCAATCGGGAAGGAACAAAAGAAAATTTCATGTATCTCTATGTATAGATACCTGTACAAACACTTTTCATTCGTCAATCGCGGGTTCCCATTCTCTTGCGCCATGAATTCCTGGATCTTTCTATCCAACCAAACTTCAATTTCCTTCTTTTTCAGATTCCAGTGATGTGACATCACACATCTCTTTATGCAAATCCTGGTCCCAACAATGGAATCACTTGTTGGCTTAGGTGTCTTGACTCAGGTTCAGCATTAAGTTAGCCAAGAAAATCCCTACACTACTGTCTCTTTTGGCATCAATCCATGGAGGGCAGACTGAAGTCTCACCCGAAGTAGTATAGGGGGATGTTGGAACCAAGTTTTTTCACCCAGAGATGGTTATGATGTCATTTTTGTACCCCTTTATCTGTTGTCGCACAGATCGACAAACCCTCGAGGCTTATCAATATAACTTCCTCTTACCATCCTCTAGACCTTTGTGAAGTTCTACAACTGTCTTTTGCAGACCCTCAACAGTCGAATCAACCACTTACGCACCTCTGTATTCACTCCTAAGTCTGTTATTACCCGGATTGGCTTAAGTGTCTGATATCTTTAGCATGCATTAAGATATTCTTCGCGTAAATATATATTATTACTTGCATTCATATAACAATGTAAAACATATAGATTCACCCATCAATTCAACATTAAATCATAAACCCATTAGTCATCATAACATAAATGCATTCATTCATAACAAAAGTAAAATGGGTAAAACATAGGTACTTCCAGAACAGTCTCTTTATTGATACTTCAAATCTACGTACAGACTTAAAACTACCTAGTGCACTCAGTTGCAGGGGTCTGCGCACTTATCTATGAACTCTATTATAGGCCTTTGCGCACACAACTGTAGAGCCTCTCTTCTACTCTAACACTCTTTGCTCTTAGCTCCTATTAACCCTTTACATTCTTCTTCAAAACTTCTATTAACTGCCTTAGACTCTCTAAGACTTCCCTTTTTATACAATCCCATGGTCCACAAACCATGGGTAGGTCTACTAAAGCTGACACAACTTACATAAACAAAGGGTAAAAACCTTTTTATGACACTTTACATCTACACGCTCCATGACCATAACTTGCGGAGACTTTACACTTTACATCACAAAAACTTGGGCTTTTGCCCCAAAATTAACCTTAGGGGACCCTGTCCCAACACCTTTTCCTCAGTAAGGGTATATAGCTGCTCAACCAACTCCTCCGTCTGGTCACCATGATTATCAGATTCTCATGATGAATTATGATGAGGTAAACATTGAAGAAATCAACCTCCAGACTCAATCGTGTCAGTATGACAAGACACCTGCTAAGTCTATGTCTCAGTCCCAACCCAAAGTTTCTATCGATCTTCTATAGACACCCAATGTTACCTTACAAATCCCTCAACCTAAGGTTCAAGTCATATCTAAGGTCCCTAAAGGTTCATTACGTCGAAACAATGCTTCTGCCAAAGCCACCAATACATATAGCATAGTATATGACCATTAGGGGAATTTTGAGGTCTAAAATGGGCCTCCTAAGGAAATTATAAAATAATAGTGGAAATAATAAAATAATATTATATTACATTATCAAATTTTAGAGGGAAAAAAGAAAAAACTATTTTTTCAACTCGTATTTTCAACTTATCTCCCTATGGGTTTACTCAAATTTCGAGCGAAAGCACTCGTTGGATGCAAAATTTTATTCCTCTTCCTATGAGTACCCATGTTGTGTACTTTCGATGGACCCTACTACATGAGAAATGAGAAATACATGAAAAATGTGATTGAAATCACGCTTTTTCATGTATTTCTCATTTTTCATATAGCAAGGTCCATTGAAAGTATGCAACATGGGTACTCCTTATATGAGAAATTAAATTTTGCATCCAACAAGTACTCCCACTCGAAATTTTAGTAAAACCCTAGGGAGATAAGTTGAAAATATGAGTGGAAAAAGTAGTTTTATTTTTTCATTATTTTTTAATCATTTTACTTTTTTACTCCAAAAATGGTGAATCACCCCCCATGGTTGACATCATCATCTTGAATCCTATTGGTTCTTATAAATATTATTTTGGTTGTACATTTTTCTTAGGAGGCCCATTTTAGACCTAAAAATTCCCCTAATGTTGGCATAGTCTCCTGTTGCCATGTCAATTTTGGAAGTCCTCTAGACGTGCCCATCATAACAAAAATCTCTACTATCTGCTCTAAGCACTGTGGATACTCAAGACGATTAGATGATTTTCATCCATGTTGACAAGTGGATAACCCTCCTTTACCTTCATTCATTGCTTTCCAAATTCCAGTCTCCATTCGAAACGCCACTGTCCAGTGGTGTATCATTGACGAAGGCACATCCACCTGTGTGATGGCTACCAGTGTTTGGAAACAACTTGGTTCCCCTGACCTATCTCCATCCACCATCACTTTGCGTGCATGGGATGGTCACCCCTCACAACCCCTTGGCTTATATCACAACTACCCAGTCACAGATGCTGGAAAAACCATATGTGTTGACATTGAAGTCATTAATGCTCCCCTTGACTATAACATCCTTTTGGGTCGTAGTTATACTTATGCCATGTTAGTTGTTGCATCTACGGTTCATCATAAGATGTGCTTTCCCCATAATGGAAAGATTGTCACCATCGATTAATTGATGTATTATGATCCAAAAGCCTAGAATTCACCTCAGACCAAAATTTCTTCTATGGATAACAATAAGACTGTCTCATCTATTTCTCCAGGAGTCTATAAATATTCCTCTTTTCTTGGTGCTTACTATGGCCCCCCACCTACTCCTTCTAAGCCTATCTCATCGAGTGTTTTCATGCTCCAAGCATCACAGGCCGCCCACAAATGGGTTGTTATGCCTTCACAATAGTCTGCACCTTCCCAACCTGTTGTGCTTGACTCAACCATGCCTAACAATACAACTCCTCAAGGACCACCCCCTTTTGTTGGTACTTTTCCTAATATTTTTTTCGCCCGGATCCATTCCCTAACCCTTAATCATGCAGGAGTTGTTCCTCCAGTCCATTACCTATTTGGTCAAATACTATTCTTATTTACACCTCCTGGATTTTATTCTACACCTATCATGGCTACATTGATCCTACCTAATATAACCCTAGAGGTCCCAATCTAGTACATTGATCCCCATGAAAACATTCCACCTCGTCAGTTGAAACCTTACACCGCTTTGAACCCGATCCAACTGGTCATTCTTACCCCTGCCTTTTCTTCATTTCCTCAACAACCTCAGTATGAGACTACTTGTAATGTTAAAGCATTTGGTGAGGGGGGGAAGCCTAAAAGAAGGGATATGAGGACAAGGCTCCCCCAGCAACTCTAGCTTCCCCTAAGCCCCCAAAGCCTCTTCCTCCTTACGCTTTGTGTGATGTTGTTGGTCATGTCACCAATAACTATCCTAAGCTTCCTCACATTAAATAGTTTGTCACTGATACCTTTCCTGATCATAACATCCCCAAGGTCCAAGTAACCTCTCCTGAATCAGCTAAGAGAATATGATCGTTATGCAAAAACCACCCTTGTGCTTTGTGAAATAACTACAACCATTATTCACATCACTGTCCCCGTATTGAACATTTTTGTGAGACACTTCAATTACTTCATGAAATAGAGGTTGCTCGTAATGAATCCATGTCTCCTTTACCTATGGAGTCTAGTCCCACCCCTACTCCAGAATAGGAGGTCTCCCAACCACCCATCGTGATCCCTCCCCCTAATGTAGAGATGACAAACAGTTCTACTCCCATCCTCTACCTATCATCATTCATGAGATCACTCCTTGAGAACTCCCTAGATATCTCCTCTCATGATTCTGTTGAACCTCCTTCAGTAGACACATCGGTCTCAACATCGGTAGATGTCCCCTCTACTAGTCATATGTCTCCCAGTCGTGACAATGCGTATGTGAACCTCGTTTCTCATGAATATTCTTTAGGTAGCTCTTCCTCATCATGTGGTCTTTCTTCCTCCAGTCTGCCCATATTCCACTCTAATGAAGACATCATGGAAGCCATGACCACTCCTAATTAACCTCGGGATTATATGCACCATCGTACGTACTTCCTCTTGCAGCAGGCTTGTGACTAATATTTTGTGGAATCTAAAGACTTCATTCATGGTGAATTCAACTGGTTCAAAAACTCCATTCCTGTGCCTGATGCTTTCAAAGAAGGGAATATGTCTAACATTTCACCCACCATAAAAATCAACATTTCAAATAAACCAAGGGTTGAAGAAAACATTGTCTTGGGGGCGCATTGTACCTTGGAAGAAATTAAGGCTTACACCAAGATCTTCAAGGAATTCTGTGATGTTTTCACCTGGTCCTAATCTAAAATGCCTAAACTTGATCCTGCCATTGTCGAACATCATATCGACACTTGGCCAGCTACCATACCTACCCATCAAAAGGAATGACCATTCACCCTTCGAAGCAAGATGCAATCAAAGCCGAAATCGATAAGCTCAAGCAAGTTGGATTCATCTATCCCATTGAATACACCACATGGGTTTCCAATCTAGTTCTCGTTCTCAAAAAATAAGGTACCATCCATGTCTGCACTGAATTTCATGATCTAAACAAAGCTTTTCCCAAAGGAAACTTTCCCACACCCTTCATTGACTAGGCCATTGATGAGTGTGTGGGGCAAGAGATTCTTTCCTTTTTGGATGGGTTCTCCGAGTACAATCAAATTTGTATCCATGATGACCATCAGTTAAAAAGCACCTTCACTAATATGTGGGGAACCTTTGCATACAAGGTCATTCCATTCGACTTAAAGAATTTTTCAAACACCTTTTAGTAGGCCATGTCCTATTGCTTTCATAACTTGTCCCACATTATCCTTGTGTATCTTAATGACCTCACCACTCATTTTAGACTCAGGTCGCAACACCTCCATGATTTTCAAACTATATTCTTACGATGTCGCAAGTATAACATTTTCCTTAACCCCCTAAAGTGTGTCTTTTGTGTCCCTGCCAGCCATCTATTGGGCTTCATCGTGTCCAAGGATGGTATTACTCTTGATCCTTTAAAAGTTCAAGCCATCCTTGAACTCCCCACCCCCCCCCCCCCCCCCATACCCTCCACCAACTACAAAGCCTTCAAGGCAAGGCTAACTTCCTTTGTTGATTCGTCCTTGATTATGCCACAACAACTCATGGGTTCCTCAGACTCCTTAGATCTACCATTCCATTTGTATGGGATGACCAAGCTCAACAGTCTTTTGATGCCCTAAAACGTGCTCTAACTTCTGCTCCCTTGATTAGTCCACCAAACTTTGAAAGGGATTTCATCCTGTACATATTTGCATCCACCTACTTGGTTGTTGGGGTCCTAATACAAGAATTTTCAGCAGGAATAGAACATGTCATCTATTATGTAAGTAAAAACCTCAACAGACTCCCTGTGTCCTATTCACATGAATAAAATCTAGTGCTAGCTGTCATGTTCTCTGTCCAAAAAATTTTCCATTACATCCTCACTCGTACCACTAAAGTAGTGATAAACTCCAACCCAATGGCTTTCCTATTGAGTCAATGGATCATCAGCAGTAACTATGCCTGTTGGATTGTCATCCTCCAAGAATACAATCTTGGGTTTGTCACCCCCAAAAGTAATAAAGATTTGGCCCTTACCGAACTTATTTCTAAATTCTCCACCAATGCGCATGATCTATCAGTTAATGACGATCTCTCGGATGAACACTTTTTCGCTATAACCTCTGATGACCCATGGTATGGAGACATCCTCGCATATCTACGAACTCAAAAATTCGCCCCCCATCTCACTCATGATGATCGATGATGGATTCAACATTAAGCCCCCCACTACCTCCTCATTGGTGATGATCTCTATCATCGTGCTGTCAATATTGTCCTTCGTCGTTGTCTCACCCATCCTGAAGCTGAGCAAGTGCTCAATTCCTGCCATGGTGATTCTTGTGGTGGCCACCTCTCTGGAATGGCTACTGCCTAGAAAATCATGTGTGTCGGGTACTTTTGGCCTTCTCTCTTCAGTGACTGCATTGCAATAGTCAAACATTGTCCCAATTGTCAATTATACATCCCTAAGGCGAGAGCTCCACCTGCTCCCCTCCATCTAGTTGTTGCAGTTAGTCCTTTCTGTAAATGGGCTATTGAATTTATGGAGTGTCGACCCCCATCTACTAATAACCACAAGTATATTATCATGGTTGTCAACTATTTTACCAAATGGGTTGAAGCCATGCCAACGTTCACTAATACCATGGATATTGTTGCCCTCTTCTTTTTCAACCATGTTATCGCTCGATTTGGGGTTCCAAAACAATTGGTATCTGACCATGGCCGACACTTTGAAGATGAGATATGGCATGAGATATCCTCTCTATTGGGCTTTGAACACTAATATGCGGTGTCTTATTATCCCCAAGGAAATGGCCAAGTTGAAGCTGTCAACAAGATCCTTATGACTATGCTTTAGTGGAAGTTGAATAAACATAAGACCAACTAGAATTTAATGTTCTTCCCTGCTCTGTGGGCCTATAGAACTTCTGTCAAGACTGCCACTGGGTTCACTCCTTTCCATCTTGTTTTTGGAGAGGAGGAAGTTTTACCAATCGAGTATGAAATCCCTTCCCTTCACCTTGCCGCCGAACTCCTCCCAGGAACCCAACCCTTAGAACAATGTCTCATCATGCTTGAGTGCACTTCTAAAGACTGTCATGTTGCATTGCAAACCACTGAAGTGGCAAAGAAATGTACCAAAGCTCAGTATGACTGCAAAGTCCACCCTCGTACCTTCCATGAAGGTAACCTTGTTCTCATGTATGACCAAGCTCATGATGTCCTGGGACGTGGAAAGTTTGAACCTTTATGGCTAGGGCCTTATATCATCCATAAGTGTTTGGGAAAGGGGGCATACCTATTAGAGGATCCAGAGGGCCAAATCCTTCCTAATCCTTGGAATGCGCTCTACCTCAAGAAATTTTACCCATATCATTTCCCATCAAAGTGCATGTATCTTTGTCTTTACTCTTGCATTTAGGTAGCTTGCATCCCCCACTTTCTTACACATTGTCTTCTTGTGTCTTTTAGATGGATCCATCATCCACACCTTATATAGATTTTGCCGATGGTGTGAGTTGCTTCACTGGGAATCTTGCCTCGATAGCTTGGGCCATTTTTACCCTCGTGAATTTATTTGTCCACTACAACGGCATTTGCATTGGACCTTCCACTAATAACCAGGTCGAATATGATGCAATGATGGGTTTGTTAGTCGATGCCCTTGATCATTGCATCCTTCACCTTCATTTTTGTCTAGATTCCTTGCTACTTGCCATGCAATTGCATGGCATTTATCATGTTTGTAATCTTGTCCTTATCAGAAAATATCCACGAGTTAAGATTTTGATGCGTGAATTTGAATACATTTCATTCAATCACGTACCTAGAGCCCAAAATCACTATGTAGATACCATTGCTAATAACATTCTAAATTGGAATTTATCACATGTAAGCAGGCATCCATAAAAAAAATGGCGAACCACTATCGTCACCAAAAATATGCATAATCATATATATATGTATCGTCATACAGTGTTTGGAGTCCACTACTCTAAATACATCTAACATGCCCACTCACACATTATCAAAAAACTAAAATGGGGACCCAAATTTCCCTATGCCTAATCAATATCATCTGGAGATTCTCAAGCCAATGGCTCCATTCCACTAGCCCTTCCATCGCGTATGCCCTGACTGGCCATCGCCATGCGCCACATGATTCCTCATCACTCTGGAGGAAGACTCATACACTCATTAGTATATTGATCTTCTAGCTCATGCCATCCACACTTTGTCACCTCGGACAGTAATATGTTGCATCTACGTCAGAGATCCTCTAGTAGAGCACCATCATCTGGTCTTTGTCGTGATGAGGTACCCCCCTGCTCTGCAGCCTTAGGCGCTGTAGCGCATCTTGTCCAGCCTCACCGGTGCTTTATCTGCATACCACAAATTTTATAAATCAATACCATATACACATATTTCTTAAACCATAAATTCACCAAATATATAGAAAATTTCACTTACCATCTACGCCCCATGCTCCTCCTAGTCGAAGTGGTAAGTCAAGATCCCCCTGATAGTTCATTTTGTTGTATGGATAGTCATCTATGTATAGTGGCATATAGTCCCAATGAGAAAAAAACTCAAGTTAGAACACTCGTCCAACTCCCCCTCCATCTCCTTGTCTGAGTAGCTGCCCCTAGCGGCGCATCCTAGGATCTTGTGGGCCCCCATCATAGATTTGAACATGAGGTCATATAGTGGGGATCTTCTCAAAGAAGAGAGAGCATAAGATTGTCCAAAATGAACAAATATCATTGGTCCCTCATCTACATAATGTTAATTGTCATTTCAACGATGACAACAACATCTGGGCCCACCCATAGTAGGTCCCTCCCAAAATACTCTCCACCAACATCATCTTCCCTCCAGTAATATGGTGGAAGGCATGGCCTCCACAAAATCACAGCACCGCTGCGGCTATAAATCGTGTATCCAATCTCTCCAGGTCATCAATTTGAATAGTCTTGCTTGTCATATGACTACCTCATATACAATGATGCTTAGCAAACTCCTCAATATGCCTCCCACGAGGCAACACTAGATGTATCTCCCCTACCACCCCCAAGGGGGGCAGTCCTGTCAAAAAGTATATGTCCTGGATCGTGAGCTTGATCCAGTGCCCTTTCACTACAAAGGCCTCCTAATCCAAATCCCAATAACTCACTATCCTTGATAAAAAGGGCTCACCAGCCCTCATCAATGAGTTCTCCAAGAACTTTAGCACGCCACATTGTGCTAGTATCCCTCTCACTACCTGATACCCATAAATCTCAACGCAAAGGGCATCAAACTCTCTTTCTCACCATGGTATCTTTAACTTTGCCATATCTGCAAGACACCACTAAGTTTTTTCAATTTAGAATACAAAATATAGTCATGGATGAACTTAACCTTAGTTACCAGCAATCCACAGTCCTACCCACCCTCTAATTCGAGAGCACAACATTCGCCTCAAAAACTTCACTGAATGCACTTGTGGGCCCCATTTCTATGCTCCAGAGCATAGATTTGGCCCCAAATAGTGTGTTGTCACTGTAAGGGAAGGAAGGGGTCTCCCAACAAAAACTAAAGACCTAATATGAAAATATAAACCACTGAATTGATGAGTATGGTTAGGCCACCTACCTCCAACTCATAGATCCTGATTACGACGATTAATTTTCCTGCTACGGTCTCTATAAGATTTAGGGCCTTCTCCTCCCCTCCAAATTCTCCACAACTCATGAATTGGATTTGGAGGCAAAAAGCCTTTTTATAGGAAAAACCCTATTTTTTCTGTCGTCCATTGGGACCAGACCATAGCTCCATTTGATGAACCGTCAGCACCATTGGAAATCTATCACCGAGTTATATAATGGGTATCTCTTTGTTTTTGCTAATTTGATACTTGACTCGGAAGCCATTTTTTCCATGAAGTTTCACTTTGCCGCCCTTTAAAATCAAATCTCTACATTTGAGGCACCCGTTCTATGGTACCACTTTACCTTTGCACTGGTTGACTCGTGTCGATTTTCGTCATGTGTAACTATAATTTACTCATATTTTTATGGTGCCCACCAAGCCTCCCCCATGTGGAAGCATCATTGACTCACCCTTGCTCAAAGCATTTGAGATGTGTCACCCTTGTACTTATGAACTCTGTTCTGAGTCCGCATTGTGTCCTGTTAGAGTGTTTCATTCATCGCCATGCCACATTTCTTCCAATTGGCCTCCAGTCCTCCTACTTTGTCTTTGTTGAACCCCGTTTGAGTCATTCACCATCCCCTCCAAATTCGAGTCAATCCATGCTAGGTCAACCATTTTTACTATGCTCTGACAAGGGAAGTCATCAGCCCACCATTCATCATATTTCCTTCCATCATCAGCCCCAGTGTCAGTCCATGAGTCACTCTATTATATTCCCTCTTTCCATTATTGAGGATTCCTCTTTGCCTTAACTTTGGCGAGCTCTCCTCTATCGACCTCAACACATTTATTCTAGAAGATTAGTCTAGAGGGTGGTGTATCTTGGTTCCAACTTCCATATTTGTTTAGTGCCTCAGACCAAGCAAAGGGACTCATTATTTCCCTTTGACTTGATTGTTTCTCACGTGCTCGACCTCATCTCCTTATCAAATGATTGATATTCATACGCTTGACGGTTTGGTGATCTAAATGATTGTCCAAGTGATTCTTGGGTGTGTGTGAGATGTTTCAGACCTCATGACAGGGTGGCCCTTCAAGTATCCCCCCACATGCCCGAATAACCAAATATGTTGATCCAACCCCCAATGCAATTTAGTAGATTTGATGGGTTTGGTTTATGTCACTTCCAATGCCCATAGCATGCATGTTTCCTCCAGATGATCCATTCAGATTTTCAGAGCCCTTTCCTATTCAATAGGACTTCCTTGGTTGTGAGCCCCCCTCCCCATGTTAGTTTGAGGGGAATTGTATCTCATGTACTCAAATATTATTTTATTCAGTCCTGGCCTATGTTTTTTCCAAGCGCATTATGTATATGAGATCCATTGTATTATTTTCTGGCCCATTGATGCCAGTGTATCATGTATCATGTACTTTGTATCTCAGTCCCACGTTGTTGGGCTCACCATTATTCTTTGCACTTAGTTATCTCGGTGGATATGGGTATGCCTCCCCCACCTCATTTGAGATCATGTACTACCACATAAAAGGATACTTCTATCAGTATTGTAGTTCTCACCCCCTCCATTATTTTTCCATCCTTGACTTTCCTCAGATCTCTCTCTCTCTCTCTCTCTCTCTCTCTCTCTCTCTCTCTCTCTCTCTCTCTCTCTCTCTCTATGACTCTCCTGTTGGTGTCTTGTGGAAGTGTAATATACAATGTATTTCGGTCATACAATTTTCTCCTAACACTCATACGTGTGGGGAAAATTTGTTATTGCCAAAAAATGATCACCTAGCCATTTCTAACTAGGTGGATCGAAATACACCATGTGGATTTAATTTTACCAGAGTAAAATCACTTTCATTATGGAAAATAATTTAGTAAACCACTTTTATTAAGTTATTTTCTGATTTAAATAAAACAAAAAACCCATGAGAATAATTAGATAAATAATTATTTATTTAGTTTTCTCTAGGAATTATTATTATATCATTATTTAATAATTATTCCTTGCCACTTTTGACTAAATCCCTTAGGAATATTTAAATAAATCATTATTTATTTGAATTTCATTATTTATGTTATTAGAATAATTATTAAATCACTATTTAATAATTACTTTGATTTCACACCTTCTTGTTTCTCGTGAAATAATTAATAAATCATTTTATTTCTTGATTATTTCTAAATAGAGGAATTTAACTATTTTAAATTCCTTTTCCCTCTCCAATAAATATAATAAAGTATTCCAAGTAGTTAGATCTGAATTTGGTCAATAATATTTTATTATTCTCCATTTTCAAGATTAACTTTATACTTTGTTATATAAAGGAGGGTTTTTCATTCATTCTTCACCATGATCATTATCATCGTCAAGATTATCATCATTTTCTAAAGCTCCCATTTGAGTTCTTCACTTTATTTGGGTTTTTCACATGATTGAGAGAGGGAATTCTATTTCTGAAGCATCAAGGATATCAAAGGACCAATCCCACGGAGGGGGACTTACAAACCAATCTGTAGATCTCCTTCACTAGGTGTTATCAATAAAGCTTTATTCATTTAAAATTGTGTTTCCAATTGGCTTATTATTTTGGATACATTATTTTGCTACTATTTGTTTTGGATCTTGTTTTCTTTTACCTTAGATTTTCCATTTGTAATGCAGATCTAGAATGACAACAACCATCACCTTGTTGTTAGGGTCACTTGTCACCGAGTGACTTAAGTGAGGATTTTTGGTACACCTTCCAGGAATTTTCACACTAATAGATTGTGCTATTTTACCTTGAGAACCTTTGTCATTATTGGTGGTTTCTCTAATGCATGTTAACAATTTACATCATTGACTAGTAATCAGGTGGTTTTTTGCCATGTCTAAATCCGACACATCTATTCACATGGTAGGATTCATACTTTGGTTGGATTGAGATAGAGATGAAGAACCTAGATTTCATTTGATAAATCTAGGTGGTGTGGAGTTATTAGCTATTCATGATTGTACACATGATTACTTCTATATGGATGGTTGTGTCCATGCGTTGGGTCCATATTTATGATCCCTTCTATTTGGAAGGTTGGGTCCATGTCATGGATCCATACACATGATCCCTTCTATTTGGATGGTTGTGTCCATGTCATGGATTCATTTATTGTTAGATGCTTATTCAGGGATGTATTATTCGGCATATTTATATTTGAGATGTTAGATATATTGTATCATGCTTGATTTTCAGGTCTCTTGATGGTGTTTCTCTAGGTCCTTTCCTTGACTTGTAAAGCATTTCACCCATCACTCTATGTTCTACCTTCATACTTTAGGGGGCATCTCTTACACAGTATTTTGTCACACTTCCCATCCGTTGTAGCATTTTTTGGTTTTGGTAAGTTAGAATCAATTAGCCAAAAAATGAAAATACTTTTCAAAAAACGTTAAGCTGGGATATGGACAAAAAGAATATTGAATAAAAATGTTAGGAAATATTTTAATAAATATGTCCATATCAAAGAAAATATTAGAATAAATGCCCTAAAATATGAAGGCAAAAATAAAATGTTAGGTTAGAGATAAAAGAAAAAAGCAATAAACTCTGAAAGTGTGCAAGTCCAAGTGCCACTACTTTTTACATTATTATGCAAAATAATGGTTGTGTGTAGCTTGTCATAAATGCCACAACCCATGATAGTCAAATAATTTAATCCTGACTAGTTCACGATTTAAATTTCATGTTTATAGTTAGAGAATAAAGGTCTATCCAAACTGTTTAATCTTTGTAGATCAGTAGTTAGGTAGAGAATAATAAAGAGCTCATCAATTTAATCTGAACCTTTGGATGTTATAAGGTTAGAATTAGATAGTTTGTTTTTCAAAAGAAAAAGGAAGAAAAGGATCTGCTAACCTAAATGCACCCAATGAAGTGAAGAAAAAATGTTAGGATAAGTAAAGTGTAGGTAGAAGAAAGGTTGCAGAAGTACAAAGTTGATTGAAGCATAAGCACATTTATCATGCTTAATCCAATGTTTCAGTGTGCAAGAGCGGTCACGAAAGTGAAAGGATGTTCACAAGCTGATTTGGTTAACTTCCCTTCAGTCCATTTCACCCCCCACTACTTATTTACTAATTTCCCCCCATTTTTCCCTCATTTCTTGATAAAATACTATTTTCCCTTCATTTTCACCCTTTCCCTTGGTTTCACACATTTTTCCTAGCAAATTACCCTCCAAACTCATTTACCTACCCTAAATCCCCTTCTCCCTAGTGTGAAACCCATTCCCCTTTGAAGAAATCACTTTCCCCTTGTAATTTCCTTAAAACCCATAAAATCCCCCTTTTCCTCAGTTTTTATTTCCCCCTCCGCTTTATTTGACTTTAACTCTGCCTTCATGTTTTCCTGACAAAAACCCTTTTAACCCATAAAACCCCTTTATCCTAAAGTTTTATTAAACCCCGCATTACTTAACAAACCTCAGAAAATCACCTTTTTCCTGATATAAGAACTATTTTAACCCACCACCCTTGGTAGGGTTAAATAAACCCTGCCGCGATTAACTCCGGTCCCACTCCGTAAACCCGCTTATGCTTAATCCTTGGTTATATCATAAAGCAATTACAAATAACTTGTAATTATCTCCCGGGCCCTGCTAATTTCCGTGCCTATGCCCTCCGTGCAACTTCACCACATGATAGTCGTTAGATATTTCACCCCCAGATCTAACAGCGCGCATCCATATCGCACACTCCCAATTTGCTTATGCCCCTTGCGGTTACGTGGCAGCTCTACATTAACTCGTGTGCCATCAAGAAAATACCACCCCATGGCTAAAAGCAGTGAGATGGCCTTCGAAACCGCCTCCCCATGAAGGCCAAAAACATCACTATTCACTTATCAGTTTCAAAGCCACATTTTAAAAAAGTTAACCATTTCTCGTTTAAATTCCAAAACCCTCATTTTCACTCTTTTTTCCCGTTTACGCAGTGAAACCCGCATAACCCTTCTTGCGCCACCCTGAGCCTCTGCAACCCATTTTGACCTCTAATTACTATCCAAACACTGCCAAGACTCCATCCACAAACCTTTCAACTCAAATAAAACCATTATCACCTCCCTATCCGCCTTTGTTTTTCTTAACAATTGTTGTATTTTGCAGGTGATCATATAAAACCTGTTTGTTCTAGATTCACAAGGAAATACATTCAAAATCCTTTATTCAGAAGAAAAATACATTTATTACAGAGCAGAAGGAAACAATTTACAAAGGTAGTAAATGATAAAACAAAGAAGAAATCCTTCACACAGAGACAGTAAATGTTAAATAGAGGAGGCAGATAAAGACATACAGTTAAAAGACAAACAAATGAAATATATAGAAATATGATCAATATCCAACTACTTGATACTGATACATGTAAAAACTAAATTCTTTATTGTTGGAATACACAACAAAAACTTGGAATGTATAGTAAAAGTAAAAAGCACAGTAAAGGTTATTGACAGGTCAACAAGGTCAAAGAGTATCAAATGAAAGTGTATCAGATGAAAAGTCATAAGTAAATATGACATCCAGCGTGAAGACCAAACAGCCAAGTAGCTTAAAGGGAAAAATATCAAAGACCAAAGCCAGTAGAACCTAAATTACAGGGACAGCAAGCATCAACTCAATAGTTGTCTCTATCTTCTTGCATGAAGATATTTCCTTTTCCTTGAATAAATCTATTTTTGTAAAAGCATTTTAGGATATTTTCTTAGTTCTATTGTTGTATAAATAACTCTCCTTACGAGTTATTATGGGTTGACCATTGAAGAAGGGTTGCACTCTTGAAGAAAGGTTGCACCTTGATGAAGCATTTGTAAACATTTGATGTACTTAACTTTTCTGGACCCTTAATACAAAGCAAAGGATTTTGAATTCAGTTTTACACAGTTTGTGTTTCCTGTAAGTTTTTCCAGTAACACTCATTATGTTTTTCTTCATATTCTTATGTCTTACAGAGATAACTAGGTAGGAATAATTGTGTTTCAATCTATTCCTATAAGCTTCTGAAGTGATAATCTATAAAGAGAATGGATTAATGGACTGTCTATTTAATTAATTCCCTCTGAATCAATAAATCATCAACATCTTGTTGTAAGCATAAGCATATTCTCTTGAACCTTCTAAGCATCAGCCAGAGGATTTCATACTTATGATTATTTAATTTTCTATCTGAAATTTGTGATAATCATATTATTTTTTGTTTCTGCTCACCACTATTCAAGCTATATCACTGTGTGAAATTTTATAGCAGCCCTCTTCTTTGGTATTAATATTATTCAAAAGGTTAGACATTGGAGTATTACATCTATTTCATTCATTTGTCTTCCAAATTGAAACAAAAACCCCAAAACAATTATATTAGATGCTCTAGCTTGATAGCTAACCATTATCAACTCAGAGGCACAACATCAATTTGGTGCCGCTGCCAAGGATTCAAATTTCATTAAGCTTTCCTAGGGAAATGATATTCATTCTATTCCTTTAAAGGTGATTAAAGGTCTAGAAAGGTTAAAATCCTTCACCTGGCGACTCCACTAGCCCAAACTGGCACCTTTTAAGCACACAAGATCTCATTCGGAATCTAACTTAGTTAATCCTCTGTCAGATCCTTAAAATATTATGAAAAAAGCTAGTTCTAAAAGGAGACATCAACCATCTTCTTCTTCATCTTTAGCCTTGCAGTCTGAATATTTAGTATCATTTGATCCTTTTAGTAATATTCTGTCTGATCTTGATTTGACATAAATACTTCCTAGGGTTTTTGAACTATTAGATAGGGGAGTTGACTTAGATTCAACTTTCCTCATTCATTCTTTTGAAACACATCAAGAACCCCCATTACCACCAGGATCACCTAAAACTGATTTTGACTTGGGTGTTCATTTTCCTAAATACAAACCCATAGATTTCATATCCCCTACCACTTACTCATTTCCTTCCACTTTTGAAATACTTGAAGCTTCTACTTCTGAACAACCTGAAGAGATCCTCTTTGTATATTCAAATCCACTCTTTGAAACAAAAGAGGGTATTCATTCACAGGTCCAAAATTTAGCTCTTAAGACTCCTTTAAAGTCATTCAGGAGATCCCCTCCTTCTTCACCTCCACATTGGCACACACCCCCTCAATCACCTTCTTCTACCTCTTCTTCCACTTCTTCATCTTCCTCTTCTTCATTCGCACAAACACCTCATACACCACATTCTACTCTGGAATTCCAACCTATTGTACATGCTAGATATGCCGCTTTAGTCTTACCTCCTAACCTCGATGCATTCCCAGCTGAGTACTTGAAATACCTTCCCAGGTATAATGGAGAAATTGGTCTCACAGTCGAGGACCATCTTCAAGCTTTTCTAGACTTTGTAGACAACATGAATATTGAGCAAGAAAATGTTTACATGAGATTGTTTTTACAGTCACTTGAAGGAAATGTAAGAATCTGGTTTAGGCAGTTACCTCTAAATTCCATTACAAATTGGGAAGAGCTTACAAAAATATTTAAAAATAAATGGGGTGTAACGAAAGATCCCCTTTACTTTCTGACTAAGTTTGAAAAACTTAAAGAAACTTTGGTGAACCTGTATCAGATTTTATCAAAATATTCAATAAACTTTATCATAAGATGCCCCCTAACTGTAAACCCCCTGTAGCAGTAGCTAAGTCTAGGTTTTCTAAAACCTTTGATGATGATTTTGTTGTAATGCTAATAGAGAGAACTTCAAGAACTATTGAAGATATGCAAATAAATTCTATAGAGGTGGAAGAAAATAGGACTGCTTCAACTTCCTTGAAAGCTAAAGAGGAAAAGGCCCAAAGGAAAATCAAATCAATTCAAGAAGCCTCTAGTTCCCCTAGTTCTTCTAAGACTAAAACAGAAGATTCTAAAATAGATGAAATAACTTCTCTTCTTAGAAATCTATCTAATAGAATTTCCAAAATTGAGAATCAACCTAAGACAGTTCAACAAATAGTTACTAGACCCCAAAATGAAAATCAAGGTCAGTATAGAAGGAATCCACAATTACAAATTCTTTAGAGACCTAGTAATCATCAGCAGGTTCCCACTCCTTTACTGATAGGTGACCAACAACCTAATGAAAATACTATGAATATTACTGAATATATCAATAACATGGATACTTCTTTTAATCAAACAGTTGTTATTCCTCTCTCACAGCAAAATTAGGTTCAAGAAGATCAAGAATCCTCACAGGTTTCTAAATACCATGCCTTCTCGAATTTTTTAATTGTAGAGTTAAACAAGAGATATGATCTTAGGCCTAGACCCGGCCCTGGAAGACCTCCTAAGGAGACTCCAATAATTGAACCTCGTACCAAAGCTGCTAAAACTCAAGCAAATGTTATTCGGCCATTAAATCAGTCAACTGATATTGCTGAAAATGATAAAAATGCTTGGACTACATTTAATGTTGAAAAAGAGTTAGAAAGAGTTAAAATCCCAATCCCACTTTCAGAACTTTCCAAAAACCCTGGGTATAAAAATCAAGTTTCCAAATGGAAACAAAAAACCTTGGTTGATCCTGAAAGTGATATCATTAATTTGCAAGATGAAAAACCAACATTTTTCTTTGGTCCTAGCTCAGATATGATAGATAAAATAGTGCCTCCTTTCTATGTAACTCTTAAGACAAATGATTCCATGTTATATAATTGTATGCTTGATTTTGGAGCATCACATAACCTCATCCCAAAAACTATCATGGACCATTTGAAACTTGACATATCTAGATCCTATCATGACTTGTACACCTGTGATTCTAAAAGGGTGCCCTACTTAGGATTGATTAAGGATTTAGTAGTCACCCTTTCCCGAATTCCAATGAAAAGTGTAGTGCTTGATATAGTTATCACAGATATTCCTCCAAATTTGGAATGCTCCTTTCTAGGTCTTGCTGTGCCAAATTAGGGGAAACTCTTCAGATGGATACGTCTTATGCCACCATTCCAGTTTATGGGGGAGAACAACTAAGGTTATATAGAGAGGTAAGATTTGTGCACACTGTTTGCAAAACAGACCAGCCAAGGAACCATCCCATTTATGTAATTGATTAGGATTTTGGTTGCTTTCAACTCTCTTTAAACAAAATACATGAAACTCAAGTTAAAATAGAAGATGTAATTGAAAGTCTTGTACCAAATCAAACTAATGTATGGAAACTATTTTTTGATGGTTCTTGTACAAAATATGGAGCAGGAGCTGGGGTAGTTTTAATTTCGCCAGAAAAAAAATAAAAATAAAAATAAAAATAAAAATAAAAATAAAATAAATAAATGAATAAATAAAAATAAAATAAAATATCACCCAATCATGCAAACTCGACTTCGAAGTTACAAATAATGTGGTTGAATATGAAGCTTTCCTTTTGGGACTGCAATTAGCCAAAAGCTTAAAGGTTCAAAACTTAAGTGTTTTTACTGATTCAGAACTTATTGTCAAACAAGTGAGAAATATTTTCTAGACTAAGCATCCTAGACTTAGGTCTTATCGAAATGAAGTTTGGGATTCAGTTGAAAACTTCTTTGATGCTTTTAATTTGACTTATATTCCAAGAAATCAGAATATTCATGCAGATGCCTTAGCTGTTTCTGCTAGTTCATTTAAAATTCCTGATCAGACCAATGTACTCTATCAAATACAAGTCAAGTATAGACCATCCATCCCAGACAATTAAAAACTTTGGCAAATATTTGAAGATGATGAACATTTGAAATCTTTTCTGCAGGTTATAGATGAATTTTCAATTCTACAAATTGATGAAGATAGAACATAAATAAATGAAAATACAAATGGAAATGATGCTTCAAATTTCAATTCAAAAATTGTTGATCAGGACATTATTCAATTGTCTAAAAATTTTATTCCCAGAGGCCTCATTCCTTTAAAAAAATTGTTTGATCAAAATGTTGTCCTTCGAAACCCTCAGTCCATTTCTTCACAAGATGACATAGAAGAAATTAATATTGATATTAAAAACATCAAAATTTGTGCATCTCTAGATCCTGAGGTCAAAGATCAATATCTTAAGTTACTTCGAAATTATAAGGATTATTTTGCATGGACCTATGCTGATCTAAAAACCTATGATACTTCATTAATACAACATAAGATTCCTTTAATGCCAAAAGTAGTTACTTATCAACAGAAACTTAGGAGGATCAATCTAGCTCTTCTACCAACTATAGAAAAGGAAATTAAGAAAATTCTAGATGCCCAGATCATTCTCCCCCTTAGATATTCTAATTGGGTTGCAAATTTAGTTTTTGTTAGAAAGAAGAATGGAGAAAATAGACTTTGTGTGGACTTTAGGAATTTGAATCATTAAAGGATAACTATCCTTTGCCAAAATGGATCAGTTACTTCAAATGGTTTCAGGAGCACAAAGACTTTCTATGCTTGATGGTTTTTCAGGCTATATCAAGTAAATGTTGATTCAGCAAACAAACAGAAGATAACCTTTACTACACATTGGGGTACATTCATGTATACTAGAATTCCATTTGGCTTAACCAATGCTAGAGCAACATTTCAGAGAGCTATGGATGTAGCTTTTGTGGGTTAGGTAAATAAATTTGCGGTCATTTATCTTGATGACATAACTATTTTTTCTAAATCTGATCAGAAACATCTAAAGCACTTGATGAAGGTTTTTGATAAGTGTAGAAAATTCAGAATATCATTGAATCCTAAAAAGTCTATGTTTTCTATCAAAGAAGGACAATTGTTGGGCCATATAATTCAAAAGAAGGAGTAGTGATTGATCCCAAGCATGTGTCTGTCATTGAAACATTAACCTTACCTAGAAACAAGAAGGAGATTCAAGCTTTTATAGGCAAGATTAATTTTTTGAGATTCATCCCAAATTATGTTGAGAATGTAAAAGATATAACTGACATGCTCCAAAAAGATCATGAAGTTAAATGGATTGTCTCTTCCAAGCATGCATTTGATCAGATCAAGAAAGCTATCTATGAAGCTCCCACCTTAGCTAGCCCTAATTACACTAAACCATTCAGTATCTTTTCCTTTGCCTCAAAAACAACCCTTGCTATTGTTCTACTACAAAAGAATGAAGATTCCCATGACCAACCCATAGCCTTTTTTAGTAAGGTTATGGGAGTTGTCGAGCTTAGTATGACATAATTGAGAAGCAAGCCTATGCCCTTATTCAAGACCTGAAATCATTCAAGATGTATGTCCTACATTCTCCTATTACTGCTTATGTTCCTAACAGTGCTATGAAAATCATTTTAACTCAACCAGACACTGATGGGAAGAGAGGTAGATGGATCACTCAAATACTGGAGTTTGATATAACTATCAAAACTACAAAGCTAGTAAAAGGCCAAGGATTGGTTAAGCTTCTAGTTGTATCCAACTGTAAAGTGCTCAGAATAAATTTTGTTTTAGAGATACAAGGGAAGAATCCACAAGAACCTTTTGTCCTTGCAGAAGGGGAGAATCCAAAAGAACCTTCCCTTCATCCTAAAGAGGAGAATCCACAAGAACCTTCCCTTCATCCTAAAGAGGAGAATCCACAAGAACCTTCCCTTCATCCTGAAGAAAAGAATCCATAAGAACCTTTCCCTTCAAATCAGATCCACCCTTTATACATTGATGACAAATTTCTGTTGTCAGATTGGTACCAAGACATTGTAAATTTCTTGATCCATTTTGAATGTCCATCATCATTCTCCAAAAGCTAGTGTAAAACTCTCAAGCTAAAAGCAATCAAGTACTATATAATAAATGCAAATTTGTACTAGAAAGACCCACTAAATATTTTGTTATTATGTTTAACAGAATCAGAAATTGAAAGAATCATTGACTAGCTTAATACGGGATTTTATGGAGGACATTATGCTTGGAGAGCAACAGCATATAAGATATTAAGGGGATTATTTTATTGGCCAACATTGTTCTTACAAGTAGGAGCAAATGTCAGAGGTTGTGTTCCTTGTCAAATGTTTGTTGGTAAGAAAAAATTAGAAGCTCTTCCACTGGTTCCATCAATAGTCTCAGAAGCTTTTCCTCAATGGGGATTAGATTTTGTTGGAGAGATTCATACCACTTCAAGTAATCAACATAGATGGATCCTCACTACAACAGATTACTTCACTAAATGGGTGGAAGCAATTCCAGTTAGAAATGTTACTGATTCAGTAGTAATCAAATTTATTGAAGAGAACATCTTATCTAGATTTGGTTGCCCAACTCAAATTGTCATTGATAATGCAACAGCTCTTTCTAGTGTTAAAATTATTTATTTTTGCCAGAAATATTAGATTTTGTTACATCATTCAACCCCATATTACCCACAAGGTAATGGCCTCGCAAAATCTTCCAATAAAAGTCTGGTAAAGGTAATCAAAAAGACTCTATCAGATCATAAAAAGAGTTGGGACTCTCATTTAATTTATGCAGTATGGGAAAATCTCTTTTCTAGTTTGTTTATGGGAAAGACGCAATCTTCCCTACCAATTTGGCCTTGCCCGTTTTAAAATTCTTGCAGGATTCAACAGATGAACCTGATGATTTTTCAAGGAGAATAAATCCAATTATTGAACTAAATGAAAATAGAGATGAAATTCAATACAAATTGAAAAAGTATCAGAATAAGATGAAGATCCTATTTGATAGAAGAGCCAAGGAAAGGGACTTCAAGGAAGGTGATCTAGTTCTAAGATGGGATTCCATGAGAGAAGAAAAGGGAAAACATGGCAAGTTTGACAACCTGTGGTTTGGACCTTTAGCAATTGTTGAAGTGAAGAGAAACAACACTTTTGTGCTACAAAATCTTGAGGGGCTATATTCCACTTATCCTGTAAATGGAAGGTTTCTCAAACATTACATTCAGTACTGAGAAGTTGAAGTAGATTTCATTACTACCATTATAAAAAATTTGGTTTCTTTTACTTTTCAAGCTGTCAAAGTGATTTTTTATAGAAAAAGACTCCATAGCCTAAGGAGAAGGCACATGGATCTACAGGTTCTCTACATTCTACAGGAGAAAGAAGTCCCTAGTTGGAGCCAATGTTGTAGCATTTTTTGGTTTTGTTAAGTTCGAATCAATTAACAAAAAAATAAAAATATTTTTCAAAAAATGTTAAGCTAGGATATGGACAAAAAGAATACTGAATAAAAATGTTAGGAAATATTTGAATAAGTATGTCCATATCAAAGAAAATGTTAGAATAAATGCCCTATAGAATGAAGCAAAAAATAAAATGTTAGGTTAGAGAGAAAAGCAAAAAACAATAAACTCTGAAAGTGTGCAAGTACAAGTGCCACTACTTTTTACTTTATTGTGCAAAATAATGGTTGTGTGCAGCTTGTCATAAATGCCACAACCAATGATAGTCAAATAGTTTAATATTGACTAGTTCGTGCTTTAAATTTCATGTTTATAGTTAGAGAATAAAGATCTAGCCAAACTGTTTAATCTTGGAAGATCAGTAGTTAGGTAGAGAATAATAAAGAGCTCATCAATTTAATCTAAGCCCTTGGATGTTATAAGGTTAGAATTAGATAGTTTGATTTTCAAAAGAAAAAGGAAGAAAAGGGTATGCTAGCTTAAATGCACCCAATTAAGTGAAGAAAAAATGTTGGGATAAGTAAAGAGTAGGTAGAAGAAAGGTTGCAGAAGTACAAATTTGATTGAATAATATGCACATTTATCATGCTTAATCCAATGTTTCAGTGTGCAGGAACAGTCATGAAAGTGAAAGGATGTTCACAAGTTGATTTGGTTAACTTCTCCTCATTCCATTTCACGCCCCACTACTTATTTACTACTTTCCCCCATTTTTCCCTCATTTCTTTTTGAAATACCCTTTTCCCTTCATTTTCACCCTTTCCCTTGGTTTCACACATTTTTCCTAGCAAATTACCCTCCAAACCCATTTCCCTACCCAAAAACCCCTTCTCCCTAGTGTGAAACCCATTCCCCTTTGAAGAAATCACTTTCCCCTTGTAATTTCCCTAAAAACCCATAAAACCCCCCTTGTCCTAAGTTTTTATTCCCCCCTCCACTTTATTTAACTTTAACTCTGCCTTCATGTTTTCTCGACAAAAACCCTTTTAACCCATAAAACCCCTTTATCCTAAAGTTTTATTAAACCCCACATTACTTAACAAACCTCCGCAAATCACCTTTTTCCCGATATAAGAACTCTTTTAACCCACCACCCTTGGTAGGGTTAAATAAACCCCACCGCAGTTAACTCCGGTCCCACTCCATAAACCCGCTTATGTTTAATCCCCGCTTATATCATAAAATAATTACAAATCACTTGTAATTATCCCCTGGGCCCCGCTAATCTCCACGCCTATGCCCTCCATGCAACTTCACCGTGCGATAGCCATTAGATCTTTCACCCCCAGATCTAACGGCGCACATCCATATCACGCGCTCCCGATCTCCGACCTTTACCCGCCCGAGAGCACATGAGATTCGTGGTTTTGCTCGGGCCCCTTGCAGTTACATGGAAACTCTATGTTAACTCATGTGCCCTCAAGAAAATACCACCCCATAGCTAAAAGCGGTGTGATGGCCTCTGAAACTGCCTCCCCACGAAGGCCGAAACCATCATTGTTCACTTATCAGTTTCCACGCCAAATTTTAAAAAAGTTAACCATTTCCCGTTTAAACACCAAAACCCTCGTTTTCGCTCTTTTTTCCCGTTTACACAGTGAAACTGGCAATACCCTTCCTTTGCCACCCTGAGCCTCTGCAACCCATTTTGACCTCCGATTACCATCCAAAGACTACCAGGACTCCTTCCACAGACCTTTCAGCTCAAATAAAACCATTATCACCTCCCTGGCCACCTGTGTTTCTCTTAGCAATTGTTGTATTTTGCAAGAGATCATATAAAACCTGTTTGCTCTAGATTCACGAGGAAATACATTCAAAAGCCTATATTCCAAAGAAAAATACATTTATTACAAAGCAGGAGGAAACAATTTACAAAGGCAGTAAATGATAAAACAAAGAAGAAATTCTTTAAACAGAGATATTAAATGTTAAACAGAGGAGGGAGATAAACACATACAGTTAAAAGACAAATAGATGAAATATACAGAAAGATGATCAATATCCAACTACTTGATACTGAGACATGTAAAAACTAAAGATTTATTGTTGAAATACACAATAAAAACTTTAATTGTACAGTAAAAGTAAAAAGCACAGTAAAGGTTATTGATAGGTCAACAAGGTCAAAGAGTATTAGATGAAAGTGTATCAGATGAAAGGTCATAAGTAAATATAACATCCATCATGAAGACCAAACAACCAAGCAGCTTAAAGGGCAAAAGATCAAAGACCAAAGCCATCAGAACCTAAATAACGGGGACATCAAGCAGTAGTTCAATAGTTGTCTCTATCTTCTTGCATGAAGATATTTCCTTTTCCTTGAATAAATCTATTTTTGTAAAAACAGTTTAAGATATTTTCTTAGTTCTATATTTGTATAAATAACTCTCCTTACGAGTTATTATGGGTTGATCATTGAACAAGGGTTTCACTCTTGAAGAAAGGTTCCACCTTAATGAAGCATTTGTAAACATTTGATGCACTTAGCTTTTTTGGACCCTTAATACAAAGCAAAGGATTCTGAATTCAGTTTTACATAGTTTGTGTTTCCTGTAAGTTTTTCCAGTATCACTCATTATGTTTTTCTTCATATTCTTATGTCTTACAAAGATAACTAGGTAGGAATAATTGTGTTTCAATCTATTCCTATAAGCTTTTGAAGTGATAATCTATAAAGAGAATGGATTAATGGACTGTCTGTTTAATTAATTCCCTCTGAATCAATAAATCATCAACATCTTGTTGTAAGCATAAGCATATTCTCTTGAACCTTTTGAACATTGGTCAAAGGTTTTCATACTTATGATTATTTAATTTTCTATCTGAAATTTGTGATAATCATATTATTTTTTGTTTCTGCTCACCACTATTCAAGCTATATCACTGTGTGAAATTTTATAGCATCCCTCTGCTTTGGTATTAATATTATTCAAAAGGTTAGGCATTACAGTGTTACATCTGTTTCATTCATTGGTCCTCCAAATTAAAAAAAAACCCCAAAACAATTATCTTAGATGCTCTGGCTTGATAGCTTACCATTATCAAATTAGAGGTACAACACCATCCTATATCCTAAAGCATCAAAATGACAAAATTTTTCATTGTATTCACCATGAAACATATACAGAAGCATCCCAGAAGAAGAGAAGAAAAGTTGCCCTGCAAGAATTCTAAAGAAGCTTTCCTGAAAACCTAGTTTTCAGGATCAACACTTTTTTCACCACTGGTGGCCCGTACTTGTGGCATGTTGCTGCATATTGACCTAGTACTTCCACTATGGCTTTTTATAAGAAAACTTGTGCTAAACCCCTTCTAAAAGTTTTTCCTAAAGTGGAGGAGAAGCTTCTCTTACTAGAAGCCTCGAGAATGGTGAGCTGGTTATTTTTGAATAAGGATATGGTCAAGTTCTCCCATTTTGATTCATTGATCTTACCTGTAGGGATCTTCCGCTTAAGATGTGGACCGTCTTCCCCCTTTGGTGGATCCCTAACTCCCTCTCCTTCTCTATAAATTAAATCCCTTTTATCCACAATTGATTGGTCATTGCTTGGTTGTATTCATATGCTAAAACTATTCCTAAATGTTGCCCATCTTACGAAGCATAATGAGTGCTTGAAGGTCTTGGCTTGGACTTGGAAACTCATCCAAAGGAGGCGTCCAACATCAAGGCTCATATGGTTATATGCTCCCTGTTTTTCTATTCATAAATACATCATGTGTTTACTTTCCATAACTATATACATCATTATTTGTTTAGTATGATATTCCTTAATCTGTAATATAGTTTATGTTAGAATGAATTATGCTCTGTATGTTGTTGTCTCTTTTGTTTGATCTTCCTTGCAGGAACTCATCGAAAATGACATAAAGGGGATTGAACTTGGTAGCAAGAGGATCGAGGATGACATCAACGATCATTTAGCATTAGATTGAGGTAGGTTATCTATCTTATTTTGTATTTTCTGATATAAACTAGGAAAGTTTGCACGTGTTTGTCAAGTTTGTTGCTAGATCCTCTCACAGGACTAAAGAGATTGCTTCTATCTGCAGAAGGGATTGTCTGCAAAACAATATAGTTGTTGGCTATGATTGTTTGTTGGTGTTAGTGTAGACACTAGTTAATACTTTGTTATATAGATGGTTTCTTTGAGAATTGTACATGTGCCATTGATATTGGTATTACCATGGTACATGTGCACTTGGTATTGGTATTATCATGGTATTCACATGTGGTATTTTGGCTTGTTGCTTTGATAGTTGTACATGTGTCCTTGGTATTGTTATTACCATGATATAAGTGTACTTGGTATCGGTATTACGATGATATTTTCACATGGTATTTTGGCTTGGCTGGTATTTACATGTTGTATTGGTATTACCATGATATTTATGTGTGGTATTTTGGCTTGTTTGGTATTGGTATTACCATGGTATGTGCATGTGGTATTTTAGCTTGCATAGTATTTACACTAGGTATTAGTATTACCATGCTATTGGTATTACCATGGTATTTGCACATGGAAGTTTGTCTTGCCTATTATTTACACTTGGTATTGGTATTACCTTAGTATGTTCATGTGGTATTGGATTTGAGATTGATGAGGATAGTTTTCCATATACTTGTGTGTGAGTATTGAGTTGTTGGTGTGTTGTATGGATAGGGTGAGTGCTTGAGAGTGTGCTACAATGTTGTGTTTCATATTGTACATCTGTAGCAGAGTTGAGTAGAGTGTTTTTTAGATTACTTTTTCAGATCATATTAGAGAGAGGTTATTTAGTTGCTCATGTTGAGAAGATTTGAGAGACTAGTTGAAAATGTATGAAACGTGGTTCACATGGAGAAAGTGAAGTCGTGCAAGCTTCAGAGTAGACAGTGATTCAGTAGATTTGGTATAAGGAACAAATTTCTCCATCCAATAGGAGTTGGATAGTCCAATGGTTGTTTGGAGAGGATCGTTGGTTGTGGTGGGTTCCAACGAATAAATATTTGTAGATTCATGTGAGAAATATATTCCCTGACTTATAGGTTATAGCATACTATAAAGGAAGCCCATACTTCCAACATTTGGGGAAAAGCTAATCTATGTACAATTGTTTTTAATAATTAATAAAATATTTGAGCAGCAGTAGCAGCAACGGTGGGTTTTTTTTCCTAGAAAGGGTTTTCCACCAAAAACATTTTTGTCCTCTTATGTGCATGTTTTTCTTGTTGATTCCTCATGGTATTTTTACATTGTTGTTTTGATGTTTTTACATGTTTTAATTTAGATTTTATGTTGGCTCACTAATCATTGGGTGTCTTGTGAAAAAGAGATAAAAATTATAGAATCACAGTAATTTTTGATTCATTGCCGACACCCCCCTGTTATAGACATTTTCGTGCCTTACAGCTCCAAGCATGAAATGTCCATAAACCAAGGGCTCCTAAGTTCCTAAAAGTGTTGTTCCAACCCCTAAAGGAACAAGGTCAACAAATTACAGCTTCTCCCAGAAGTTCTCCACCAGAAACTGCTCAGAATAAGTCAAAACAGGATCATTTCAGTTGCTCCACTAGCTAGCTGCGTTGCATAGCACCTAAACACACTAGATGGGTGCGTTGCAACGCACCTAAATGCACTATGAAGGTGCGCTGGGCGAGAAATGACAAATGGCAGTGTCATTCCGCGAGGTGGAAAGACAATGGAAGCTTCCAGAATCTTCTCCTATGACACTTGCCTCACTGAATTCGACCAAGGATGAGTAAGAGGCTTTCAGTCTCCAAGTGGAAGCAAGAACTGACAGAGAGAAGACACTAATCAAATCACAAGCTGACTCATCCTCCTTGCATACATCTATATATGGATCCCTCATCCCAGAGATCCAGAGGCTGGAATTTTGCACATTGTAAGGAATTGTTGTTGGTTTTGAGATAGATATCAGAGTATTGGGTGATTTATGCTTTGTTGGAGGTGAAGAGGGGCTTCTTTGCTGGGAGGTTGATGCTGGGTCAGGAATCATCAGTTGTAACTCCTCCTGGATCTTCTTGTATATCAATAAAAACTATTTGAGTTTTTCCTCCATGCTTTTGTATCATTGATGCTTGTTACATTTGTATGGTTAGCTTAAATCTGATCCTAAGCTGTTTATGAATATAGATCCATGTCTTTGTATAGTTTTCTTCTTCTGTGATCTTACAGGTACTTGGTGAAGTTGGGAAAGTAAGGGAGCAGGTAGCTGGAAGCTGTCAAAGAAGAGAGGGATTGGATCAAAGGATTAGCGCAAGACACAGGTCGGTTCTTTCTATCCCCCTCTATCTTTAATTCATAAAGGAAATACAAAAGTAGTTTTCTCTGTTTGTTTCTAAGGCAGCTGTCACACCTTAGTGGGATAGAGAAGTTCTAAATAGACACTTTTCCCGGTAACAAAATGGCGACTCCGCTGGGGAGAATGTCTAATTATTTTGTTTGTGTATCTCTTTGTTGTTTGTTTCATAAACTTATAAGTAGCATTCAAACTGCATTTGCCATAACAAATGCAAAGTAGACATCTGTTGCTTCAATCCATTCACTAGATCTGTTTATGATTTGAACGGCTGATTCACAAATGATCTGATTGCCCTTGTGATAGCTCTTAGACCCTCCTTAGATCTACCCCCTGATTGTGCATTACTGATTGCTTTTACTCGGGCAAAAACCAAAGACTGAACTGCAAACCGTGACCCAGAACCCGGACAGATTCTTGTTTCTGGCCTAGCGCAGGTACTGTTAAGAGTTCCTGCATTTCAGCGCACTTCCTGAAAGGGCAACCTGCACTGCAATCCAGTTTCTCTGTGTTACAGGTGCGCTAATCAGACTAGCCCTGTGTAGCTGAGGTTCTTGTGCTTCATTCTTTCCAGTTTTGTCTCTGAATTTTGCAGCCTGTGATCAGTATATGTCTGTTTAAAAACCCCTTTTCCTTGTTGTTATTCTGCCTCCTTTGTACAAAATAATTGTAGATGTTTTTGTGTGTTTGTTGAGTCGTTTACAGTTTTCCATTGCAAAAGTAGAATAGTCGTACTGTCGTCCTTTGATTTAGATCTGTCGCAAGTGTCGATTTTGATCATAGGAAAAAGTTTGATTGCTGTTCATGGTCGATTATACTTTTACTTTTGCCTTTGGTCTGAATTTGTGACTTTCTAGTGTCAAAAACGAGTATTTATTTCAAAATAGTCAAGTGCTTTATCTTTTGATTTCGAAAAGAAGCTTGTTTGTGTTTGTCGCTTGAAAGCAGATTCAGATTTGTACATCAACTTTCTTTTTAGCATCAATACTAAGAAAGTCGAAAACAAATACATGCATGTGCATTTGCATATTGACAGTCTGTTTGGCTTGATTTAGGAAAGTGCATTTACAGTGTGCTCTTTTCTCTTTGTGAAAAGATTGTGTCTTTCTTTTCCCCTAGTAGCTAGGATTTTCATTGCAGAAAAGAGATAAAAGTTTGTTTATCATCTTTAGATTGCATTTTAGGAATTACATCTACATCTCGTGGTGAACCCAAAAGGCAAACTTCATAAGAAAGATCAACTTAACATAAATTCAATGAATCTAACAATGCTTTGGAACTTAACGCACAACATTTAGAGGTCTAGGCTAGAGACGTATTCCGGCGTCATAAAGCCTGGTAACTGTTGTCCTCACTGATGGTTGGGTGATTCCTCCACTTTGAGACGATAAGTGCCATTACGGACTTGTGCTCCCACGTACCGTCGAGTATATTTTGGGAGACCCCTATAGGCTTAAATCCTTTATCCATAGGAAGCCATGTTTGCCGCCTTATCGATCCCAATGCACTGAACACAGCATTCGGGAAGATTGACTGTCGTACCGTAAAAAGTATTATGCAGTTTTGCGATTGGTTTGGTACTCCTTCTACCTAGATCTCCAGAGCAGTCCCTTTCGTTCCTTTTCAGACTCCTTAACGAAAAAGGTCCATCTGAGCACTTGTCACTTCAGGCTCATTAAAAATCGAAGGAGACTAGAGTCATCTTTTGTTTTTTCTCGACTCTTAAAAACTGAAAAAACAAGTTGTGTCAAAGCGTATAAAAATTTATTTTAAACGGAATATTCATTACCCCTTTCCTACGTTGATCTTGGGTTGAGAAAATGGAGTCTACCAACCAAGGAATTCCCCTTGGAGGAAATCCTAGTCCCTTCTCCTCTTGGGGAGATGTTGGTGCACCCCATATGGCCACATTGTCGCTTCCAGGACTGACAATTGGTTTGCCTGTATGGCTCTTCTCAACCTCTGTCGTTCAGAACACCACTATTCCTGAACAATCGAATCAGCAATTAGACGAGTCCAGAGTTGCCCACCAGCCTTCTACTTCCTCTAATTCTTCCTCTCCTCCTTCCTCTTCGCTTGATGGGGCTGGTAAAGCCAAAAGTCAAGTTCCTAAGGAGAAGAAGGAAAAGAAGAAGAAAGAGAAGAAGAAGAAGGAGCCAAAGGCAAGTGGGGGAAAATGAGTGTCGTCTAACGAAAATCCACACACTGCACTGACCAGGCCTAAATCGCCATGTGTCATTTGCAAAGGAGACCACTTTCACAGAGATTGTCCTTGCATCCCTCGGATATTAAGGGACTGGTTTCCTTGTTTGCACAACCCGGTGTCGTCAACCTCTGATGACCATGTTGAAAGCACACCGTCGACTAGTGAAAGTAAAACCCCAGGACAAAAAGGAAAATATAGATTTACTTGTAAATTGTGCGAAGGCGATCATGCCGTCCACCGTTGTCCCTTCTTAGACGAAGCTAAAAGATTTTTGGATGATCGTCCGGTTTCACCGTTACGACTTCCTCCTGGATATAAAAAACTCTTGCCGAGTCCGTCATTAGTTGAAAATCCAGCTGGCCCGCTCAAGTGGTCGGCTGAAGCGCCTATCATTGAAGATAAACCATCTGGATCCATACCCGACGAAAGTCAAAAGTTCGAGGCGGCAGTTGGACCCGGTCTTGCCTTCAGAGGTTTCATCTTCAGATGATACAATCACTGAGGAGAACAAGGATGACATCATCCAAATTCTCTTCATAAGCACAGACTCCAACGAACATGGGGGCAATTTACCCGTTCCTTTACTGCAGGAAGGAAGTTCGTCAGAGTCGTACCCGGCCGTCTATTCGATCCCACCTCCAAGCAACCTAGTTGTCTCCTTCGACTGGAATCAACTAGGCAGACCCCGTTTACCAGCAAGCATACCATTCCGAATTATCGTCCAAATATATAGAATGGTTATGGCTGGTACCATCATAGATGAGGGGGCTTCTGTGAGTATCCTTTCCTCAACTACTTGGAAAGCGCTTGGTTCACCATCGCTTTTGCCTGAGATGAGAAATCTGACAGGCTTTGATAAAGGAACCAGTCGACCTTTAGGGATCCTTCCCGATGTGCCCATAACATTGAGAGGGAAAACCATTCACCTGAACGTAATGGTAGTTCAAGGACCCCTAGATTACAATCTACTCCTTGGATGAGACTATATTTATTACATGAGAGCCATTGTCTCATCACTCTTTAGAGTAATGTGTTTTCTGTACGAAGGAAGAGTGGTCAAGCTCGTGGACCAGCTTTCATTTCCCGGATCATACAGAGCAAGTAGTCATATACCATCCCTGAATGGTCTTTTCACGCAAGAAATGTCTCAATATCCAGTCCGTCCTCCCGATGAGAGCGAGTAATTCGGAGGGATATGAATGAAACCCAGGGGGCATGCATCCTGGTCTGCTTCAGCAGGAAAACTTCGGGTATAGAGTAGGTTTCTGCGGGAGAATATTCCTAGTATGTACCCCCGTCCGTGAGTGGAAGAGGGCGTTATTCTAGTACAGGATTCTCTTGTCAAAGTTATGTGAGTTGGCGAGCGCTGCCACTCACCTTTGTTTATCTCAGTAGACATCGCCGAAGAAGTGTTTTATTTGCACCGCAAATAGAACAATCTTTGGGTAACCTGTAAGAGGTAGGCCTCTCTCGGTAAAAAAATGTTTTGGTGGATAGAAGTAGAGGTAACCTTGAAACTCTGTTTTATACCTGGGGGCATGCAAACCTTTTGGAGTGCAAGTGAAGAGCGACTATTTATTTTTTTAAATTTTTAGGACCTCTAACCCTTTAAACCCGTAGGATTGGTCGTTTCCTAACTTGCATAAAGAAAGGATGTGGGGAAAAACTCTAAAAGTTGCCATTTTTATATGAGACATTCTTATCATACGACTGGATTAATCGAGCAGTGTTACCACAAGGTTCAAGCTCGTTAAAAAATAAACCCGCACCGAGAAAATGTTTCCACCCGCGTTTAAGCTCATTAAAAAGTGAACTATTCCCCAGTAAATAACCACTGTGAATGTAGTACTTCAGCCATTAAAGCCTTGGTCGTGTTTGCACAGTCACCTCCACTTTTACATTGGCCGATCATTCACCTCCATTTTATTGTTTATCCATTTTGAGGAATAGCTGCGAAGAGTGATTTCACTAGCCATCCTTGTGACACTGCTGTGATTGGAAAATTCCAAACCTTACCTGGAATCAGCTGCTACCCGTTATATCACTCGTTCCTCAAAAGACGAGTCTCCTTTAAGCTCTTTTCAACTGACTCGTAAAATATGAAAAGATTGCCGAGCCATTGGCCTCTCCAGCTCGTTAAAGGGATAGGAAGTGTTATCCCTCCTCTAGATTTTAATCTTTTTGGACCTGAGGGATTATTACACAAAAAGATCGAGCGCTTGTTTTGTTCAGCTCGTTAAAACTATCGAAAATTCATCCCTTCTGTATTGTTTTATACTTTTTCGGACTTAAGGGATTAGATGAAGAAAAAGGAATTTTGGAGTTACCTTTACGTACCTTTTCAGACTCTCTAAAAATGAAAAGGACCGAGTTATCTTTGTCGTTAAACTCGTTAAAAAGATTAATAGCGACAAACTTGTCTTTAGACGAGAACGAGTTTCACTATCGCTAGGCTCGTTAAAACATAGCGATGGGTTTGCCCGAAGGGAAAATTATAGGACAAGCCTATGTTATCCTCCTCAAGCTTGACAAAAATAAAGAGGTACTGGTCAGCAATGACTGGGGAAAAATTGGGAAGAAAACTCAAAGAATCTTTATTGGTAGCAAGTCGCTCTTGAACATGACACTTCCACTCCGTGTCCGAGTCAGGTTGGGTTGTTTCATTCACCGGTCACATCACCATGGTCATGCCATACCATCCACATTTGGGGTTAATGCTACCAATCCATCACATAAGTGTCGCCGACATGTTCAAGAGAAGTCATCCAGAGTAGTCACCTGTGTCCCACCCACTACCATACATTATACTCCATACATTCATGACCGCCACCCTGAACCGTATATCATCAGATCGTTTTCACCTCCATCAAAATCATTTGCTCCGTTCCGTGTCATTGATGTGGGATTCATTAAGGCCCTCCTTTGACGGATCACTTCTTGTCGACATCAGCTCATTATCCAAGAAGTTGGTCTAGGAACACCCCATTCAGTACTTTGAAGCTTGCATGCCTTAATGGCAAGTTTCTCACTTCCGGCGACAGGTTTACATCAATGGCCTTCGACCGAAAGATTTTGCGTGGTGTTCGACGCCAAGTCCTTTATTCACACCACGTGAATTGTACTGTAGTACCTTGAGGGTCATTATCATTATCGGTGATTCCTCTCGCGCTTGTTAACAGTTTACATCATTGACTGGTAATCAAGCGATGTCTTTCCATGTTCGACTTCAGAACATTTCTCACATGGATCGACTTGTACTTCGAGTGAAGATCGGACGAGATTGAAGACCCCAGATCTAGTTCCATCCATCAAGGCTGCGGTATATATTTAGGAAAATAAAGACATGAAATGTATAGCATTGCAACATAGATAATCATCCTACCAAAAGGATGATGGCTCTATCAGAATCATCAGTCTACAATTAGACGATTGTCTGTCCTATGTACATGAAAATGAATTTATAAAGTTGAGCATGGGAATGCCCGCCTCAGCTAGATCATGAAAATAGTATGAAGATAATGTAGTGTATTGTATCTTATTACAGGTCTCCTCCCAGCATTGAAAGAACTTTGGATCCTCATAATAAAGCATTTCACCCGATTAACGGCCTCATACTTTAGGGGGCAACTGTTATAGACATTTTTGTGCCTTACAGCTCCAAGCATGAAATGTCCATAAACCAAGGGCTCCTAAGTTCCTAAAAGTGTTGTTCCAACCCCTAAAGGAACAAGGTCAACAAATTACAGCTTCTCCTAGAAGTTCTCCACCAGAAACTGCTCAGAATAAGTCAAAACAGGATCATTTCAGCTGCTCCACTAGCTAGCTGCGTTGCATAGCACCTAAACACACTAGCTGGGTGCGTTGCAACGCACCTAAATGCACTATGAAGGTGCGCTGGGCGAGAAATAACAAATGGCAGTGTCATTCCGCAAGGTGGAAAGACAATGGAAGCTTCCAGAATCTTCTCCTATGACACTTGCCTCACTAAATTCGACCAAGGATGAGTAAGAGGCTTTCAGTCTCCAAGTGGAAGCAAGAACTGACAGAGAGAAGACACTAATCAAAGCACAAGCTGACTCATCCTCCTTGCATACATCTATATATGGATCCCTCATCCCAGAGATCTAGAGGCTGGAATTTTGCACATTGTAAGGAATTGCTATTGGTTTTGAGATAGATATCAGAGTATTGGGTGATTTATGCTTTGTTGGAGGTGAAGAGGGGATTCTTTGCTGGGAGGTTGATGCTGGGTCAGGAATCATCGGTTGTAACTCCTCCTGGATCTTCTTGTATATTAATAAAAACTATTTGAGTTTTTCCTCCATGCTTTTGTATCATTGATGCTTGTTACATTTGTATGGTTAGCTTAAATCTGATCCTAAGCTGTTTATGAATATAGATCCATGTCTTTGTATAGTTTTCTTCTTCTGTGATCTTACAGGTACTTGGTGAAGCTGGGCAAGTAAGGGAGCAGGTAGCTGGAAGCTGTCAAAGAAGAGAGGGATTGGATCAAAGGATTAGCGCAAGACACAGGTCGGTTCTTTCTATCCCCCTCTATCTTTAATTCATAAAGGAAATACAAAAGTAGTTTTCTCTGTTTGTTTCTAAGGCAGCTGTCACACCTTAGTGGGATAGAGCAGTTCTAAATAGACACTTTTCCCGGTAACACACCCGCCCCCCCCCCCCCCCTCCTTTCAATAGTGGGGCTATTTCCAACATGAAGATTGTTAAGAAAATCTTCGAGATATTGTGGAGAGATCATAGGAGATAGTTATGGATATTTTTGAGGGAATAATGGAACTATTTTTTCCATTTTTGTTGTATTTTTATGGTCTTCTCATCTTATATAAACAAACCATGTGTATATTAAATGTAACATATGGGAGATCGATTTAATTAATAGATTTTCCCCTTAGAGGGGAGTTACAATATGCTCCCAGCATCCCTTGCTTCAATAGTGTTGTGTGTGTATGATTTCTATTTTGGCTTTGTTGATATCACATCTCAATGCTTTCAGGGTGGAAAATTACAGAAACCAACTACCTAGCTTGGAGAATTAGGGTTAGAAACCTTCCAAGGTTAGTTTAAAGTGTTATATGATTATTGTTTAGGGTGAAACTTTTCTTATTAAGTACCACACCCCTCATTCCATTCTACACTAAAATACCTTTCCAACAGTTCAAGAATTGCATCAACCAGACTTTGTATGCAAAGGTTATGTCTACCAGAAGTTGATCTATCAAGATTGACCCACATAATTCAATAGGATTCTACATCAGCCCCATTACTCATGGAAAATTAGCTATCCACATGGGCACCATGAAGAAGACTCTGGAATGGTTGAATTGTACTTCATATTGATGACTAAATGGGTGAAATTTAACCCCTAATTGGATTTTGAGCTATGTTATAACTAGACCACTAGGAGGAAAAGGAGGTTCATTCTAATTTCTTACATTTTTTTTCCCATAGTATAGAAGAGTATCTAAGTGTGGATATATAGAGAGTAGAATAGATGGGGTTTGTGTTATATAGCATCCCATGGGCCACTTCTCTTAGGAAACTCCATAGAGAGTGTCTTTTACTTTGTATTTGCATAGTTTCCATTCTAAACAAAAGATAACATATCAACCTCACCTTCCAGGTGGTTCTTCTCATGAAATTATTTCCCAAATCATACATTGGTGTTTATTGTTGTTTGTGAGTTTTTTTATTTCACCATTCTCTAATTTTCACATTTACTATTTATTGCATAGCTAGAAAAACAATGATTAATAAATCTAGAAATATAAGGAAAAATCACCTTTAGTGTATAGATTTCAAATTTAAATCTATTTTTATCATATTTTTAGCTATAAACTATCTAGTGGAATATCCACAACAATTCATAGATAAAATGATAAACAAATAATAAGATTACTATATAGCAATAGTTATTAATTAGTAGAATCAGATGTATGAAATCATTGTCGAAAATGAACACCAATAAGAATTACTACAATAACGATATCAAGAAACACAGTGTTTTGTAATTCAAAATATTAATAGTAATCTACAATTTGACATATTCATGAGAGACTACAACCAAATATAGATAGCAATCACATACTATAGAAATAATGATATCAACACTAAATATAAATTATTGTGATCCAATCCAAAATAAATAAAGAAATATTCTACCTAACTATAATAATACATATTCCTGGAGTGGCCCCTCCTAAAACAGGATATTGTCTAAAGAAACTCCAACAACAAAAGAAACACTTAATCACACATATTGAATTCAATAAACATAAATTTCTCTTCATATTACTAGCACTATTATTGTTTTACAATTCAAATAGAAAATGATAAGAATTGGTTCATTTTCTTTTTGTAGGGAGATGATCTATATATTTAAAAAGTTCTCAAATAAATATAATAAGGGGTTGTGAATCATAGATTGATCTATTCTGCAATAATATTAAATATTGCAAAAAATGATTTTTTTTTTCCACCAAATAGAGTCAACAGTTGTCCCTTTTGGTACTGGGATAGTCAACTTGATTATTCTGACATGGATTCTCAACATCTTAAGCAAAAAGTGACATTGATGGTTTAGGAACTAGTTTTCATCACTCCACTATCAATCTTGACTCTTTCTCTGCAATTTCTATAACCAAAATTGTTATGCAACTTATACTATCCTGAAGCTCCTACAACAATGTCTTGAAGTGTAATTTTACACATTTAAGGAAATGGTCAAAAAGCACGTAATTATCCTATCCATACATCTAAATTCATAACAAGATGTAAATAGTAGAACTCATGGTTACCTAGTGTCAAAATTGGCAAAAGTTTTCAAGAAGGTTAGACTTGAGTTTGACAATGACAAAAAATGATGAAAAGATTGAACAAAAAGGTTTGATAAAAGGTTGAATTTTCATGACCCAACATCTCCCCTGAGCTGAAGGGGTTTCATTTCCCCATGAAACAAAAAGTATATTCTAATTTTTCATTGTAGGATGAAGAGTTAAGGGTCAAATTCTTGGAATGAAGACTTTCCCAATCACTAGTAGGGTGTCCTTCTACCTGTATATAAAATTTTAGCTAAGTACACATGGTGACTCAATAGTCTACCTCTGATTCCTTTGAGTGTTAGAAGATGGGACAATGGAACTTCAACCCAATCTAATTATAACTGTGAGACTTAAGGTAATTAATGTATCTTGTGACTCTATTTAATGAAATGTTAAAGTAGGAGTGTGAGAAAGGTTATTTGCATTTTTTTCCTCGATTAGGAACTCTTTTCTCTTGTTGAAACAATATGCTACTTTTATCCTATTTAGGTTAATCTAGTTTTCACAATTAACTTCAATTAAACTCTAAACTTATTTAAAAGAAAGAAACAAATATGGGATTACCAAGCATATTTTATTTATCCTTAATCAACTCTCTTTTTGTTAGACATCCTCTTACCCACAAAGGTTCATTTTTATTTGTAGAATCAAACACAATCATTACATCCACCAATGTCAACTAATTCTATAAGAATGTTGCGAATGATTTGAATTATCTCCTAACTATGGATTAGGGTCCCAATCATGTAGTTCCCCAAAGAGCATGTTATGTTTTTATAACTCATAGATCATTTTCTTATCTTCCTCTTCACTATTGAAATATAGCTACATGAATCAATATCTCTTGAAAACATATATAGGGTTGTCAACTTCCAAATCTCTCATCTAAAGGAAATAATTTTTTTTGTGAAGTATAGTATGTAAACGAAAGAGGGAAGTTTGTAAGTCAATAACATATGATTTAAATGATACATGTAGTGCTTGTATTGTTGTAGATACCAAAGAGTGAAATTTAGTTTACATACCTCAAAGTGAGTTTTTCATAGTTTCTACTTGTCCACCGGTTGTTGAAAATCAACCTCATCTTTTGGATCACTAACTCATTTACCTATTCTAGAGGGTATCAATTCTACTAGTACAGTTGGCTAACCTTTATATAACTTATCAATTTCAGAAGATCCTCTTACTAACCCTCCAGGAGTTCAACCAATTCCTCTATCTCTATGACTGGTGGGACATTTTCATCATTAAATACCAAATTAACTTCCTTTCAAAGGATACTCTTCCAATTCCTCTTCCTCTGCATCAGCATATTATACTACTACATCCTCTTATTTGATCTCATTGACTAGGTCACCATCATGTAGTGTAGATGGTGACCAATGGTTTTTCTCATTAATGCATTGGGCAAGTGAGTCAAACCTTTTATTTTCTTTATATACCTATAATTTTTCCTATGTAAAAGATAATTCTTGTTAAAACCTTTGGTTTATCTTTTTCAATTTTCTATTTCACCTTTTCAATCTTCTATATATTGTTTTGATATCCTCTATAGGTAATAAGGAACATGTCTTATAAAAAACTATGTGGGTAACCAATATTCTTTTGATTTTTAAGCCATGTAGCCCCTAGTATGTCATCATTTGGAGTAACTTCCTACTTATATTTTGTTTCCCCCTCTCCTCCCTCTCCTCCTTCTTCACCCCCTTATTCTTCTCCTTTTCTTGAGGAAGAAACTGAGGTTTCTTCTTCCTCACTTATTCTACACTTTTTTGCAAAGGGGAGAGTTAGTAGTACTCTATTGAAGTCTAGTTCAACACCTTATCCCTACAGAGACATAAGTTGGGGTTTTTGAAATCTCAATCAGACTCTCCTTAATTTAAATGCAAGACTCTTCCTATTTTTTCTTATCCTCCAACCCATCCCGAGTTTCTTCTACAACACTCTACAATGAAGGATTTTGTCCTACAAAGGGGAGACAATCCATTGGGTTGCTCCTATAGTATCTTCAACTAATTATGTTATTAACCCATAATGAGTCAAACTAATTTCATAGTTATTCACTTTTCTAGAATTCAAACTCATTAATTCCAAGGAGCACATAAGTAAATATGGAATATTAACATATAATTGGCATCTTAAGCACGCTAGGAGTTTGAAATGATATCCATATATTATCTTGAATATTCCCTCAAAAGAAAAATATCACTATATACATAGGGAAACCTTTGACCAAAATGTTGGAAGTAAGGTCCTCAGGGTACCTTTCTCATAACCCTATAATTCCTTTTCACTAACTATCAACTCTTACTCAAGAACCACTAAAAATGTTCTCTTCATTTCCAACCATTTTTCTCCAACTATAGGCATGCCCATGACCCTATAAATGTTCTCCTCTATCACCTAAATGGTCACCCCTCTCACTTTGGTGGTCAAGATCTTGAATGACAAAGAAAATTTTAAATTTATATGTTTATTAAACCCATGGAGTTGATGAAAGCATTGCATACTTCCTACTTTTATGAAAATTATTACCATTTTGTATTAGTAGTCCTCCCAATGTTTCCTATGAAAAGGTGAATGGTTGGTATGGTGAATTTTACTTATAGAGTGTTTACCTTGAGTTAACGAATGCTACCAAATATTCAATAACAATGACTAAATTGGCTAGAGGTGTTAGGTTTATGATTGATAAGATGGAGATTTCACAATCAAGGAAATGCCACAGTAGTATAAGGTATGCTTTTCTAATTTTTTTTGCATGGAATATCATTACTGAGATAGGGGTTATGGTGGTTTCTTCTTTCTGTGGCTTCCATTCATAAGATTCCCATTGTTCCATGAATCAACAATACAAAAGCCTTAATTTTTTATAGCACTTGTGAGAATTCTACCATAGTTGGCTTGTAAACTTCAAAAAAGGTCCAAATTAGGCATTGTTTTCCTACTAGAATAGAATACCAATTATCGAAAGAGAGGAAAAAATTTAGTGCATAAACGTTTAGGCTGCCATCCATAAAAAAGAGGGATATGTTGAATATTATGTAAATATTATTTTCAAGGATAACGATAGACTAAATATGTCCAAGATAGATATTGCAAGATGAAGATTTTTGTAAATATTGTTTGCACACCCAATTTTTTCTTGACTCCTAGTTTGGGTACCTATAATTGAATTCATTTATACTCTAAATGCCTAGATCAAATGGGAGAATAGAATATATGGTTGGAACTATTATTCTAATTCCTTTCCAATAGTATATGGTACTCCCTCTAAATCTAGAGGATTGAGGAGATATGAAATATGATGTCATGTCGACCGAGTAGGAAAGTATAGGTTAGCCCAGCCAATTTTACAAGTCAGCCCCGTAAGTGAATGTAGAGACATTATAAATAAAGGATAGATGAGTCTATTTGAATACCATCCAAGAAAGAATATATATTAGGTGTGTAATATAATCTTGAGATTACTCTTAGGGCCTTAAAGGTGGAGAAAAAATGTGATTTGTGGAGTGAACTAGTCATCTTGGAATTTTGACTATAAATTTTATTTTGGGATGTTTCAAACCATGAAACTTGGAGGAGGTAGAGGGGATGTATTCATGTAACTGTTATAAAAAATTAATATTTTGTTTCACTATAATTTTAGGGACATAATCTAAGGAATTTAAGGTTCTTGAATTGTCATGAAAATTGCTTTAAATGGGTTAGCTTGAAATTTTCACTATAACTTTTCTTCTAGGATGTTTTAGACAAAGAAACTTGGAGGAGATAGAGGGGAGATATTTATGTACCTATGGAAGAAATTTTAAAATTTATTTCATTGTAATTATAGAGATATGATTTGAGGAAGTTAGGGTTTATGAATGATCCTAAAACTTGCATCAAACAAGCTAGCTTGGAATTTTCATGATGGCTATTTTCTAAGATGTTTCAAAGTATGAAATATTGAGGAGATGTAGACATAATAACTAGGTAACTATGGTAGAAATTTTAGACTATAGTTCACTATAATGTCAGATATATGCTTTGTGTAAGTTAGGATTACTAAATAGTCCTAAAATCAACTTCAAATGGGTCAATCTAGCATTTTTTTACCGTAACTTATTTTATAGGACTTTTCATATTATGGAAAATTTAGAGATACAAGGAGACATACAAAAGTGCCGCAAGTAAAAATGTCATAATAATATTTCAAAAATTATAGACATGGAATGGCATACAAGTTTTTTCTTGGGAAGAGGAGAAAAACAAGTTTTGGGAGAAGTGGACCTGGTGAAGGAAAAAGCAGCAAGCAAACCTAGTGAAGGAAGAAGAAATAAAAAGAGTTGGTGAAGGTAGAAGAAAATAATAAAATCAGTGAAGGCAAAAGGAACTAATAGAATTGGTGAAGGAAAAAGTAGAAAGTAGACTTAGTGATGTTTGGTTCCTACAAATATTTGTAGCAAAGGGGATTAATGTCTCCTACAAATTAGTGCCTAAAAATATTGCAACAGAAGGGATTGGTGTGTCATGTAGGTTGGTGCCCACAAATATTGTAGTACACAAGATTTGTATCACATAGAGGTTGTTGCCTAGAAATATTGTAGTAGGTGGGATTGGTGTCCATGTAGGTTGGAACTGACAAATTTTGTAACAATAGGCTGATTTCTGTAAAGTTTGTATCAATAGGTTTTTTCCTAAAAATATCTATTATAAAGAAATTTTCATTTATATATTGTGTTCCATATGTGACATTGTTTGGTTATGATTCATGAACATTAACATAGGTAAGAAATTTTCTTATACTATTTCACACCACACTCCCCCCCCCCCCCCCCCCCACCACAATGTTGAGGCATTTTCACATACTCAGCAAAAAAAGAAAATGAATAGTTTCAAACTAGAATATCTAATGACATCTCGGACAATTTGGAATATGTGAAAATAAAAGAATACATACCTGATAATTACCTATAGAAGTGATGTGATGGAGTTGAGAATGTATTTTGTAGAGATGTCCTAAATTTGTGGTGGCCTTTGAACAATTGGTTGTTGTTGAAGTTGAAAGTTTTGAACTGTAATTGAATCGTGTTATGGAATTTAATGACAAATAGGATGAGTTTTAAAAGTGGAAGAACATTGTTGGGCCTTACTTACTGATGTAAACTAGGCTTCAATTTCTCTATCAACCCGAGTAGGTACACTTAGAGGAATTATCTAATATATATAGATCTAGAAGGATTTGGTTTCTAAATGATAGCTTAGTGTGGAAAAATCAACAATGATCTTTTACAAGAGATTTCTCTTTGTCTTTTTTAACACTTAATCATTTACTTAAATGAAGCAAATCTAATTGTCTATATGGAAAATAGAGTCCTAATTACTTATCACACAAAACGATAAATGAGATATGTAGCTTTGGAGATCAACAATAGTGGAACCTATTACAAGGTTCAGTCATCAAACTACCAATTGAGTTCTACAACTAAAAATCATAACCAACGAACAGCGAACTATAAATCAAGCTATGAGATTAAAAAAAAAAAAAAAAAACATGAAATAGCAAGCATAATTGTCAATTTCGAGATGAATATCAATTTAGGTTTTCTTACAAACTCTTTCACAATAGATGTGGATCTCTTCAATTAACAATTTCAAATTTCGTAAACTTACAGCATATGAATTGAATGACAATTCTAAGTATCAGATCTATCTATGCAATTGTAAAAGAGAATTCAAGGAAAAATGTACCAGCTCTGTAGTGGGGGCCCTCCACACTTTGCAAGCACACCTTAGACTAATTCAAATGAAGAAAACTACTAGATCTGAAACATAAATATGGACTCCAACACTGTATCTCTATATTCAAGTTTGGAAATCAAAAATACATAAACTGTGTTCCCAAGTTTTTCATGTATCAACAACTACTAAACTACATAATTCTCCTTTTGAGTTATTTATCATAAATCTTCACAACAAGAGGAAGCTATTCGTACTCCTCATAATCCTAATGAAATCCTAACAATTACATCAAAGGAGGTCTAATTAGTTCAGAAAATCTATTCATAAAATCTGGAATTTCTACTAAAATAGCTTGGTTTGACCAGCGTTGACTAGCCACTTATAATCTTCAAATATGAGAGTGAATAGATATTCCACCATCCTTGTACATTTAGGATCAATCCCCAGGTCTTCGAATTTGCCAACCTATCCTACAACATGTCAAACCATGGAGCCATTACAAGAAGTTACAACAACTTGTAATTTTCTGGAAATTTTCAATTTTAACACAAAAATTCCTAAGATTAATTCCAAGATAAAAATAATGGAAATAACATTATATCAATCAGTTTCTAAGGAATATGGAGGAAATTTAAAGTCTAAATAAAGGAAAATGATGAATAAAAGAGGGTTTTTACATAAAATAATCAGTCATAAATTGGTACCAACATCTCCCCCAAACACAAGACTTTGCATGTCCTCATGCAAATGAATTCTAACCTGTCAAACCCTTCCCTTTGCTTCTGCTTCTGCTTGTGCCTCTTCTACCTGGAGTAAAGGATAGATGTTCATATGGGCCTTGTATTCAGTTTTCAAAATTTGGTATTTAGTTTTGATGGCCTTCTTCTGTTTGTATAATTTATAGGCCCTCTTACCAATCTGAACCTTATAGGCTTGGAGTTTCCTGACCTTCTTCTTCAACTTCTCATTTTCATCCTAAAACTTTTTACTTTGTGTTCTAAGGGTTTCATTTTCTTTCTTCACAACTCTTTCCAGAATTTCAGACTCCATAAGTTGTTGCTGCAATTTTTCAATTTTCCTTTTCTTTTTGCTTGAAAATTTTTGTTCCTATGGTTCTTCCTCCTTGCCCTTTGTTTCCAATTCCTGTATATAATCATACTGAGGCTGCTATAAGATGTCATCTTCTTCCAATGTTTTCCATTTTTGACCAAATTTAGTCTTTCTAGACCTCCTTTTATAGGTGGTAAAAATCTTATCCTTCTCAGCTTTCTCAATTTCTTCCCTTACCATTTTTCTAGTTTTGACACTGCTACTATATGGAGAAAAGGTATTAGGTCTGTGCTATGAAAATTCCTCTTCTACATCATCCACATCAACCACTAATTCTAGATTTTGTTGCCTTTATTGTTCCTCTTCATCTGCTATAAATTCATTAGAAACTAGAAATCTTTTCCAGGATAATCCTATCTTCTGCAATTCAAACTCAATTAAAATTTTCACCAAGACAAAATGATATAAGCTCCTATCCATGTTACTTCTCTATTTTTGAATAGTTTTGGACATCTTAGTTAAACTCTGTAGAAGAAAATATGGTAAAATTATAACACAATATCCCCTTAGATGCATTAGTAATTTAATATGATAAAGATACACTATATTGTATCTTCCCTCACATGTTATGAATTTTTGAATCACATAGACTATTTCATCCCAAGGATGAACAAGCCAACTCCTAGGAACTCCTGTCTTCCAATTAACTGTTGATACTCTTGATTTAGATACAAAATGTGTCCAGGATTTCTCCTTAAACTACTTAGTTTTGAAATATTTCTCTCCCTTTGGACTTATGCCTATAGCTTGGGCAATTGTATCCTTTGAAACTCTAAAGGATAGGTTCCCTATCATGGCTCTCTCTCCAGTGAAAGAAGAAGCTAATTCCCTGGTTGTTAACTCATCATGGCCATTAAATTTTTCCAGAAAAACTAACCATTGTTTTGCTCTAAGGATGTCTACACAGTCTTTATGCAGTTTAGAAATATCAATTTTTTCCAGTTCGGTTCTATTTTCCATGAGAATTATTTTACTTTTACCCTTATATGTAAGAAAAATTGACCAAGGTTTTTGAAAAAAAACTACCTAGTCCTACGCTGGCCTGAATGTCGTTCTTTTGCCTTAAATTTCTCATTTTTGCTGGAGTGAAAATGGTTGTTGTCCTCAAATGGAATCTCCTTCTTAGTTCTCGGCTGGTCCTATGTAATTTTTCCCTTAAGACTCATATGTTGACATTTCCATTGTCAACATACTCATAGCTCTCATTATTACGCTTCACACATAGCCCAAGGAGGGTTTCTCAGGTGTTTGGGGTTCCAAAAACAGAGCAAATGCTTGTTTATGTGTTTGGCTTACTCTCCTTATTACAATTCATGCATGCCTCAAGGAGGATTTCTTAGGCGTTCAGGGTTTCTAGAAACAGAGCAATGCTTTTCGACACATTCGGGCTTTATCAAAGATTAATGAACACAACGTTTAACACTAATGAACCTTCCCTACAACATTCAATAGTAATGAACCTCTCCTATAGCACAATACTCAGTAATGATAAGCCTGATGGTTATGTGGAATAGTCACATTCAAAATGATGAGCTTCGGCATAATGGCATGGTATGAACCCTGGCTGAGATCGTGAATAACTACAAAATCCCTATTATGATGAAACTTTTTCATAATATCCCTATTATGAAACTATCCATTGATCCTTGTTATGATGACACTTTCTCATATCATCCCTTAATACCCTTTTCAATGAAAACGTTTCTTCATAACATATGCATTTCATCAAAAAAAAATCCGGTTAAAAACCATAAAAAATTAAAATTAAAAAAAAAAAAAAATTGCATTTCTATTAAAATCTTTGAACCTGTACCGTGTACCTCGAGAATGCCTGATTTGTGACTGTGTTTGACTAGATCTAGCTTGATTTGTTTTAGTGGATCTTTTGGCATATTTAATTGATATATTGGAGTATAGACTTATGGATCAAAGTGTTATGTACAGGATAAAGGAATAAGATATATAGGTTAGGATGGATAGTTTTTAAGAGTAGGCATAAATCCTACAGGGATAGAATAAGAATAGCTTAAGAATCAGGCTATTGGATAGGCTAAGTGAATATGATATAGGATAGGCTGAATGATTGAGAAACTGAATCAATAAATATCATTAACCATTATTTAAAAATTGAAATTAATAAAAGAAATTCAAGTATTTAAAATGAAAATTTCTTATAGCCTTCAAATGTTTCCTTGTTGAAATTTAACCCTGCTTGACTTATTTGATGTGTATAGGACATGACATAATCTGATGATGCAATCTTCTTCTTCTTAACATGTCCCTTCTAAAATATTATCAAGAAATAGGTCCCTTTGCTGATGTGTTCTAAATTTAGATTGAACAAATCCTTCTTGAGAAATAATGAATTCCAATCCTTTGTTGAAAAGTCCACTGAAAATAAAACAAATTCCTTTCTCTATTGTAATGAAATTCTGAAAATAAGGAGATGAGAAAGCATGAAAAATTTCAAACTTTTCTCCTGCTGATCATTTGAGTTGTCCTCAAGTCATCAATTTGAAATTCAAATAGGCAAAGGTTTTTATTTTGAAATACAAATGAAAAAGACTGAATTCTTACTGGCCAATTCATTGGTTTTCCTGTAAGAATTCGAGTTTAGAGTGTGCCAGAGTCTGGTTTTCACATCTAAACTATTATTGTTTTTTATTATTATTATTATTCTTTAAAGTAGAAAAACATCTAAGGCATAGAGTCACAACAGACTATTGTACTATTTGAACCTCATTTTTTTGTGTCACTATTTTGATGAAATCTTCTTTGCTGATGGGCTTGTGGTAGATCTTCAGCTTGTGTCCATTTACTGTTAATGTTCAGCCTACTTGGTCAATGGTTTTGAGTTTAACTGATTCATTCTGGAAAACTTCAAGTATTTCATAAGGGCCCATCCAGTGTGTTGTAAATTTGGCTTTATAATCTTTAAATTTGGAGTCAAATAATAGATCCCAATCACCAACTTTAAACTCCTTCTTGATTAGTTTATCATGCCACAATCGTCTTTGTTGATGGATCAGTGTTGTCCTTTCTACTGCTTGTTGTCTCATCTCATCCAACTGATTCAATTAGATAATTCTTTCTTGTTGTGCTTCAAAGAGTTCAATGCCTAAGTCTGCTGCCAATTTGTAAGTATGTATTTGAAATTCTATTGGCAACATGACTTCTTTTCCATACACTAGCTCATAAGGTGTAAACCATGTTGTGTTTTTCTAGGTGATTCTATATTCCCAGAGTGCCTCATTGAGCTTATCTGCCCAATATTTTATGTTTGTTGCCACTGTTTTAGTCATGATCCCTTCCAGTTTCTTGTTTGTAGATTCCACTTGGCCATTGGCCTGTGGATGGTAGGGTGTACTCCTTCCGTGTTTGATTTTGTACTTGTGAGTGATGCCTTGAACTAATATAGAAGTGAATTGAGTCCCTTGTTTTGTTACTATCTCTCTAGGAAGTCCATATCTAATAAATATTTCTTCAAAAAGGAAATTAACCACTGTTTGCTTAGTTTCTCTTACAAGTGCCTTTGCTTCTGCCCATTTATTCACATAATTTGTACATACCAAGATGTACTTTTTACCCTTGGAAGGTGGATTAATGGGTCCAACAAAGTCCAAAGCCCATTTTTCAAATGGCTCTAGATGTACCTATGGTTGTAGTGGCATCTCATCTGAGGTAGTTGGTCTACCCATGCATTGGCAGTTGTCACAACTTCTCACATACTTCTTTGAATCTTTGAAAATTGATGGCCAATAGTAGCCAAGGCTAAGGATTTTGTGTGCGGTCCTCTTGGTTGCAAAATGGCCACCACAAGGTTCATCATGGCATGATTTTAGTATGTCAATAATTTCATCCTCTCTAATACATCTTCTAATAATTAAATCATAACCAATATAAAACAATTCTCCATTAACCCATGAATATCTTGCACTTTGCTTGATCAGTCTTTTCTTCTCCTTTGAGCTGAATGATGGAGGTATCTTCCCTGTGGACAAGTAATTAGCTAAATCAGCATACCATGGTGTTAATATTGAAATTGCAAATAAATGTTCATCGGGAAATGAATCTTCAACTGGAACAACTTCACCTAGATTTTGTAGTCTAGAAAAGTAATCTGCTACCTGGTTCTCTTTCCCTGGTCTGTCCAGCACTGTGAGATTAAATTCCTGTAGTAATAATAACCATCTTGTGATCCTGCCATTAATTATAGGTTTTTTAATTAATTATCTAATGGGTCAGTGTGAAAAAAGACTTCTTAACTAGTTATGTACTGACGAAATTTGTTCACAGCATGTATGATTGCAAGCATTTCCTTCTCAATTACTGTGTAGTTGAGTTTAGCAAGAGTCAAATTTTTACTGATGAAGTAAATGGCATAAGTTAAAGCATATTATTTCTTCCCTAATGAAACCCCTACTATTGTATTGGATGCATTAGTGGAGATGTGAAAAGGTGAAGTCCAATTAGGTCCCCTCAAAACTGGAACTGTGGACAATTTCTCTTTAAGTTTCTCAAAATCATTTTGACAAACGTCATTCCAATTGAAAGATACATCTTTTACAAGAAGATTAAACAAAGGAGGTGACTGCAAGAAGCTTAAACATGTTCTCAGCTCACCCAGAACATTGAATTGTGGTAGAGGTGTGGGTAATTTTGGTTCAAGTAACCACTCAGGATAAGGAGGTGATTGCATTGTCCTAATTTGCTTGCCTTGTTCTAAATCATCTTGTTTATTGTGTGTTGGAAATTTATGTTCATCAATTTTATTTGAACTCTCTTTCGTTGAAATAGGTGGAGGTGAAGGTTCTATGTGAAGAGTTCGACCGGATCTAAGTTCTACGCTTTGCAGAGGTAGAATTGGGTACAATAGTCCCTCATCCACATTGTACAGTGCTTTGTCCAGTCGATTATTTGGATTAGCTATTGGTTGAGTAGGTAGCTGCATAGGTTTAGGAGGTTGATTAGATGGTAATTATAGTTGTGGTTCATGAATTGGTGGAGGAGCAGGTAAGGTTTGTTGAGGATTTTGTTGTTGATAAGCAATTGGTTACTGACGGTATTGCTGTGTGTATTGTGGTGGATATGGTTGAGAGTATTGTTGCTAATATTGTTGAGGATATGGGTTTGGAAATGACTATTGATATTGTTGAGGTGGTTGTTGAGGAAATAGCTGAGGATGTGAATATCCTCTCCATCCCTATTGTGGATAAGATTGTTGTTGCTGATTAAACCAATTTTGCCATGGCATAGGTACATTCCAAGAATTCTGAACAGGGATTTGATAATTTGTTGGATTTGGATTTTGAAACATACCTCAAGGTCTTGGCTGCCATGGTCTCCGAGCTCCCAAAAAATATAAGTTCTCCATCTTTGCATTAGCTTCTAAATTATAGAACTTTCATCTTAGAGAAGTCATTAGTGTCATGATTTTCTGTACAAAACCCATAGATCTGAACATTATCTAATGGACATTCTTTCAAAGCATGTTTTTTTCGACGTTTAGGACAAAATATAGACAACACTTGTTCTTGTTCATCTTGTCTTTTCTTTGCTTTCAGAGTGTCTATTTGATTTCCCAAAGTTCTTAAGAGGTCTATTTTAAAATCTTCAAATAGATTGCCTAGTTCAACTCTGGTAATATTCCCTGTGGCAGATTTAGTGATTCTAGATGTCGTAGTTTTTCTTCCATTTCTTGCTCTACTTCTGGAGTACTTCTGACACAAGTCAGCAATCTCATCAAACGGTAAATTAGAAATATCCCCTTTACCCATGAGATTGAGGTCATCCAGATATTTGTCCCGGATGCCCTTAAGAAATATTGTTTGAATAAGATCAGTAGACATGGATCTATGTTTTGATATTTGCAAATTGTATGAAAATCTTTCCAAGTATTATTCTAAGGTCTCATATTCTTGTTGATTCATTCTAAAGATGTCATCTTTAGAGTCTTTTGATTGACAGTAAGGTTGATACTTTTTCAAAAAGATTTTTCTCATGCTATACCAATCAGGGATTGTGTGTTTACCTAATCCCATGAACCACCTAAGTGCTGCTACTTTTAATGTGGCAGGAAAAAGTCGAAGTCTGTGTGCATCATCGGTATATCCATAGGTTCGGCATACTATATCAAATTCAAACAAAAATGAATCAGGGTCTTCAGATGCCATACCATAAAAGTTTGGTAATACAGAAGGTGGGATATTTTTCATTTTAATTTCCTCATCCATGTATTCTCCTCTATCTTGAATTGGAAATTTAAATGTTGATTCCTCTTCTTCTGGTGGATTTTGATTCCCTCCAAATAGAGTATCATTTCCTTGTTTTTCTTCAAGCTCTCTTTGTCTTCTCCTTTCTTCTATTTGTCTCTCATATTCTCTGAGTTGTTCTGCAGTAGGTCCTCTGGCTAATCCTCCTTCTTCAACCATTGTGATATGTGACTCGTCTAAGGTTTCTATTTCTTCTTCCTGTTTTGATTCTTGAAGAACAATCTGTTCAAGGATAGGTTGTTGGATTCTTGTACTACTCTCTTTTAGTTTCCCTACTGTAGAAGACTCAGGTATATGTCTTTTCTTTGCCTCATAAGCTAGTAGGATTTTTCTTTCAATGAGAGTAAGTCTCTAGCCTGATCTTTGTTTTTCCTCAAGTTCTCCCATAGTAACTTTTCCAGTTGGTGTTGTGTACTCAATCCTCTCTAAAGTTTCTTCTCCCAATGGAGGGTTAGTTGTTAGGTGGGGGGTTTTTGTGAATCTTCCTTTTTCATCCCTAGGTCTAGACATAAAGAATCATGGCTTAAAGAATTAAAACTAAATCTGTGTTTTTGTTGTTTTGTTTATTTAAGATTTTTTTTAGATTTTTTTAAATCTTCCTAGTTGCACCTCCCCAGCAACGGTGCCAAAATGTTGGGCCTTACTTACTGATGTAAATTAGGCTTCAATTTCTCTGTCAACCTGAGTACGTACACTTAGATGTGCTATCTAATACACACACACACACACACACACACATATATAGAAGGATTTGGTTTCTAAATTATAGCTTAGTGTGGAAAAAACAACAATGCTTTTTTACAAGAGATTTCTCTGTCTTTTTTAACACTTAAGCATTTACTTAAATGAAGCAAATCTAATTGTCTATATGGAAAATAGAGTCCTAATTACTTATCACACAAAAAAGTAAATGAGATATGTAGCTTTGGAGATCAACAATAGTGGAACCTCTTATAAGGTTTAGTCATCAAACTACCAATTGAGTTCTGCAACTACAAATCATAACCAATGAACAGCAAACTATAAATCAAGCTATGAGATTAAAAAAAACATGAAATAGCAAGCACAATTGTCAATTTCGAGATGAATATCAATTGAGGTTTTCTTACAAAACTATTTCACAATAGATGTGGATCTCTTCAATTAATAATTTCCAATTTTGTAAACTTGTAGCATATGAATAGAATGAAAATTCTAAGTATCAGATCTATCTATGCAATTGTAAAAGAGAATTCAAGGAAAAATGTACCAACTCTGTAGTGGGGGCCCTCCACACTTTGCAAGAACACCTTAGACTAATTCAAATGAAGACAACTACTAGATCTGAAACATAAATATGGACTCCAACACTGTATCTCTATATTCAAGTCTGGAAATAAAAAATACATAAACTGTGTTCCCAAGTTTTTCATGTATCAACAACTACTAAACTACATAATTCTCCTTTTGAGTTATTTATCATAAATCTTCACAACAAGAGGAAGCTATTTGTACTCCTCATAATCCTAATGAAATCCTAACAATTACATCAAAGGAGGTCGAATTAGTTTAGATCCTCAATTTGAGCAAAATCTCAAAAATAGCAAAATCTATTCACAAAATCTGGAATTTCTGCTAAAATAGCTGGGTTTGACCAGCGTTGACTGGCCACCTATAATCTTCAAATTTGAGAGTGAATAGATATTCCACCATCCTTGTACATTTAGGATCAATCCCCAGGTCTTCGAATTTTCCAACCTGTCCTGCAACATGTCAAACCATGGAGCCATTACAGGAAGTTACAACAACTTGTAATTTTTTGGAAATTTTCAATTTTAACACAAAAATTCCTAAGATTAATGCCAAGATAAAAGTAATGGAAATAACATTTATTAATTAGTTTCCAAGGAATATGGAGGAAATTTAAAGGCTAAATAAAGGAAAATGATGAATAAAAGAGGGTTTTTTACATAAAATAATCAGTTACAAATTGGTACCAACAAACATTTAAGGAATGCACTGAAGAGGAATCTATTGGATGTTGAGATTCTTATTATTAGAATTGTTGAAACTGCTAAATGCTAAGAATTATGTGTGTTGATGGTATTGAAAATATTATTTTTTAAGAGGATAATAATGATTACTAGAGATGACGAAGATATTATTGGTGATTGTTGAAGATGATAAAAAACTTACTTATTTTTGCTAAAAATGCTAAAGACTTCATTTATTTTTGTTGAAGATGCTAAAGAATTTATTGGTGGTTGTTGTTGAATCTATTGTGTTTTAGAAGATGAGCATATTTTGTGGTTGAATATGAGTTACAACATTTGACATAAGATTGTAGAAGCTTTGATTAGGTTACTATTAATAACTTTTAGAGAAGGAAGACATAATTTCTATACATAATTGAAGTTTGGAGATGAAAAATCCAAAATGTACTTCCCTATCTTTAGTTCTTATGTCACTATGTGAGGTTCATATCTGAGACATGAAAAAGGGAAATTTGAAATGATTCCTTTTTCCTCTCTTTTTTGTAATGGAAACCTCTAACAACATGTTGGTTTTCAAAGGATACCTCTCTAAATATGCCTCAAAATAGGTTTTCACAATTAAAGTGTAGTATACCTAGGGGGCATAATATGGGGTATAGAAGGGGTACCCAAGGGAATACTATGATGTAATGACTAAGGATTATATATAAATGGGCCATAGTTAATAAATAAAATGGTTAACCTACATTATGCACTGGACCACAAGTAGTTAGGAAATAATATGATAATCCCATGGTATTGGATGTATGGCTTTGAGAGACCCATGGTATTATATGTATGAAGCCTATATAGAGGCTAGAGACTCTCCATTGAGGGATGTCGGGTATTGTTTTTTATTAACAAGCATTAACTTTTGAAGTGGTCTCCCTCCTTAAGGAGCAGTTGTATGGTGTTACCTACCTCAAGGGTTTTGATATCAATAAAGAAGCATTTCTATTTTATACTCTTGGATTTCTCTTGTAATTTATTTGGCGGTAATTTTAAAATTTTTCCGGCTATATTAAAAGTGGTACCAAAGCACTTTCTTGGGCAAAGTGGGAAGAATGTTTTTTCACTTTTTATAGGATATTTTTGGGCAACGAGTTTGCAAATCAGATATAAAACTTTTGGTGCAACTTTTGCAAACATAAATAGAAGATCTGAATTTCTTGTGAAAAATACCCAAAAAAAAAAAAACGGTTGAGTTGTAGTTTGGATGAGGGAGATATTACTGATTTAAAATTAGTTGTGTTGTAGATATTTTTCTAACAAAAATTCATAGATGGTGGCTCTCCTATCATTGTTTGCCATTTTTGTATAGAATTTCAGAAAATAGATTATACATTTTAGCTCCTATTGAAAAATCACCCAATTTCAAAAAATAATCAGTCGAATCAGAGTCCGAATGAGGGAGATATTGCTGATTTAAACTCAACTCTTTTTTCATAATTTATTATGACGATGGGAGAGTTGCAGCGCAAATATGATTTTCCAGAGTGCCCATATCGGGATTTCAATCGCATGAGAAGATGCATAATGGTTGTTCCATTTCCAAAAATAGGTTATAATAAGGATTCCAAACCATATTAACCAACTTGTGGCCATTTAAAGTTTCCTCAAAAAGTAAGTGATTTTTGTCAAAACCTTTACTCTGTTTTAGGGGTTCTAGCAAGATAAAGTTTACAAGAAAATATGATGGCGCTACTATCGAATAATTTATACACTATCACGAGCATAAATACCCATATGTTTGGACATGCTTCCTAGGGATTCATATGAAATATGGGGTAGATAACTAATGGAACTCACTTGATAGTTCAGTGAAGAGACTTCCCAAGAAAAAACTTGAAAAAGTCCTTTTGGATAAGTGGTTTCAAGCCGAAAAGGACACTAAGATCCATAAAGGATTATTTTATACTAATCTTTCCATATTATAGGTTCATGGAAGTATTCAGAAAGAGAACGTCATTATGTCTATCATTCCTAGTTGCAAGCATAATTTTATCAATGTTAATTTGGCAAAAATATTGGAAGTCCCAGCAAATCATGTTGAAAACACACAGGTTGATAATGAAGATGTTCAAATTTATTAATATTTTAAGATTTATATGGATAAGTATGAGTTTCATTCTGATTTTTATGCTTCATATATGGTTGATGTGGATGTTTTTTTGGGATACCCTTGGATGGAATCCGTTGTTACTATCAATATTAATGTGCAGAAGAAATTCCTAAAGTTCTAGTATAAAAAGAACAAAATTACATTACCAAATATTTCCATCAATAAATAGGTAGAGCCCAAGGATGCCCAACTAGAAAATGTCGTAGGTACTGACACATCAGATGAGGAGTCTATGGTGGAAGTAATAATGGAAGACAAGCAACAAATGCAAGCACCACAACAGGTACCCGATACCACTCTGGATCCATCAAGTGTGGAATTGAAGAAATATACACCATCTTGTAAAACTTTAGCATATCACCACCCACATCACCCAGCAAGACAACAACGAACAATATGGCAAAGAATTTGAAATAAGGATGACAACCCCTAGATGACACAGAGATAGGTGCAATGATCCACCCGCAACACATCAACACAGAGAAACCATAAGAACCAGCTTCCATCTCAAGCGAGCAAGGAAATGGATAGAGTGAGTAATCACCTTTCTCTTGGGTGGTTATATTCATGTGCATGGTACTAGTTGACTACTCTTTTGAGTATATCTTATTATTTGTGTACTTCTCATGTTTCGGGGATGAAACATGCTTAAGGGGGGTGGAATGTAGTATACCTAGTGGGGATAATATGGGGTATAGAAGGGGCACCCAAGGGAATAATATGATGTAATGATTACAGATGATAAATAAATGGGCCATAGTTAATAAATAAAGTAGCTAACTTACATCATGCACTAGGCCACAAGTAGTTAGAAAATAATATGATAAGCCCATGGTATTGGATGTATGGTTTTGGGATACCCTGTTAAAAATATGAAACTGCTATCAAATTCCACATTGGACTACTCATTTGATAGAGATGATTATGGAATCGAATTCCTCTTTTCAAGAGGACCAAAATCGACCTAAATGTCACCTCATTTGGATAAGCGGAATTTGTGTTATGAATTATTTTATTCATACATATATTTTGGATAAGGTCGGCCCTATGCACATGTACCAATGGATAGGTCAAGTGGACCCTCATGGAAGCCTATAAATAAAATATATCTCAAGCTCATTTGGACACATTGATCAAGCTCTCTTCTCCTCTTATGTTTTTGTCTTGGCTCACACAAGTCTAAAATAGGAAGCTTGCACAAGGGTCTGAAGCTATAGGGTGAAGCACCCACAAGGGTCTGAAGATATAGGGTGAAGCTCGCACTGAACTAGGGTTTTCTAATTCCCGGTCACTGGCACAGAACTGGGAAATTTAGTCCCTAATCGCTAGCACAGAGTAGTCATGAGAGCAACCAGACACCCTTGGATGATGGCATAGAGTCTTCATGAGAGCGACTGGGAGTCTCGGTCAGTTTGGTCCCCAGTCGCCTGCATAAAATGGTATGAGAGCGACCAAGCTACCATAGTCATTATCATGCAATTCACATAGAGTGACCAGGCATGTTATAGTTGTTCACACAGCCCCTCCTCCTTGCGACTGGGACTTCAAGATGAGATTTCAATGTTCCAAATATTTTTCTCAGTGACATAAGTGTTCATCAGTAGGCTATAGGCAGTGACAATACATTATAGTTTTCTGAATCAGATTTTTTATATTTAAATGCATTTCATGGATATTATAGTTATTTTGAAGATATGGATCATTATACTCTCTTTTGCTGAATCATTTGATGACAATCTATTAGAAGTAAATTTTCAAGGGTTTTCCCCATAGTGGGTTTTTCCCTAGTCTCTGACCAATCCTGGTGTCTCTATGTGTGCATTATTTTCTTCTCTTGTTTCTTTATGTTTCATTACATTGATGATGATTTTATTTTTATTTCTACATAGTTGCATATGATGATGAATAATGATGTAAATCTGTATAATTTTATGATTCTATGGGGTGAACTTAATGTATTAATGAAGAAATGCAATTATCAAACAAAAGAACAATGTAGCCCTATGAAAAATTAACATGGTATCAGAGTTGGGCTGAACAAAATCCATGGATATCACCCCCATGGAAATACTTTTGATGGAAGAAAGAAGAGGATGGTGGAGACCTAAAAGAATCCTAGGGTATGAAGGAAACCCTAGGTAGTCAGTGCAAACATATTTGATGGTTAGGGTTTGAGAGAAGCCCCGGTTTATGGAAAAGGTTTGAGATTTAATGTATGATATTATAGTATGATCTATGTGAAGATGCTCAAGCACTTGGGAAATATTTGATGAAGCCCTAGATGAATGATTGTTAATAAAGTTGATTGGAGGCAACATTCTTATGTGGGATATGGTTAGTGATGACTCTTGAAGGCTAGCTCAAGAGGGAGAGGATCACCTCTCATTGAAGATAAGTACTCCTTGAATTATGATGTTTATTTATGTCTTTACTCTTGTTTAGACTTATGGATCTTATCATTATCATTATTATTTTTATCATTTCTTATACTTCCTGCATGTGTATTTGAGTATATGGATGTATCTAACCTCCTTGATGAGATATGATAAGTGGATCCCTCTTAAGGATAATTTGAGATGTAGGAAATAAAAGCTAGATCTGGAAAGAGGTAAAAAGGAACTTGATGAAAACATGACAAGCACTACAAGGTGCATATGAGAAGGTGCGTAGGTACTTGAACTCTATAAGGTATCAAAGGTATATTGTTTCACTGTTATGTTTCAGCTATAACATTGGATGACTATGTAAGCCTCATGGTATGTTGAGAATGTCTCCTACACAAATGGCTCATGCTTGCATATGAAAAAAGATTTGGATTTATTTTTCCTATGATGAAATGGTGCACTTGGTATTGAATATTTTTATATTCTTGATTATATGAGGTCATTTATTGATAATATTTGATATAGTGGCATAACTTGATGTTTGGCTAACATCTATTGTGCTTGGAGAACCTGATTCTATGAAGAAGGATAGTACCTTGATACTCTTGACACTTGACATGCATGAGACATGATGGATATCTTATAGAAGGTTACCTCATTAATAATAATAATAATTGTGATAAGTATGATGATAGTATGTTGATGCTCATGTTGTTTTGGTAAGGATTTATTGAATGACCCTACTTGGTCCTATGGTAACCTTGATGATAGAACTATGAGTTTGATACTCTAGATCTCTTATTAACCGTGGTCATGTATTTGATAGTGATAATAGAATATGGTAAAATTGAATGCCCTAACTTGATGGCTTGACTTGATATTGTGTTCATTATCTTTGAAGTATGTTGTCACACTTGTTTGCTATCCATATCATGTGAATTTAACCTTTCGATGAAATATTTATGTGATTATGTAATGATGTAGTAGCTTATGTGATGATGATGGATATATGTTTGATTCCATGATCTAATAGATTTGATGTTGTGTGAATCTAGTAAAGACGAGTTGATGACATGAAAGAAGTAAAATGAAGTATATTCCCAGTCAGAGGGAGAATCTCTTCTCAAGAATCTTACTCTTGTTACTATTTTCATTCTATACTCTTGAAATATGATTTATGTGCATCTGACATTATTGATCTACAACAAGGTTTCAGATCTAAAGCCTGTACAGAAACTAGGTTTTGTGTTTCGGATGTAGGCATAGAACTGGGAATACTCATCCCTAGCCATTTGCAGGCAAAGGGGTACACGTCGTACCGTCCTATCTTTGCATGATAGATCAGGGTTTTGCGGGCGTAGTAAGACAAAGCAAGTGAGGGTGCGTTTAGATTTCATCCAAGCATATAAAGGAGGGCGTAAATATCACAATGTCATCGAAGCATGTCAATATCTCGTTTGGATAGAAGGGCATTAAAAAACGAATCGATGGTGGGAAGGAAAATCTTATACTCCATCTAACCTGAAGGGAGAATCTAGAGGTTTGACTACTGTTGACCATCATCTAAATATTTATGAAGTTTCCTGCACTCTGAATCAATACGTTCACCTTGATGATGTCAGTTCCAATAATAAGTAGCAGATATCTGAAATATTTGAAAATAGGGAAGTTTTAATGTTTGCAAGTGACCATGATATACATATAGATATGTCATTATGTTTGAAGTTTATGCGCATATTTTCGCTGATTGAATATCCTTAAATTGGATATTCAAAAGTTTGTGGCGGAATGTTTGGTTTTCCAACAAAATAAAGTTGAAACAATTAAGACCCCAAGTCTATTACAACCTTTATCCATTCCAAGCCAATGTTGGGAGGAGGTTTCAATGGATTTTATCACATGTTTACCCAAGTCTGAGAGAAAGAGTGTCATCATGGTGGTATTTGACAGACTTACCAAGTATGCACACTTTTGTGCATTATCACATCCATTTAAAGTCAGTACAGTTTCTACTGCATTTATGGAAACAATTCAAAAGCTACATGGAAACCCAAAGATTATTGTAAGTGATAAAGATCCCATTTTCACTGGAAATTTTTGGACAGGATTATTTTCTTGTCTTGGTACTCAGTTAGCTCATAGCTCATCTTATCATCCTCAATCTAATGGGAAAACTAAGATAATAAACCACTGTTTGGAAGGATATCTTCATTGCTTTGTATCTGATAAATAGACACAATGGATCAAATGGTTGCCTCTGGTTGAATGGTGGTATAACACTTCCTCCCATACAACAACAAAAATGACCCCATTTATGGCACTTTATGGATATCAGCCACCATCCATCACATCATATGTAAGAGAAAAATCTAAGGTTCAAGTAGTGGAACATCACATTGAGCATCAACAACAAGTCCTCCAACTCTTAAAGGATAACTTCATGTTGGCGCAAAATAGAATGAAACAATAGGCAGATCAACATCGCAGTGAAAGAATTTTTGATGTAGGTGATTGGGTATTCCTACGGCTACAACCATATAAACAAATGTCCCTCAAGCAAGCTAAGAAGGATAATAAATTATCACCAAAGTATTATGGTCCATACAAGGTGTTGCAAAAGATTGGTACTATGGCATACAAATTGGAGCTTCCTGCAGCTTCTCGAGTGCACCTAGTGTTCCATGTTTCATGTTTAAAGAAGGTTATAGGTGACAAGCTCCCA